>CP125979.1:443747247-444947247 GCA_030063025.1 Avena longiglumis | reverse complement strand
GGCGGAGAAGAAGTAAACTGCGCTCTCGTGGTCTGCGGCGTGCCTACCCGACCATATCAGTCACATCCACTCCTTCCGGCCAAGTGCCATACACGGGGACTTGCAATTCGCCCCCCGTGGACTCGCCACGCTTGTGGATCCTCCCGCCACGGACTCGCCATACCCGTGGATCCTCCTGCTGCGGACGCCACGTCCGGCGACTCGTCCATCGCGGATTCGCCACGTCCAGCGACTCGTCCATCGCGGACTCGCCATGCTCCGGACCTTTGCCTAAACGTGGACACGCTTAAACGCGGACTCGCTAGGCTCGGGGACTCGCCCGCCACGGACTCGCCTGCCACGTCGACTTCGCCATAGCGCGACCTCCGTCCTCCGCGTCCACCCCGTGTCCGCCGTGTCGACTTCGCCACAGCGCGACCTCCGTCCGCCGCGTCGACCCCGTGTCCGCCGTGTCGACTTCGCCACAGCGCGACCTCCGTCCGTCGCGTCGACCCCGTGTCCGCCGCGTCGACTTCGCCACAGCGCGACCTTCGTCCGCCGCGTCGAACCCGTGTCCGCCGCGTCGACTTTACCATAGCACGACCCCTGTCCGCCACGTCGACTCCTTCCGGCTACGTCGAATGCGTACGCCGTGCCTACTAAGGGACCTTTATCGTCCGAGTCGCCAGAGAGGGTCGCATGCCACGCTGCATGGACTCACCACTGGGTGTCTCTTCCCCCTGGGAAAAAACTATTCGCCTTTGTCAACCTTTGAAAGAGCGGCTTGCAATGGCCAAGTAGTGCGGACGAGGACTCGCAAACCGAGCCTCGGATCGTCCATGAAAAACGCTAACCGAGAGCCATCATTGGAGTCGCCTTGCTCGACTGGCCTTCCGGGCCAAGACAAATGGCAGTGCTACACAAACAGCACCATGTCCTCCTCAACCTTAGATAGCGCGACTCGCACGGCCAAGTACTGCGGACGAGGACTCGCAAACCGAGCCTCGGATCGTCCAGGAAGAACGCCAAGTCGAGAGCCATCTTTGGAGTCGCCATGCGACTGGCCCCCCGGGCCAAGACGAGAGACTCGCTAAAAAACAACGCAATCAACATCATCGCGGACTCGCAATCATCGCGGACTCGCCACACTCGGGGACTCTCCCCTCGCGGACTCGCAATCATCGCGGACTCGCCACACTCGGGGACTCTCCCCTCGCGGACTCGCAATCATCGCGGACTCGCCACACTCGGGGACTCTCCCCTCGCGGACTCGCAATCATCGCGGACTCGCCACACTCGGGGACTCTCCCCTCGCGGACTCGCAATCATCGCGGACTCGCCGCGCTCGGGGACTCGGCGCTCGCCGGCCGCTCGACCTCGTCACTCGCCGCGCTCGGGGACTCGGCGCTCATCGGTCGCTCGACCTCGCCACTCGCCGCGCTCGGGGGCTCGGCGCTCGCCGGTCGCTCGACCTCGCCACTCGCCGCGCTCGGGGGCTCGGCGCTCGCCGGTCGCCCGACCTCGCCACTCGCCGCGCTCGGCAGCAACCACTAATATTTTCAAAATATGCATCTCTAAAGAGCCTCAAGTCGCCTCTACAAGCCAACTCGAGCCTCGGGGACTACTCCTAGGCATGCAGTGTGTATGCGTGGTTCCACGACCGCGGCTCGCCCTCGTCGACTCGCCATCGTGCACTCGCCCTCGCGTACTCAACACGCTCGGGGACTCGCCGCCGCGGACACTCGCCCTCGCGTACTCAACGCGCTCGGGGACTCGCCGCCGCGGACACTCGCCCTCGCGTACTCAACGCGCTCGGGGACTCGCCGCCGCGGACACTCGCCCTCGCGTACTCAACATGCTCGGGGACTCGCCGCCGCGGACACTCGCCCTCGCCTACTCAACGCGCTCGGGGACTCGCCGCCGCGGACACTCGCCCTCGCGTACTCACCACGCTCGGGGACTTCGCGCGCGGGCACTCGCCCTCGCGTACTCAACGCGCTCGGGGACTCGCCGCCGCGGACACTCGCCCTCGCGTACTCAACGCGCTCGGGGACTCGCCGCCGCGGACACTCGCCCTCGCGTACTCAACATGCTCGGGGACTCGCCGCCGCGGACACTCGCCCTCGCGTACTCAACGCGCTCGGGGACTCGCCGCCGCGGACACTCGCCCTCGCCTACTCAACATGCTCGGGGACTCGCCGCCGCGGACACTCGCCCTCGCATACTCAACATGCTCAGGGACTCGCCGCCGCGGACACTCGCCCTCAGCGTACTCAGCGCTCGGGACTCGCCGCCACGGACACTCGCCCTCGCGTACTCAACATGCTCGGGGACTCGCCGCCGCGGACACTCGCCCTCGCGTACTCAACGCGCTCGGGGACTCTCCGCCGCGGACACTCGCCCTCGCGTACTCAACACGCTCGGGGACTCGCCGCCGCGGACACTAGCCCTCGCATACTCAACATGCTCGGGGACTCGCCGCCGCGGACACTCGCCCTCGCGTACTCAACGCGCTCGGGGACTCGCCGCCGCGGACACTCGCCCTCGCGTACTCAACGCGCTCGGGGACTCGCCGCCGCGGACACTCGCCCTCGCATACTCAACATGCTCGGGGACTCGCCGCCGCGGACACTCGCCCTCGCGTGCTCAACGCGCTCGTCGACTCGCCGCCGTGGATTCGCCCTCGTGTACTCAACACGCTCGGGGACTCTCCACCGCGAACTCGCCCTCGCGTACTCAACACGCTCGGGACTCGCCACCGCGGACTCGCCCTCGCGTACTCAACACGCTCGGGGACTCGGCGCGCTACAGACAGCGCCACTCGCCAGTCTCCCAACCTCGCCACTCGACATGTTCGGGGACTCGGCACGCTCCATGTTCGGAGACTCGCCGCAACTGGCGGCTTCACCGACACCCTACATCTTTCGCCAACTGGTCATCACCGACTGGCTCACGCCGACTGCCTCCCGCTTCACGATTCTTTTCTTTGTTCATGAGCTCGTCGCCGATTCGTCACGGCCCATCGTCAAGACTCTTCGTGCCCTGCCTCAAGCCCGCGTCGAATCGACAACGCGCTCGGGGACTACTGATGGGGGAATACCAATCGGGGTATACCCACGAAGCGGAGTTGCCAGATGGGATCGAGCCGACTGAAGCCAATCCCAAAGCGGGTCGACTTCTGGATATGACGATCGGCGCATGCTTTGGACCCAACGATGGCGCCATTTGGAGGCCCAAGACGGCGACTTCAATACAAAGCCCATTAGTGCACTTGTAAACCCTAGGTGGCTGCATATATAAAGCCACCAGGGGCACCCCCACGGGGTATCTTCTCCCACATATCTCATTAGATCTATTCTCCCTCCGCCTACGGCGGCTCCATTGTAAACCAATCTATGATCATATACTGGATTGATAGCAGGACGTAGCGATCCTCCACCGAGGGAACGTGAACCTGGGTACATCGTGTGCCAATCTCGCTCCCGGATTCTCCTACGTCGCCTTGCTCCGTCTACGTAAGCTACCCCCAGTAGCATCTGCCGTGCAATACCACGACACCCTAGAACCCCAAAACCGTGGGCAATAACTCATGAAAAAGACCATAAAACACAAAAACGACGAATTTTTGGTCATAACTCTCAAACATGTATCGGGTCTTATGGTCCATGCAAATACCCCTGGAACCCCAAATCTATGGGGAATAGCTCATAAAAACAGCCATAAAACACGAAAAGGATGAGTTCTTGGTCATGCCCTCAAACATGTATCACGGCTTATGGTCGTTGTAAATTGCACTGGAATCCCAATACTGTGGGCAATAACTCATGAAAACGACCTTAAAATGCAAAAGGACGACTTTTTGGACATACCTCTCAAACACGTAAATCGCCATGGAACCCCAAAATTGTGGGCAATAACGCATGAAAACGACGATAAAATGAAAAAATGAGGACTTTTTCTTCATACCTCTCAAACATGTAGATATCCCAGGATCCCTAAAACTATGGGCAATAGCTCATGAAAATGGCCAGAAAACACGGAAATGATGATTTTTTTGGTCATAACACTCAAACATGTATCGAGTCTTACAGACCATGCAAATCCCCGTGGAACCCCAAAGCCCATGGCAATAGCTCATAAAAACGGCCATAAGACACGAAAACGACAAGTTCTTGGTGTCGTGGTATTGCCGATGAGTACGCCTTGGAGGGGTCCTCACAGTGCGTGTTTAGAGACGTGGGGTAAGGCGGACGGTTGACGGTTACGAGGTAACACAGCTTACCCAGGTTCAGATCCCACAACGGTGGCGGAATCCTACTCCTGCTATAAATCACTATAATGGCAGTACGCCGAGTTATACAGATAGGTTCGCTGTGCGAGGTGTGTGTAAAACGATACTAGGTTGTATCAGATTGTGCCCTAAAGGCTCCCATAGGCCCGACTTATATAGTCGCCAGGTCCTGGGGTTATAGGGAAAAGTCCTAGCCGGACAGGTTACCGAGTCCTACACCGTCTATCACTAGTCTTGTGTATCTTGTACTCCAAGGCTCCAGGTATGCTGGTGACTCCATCGTAGCCTTCCTTTATCCGGCATGGGCCTCCCTTCTGGATCCACCTATCTGGGCCGCCCAGCAGGCCACAGGCCATGCTACCGACTATGGGCCACCCGGGTTAGTCGGATAAGAGACATGCTATGAGGATACCCATATAGCATATCCCCAACAGTAGCCCCCGGAGAACTCCGAGATTTTGCGCCGTCTTGCCTCTTCCCGTGGAACGCCCCATCTAGATGGATGTCGGCAGAGAAACATCTTGTAGTCCTCCCAAAGAACCCCGCAAAGCGTTCTCCGTCTTATATGAGTAAGTCGGAGAAATGCTGAATCTTCCATCGTACGCTCCCGTTGTCGGATTAAATCCGTCCATGCCGGAATCTTCGATGGGACGGCTCATCTATCATGTCAGTTATAGCGACGTAGGCTGTAGGTCAGCGACGCCTCGTAACTCAGACATGCAGAGAACATAATCATATCTGATTTTTCCGCGCAAGAGATACGAACCGTTGGCGGTGGCGGTTGGAGACGTGGCGAAATTACCGTGCACGTTCACGAACACGTCGTCTACGCGGCAACCATCCGATTAGCTGCACGAATCTTGACGCAGAGTAAGATAAATAGTAACCGTGGGACACTTGCCACTTTTTCACCCCATTCTCTCGCGTCATCGTCTTCTTCCTCCAGCTGCACGCCTCCTCAATCTCTCCACGGAAAACCTCGAGAAACCCTAGCCTCTCTCTGCACCAGTCACGTTCTCTCCCTCCTCCATGGCTAGCAGCAGCTCATCCCCGTCAATGGCGGCGTCGAGCGAAGCCACGACAAAGCCGGCGAGCTCCATCGTCGTGCCCCCAGAGGGCCTGGTCATCCCTGGATCAGCGGTGATTGAAACCACCAGCGGCGACCACAATTTGGCGGTGCTGGAGCCCCTAGAAGAGGAGCCAGACTCGCACAAAGGCGACTGGCGCGGCTCGGACATCACCGGCCGTGATATCCAAGAGATGGTCGCTGAGGGTTACCTCCCCGTGACAGAGGGGCTCGCCTGGCGAGCGGCGCCGGCCGGCGAGGTGACCCCTTCTCCCCAAGCCGGAGAGAAAGTATACCTCAAGGCGCAATTGGTATGCGACATTTCCCTGCCCATCTCTCACTTCTTTCTGTCCGTCTTGAATCACTTCAAGTTCCAACCCCACAACCTCTCCCCCAATAGTATCTTAGTGCTTAGCAACTTCGCGGCACTTTGTGAGGGTTACCTAGGGATTAGGCCTAGGTTAGATTTGTTAGTATACTTCTTCACCGTCAAACGTGAAGCCGGACACAGTAGAGAGGAGCTTAGGAACTACGGCACCATAAGCTTCAAGATCCGTCCTGGCCGGCGGTTCCCCGACATCGTCGGCCACGAGTCGTGCAAAAATTGGCAGCGGACGTACTTCTACGGCCCCGACATTCCTTTGGCGGGACGAGAAGTAACATACCCGGACTTCGTGGATGGAGCCACCGATGAAGTCTCCACATGGCGATCCCATGCCTCCCTTCCCTCCGACCTCGACGCTTCTCGCGCAATAAGGCGGATCGAGTGGTTCGTAGAGACGGGTCTAACCGGCTTGGACCTAGCCATGTGCTGGTTCATCAGGCGGATCCAACCTCTGCAGCACCGCACGAAGTATATGCATGAGTACACCGGCGACCGAAGGGATACCCTCCGGATCTCCGAGGTCAACTTCTCGAGCGACTCCGTCAAGTTCCACCTTAAGGACATCGTCAAGGTGAAGGATAAGAAGTGTGGCTTCACCCTCACCTACGACATGTTCGTAGACGGCAAGTGCCCCAAGGTAGATTTTTATTTTCCGTGTATGACATTGCTCCAGTTTTTCCGTCTTGAAAATACCATCTTGTCTAACACGATGATTTCTCACTTAACAGCTTAGCGATCTAGAGGAGGGTAACCTGGCTGCCCAAATCTACGATCCCAAGATGAAGGAAGTCACGGTCGTGTCCGACGATGATGCCCCGTTGGCGCGAAAGCGGAAGAGCTCCACCTCTGACGCTGCCGACGGAGGCAAGAAAAATAAGACGGAGGGTGGAGCCTCCAAAAAGAGTACTGCCAGCCTGGAGGCGGAAAAGAAGAAAGCCACCGGGATGTTTTCAAAGCGCCCCCCTAGTGTAAGCTTCTTATTCTCCGACATTGTCTTATTTTATCTGTCTTATTCCTGTACTTATGCATTTTGCACGTTTCAGGAAGAAAGCCACAACCAGCCTTAAGAAGTCCTTCAAGACTCTTGGGGCTTCTAGAAATATTAAAGATATGCTGCATCGCGACTCCTCTCCCGCCATCGCCCCTCCTACTCCTGCCGTCAAGCCCTCCTCTGCTCCAACAATCTCCCAAGTTTAGGAGGCACCAGGCCCTTCCGCCATGGAAGTGGACTCTGGCGCCTCAACCGAGCTTGCTGTTGTCGGCGAGCAGGCGACGCAGGAGAGTGCTGCTCTTCAAGTGGCTGAAGCTCCAGCTAAGGATGCCATCGGTAGCGGCAAGGCGGCGATGGGAGCTGGTACTTCTGCCGAAGGCGGCGCCCCTATTCCCTAGAAACCCTTCGAGTTCCCCAAGATAGTTTACCCGGAGCTCATGCCGAGTAACACAACTATGGTTCCTGGAGGAGTGTCGTCATCTCCGACGTGCGGTCTTGAGGAGCTACTCCGGCAAGCAGACATCTTGCAAGGAAATAGCATTGCCTTTGGCAAGCTGCTGGCCGAGAGTGCTATAAGTCTCAAGATCATCGCACTTGTAAGTTTTATTTTACCTTTTGCATTTCGTATGAGTATCCCACTGTAGCCCCTGAGGGTGTAGACGAAAAACCATAGGTTTTGCATCTATATGCTCTAAGAGTGACTAAGTTAGAAAAAACTCTCGCTGTAGCCCCCAAGCATTTAGTTGGAATGAATTATTCCAACTAGATGCTTTAAGAGTAGCACAAGCAGTGTTCATGATTTTCAATGCTGTAGCCCCCAAGCCTCTAGTTGTAACTGAATTTAGCCCCCAAGCATTTTCTGAGTTAAAAACTTTATACTGGAGCCCCCAAGCCTCTAGTTGAGAACTGAATTAGCTCTGACTAGATGCTTAAAGAAAAGCTAAGCATATTGCTAAGTTAAAAACTCTCGCTGTAGCCCCCGAGCATCTAGGTGGAAAATCTCCGACTAGAAGCTCCAAGCAGACTAAACAACGACTTGACTTTGTATTTGTTCCCATAGAACGAGAATGCTCGGAGGGGCATGGCCAACGACAAGTACTAGAAGATGCGCGCGGACCTTGAAGCTGAAAAGGGTAAAACTGCCATCTTGAAGGAACAGATCATCAAAAACAAGAGTCTGTTTTATTTTTGCGTATTTCCGTCTTACTTTTGTGCCCATAATCTCCGAGTACTCAATGTCACTTTGTTTTCTCCGACTTGTAGAGCATGTCGCCAAGGCCAAGGATATTGTCGAGCAGTCCAAGCACATCCAGCAGCTGGACAGCGAGAACAAGATCCTTAAGACACTAGTAGAAAACAGGCCATCCGTCCACGCCCCCTCAGAGCACTAGTCCCGGTTGCGCCACCAACCGGGACTAATCTTAACCGCAGCGTCAGTTGGAGCGGGCACGGGCCGAGGCATGGGTCCCGGTTGGTAAGGGGCATGCGTCCGGTTGGAGCCACCAAGGGACTAAAGGTTTGGCCACACCACGTGGCACAGCACGCCTTTAGTCCCGGTTCTTGGCTCCAACCGACTAAAGACCCCGCCTCTATAAATGCAACGCCCAGCCCCTCCGCCTCCACTCTGTTTTTGAATGGTGTAAGCTGTGAGGGTGTGTGCTAGTTTTTCTCATGCATGCATGGAAGGTGTTTGTTGAAATGTTTGAGTGAAAAATCCGTTGAATTTCTCATAGAACAAAAATATAGAAGGTGTCCGAGACGCGCTTGAGCTTATTTCCCTCGATCGAGGTTAGCAATCTTATCTTTTCTAGGTCATTGATACAATTCATGTGTCGGTGTGAATTGGTTATTTCACTATTTATGATGTCCTGTTTTTTGATAAACTTACTTATATGATGCAGATGAGCGGTCGGGAATGGATGTACGGTGACCGGGTAGCCGGGTATATCAAAGGCGTGGATAAATTTATCGATGTGGCTACGGCAAACAAAGAGAATGGATTTATACGTTGTCCATGTGTTCAATGTCGGAACAACAAGGAGTACTCTTCCTCAAAAATCATTCGCGGCCACCTGATTATGAAAGGTTTCATGCCCAACTATAATTGCTGGACCAAGCACGGGAAAGAGGGATTATGATGGAAGATGGTGAAGAAGAATATGATGATAACAACTATCATCATATGTTTTCTGAATCTGATGATCTTGCAATGGAAGACAATGGAGAGGAAAAAGGTGAAGAACGGGCATCGGATGAGCCGGTGATGAACTTGGTAGGGTCATTTCGATGCAAAGCGAGGTAAACAGAAAATGAGAAGTTGAAGTTAGAGGGCATGTTAGAAGATCACAAGAAATTGTTGTACCCAAATTGTGAAGATGGCAGCACAAAGCTCGATGCGACCTTTGGAATTGTTGCGATGGAAGGCGAGTGTGGTCTAATGACTCCTCATTTGAAAAGATCTGAAAATAATGAAGCCAAGTTTCCAAAACATAACGAACTTCCCGATAGTACCTCTGAAGCAAAGAAGACTCTCTGTCCTCCGGGATTAGATGTGCAAAAGATACATGCATGCATTAATGATCGCATCCTCTACATGATAAGGAGTATGAGAATTTAGATAAATGCCGGTATGCAGCGTTCGGTATAAGATTAGACGAGATGACCTGGTGATGTTGAGGAGAGCCCCTCGGAAGAGGGTTCTGCTAAGGTTATGTGGTATGCTCCTATAATACCAAGGTTGAAACGCATGTTCGAAACAAAGAGCATGCCGGTTGTTGCGATGGCACAAAGAAGACCGTAAGAAGGCGGGAGTTGAGACACCTGGCGATGGGTCACGGTGGAGAAAAATCGAGAGACTTCCCGGACTTTGCGGTGGCGCAAGGAACTTATGGTTTGGTCTAAATACGGATGGCATGAATCCTTTTGGGGAGCAGCTGCGATCCACAGACTGGCCCGTGACTCTATGTATCTACAACCTGCCTCCTTGGTTGTGCATGAAGCGTAAGTTCATTATGATGCGTGCTCATCCAAGGCCCGAAGCAACCGAACGCGACATTGATGTGTACCTTAGGCCATTAGTTGAAGAACTCTTACGGTTGTGGGGCAAACCAGGTGTACGTGCGTGGGATGAGAACAAACAGAGCCATTTAATCTCGAGGGTTGTTATTCGTAACCATCAATGATTGGCTGCTCTTAGTAACCTTCAGTGACGGACAAACAAAGGATATAAGGCATGCACCCACTGTTTAGATAAGACCGAAGGTACATATTTGCATAAATGCAAGAAGGTTGTGTACCTAGCGAATCGACGATTTCTTCCGACCAATCATCCGTAAGAAAGAAAGGCAAGCATTTCAAAGGTGAGGGATCACGGAAGAAGCCTGAACTCCCGGTGGTGATGATGTATTTGGTATGGTCAAGGACATAGAAGTAATCTTTGGAAAGGGTCCGGCGGTCAATCAGTTCGAAGCGTCGCTACAGGACACGCACCCATGTGGAAGAAGAAATCTATATTTTGGGAGCTGCCATATTGGAAAGTCCTGCGTGTCCGCTTCAATCGACGTGATGCACGTGACGAAGAATCTCTGCGTGAACCTGCTAGGATTCCTAGGCGTGTATGGGAAGACAAAAGATACACCTGAAGCACGGGAGGACCAACAAATTATGAAAGACCCAAAGAACATGCATACAGATAACAAAGGCGGATAAAGGCGTCACTTAAGTCGTTATGCTATGCTCTTACCAAAGCAGAGAAGGAAATCTTTTTGAAGTCCTTTACGGTATCAAGGTGCCGTCGGCTTCTCATCTAATATAAAGGGATAATAAATATGGCAGAAAAAGTTCCAAAACCTGAAGTCTCATGGTATCACGTGATTATGACGTGATTGCTTCCGATTGCATTGAGGGGCTTCTACGAGAAAATGTTCAGTACCCATTGTGAAGCTGTGTGCATTCCTCAATGCAATATCTCGAAGGTAATCAATCCAGATATTCTGCCAAGGTTCTGAAGGATGTGGTACAATGTCTTGTTAGTTTTGAATTGGTGTTCCCACCATCCTTCTTCAATATTATGACGCATCTCCTGGTTCATCTAGTGGAAGAGATTGCCATTCTCGGTCCGGTATTTACGCACAATATGTTCCCCTTTGAGAGGTTCATGGGAGTCTTAAAGAAATATGTTCATAACCGTGCTAGACTGAAGGAAGCATCTCCAAGGGATATGGAGCAGAGGAGGTCATTGAGTTTTGTGTTGACTTTATTCACGACCTTAAGCGGTTGGTGTTTCGACTCGCGGCATGAGGGAAGACTAAGTGGAAAAAGGCACTGGGAAAGAAAGCACGATATGTAGGGACGGGATTCTTTCACTAAAGCACACTACAGTTCTACATAATTCCACCTTGGCAGCTCAGTATATGGAGGAACACAAGAATATTATACGCTCAAAAACCGGGAAGCTTGAATCATGGATTCTGAGATGAACACATGAAGTCTCGGTGGTTGGATGCGGACACATCTCTTGAATGACACCACTTGTTGGAGATCGGCTATACTTGTTGGCGCGTCACCATCTTCTCTTGTATTGAATTTCCAAAGGTGCAAATAAATGGGAATACATTCTACACGATCGCCCAAGATAAAAGAGCACCAACCAAAATAGTGGTGTCCGCTTTGATGCAATAGGCGAGAATGGACAAAAGGACACATATTATGGTTACATAGAGGAGATATGGGAACTAGACTATGGAGTCTCTTTTAAGGTCCCTTTGTTTATTTGCAAATGGGTCAACCTGAATGGGGAAGGGTAAAGATAGACCAGTTATGCGGAATGACAACAAGTGGATCTCAACAATCTTGGTTATAGAGATGAACCATTCGTCCTAGCCAATGATGTGTCTCGGTTTTCTATGTGAAGGACATGTCCTCCGGACGAAAAAAAAAAAATATGCAAACGAATACATCATATGATGATCCAAAGCGTCACATAGTTCTTTCAGGGAAAAGAAACATCGTGGGAATCGAGGGCAAGATGACATGTCAAGATTATAATAAGTTTGATGAAATTCCGCCCTTCACGGTGAAAACGGCCAAGCATTCCGTTAAGTAAAGAAGATGCTCCATGGTTACGTCTGAAGCGGTCATAAGGAATGACATATGCCAAGAAGTTCATGCTCATATTATGTAACTCTAGTTCATGTCTTTCGCGGTTTGTGGCTTGACGAAGGATATCTTCGCGGTTTGTGGCCTTTAGTCCCGGTTTTGTAGTCTCGCTTTTAATATTAATAAATGTCTTGAGTGTTAGTCCCATTTTGTGGCTGGACCGGAGTGCCTCTATGACCAGTTTCTCGGAGATCTTGGGAGGCCCAGGCTCCGTCGGCATCTCCCAAACTGGCCGCAGATGGTGTCCTGCTCTCGAAAACCATCTTGCAGCTTGTAACTTCACTAACTAGATCAATCGCCTCGGAGCTAACTAATTTCACATATTAGGGAGTGCCTCTATGACCAGTTTCTCGGAGATGCGGAGGACCAGGCTCGTCGGCATCTCCACGAAACCCCTTGATCTTGTCCTGCTCTCGAAAACCATCTTGCAGCTTGTAACTTCACTAACTAGATCAATCGCCTGAGCTAACTAATTTCACATATTAGAGTGCCTCTATGACCGATTTCTCGGAGATGCCGGAGGATCGGGCCCGTCGGCATCTCCTCGAACTGGCCTTGATGGTGTCCCCGCTCGAAAACCATCTTGCAGCTTGTAACTTCACTAACTAGATCAATACGCCTCGGAGCTAACTAATTTCACATATTAGGGTGCCTCTATGACGATTCTCGGAGATGCCGGAGGACGGGCTCCGTCGGCATCTCCCCGAACTGGCCGTAGTGGTGTCCTGCTCTCTAAAACCATCTTGGAGATGCCTCAAACTGGTGGAGGACTGGACTCACAAGGATGCATATTTATAGTACAAAGCTCGGCATAATGTCGACACTCACGACATAATGTCGACACTCACCCCTATTATTAGTCTTGACTCATCTTTAGTCGGTTGGTGTCTCCAACCGGGACTAAAGTTCATCTTTAGTCGGTTGGTGACACCATCCGGGACAAGGTACAAGCCGCGACATAATGTCGACACTCACCCCTATTATTAGTGTTGTCGGCCCACTGCCATAATCCCTTTAGTCCCGGTTTGTGACTACATCCGGGACTAAATGTCTTGAACAATGATCATGTGTGTGTGGACATTGGTATGTAGAACAATGTTGCAGGAGGAAGTTTTCCTTTTTGTCGCATACGGAAAATCCCTTTTCCATTTTCCGGCGCAAAAACGGGTCGTTTTGAAGTAACCACCAAAATGCCGTTTGAATGCTACCGTCCTATTTTCCTAAAATACTAGACCACCTTACATGGACTATATCCCAACCGTACAAATCGGGACTAAATATGAACCCTCTCTTTATATAGGCATTTCCTCTATTTATTAGGTAACACTTAAGACATTTATTAATATTAAAAACCGGGACAAATCGGGACTAGCTAACACTCAGGCCTAAAGCCGCCCCCTTTAGTCATAATCATGCCTAGTCCTATAGTACGCAGCTTCAGGGTCTTCATCGTCGTCATCATCATCGTCATCGTCACCTGCCACTCCGGGGATCCTCAGCCCATCCATGGCATATACCAGGGGCCATTCCAGCCTTGGATTCACGGCGGGTGGGAGAGGGGTCTCCTGGAAGACGATGCCGCTACCGCCGGGACAGTGTGGGGCCTGTGGCGGGTGGACTCGTGGGCACCGTAGGCGAGGATGGTCTCCCCCGGCGATGTAGCGCATCACTTCGATGATAGTACGGTTCTCCCACCACAGACGGCCGACTTCGTTGTTGTTCACCGGTGGCGGGCCATCACCCTCGTACCTGGCGAGCTCCCTTTCCCGCCTATTAGCGAAGAAGGCATTCCAGGTGTCATAGTTGTCGGGATCCCACTGGGGATCCATCCGCTGCTCCGGCGTGAGCTCGTGGTAGAAGTGGTTTGTGATGGCCGCCTGGCGTGCGGAACCTTGAGGGACAGGAGGGACAGGAACCCCTCCAGCGCTCAGCATCCAGCCGGCGGGCGGCCGGTACCCCGGTGGACAAGGATAGTTGGAGGCGCACAGCGCCTCGGTCTCCTCGAGGTCGAGAATGGCCCGATGGCGTTGTCCATTGTTCTAAGAGAGGAAGGTGTGGATGTGTGGATAGCCATGACACGATCACCCTAAATATAGAGGAAAGGCGGGAAAACTTGGCATGAAGCTTTGGGAAATGGCGGAAATATCTTTAGTCGGTTAGTGACTACATCCGGGACTAAAAGCTCTAGTAGAAAGGAAAGGCGGAAAACTTGGCGGGAAGAGGTGGGAAATGGCGGAAAATATTTTTAGTCCCAGTTTGTGACTACATCCGGACTAAATGTGTCTTGAACAATGATCATGTTTGAAAAACCTTCACAAAATGACCTATCATGTTCGAGGTTTCATGTCTTTCGGTCCAAATGACCGATGTTATGTCTGAATCACGGCATAGTTTGTGATGTTGTGCCCATATTATGCATGTGTGTGGACATTGGTATGGAGAACAATGTTGCAGGAGGAAGTTTTCCTTTTTGTCGGAAAAACCCTTTTCCATTTTCCGAGCCAAAAAAACGGGTCGTTGTGAAGTAACCACCAAAATGCCGTTTAGAATGCTACCGTCCTATTTTCCTAAAATACTAGACCACCTTACATGGACTATATCCCAACCGGTACATCTCAAACCTTTTCGTCCATCCGGTAAAAGGACAAATGTCTGCGAATCGGCAGGAAGTGGGTCCGGTTTGTACTACGGTACATGATCTATCGCCGTGATTTTTTGAAAAATCGTTTTAGACTCGCAATATGTGGTTTCTTGAGATCCAATGCAAGTTCTAACGATGCGTCCCTATCTTCATGCACCGGTTCGACCATAGTTAGAAATTCAAATAATTCAAAACGGGCATAATAAATTCAAAAAATCCGAACAATGAAAATCCTTCGTGGTGTCATATTATGTTACATAGTTGAAAGGAAAAATACCAGACTTGGTATATTGATCATGTTTCAAAAACCTTCACAAAATGACCTATCATGTTCGAGGTTTCATGGCTTTCGGTCCAAATGACCGATGTTATGTGCTGAATCACGGCATAGTTTGTGATGTTGTGCCCATATTATGCATGTGTGTGGACATTGGTATGGAGAACAATGTTGCGGAGGAAGTTTTCCTTTTTGTCATGCGGAAAAGCCCTTTTCCATTTTCCGAGCGCAAAAAAGCGGTCGTTTGAAGTAACCACCAAAATGCCGTTTGAATGCTACGTCCTATTTTCCTAAAATACTAGACCACCTTACATGGACTATATCCCAACGGTACATCTCAAACCTTTTCGTCCATCCGGTAAAAGGACAAATGTCTGTAGAATCGGTAGGAAGTGGGTCCGGTTTGTACTACAGGTACATGATCTATCGCCCGTGATTTTTGAAAAATCGTTTTAGACTCGCAATATGTGGTTTCTTGGAGATCCAATGCAAGTTCTAACGATGCCCGTCCCTATCTTCATGCACACCGGTTCGACCATAGTTAGAAATTCAAATAATTCAAAGCGGGCATAATAAATTCAAAAAAAATCCGAACAATGAAAATCCTTCGCGTGGTGTCATATTATGTTACATAGTTGAAAGGAAAAATACCAGGCTTGGTATATTGATCATGTTTGAAAAAACCTTCACAAAATGACCTATCATGTTCGAGGTTTCATGGCTTTCGGTCCAAATGACCGATGTTATGTCTTGAATCACGGCATAGTTTGTGATGTTGTGCCCATATTATGCATGTGTGTGGACATTGGTATGGAGAACAATGTTGCGGAGGAAGTTTTCCTTTTGTCGCATACGGAAAACCCTTTTCCATTTTCCGAGCGCAAAAGCGTCGTTTTGTGAAGTAACCACCAAAATGCCGTTTCGAATGCTACCGTCCTATTTTCCTAAAATACTAGACCACCTTACATGGACTATATCCCAACGGTACATCTCAAACCTTTTCGTCCATCCGGGTAAAAGAACAAATGTCTGTGAATCGGTAGAAGTGGGTCCGGTTTGTACTACGGTACATGATCTATCGCCCGTGATTTTTTGAAAAATCATTTTAGACTCGCAATATGTGGTTTCTTGAGATCCAATGCAAGTTCTAACGATGCGTCCCTATCTTCATGCACACGGTTCGACCATAGTTAGAAATTGAGATAATTCAAAACGGGCATAACAAATTCAAAAAAAACCGGCATATAAGTTCAAAATCCAAACACTTCTTTTGTTTAAAGTTTTTCTAAATTCCAAATTGATATTAAAAAAATATAAGTTAATTCATTTTTAATTGTAAATGGTTCATATTTTAAAAGGTTACATTAATTATTTTTTAAAAATAGAATATGTTTTTGAATTATTTATTCAAATCCATACACTTCTTATATTTAAAGTTTTTCTAAATTCCAAATTAATATTCAAAAATATAAGTTAATTCATTTTAAAAGGTTACATTAATTATTTTTTAAAAATAGAATATGTTTTTGAATTATTTATTCAAATCCATACACTTCTTATATTTAAAGTTTTTCTAAATTCCAAATTAATATTCAAAAATATAAGATAATTCATTTTAAAAGGTTACATTAATTATTTTTTAAAAATAGAATATGTTTTGAATTATTTATTCAAATCCATACACTTCTTATATTTAAAGTTTTTCTAAATTCCAAATTGATATTAAAAAAATATAAGTTAATTCATTTTTAATTGTAAATGGTTCATATTTTAAATGGTTACATTAATTATTTTTCAAAACAGAAAATGGTTTCGAATTATTTATTCAAATCCAAACACTTTTTATGTTTAAAGTTTTTCTAAATTCCAAATTAATTATCATTTAAAAAACATTACAAATTTAAACCCCAAAATAAAAAAAAGGCGGGAACAGAGAGAAAATAACTGAAAAAATTTGAAAACAGGGGAATACGTCCCGGTTGGAGCCACCAACCGGGACGGAAGAGTCCCCTGCGCGCGCGCCCCTTCACCTGCTGAAAATTGGACTATAGGTCCCGGTTGGTGGCTCCAACCGGGACGTATGCACCTTTAGTCCCGGTTGGAGCCACGAACCGGGACTAAAGGCCCTTTAGTTATAACCGTGCCTCCTCTTCTTCTTCCCTTCCCCACTCACTTCTCTGCCTCTGCCTCTGCCCGTGCCCTCGCCGACGACGACGCCGCCCACTGCCGCCGCGCTCCATGTGGCTCCTTCCCCGACGACAAGGCCGCTGACGACAGCGTCTCCTTCCCGACGGCCGCCTGCGTCTCGCTTCCGGCGACGCGTCCCCCACCGCCGCGCGTCAGGTACGGCGCCGCCCCTCCCTGCCTCTCTGTCCTCCCCCTCCCTCTGCTGCTGGTGGTGGGCGCGGTGGCGACGATGAGCGCGACGGCGGCGACGTCGAGGAGGAGGCGACCTTGACCGGAACGCGCCGGCGGCAAAGCCGCTCGGCGTGGGTGGCGGCGGGGCCCCCTTCCCCCTGTTCTCTGTGGCTTGGCGCGGGCCATAGCCCGGCGAGCGGCGGCGGCGCGCGTTCGTGGTGTGCGGCGGCTCGGCGGAGGGGTGGTGCAGCGCGTGGAGCTCCACGAGGGTCAGGCGCGCTAGGGTTTGGCGGGGAGCTGCACGTCTGCGGGCCTCGTCGGCCGGCGTGGCCGATCTCTGCTAGGCGGGCGGCGTTCTGGCGCAAGTCAGGTGGCGGCGGAGTGGAGGGCGCTGCCCTTGGTGGCACCGGCGCCTCGTCTGTTGCAGCACGGTGGCGGAAGCTTCACGGGCCTGCCGGTTCTAGGGTCGGGAGAAATCCCCGTCGGTGCCACTGATACCGACGCGGTGACGTCTGCGGGCGCCACCTTCCTTGTGTAGGCGTCGGTGTACCCTCCTATTCTCCTCCGTGTCTGGGAGAAATCCTAGGACTTGTCCGGGCAGCAGCGTCGTCATCGTCGGCCCCCTTCTTGAAGGTGTTGCTTGGTACACGACGATCCGAAGGCGTAGGAGTGTGGTGGGAATCCTCCGGAGGGCACATGGGTTGTGAGTCATCAGCGCTTTTGTCGATCCGGCGTTGACGTGATTGTACCGGAGTGTGGTGGGAATCCTCCGGAGGGCCCCAGCTTTGTTCTCGTGATTGTGGGTTTGTGTTGCTTGCTATATTAATATAGCGGGCGAAAGCCTATTTCGAGAGGAGGCGGGCGCTGAGCCTGGCGCGTGGGCGAGGTAGAGCGAGGCGGATCCAGGCCGGGCAACTGGGCCATGGCCCGGGCGCGAAATCCCTGTACCATACCATATAACGATAAAAAGAAATTTGGCCCGTGGTACCCCAGATGGCCCATCTTACCTGTTGCTCGACCACGAGTCCGTGAAGCCTCATCGCTCAACTCCTTGCGTCAGCTCGCCCTCTCTAAGCTAGTCGCTATAGGAAACGTCGCCACCGGTCAAGCCGCATTGTTCGGAAAAATGTTCAACAACTTAAATGACAAGTTTAATTAGAACACCCTAGTAACCCTAACAGTGATTCCGAGTTCCTTGAGTTAGGGTTTGCGCCTCGAACCCCAATTAACTTGTCGAGAATGCTTTAGGGTTACATTCCAATGCACATTAACTTGTCGTATCATCACCATTGCTTGAGCATTGCATCGATGCCATGTGTTGATTGTTTCTTTCTTCCGGTGATTTGGTTCTTCTCGGTAGAATACGATATCGAGATTGAGATCAAGACCGAGATCAAGACCATAGATAGATCGAAGACCTTTTGTAGCCTTATACTCATGTTCCCCTCATAGCCTTAGGGTTTAGGGTTTCTCTTCATTTTATTATTGTGTATGTATATATTAGGGTTTCATCTTCATTCGTTAGCCGCTTTGACTTATTCGTAACTTTCTCCTTTAGCCGCTTTGACTTATTCGTTTTTCCACCTATGCGAAATATGGACCCACGTCGAGACGAAGAAAAGGAAGAGTTGATCCGGTGTGATCCGTGGGAAGATAATTTAGACGTATCAACGTTTACGAACAACTCGGTGAGGGTGATCCTCTTTTTACGGAGTAGACAACTTGTTTGAGGTTGAAGGTGTTGCCTTCCATGAGAGAAGGCGATGCCTTGTGTAACCGAGAAGACGGCCTCGGCGAGGTGCATGTAATATAAATCAATTCATTAATTAATCATCTGCTATCTATATAGAAATAGTAACGACGATCTTTCTTCTTTTAGCCCTCCGGATCGAAGGAATCTCTTGAAAAAAGAGCGAGGCCCAACCAAAAAGTTGGAAGACCATGAGAGGTTCAGAATCGAAGATGTCGCTGAAGGCAATGACCAGCGGCTCGAAGTTGTCGCAACCAAATTTGTGGCACAATGCGGAGTAATCGTTAGGGACTTAATCCCGATCACGATTAGAAATTGGAATAGGCCTGCTAATGCGGATGAAGAGGAACATGTTTATTTGTCCCTAACCACGCCAAAGATTTCTTGTGGAAGAGGCTCATGGTTAATTTCAAACTACGAAGATAGAGCTGGATCCAAATGCAGGAGGATCCGATTGAGGACGCCTTACAACATGGGAGAGCCATGGAGGCTAAGGTCGAGTGGGCTTTGAAGAAGATGGCCCAGTGTTTCACCAAGCTGGAAGAAAAGATTGCACCTTGACTATGTCGTGAAAGAGAAGACTCGGATTTCAAGAAGACTCGGTTTGAGAAGATAAAACCATTCGGGCTGAGTTTGTGGAATACAAGACATCGGAAAAAGCTAAGGAAATGTCCGCAAAGAATAAGCTGAATCTGCTAACAAGAAGTATCACCATACTATGGGGCAAGGTGGCTCTGGTGGCATTCCTAAGTGGGAGAAACTTGAGCAGAACTGCGTGATAAAAATATCACCCAGGCAGGGCGATTGGGTAGAACGTGCAAGGAATTGGTTTTACGGGCATGGGGGCACGTTGGACTCGGAAGGAGGTGTATATATACCATACGACATAAAGAAGACCCTTGCCAATCGAGAGGATGAGAAAAGCAAGAAAAGGCATTAAAGATGGGGACTTCATTCCCGATAGAGAGAATGATGAGCTCACACTCGCCTTGGAAATAAGGAACATGATGGACGAACACGAGGCACAATAGGCTCCCAATCATGGAGAACTGGGTTTCAAGAGAGGAAGAAATATCTGATAGAAGCCGTCGGAGTAAGGACAGGCGGCTTGAAGCAGAAAGTCGAGAAAAGAGCGAATGCGTTTAATTGAAGAACGATTAAAGCAACAACAAGATGAAATTAACTCACTTAAAGAGCAAAAGTACTACGGCGCCCCATCTCAAGACACCTTTGCATTCGATGCTACCGCCTATCGAATAATCGAAAAAGCGATGTGGCTTCCACCGAGGTCCCGGTGATGACAATGGCGATGCCGATGATGCACCGACGATGGCTCCTGTTGGCTACCCATGGATGATATCACGAGATGACACTGCGAGCTACATGTCAAAGTTGTGAACATATCAATGAAGGTGGCGGTCGGCTATGCCTTACCAATTGGACCCACACCAACTTACCAATCGTCCGGTTCCGGAGGGCTACGCTGTTGTCGGCGTGGATGAAATCATGCCCACCTTTGAGGTTTTGGATCTTCACTACCTGCGGTGAAGGGGATGTGGCCTTGGGTGACGCAAAACGCGTCACCATTCTATGGTCAAGGATTGTATCGTGCTTGAAATCACACGCCAAGGCCATCTTCGCCCGCCTCACCCGTCTCCAGCGATTAAATCGCCGCCATGGCGGCCGTCTTCGTCGCCTCACCCGGCTCGTCGCCTCCCGTCTCGGTGCAGCCATCGCCGGCGCCTCGGGATAAAAAGCGTGGCGTACCGCTCTTGTCGTCGTGGCGATCGCCGAAAGCGTAAACAAGAGCCTCTTCCAAAAGTACCAACGGTTCCTCCCAAGAGAGCTTATGCTGTATCTTGAAGAGAGGCTGGCGATCGTTGATGCGGAAGCAGCGTTTTAAGCTAAGTGAGGCCGAAAGAGCCAGAGTTCCCAGACCAAAGAAGAAAAAGCCAAAGTGTTGAAAATGCTAAAGACTCTTCATCAACCCGAGCCAAAGCTGTCATCGGACTATGAGCGTTCTATTCTCAAGTCACATGCGGCACAACAAGCCTCAAGAGCGATCTGCTGATGCAAGCGAAATCTGTTGCCCAGCTCGGAGAACAAGCAAAACAGTCTTGCGCCCCTCTCAAGGTGATTTCTCAAACCAATGTGGGTCGAGCAAATATGGGGCAAGAAGCGGTATGATCCAGGTAGTTGCTGTCTGGAGAAGCCTGCTCAAGGTATGAGTATTGCAGTACTTATCCCGATTAGAGTTCTTCCCGTGAGTGAAGTAGCATACAAATACCGACGGCAAACCTCTCGTCAAACCGAGGAGGTAAATAATCTTTCAACAAAAATGCGAAGATTGCATAATCGGTACATACGCCACAAGTGCGGGGCTAACTGGATAGTCTTTGAGGGTTACAAAAAGCATCATGGGAAAGAAAGTGATGACATGATATCCATTGAATTTGTTGAGCTATTTCAATTATTCAATCAAGACGCCTTGGACAAATCGCTCATCGGTGCCTATTGTGCGTAAGTACTAATTCTGTAATTAACTTAGTCTCCACTATCTCACTTTGTTTATTGCATGTATATAATCATCTGTAATATGCGTAATGAAGATTCTCGAATGCAGAGAGGACAAATCTATGATATTGGCTTCATTGACCCATATTGGGTTCATGAAGCTAATCTCAAAATAAGCCCCGAGGATACGGAGGATAATATAGTACGCGTTAAGGTTTCAAGAAACCAAAAGGAAATACTTTTTCCTTACAACTTCGAGTGAGTGTTATTGTCTTGTATACACTTTCTATTTCGCTTACTCGATGTTAAGTATATAATTGATTAGTTATGCATTCGCAGCTTCCACTATATTCATTGTTAATCATTCAACTTGACAAAGGCGTGTACTAGTCATGGACTCGAAACATAAACCCCTTGAGACGTGGAAGGACATGCAAATACTTCTCCAAATGTAATTCTAATCATTACGACACTATATCGGCAACGTTCGTGAATTTTATGATATCAAGTACTTAATAACTTCTTTATTCGTTTTTCTTGGCAGGCGCTTGGAAGCAGTTCACCAAGAAGGCTAGGGGTGTTTGGAAAGAGGAGCTTACATTTCAACCACTAGATGTAAGCACCACTAGCTATATCCGCATCTCTTTGATTCTAGTTTTGATCTGATTATTATCATGCTTGATTATTATTTTGATTGAACTATGTTACGTGAAGTGCCCAGCAGGACCAGGTAACAATCTATGTGGATACTATGTATGCGAGTTCATCCCGGGCGTGCGATGAGAAGGGCAGAAATTTAGAGCAACTCCACGTATGTAAACAATTTATATAGTTTTATTTTCAAACAAATTGTGTTTAGTTTCATTCATATAGATGACTCCTTTTTAAATCAGATCGAGCGTCTGGGACGGTCTTACGCCAAAGGATCGCGTCACGAGCAATTCAGGAGGAATTGGCGGATTCTTGGATGCGAAGTCCTAGACCCGAAAGGGGAATACTATTCTGCTGTGTATAGACAATAGGGATTGTAAAAATAGCAACTCGATCCGTGTATAGACAAGGGGAACTTTTGTATGTAGTGCATGAACTCGATCCGTGTATTGTCATGATGATCTTGTGTAATATAAGGTTCCTTCATTGATAAGTGCAAAACACTAAATAAACAATAAAACAACCTAAATGAATTCTCTGTCGCGGCACAAAATGTGCAAAAATGAATTCTCTGCCGCGGCAGAGAAATGGGCCAAATCTCTGCCGCGGCAGAAGGTTATTAGTCCCGGTTCGTATTACGAACCGGGACTAAAGCCCCCCCCCCTCCTCGCACGGTGCAGCTGCCACGTGTATGATCTTTTGTCCCGGTTGGTGGGGCAACCGGGACTAAAGGTTCGGGCTTTAGTCCCGATTGCCCCGTCCCGGTTGGGCAACCGGGACTAATGCCGCTTACCAACCGGGACACATGGGGTTGTTTCCACCAGTGAGAAGGAGAGGAAAGAAATGCTGAAGATGCACGAGGATTCCATGAAAGGCCTGCAGGACTCCGCCTCCGCGGAGATCAATCGCTTGCGATCCTAAAGGATCAGAAGCAAGCTGCCGATGAGCAGAACCTTCGCTATAGCAAGGCATTTAAGCTCCTCCAACAAGAGAAGGAATCCTTGGCGGACGTCGTCTGGCAGGCTAAGGCCAGCATCTTCAGTAAGTGTCCTTTGCCTTGTAGCTCTGTAGTCTGGATACTTAGAATTTATTGAAATCATGCAATTCTTGTCGAAATTTTCAGCGCCTATGGGTTTAACCCGCTCGCCTCCTTCGGACAAGGAATGCATGATTCTTGCCGGCAACTTCATCAACACCGCCATCACCCAAGCCAAGGAGATTGCCAAGCACCTCCAGATTTATATCAAGGCCTTGGAATCCGTGGTGAAGTACTCGGAGATTTTACGCCGAGCCCCCGAGCGTGTCGCGAGCTGGAAAGCCTCATGCGCACGGGCTGGCGCAAGGATGGCGTTGTCCATGGTGAAGGCACACTATGAAGGCACCGACATCGACACGGTGACATCTGGTATCCCCGACGTGGATGATGACGGCAAGGAGATCGATCACGAAGCCATCCTGTCATCACTCGCGGGTTATGACACCAGGGTTGCCGAGTTGGTGGATGTTGACGTCTTCGTGCCCAGGAACTTTCTTGACAACGCCAACCTGGATTCCTCCGAGTCTCACCACAGCGCCGACGCTGAGGGTGATTCTCTGGCTGGTGATGATGCGGCCTCCAAGTCCCCTTCACCCAAAGAGTGAAAAACACTTTGTAATTCTTGTTTTACCCTTGACGTGTGCATTGAAAAAACTTGGTGATGTAATCTTAAGGCAGAAAACAGTGGTTGTCATATCCTGCTACTTAAGAATTAATTCCCAGTATGTATATATTTTTAAGCAAGTGCTGGCTTATCCATTACTTTGGTTTTTATGCTTGACTTTTCGTGAGTCGGAAGACTCGTTGTTGGAACCATGCACTTAGGTGATGATGCCCAATGGCACCGTCAATAACCTGAGCAAAAAATCGCCGACAATAAGTGCCAAAAGTCACTACTCCAGAATCCACATAAAAACAACAAAGAACGTGTAGACCAGAAAACTTAAGCTAACGCCCGTAGGCGGAATTTTCACAAGTGCAATCGCAAGACTTGTGCATAAAAGTTTTATATGATCCAAAAATGAATACTAAAGGAGGTAAAAGACTCAGCAATATGAGTGAACCAAAGAGCTTTATTTCATTGATCATATAAGAGGTACACGATTAGATAAAAAATGCTAAGTGTAGAAAGGACGTAGCTGTGCTATGTTCCATGGCCGATCAAGCTCCGGGTAGTCATCATCCGGGTCATGTCGCTTACGCTTATGATCCTTGTTGGGTCTGTCCTTGAGTTCACGATTGTCGACAAGGTAGTAAGACCCATTGAGCAGCGCCTTGCTTATGATGAACGGTCCTTCCCATGGCGGGGATAGTTTGTGTGACTTATTATTCTTAAGTCGGATCACTAAATACCCCTCTTTAAATGAGCGATGCCAAATGCGGCGATTATGGTAGCTGCGTAGCTTCTGCTGGTAGATGGCGGATCTTTGGCATGCCAAAACGTGCTCCTACTCGAGAAGGTACATCTAGGCATCTGGATTCTTCAGCGTCATCTTCGTTGTAGGCGGCAACTCTTGGTGCATCGTGGAGGATGTCGGAGGGTAGGATGGCTTCTGCTCCATATACCATGAAATAAGGGGTGTAGCCGGTGGATCTGTTGGGTGTAGTTCGTAAACTCCACAGCACAGATGGCAATTCTTCCGCCCAGGCTCCAGCTGCTCTATGTAGCGGTGCCTCAAGACGTGGCTTGATTCCCTGCAGAATGAATCCATTGGCGCGCTCAACTTGACCATTGGATTGTGGGTATGCCACAGATGCAAGGTCAAGTCGGATGCCTTTGTCCCAGCAATAGGCCTCCACTTCTCCGAGCGACAAGTTGCTTCTGTTGTAGGTGATGATGCTATGTGGGAGACCAAATCTCGCCACTAGATCCCGGAAAAACCTGAGGGCAGTTGCCCCATCAAGCTTTCTAATGGGTTTAGCTTCTATCCATTTGGTGAATTTGTCAACTACTACAAGCAGATGCATAAATCCAGATGGTGCCGTTTGTAACGGCCCCACCATGTCTAGCCCCCAGACTAAAAACGGCCAAGTTATTGGTATTGTTCGCAATTCTTTAGCAGGAACATGTGGTTATCGGGCATAATACTGGCATCCTGTGCATGTCTCAACCAGCTTGTCGGCGTCCGCCTTCACGGTCAGCCAGTAGAATCCTTGCCGGAAGGCTTTCGCGACCAACGATCGAGGAGCGGCGTGATGCCCGCAATCTCCGAGATGGATTTCGCGTAGGATTTCCATACGTTCTAGCTGGGAAACACAATTTAGGTATACACCAGTAGTGCTCCTCTTGTAGAGTTGCCCATTGATTATGGTATAACCCTTTGCTCGTCGTACTATTTGCCGTCTTCCGACCTCGTCGTCGGGCAAAGTTCCGTGTTCGAGATATCCCATTAATGGTTTTGTCCAAGCCGGAGGGATCTTTGTCACCATGTTGACGAAAGAGTCAGCTCTATCCGGGTTGTCGATGTCGGCGCCCTTCACGGATGGTGTGCGTAGATGCTCTAGGAAAACTCCTGGCAGAATTCGCTTGCGCCCTGATCCAAGTTTAGACAGTAGATCAGCCGCCTCATTTTGCTCCCTAGGCACATACTTTATTTCATAGCCCAAGAAGCTTTTGGCTATCTCGTCCAATTCGTCGCGATATGCCGCCATCATAGGGTTCCGCGCATTCCAGGTACCAGCCACATGCTGGGCAACCAAGTCGGAATCTCCACAGAAAACTATGCGCTTGATGCCAATATCCTAGGCTACACGTAGTCCGTGAATGAGTGCTTCGTACTCCGCCATGTTGTTTGTAGCCTCGAAGAGGATCTGCAGAACGTAGTGCAGTTTATCTCCTTTTGGTGACTATAGTAGTACACCAGCCCCCGAGCCATTGAGCAACTTTGATCCGTCAAAGTGCATCACCCAATACTCTGGTTCTGGCAGTGGAGTAGCATCCGACATCTCCGTCCAATCTGCAATAAAATCCGCCAAGGCTTGTGACTTGATAGCGTCGCGTCTCTTGTAGGTGATCTCGAAGGCGACAAGTTCAATGCCCCACTTCGCGACCCTTCCTGTAGCGTCGTTGTTGTTGATAATGTCGGACAGTGGAGTCTTGCTCACTACTGTGATTGGGTGCTCCTGAAAGTAATGCCTCAGCTTCCGAGAATCAAGGAATACTCCATAAGCTATTTTTTGGTAGTGTGGGTAATGCTGCTTGGACTCCGTCAAGACCTCGCTTACATAGTAAACTGGTCGTTGAACTCCGTGCTTGTAGCCTGGTTCCTTCCGCTCTACCATGACGACGATGCTGATAACCCGGTTGGTTGCCGCCATGTAAATTAACAGGGGCTCTCCAGGCTCGGGTGCTGCAAGGATGGGCGCTGAGGAAAGAATCTCCTTGAGATGCTTCAATGCTGCATTTGCTTCGTCCGTCCATGTGAATTTGTCCGCCTTCTTCAGCATCTTGTACAGCGGCAAAGCCTTCTCTCCAAGTCGGCTGACGAACCGACTAACTACTGCAACACAACCTGTTAGTTGTTGGATGTCCTTTAGGCACGTCGGATGGTTTATGTTTAAGATGGCCTTGATTTTCTCCGGGTTGACCTTGATTCTGCGTTGGGAAAGGATGAAGCCCAACAGTTTGCTAGCTGGAACCCCGAAGTCGCACTTCTTAGGTTTGAGCATCATGTTGTATTTCCGGAGATTATCAAAGGTTTCTTTTAAGTCGGAGATTAATTCACTTGACTTTTTAGACATCACCGTGATATCGTCCACATAGGCTTGAACGTTCCGACCAATTTGGTCATGAAGGCAACGTTGCATTGTCTGCTGGTAGGTAGCACCTGCGTTTTTCAATCCAAAGGGCATCGTGACATAGAAGAACGTGCCGTATGGGGTACTGAATGAAGTGGCCAATTGGTCCGACTTCCTCATCTTGATCTGGTGGTATCCTGAGTATGCATCGAGAAAACACAAAAGTTCCGAGCCAGCCATCGAGTCAATGACTTGGTCAATGCGAGGCAAAGCAAAAAGATCTTTGGGACATGCTTTGTTCAAGCCGGTGTAATCAACGCACATTCTTAATTTAGTAGTTCCCTTTTTGGGGACAAGTACAGGATTGGCCACCCATCGGGTGTGAAGGACTTCTCGGATAAAACCAGCCTTAAGTAACCTAGCTATCTCTTTGCCAATGGCGCGTCTCTTATCATGTCCAAAGGTATGGGTGGACTTGCCGTTGACATCGAGGTGTACGAGGCACGGCATCTCGCGGTACTCCTCGTACGTTTGGGGAACATGGAGCGGCGCCGAGTTGGTTTCACTTCCTCGCTGATGCCCGCGGCCTGCTCCCCTTCCTCGGCCACGTTGTCCGCCTTTCCTCATCCTGTAAAAGTCATGGCGACCATGTCGGTAGATTTCTTTTCTTCTGGAGCGGTTTTCCGATTTGTACTGCTGTTCCTCCGAGCTTGAGTTGGAACGGCCGTTGCCGGCAAAGAGCCACGAGCATCGTCGTTGGCAGCTGCGAACTCACTGGCTAACTGAATCATCTGATTCAAGTCAAGCTGATGATTGTCCTACAAGCGCTTCAGCTTATGTCGGAGCAACGTGCCTCTTTCCAACCCATCGATGAAGGCGGCCATGGCGGTCTGGGCGTGCAATCCTGCGCAGGAATTCTTCATATCCGGCCAGCGGGAGTGGTAGGCGCGAGATGTCTCGTCTTTCTCTTGCACGCACCGCTGTAGATCGCCCATAGTGCAGGGACGCTTGTATGTACCCTCAAAGTTCTTAGTGAATGCTTCTTGCATGTCCAGCCAGTTGTAGATAGATCTCTCTGGCAAGTTGTCGATCCATTGATGGGCCGTGCCCGCCAACATTAACGGGAGGTACTTGACGGCGACGTTGGGGTTGCCTCCGGCAATTTCCACCGCGTTACTATAGTCCTGCAACCATGTGGCAGGCTTGGGGGTGCCGTCATAGGGCTTGATGGTCTTGTCAATCTAGAAACCTTTAGGGTAAGTTGCAGACCGTATTGCAGGTCCAAAGTAACGCGGTCCCAGGTATGGTCCTTCCCGGGCCTCGTGGATCTTATCTATCCGTGAACGTGCATCGTACGGCTCCGGGTTCTTCTTCTTGTTGTCAACAAGGGATGGGCTGCGGAACGACGCGGGCCTCTTTCGGCATGGTGACTGCTTGGCAGCGACGGAGGCGGAGGTGGCGGTGGGTTAGCCTTTTTGTTGTTACTCTCCTGTGACGCCTCGCGCCTGTTGCGGTTGCTTTTCGGACGCAGAGGGTCATGGTGTGACCTACTCTTGTATCCTTGGTGGCGCTCTTCATCATGACGGGTCTGTGCCGCGTTGTCGCGGATGACGATGCCACACTTCTTTGGTAGGGGCATATCCGTACGATGGTGAGCCTTCTGGTCTTCGTGACGTCGGGGGGATCGGGGCGGTGGCGATGGGCGGCGAGGTCGGGCTATTTCTCCATGGTCGAAGGATATGGGGATAGCATCCTTCCTGTTGCGCGCATCCCTCCTTCTTTGTTCTGATGAACCCGTCTGTGACCCGACATCCTGAGGAGATCTATCCC
Organism: Avena longiglumis; assembly: GCA_030063025.1. NCBI lineage: Eukaryota > Viridiplantae > Streptophyta > Magnoliopsida > Poales > Poaceae > Avena > Avena longiglumis. The sequence continues at coordinate 444,918,583 of CP125979.1, read as the reverse complement.
TTGGCGGTTTGTACTGGCGAGATCGGCAGAGCGCTGGGTCAGACTCAAGCCTCTGAGAGGTGGCCTTTTCCTGCTGCTTTACCGCCTTAGCCACTAGGTCATAGACCTGTTCTACTGCCTCAGGCGATCTATCCTGCTCCAAAAGGGTCTTGGCGACGGCGAGGTTAAGGAGTGGGGTGGGCATCACCTGTTTTCCTTCACTATCAATGTATGGCTTGGCCTGTGCCGGCTTCGAGGGAGCCCATCCTAGGTTGCGCCGTACACCAGGATCGTTGATGACGCGAGCCGGAGCCTTCTTAGCCTTCTACTGCTGCAGCAGAGTCTTGTACTCGGCCTCCATTGCTCTAGCTTTCTCTATGGATTTATGCAAGTTGACCAGATCTCGATCTAGTTTAGCGCCTTGCTCCGCGATGGCTTGCGCCTCCTCCAGCAGCTGCTGGCGCTTCTCGTCAAGCTGAGTCACGTTCCGGATATGATCAATAGATAGTGGCTCAACGAGAAGATTGTCGTACATCACTCTATCAGCTGGAGTAACATGGGGTGCTGCCGACGTGGATGCCGGAGGCGGCAAGTTTGCGGTGTTGTTATTGCTCGGACCGATGCCGAGTTCCTGCGGCTGCTGCACTGGGTTAGGCGGAGGAGGCATGACTTTTGCGCGATCATCGTCAGCAGCAATAAGTGGCCACTTCCCCTTATCTAGCGCCGTAGGCAGAGCTTGCCCGGGATGGTCTTCATCCATCGCTGTCCCAATGGTGACGAACACCCCTGGAGACATGACGGTTTTATTAGCTTGTTCATCGCGCGAGTACTCCTCCTCCATCTCCTGCATAGCGGAGCCTAGCTCTTCTGGACTAAAGTCTATTTCCTCTGAATCTGCGCTGAAATCAGCATAAAGCGCGTCAATGACAGAGTCGGAGGGTGCCAGGACTTCCTCGATGACGGGCGGTGGAGGTGCAACGGCCTCGACGATGACTGGAGGTGGTGGTGGTGCTACGACGATGGAGGCTGGAGGTAGTGGTGGTGGTGGCTAAATTGGAGGTGCTCCATCAATGAGCGCAAGCGCTGTCTGATTTGCCGCTTCAGCCTCCGCGTAGTTGTTGACGGTGTTCACCATGCCTTCGAAGGTAAGGCGTCCTGACGCCTGCTGCCGTCTTAGAGAATGTCGGAGGAGCGTGCCTTGGTCCAGTCCTTCCACAAAGTGATAGATAGCATCATCATTGGGGTAGTGGGCCAGATCGGCTCGTATACGGAGCACCTGGCCAGGTAATCGCGGGGGTTTTCGCCCTCTCTCTAAATGCAGCGCGCCAGATCGAAGATGGTAACCACGCCGACGAACTTGGATCTCTGCTGTCCAGACACACGGATAAAGCCGGCGGATTTGCAGTGATCTTGCACCTTTATATCCTACATAGGGGTGGTTTGGGTGGGTCTTGAATTATTCCGATCTTTGTCGGCAAACTCCAAGGAGAGATCCGACATCGATCCTTCCGCGAGCATATCCTGCCCATAGGCGGTCCGTGCGGGTCTTGATGCTCCTCTGACTCCCAGAGAACTAGTGCCCGAGTCGGTTTCGCCAATGAAGAGGTGGATGTCTCTGATAGGAACGATCGAACACCGCGTAGGGTTCGTCTTCGCAGGGATCCAGAACTCGTCGGGGGGACGATAGGAACGTTGCCGGAGAAGAGAACGCGACCGATGGCTACGGTTTCGCCGATTCCCACGAAGATCTTGGTCCTCGCCCGCTGAAGAGCCTGAAGCGCCTCTTGCCCAACGGTGGGCGCCAACTGTCGTGGTATTGCCGACGAGTACGCCATGGAGGGGTCCTCACAGTGCGTGTTTAGAGACGTGGGGTAAGGCAGACGGTTGACGGGTACAAGGTAACACAACTTACCCATGTTCAGATCCCACAACGTTGGCGGAATCCTACTCCTGCTATAAATCACTATAATGGCAATACGCCGAGTTACAGAGATAGGTTCGCTGTGCGAGGTGTGTGTAAAACGATACTAGGTTGTATCAGATTGTGCCCTAAAGGCTCCCACAGGCCCGACTTATATAGTCGCCAGGTCCTAGGGTTACAGGGAAAAGTCCTAGCCGGACAGGTTACAAAGTCCTACACCGTCTGTCACTAGTCTTGTGTATCTTGTACTCCAAGGCTCCGGGTACGCTGGTGACTCCGCTGTAGCCTTCCTTTATCCGACATGGGCCTCTTCCGATCCACCAAAACCGCCACACAGCCATGCTACCGACTATGGGCCACCCGGGTTAGTCGGATAAGAGACATGCTATGAGGATACCCATATTGCATATCCCCAACACTTGGTCATGCACTCAAATATGTATCTGGCCTTACGGTAGTTGTAAATCGCCCTGTAACCCCAAAAATGTGGGAAATAACTCATGAAAATGACAATTAAATGCAAAAACGATGACATTTTGGTCATACCTCTCAAACAAGGAAATCGCCATGGAACCCTAAAATTGTGGGCAATAACTCATGAAAACGACCATAGAACGCAAAAACTATAACTTTTTGGTCGTACCTCTCACCATGCAAATCTTCCCGGACCCCCAAAATTGTGGGCAATAGCTGATGAAAACGGCCATATAAGACGTGAAAACGATGAATTATTGGTCATTATTCCCAAACATGTATTGGGTCTTACGGGCCATGCGCATCCCCTTCGAACACCAAAACTGTGGGCAATAGCTCACGAAAACGATCATAAAACAAAAACCTACGAGTATTGGGTCATGCCCTAAAAATTGTATCGGTTATTATGGTCATTGTAAATCGCCCTAGAACCCCAAAATAGTAGGAAATAACTCATGAAAACAACCGTAAAACACAAAAATGGCGACTTTTTGGTCATACCTCTCAAACATGTAAATCCCTCTGGAACCGCAAAAATATGGGCAATAGCTCACGAAAATGGCCAGAAAACACGGAAATAACGAGTTTTTGGTCATAACTCTCAAACATGTATCGGGTCTTACGGGCCATGCAAATCCCCTAGGAACCCCAAAACTGTGGGCAATACCTCATAAAAACGGCCATAAAACACGAAAATGATGAGTTCTTGGTCATCCCTCAAACATGTATCGGGCCTTACGGTCATTGTAAAATGTCGTGGAACCCCAAAACTATGGGCGATAACTCATGAAAACGATCATAAAACACGGAAATGACGAGTTTTTTGTCATAACTCTCAAACATGTATCGAGTCTTATGGGCCATGTAAATCCCCTTGGAACCCAAAACAGTTGGCTATAGCTCATAAAAACGGCCATAAAACACAAAATCGACGACTTTGGGGAATAGCTCATAAAACAGCCATAAAACACAAAAAGGATGTGACCAGCACGGAAGCAGTGATCTTCTAGGTCTGTCTCATAAATAGGCCTTGGCTCCGCGGCCTTGGTCATGCCCTCAAACATGTATCACGCCTTACGGTCATTGTAAATCGCCCTGAAACCCCAATACTGTGGGCAATAACTCATGAAAACGACCATAAAATGAAAAAAACGATGGCTTTTTGGTCATACCTCTCAAATAGTAAATCACCATGGAACCCAAACACTTTGGGCAATAACTCATGAAAACGACCATAAAACGCAAAAACAACGACTTTTTGGTCATATCTCTCAAACAAGTAAATCGCCCTGGAACCACAAAACTCTAGGAAATAGCTAATGACGACATCCTGAAAACACAGAAATTGAGAGTTATTGGTTATACCTCTCAAACATGTATCGGGTCTTACGAGCCATTAAAATCCCCCGGGAACCCTAAATCATTGGGCAATAGTTCATAGAAACAGCCATAAAACAAGAAAACGACAAGTTCTTAGTCATTTCCTCAAACATGTGTCGAGCTTTGCGGTCGATGTAAATCGCGCTTGAACCCTAAAATTATGGGCAATAACACATGAAAACGACGATAAAACGCAAAAACGAGGAATTTTGGTCATACCTCTCAAACATCTAAATCTCGCTGGAACCCCAAAAATATGGGCAATAGCTCATGAAAATGGCCAGAAAACACGGAAATGATGATTTTTGTTCATAACTCTCAAACATGTATCGAGTCTTACGGGCCATGCAAATCCCCGTGGAACCCCAAAGTCGTTTGCAATAGCTCATAAAAACAGCCATAAAACACGAAAACGAAAAGTTCTTGGTCATGCCCTCAAACATGTATCTGGCCCTACGGTCGTTGTAAATCGCCCTGGAACCCCAAAAATGTGGGCAATAACTCATGAAAACGACCATTAAATGCAAAAACGATGAATTTTTGGTCATACCTATCAAACATGTAAATTGCCATGGAACCACAAAATTCTGGGCAATAACTCATGAAAACGACCATAAAACGCAAAAACGATAACTTTTTGGTCATACCTCTCAACATGTAAATCTTCCTGGACCCCAAAAATTGTGGGAAATAGCTGATGAAAATGGCCATATAAGACGTGAAAACGATGAATTATTGGTCATTATTCCCAAACATGTATTGGGTCTTACGGGCCATGCGCATCCCCTTGGAACACCAAAAATGTGGGCAATAGCTCATGAAAACGATCATAAAACACAAAAACTACGAGTATTGGGTCATGCCCTCCAAGATGTATATGCTATTATGGTCATTGTTAATCGCCCTAGAACCCCAAAATAGTAGGCAATAACTCATGAAAACGACCGTAAAATACAAAAATGACGACCTTTTGCTCATACCTCTGAAATATGTCAATCCCCCTGGAACCGCAAAAATATGGGCAATAGCTCACAAAAATGGCCAGAAAACACGGAAATGACGAGTTTTTGGTCATAACTCTCAAACATGTATCGGGTCTTACGGTCCATGCAAATCCCCAGGAACCCCAAAATTACGGGCAATACCTCATAAAACGTCCATAAAACACGAAAACGATGAGTTCTTGGTCATGCCCTCAAACATCTATCGGGCCTTACGGTCATTGTAAATTGTCGTGGAACCCCAAAAATGTGGGCGATAACTCATGAAAACGACCATAAAACACGGAAATGACGAGTTTTTTGTCATAACTCTCAAACATGTATCGAGTCTGACAGGCCATGCAAATCCCCTTGGAACCAAAAACCATTGGCAATAGCTCATAAAAAAAGCCATAAAACACGAAAACGATGAATTTTTTACATTATGCCGAAACAGTATTGGGTCTTACAGGACATGCGCATCCCCTTGGAACATGAAAATTGTGGGCAAAAGCTCATGAAAACGTTAATAAAACAAAATACTATGAGTATTTGCTCATGCCCTCAAAGATGTATCGGTTAGTATGGTCATTGTAAATCACCCTAGAACCCCAAAACCGTGGGAAATAACTCATGAAAACAACCATAAAACACAAAAACGACGACTTTTCGTTCATAACTCTCAAACATGTATCGGCTCTTACAGGCCATGCAAATCCCCATGGAAACCCAAAACTATGGGGAATAGCTCCTAAAAACAGCCATAAAACACGAAAAGGACGAGTTCTTGGTCATGCCCTCAAACATGTATCGCGCCTTACGGTCGTTGTAAATTTCCCTGGAACCCCATTACTATGGGCAATAACTCATGAAAACGACCATAAAATAAAAAAACAATGACTTTTTGGTCATACCTCGCCATGGAACCCCAAAATTGTGGGCAATAACTCATGAAAACAATCATAAAATGCAAAAACGACGACTTTTTGGTCATATCTCTCAAACATGTAAATCGCCCTGGAACCACAAAACTCTAGGCAATAGCTAATGACGACAGCCCGAAAACACAGAAATGGAGAGATTTTGGTCATACCTCTCAAACATGTATCGGGTCTTACGAGCCATTAAAATCCCCTAGGAACCCCAAAACAATGGGCAATAGCTCATAAAAACGGCCATAAAACATGAAAACGACAAGTTCTTAGTCATTTCCTCAAACATGTATCGGGCCTTGCGGTCGATGTAAATCACGATTGAACTCTAAAATTGTGGGCAATAACTCATGTAAACGACGATAAAACGCTAAAACGTGGACTTTTTGGTCATACCTCTCAAACATGTAAATCTCCCTAGAACCCAAAACTATTGGCAATAGCTCATGAAAATGGCTAGAAAACACGGAAATGATGATTTTTTTTGGTCATAACTCTCAAACATGTATCGATCGTTGTAACATCCCAAAAATATTAAACTTGGATCATAAAATTCTAATCCTCACATTTAGGGTTAACAAAAAACTTTTCTAAATAAAATTATGAATGCATGCATATGTGTATGCATTGATTTTGAATTCTTTTAAACCCACCTTGTTTGTTTGTTTCATTGCTTGTAAAATGTTTCTTAGGTGAAATAAACATCATCTAAAACATTTCCCACACTTCTCCTGAAGACAAGTAAATCAAAACACATATATGAAGTGCATGGTCATTTTGGCCAATTTAACTCCCATGCCTACTTTGGCTGTCTCAAACTTTCAAAACCTAACAGAAACTTTTCTGGATCTTTGCACCCCTTGAATGTACTCATAACAAGGTATCAAGGCCTACTTTGTGATCATCCAGAAACTTTCAAATGCATAGTTTAAATGACAATTCAAAATTGAATCTTTATCATATGGGAAGATCCCACTTTTTCAAAAAACCCTCAAACTAGCTCAACTTTCAAAACCCAAGCATCTGCAGAATCACCAGCACCAATCTAGAAAACCCACCAAAATTCATTTCAAAATTCAAAACTTGATTTCATGCAGCCATTTCATCAAACAGGTTGCAGACACAAATCAAACAAACATCAAACACTATTGTGAGCAGTGATTCTTGCCTAACTTGTTCCCTAGTTAGCTCACAACCAGCTTAGTAGATCATCTAGGAAGATTAGCCAAGCACTAGCACCACTGTGAGCTTGCCATTGTCATCAATGGTGAACAGCCGAGCACCCTCTTGCACCCCATAGTCGACAGCAAGCTAGGAACAGCAGCAAGCCTAGCCAGCATGTCTGGGAGGCAGCCCACCGTCCACCGCCACTCGCCCCATCGCGGCGTTGCCAAGCCTCGACCACAAGACAAGCCGCGCTTAGCTATTCCGAGGCGCGCCATAGCGCCACCGACCATCATCCATGCATCAAGCCGCCCTCACCAAGGCACACACGATCACCACCGACCCAGAGACCGCCAGACATCCCTGTGCCGCCTGCGTACATACACCGCCCCTTGCCGAAGACGCCGCCTACAGAGCACCGCCTGCCTGCACAAGCCGCACCGCCCCATGCCTCGAGACCATGTCGTTGAGCATTGCCAGGAGACACCGCACCGTCCCCTACCCTTGCCCATGCCTTTAGCCGCCTGTAACCTCGCCCCCGACGAGCTCACCATGTGCCCCGACGGTCCCCTCGCTCGACTATAAATAGAGGCCACCCCCGCATGATTTCTTCACACCATCTCACTCCCCTCACCTCACTTATCGTGTCACACCGTTCTCAGAGCAAGGCGAGCAACACCTCGCTGGAATTTCACCGGAGCCCGCCGCCTCTGGAGAAGAAGGGAGCCAGCGATTGGAGCCGCCTGTGAGAAGCCACCGTACCAGAGATTCGCCGCGTCGACTTCATCGTTCGCCTTGGCGACTCCTCACCTGCACCGGTGAGCCCCAGACCCCTCACTAGCCACGCTAGGTTTCGCTCGCCGGAGTTGTCTCGCCGACGATGACCCCCACTGCTGGATTAGAACTAGATCGAACGATCCACGTTGCCATACCGCTTCGCCCAGCCCTGTCACCGACGAGTGGGGACACCCACTTAAGCAGCCATGGAGCATCAAGGCTTAGCAGGCCGGCCCAGTAACTTTTCCCGTGCAGCCCAGCGATTCAAATTAAACCTTTTTCTTTTTAAATTCAAACACACTTCTGTACCTAACTTCAAAAATCAACCCAGATCGATTCAGTGCATCAAATTGGATGAAACCAATTTTGTTGGAAAGGTCTGTGAATGCTGAATCCAAGCCCGTGGGATTCAAGTCATTTGGATCTGTAGATCACCCATAGTAAAAATAACAAGGCAGAAGCTTTTCTGCATTCAAACATTTTTGAAATTTAAACCATAAAAGCTTTTGAGTTGATTCCAACTCTCAAAAATCACATTTAACCATACCTTTCAGAATATATAAAAATATATTGGTTTACTTGCAGAAATAATGTTCAAGTAATAAAAGAATGCTACATAAGCATTTCTAGCCAGTTTAATTAATTAAAATAAAAGGGTAAAACCTTATTAAATTGTGACACCACTTTAAATCACATTCCCATGGACTAAAATATGTGGTGATGACATGTGTCAACATGATCCCATATTTGGTTTGGAGAATATTAAATCTTAAATGGTTTTTCAATGAGTAGAAATTACTTTTCTAAAAATAAAAAGAATCAAATCAAGCCTTAACCTTGTAAGGTTAGAGATGATGTTAGATCATCTATAAGACCATTGTGTGTGATGATTGCAAGTATTTAAGTATTGTTTGGTGATTGTGTACCTCGTATTTATCCTTAGACGCTAGTACCGACCAAGGCTACGAGGAGGAAGGAGGATACTACGAAGAAGAAGCCGAGGAGAACTTCAACCACTGCTCTGCACAAGGCAAGATTATATTGACATTGATGCAAGCTAACACTTGCAAGATACCCTACTGATGCAACAAACCCCTACTTGTTACTATGCCTTAAGCATATGTGATCATACCCATTTGATAAACCAATCCTAGTTTTATGTGCCAGCTTCTTACTTTATTTTCTTTATCAAAGCTTACTTAGAGTTTACTTAAGTGACTGGTAGATTTTGGAAAGATGCTGAAGGTTGCATAAAGAGCATAAAATTTGGCCTAAGCTAGAAACCTTGATATCAGCCTAAGATATAAGGTTGGACTTAGTGAAACTCCACTAGTTACCACCCCTCATTAGTACTACCCCCATCAATAGATGCTAGTGCTAAGCATAAAACTTGATCAACTTTTAGATGGGAATACTTGGTGGAAAAATGGTTATGAAAACCTTGGAATGATGGATCATTCTATTGAAATGTTTTGGACATGTGTTTCCAAACACTTGATGATTCTGGTGATAAAAATGTTGAGGCATGAGCCTTAGCCCTTTATAAAACTGATGGTTGTCTAGATGAGATACCATTCCAATTTTAGAGTACAACCACAATACCCGAATATTGAGTAGGGCTTGACTGGAAACATATATACCTTAGTATTAGTTCCCTCACGGACAAGGTCTGAGCTGAGGCTACCTTGTGAAGATTGTCCACCTGTGCAGTACCCAAGATGACAGCTGGTCATGGTTGGGAGGCCAAACTCACAGGAGAGGTTCTTAACTAGGGCGTGTAATTGAAAGGTTAGGATTGATTATCCGCATACTGAGTATGGTGAATTCAGGATTTGTTCCTGACGGATGTATCGAATGTTGCGGTGAAATTGTACAATCTCTCCAGAGTGTCAAACTATTCGAATAGCCACGTCCGCGGTTATGGATAGTTTGAGTGGCCATACTGTTTCCCCGTCAGACTTTTCAGAATGACTTGTGAAATGATTTGAGACTTTGACTTGACCACAACAGAGTTGTGACTTGAAATACAAGTTCCCACTTAGGATTTATAAAATTATGACTAGCTTCAGAACCTAGTAGAGATAAATCTGGCTTTTGCAAAAAAAACCTAGAGCCTAGTGTCCTATTATCCAAAAACCCCCTTTACTTGTTAGTATTAGTTTGCGAGTACGTAAAGAGTACTCATGGCTTTGTCCCTGGCTATTCCCATGGCCAGACTATGAAGAGGAGTACCTGGAAGATGGACCCCTAGAAGGTTACGACAACTAGGATCATCTCCCATCGTCAGCATTGCCTGTGACCCCGAAGATGGAGCTTCGCCTATGCTACCATTATTATTACGTATTCCGCTGCTTGATGTTGTATTAAGAACTAGATCATGAGATCCCTATTTGTGTAAGAACTTATGTATCTTTTGTAATGGATGAAGTACTATGGTATCCAATTCTATTATGTCTCGCAAAAATGGTAATCCTGGGATTGCGATGTATGGCATAACAGGCATCTAGGATTGAAAAATCCGGGTGTTGACAAGTTGGTATCAGAGCCATCCTGACCATAGGAGACCCTAGTTAGATTGGACGTTGAACCAAAAACTTAGTTTCAAAACCAAAGAACAAAAATATTTACAAAAACTTATTCTCATTCTTACCTCTTTAATTCTTTAATAAAACTTCATGTTCCTCAAAAACTCTTGCAAAATAGATAAAATTTTGACACACTTGATCACTCTGCTAATCTACTCATCCTCTATTTTTATAGATGGACGTGAAGTACAGCAAGTTTGACCAACTTGGGAATGGAGGAGACCTTATCTTTGAGAGGGATCTGGATCAGCTTTCGGAACTTCTGGAACGTCCGCATCACGAGTTCTTCGGAGCTCAGCTCAATAATCAAGGAGGAGAAGATCTGCAGTGGCTAATTGTTGCAAGTCTCCGAGGAAAGATTGAACCTCCCACTTAGGAGGGAATTCAGTTTACCTTGAGGGAAAACAACTGGCTCGATGGACTTGCCAGAGCAATGCAGGAAGATCTTTCCCGTCTGTGTGGGCAGAGCATCAATCAGATCAAGGGTACTCGCTTTGAGTTTTGCCCAAGGCGTGATGCAAATGGACAACCATTGGAAGCCCCATACCACCCCGAGCTGAAGACTCAATTGGACCACCTTAGCTTCATGATGTATAATCGTCAGCAGGAATTGGACAACTGCCGTGACTATTGCAACCACAAGTCTGCCATCATCAAGACGAAGGACCATACCATCGCCATGCTAGCAAAGGATCGCAAGTCTCGCCGCCGTCAGCTCGACAAGAAGGAGCGCATTATTGCCCGTCTTCGCCATCGCATCTCATCTCTGGAGGAGACCATCCACGAGAGAGACATGCAGTTAGAGGAAAGGGAGAATGCCGAAGAGGATCTTCGTGGAGACCCTTACTCCTATCTCAGCGATGACGATGATTTTCTTGAGGATCAGGCCATGGACTTCTTCACCGATGAGGATGATTTCGCCTTCATCGATGATGTTGAAGATGATGAAGCCACAGACTCCGAGGAGTAGTAGCACTTGAGCACTAGCGTAGTGAGTAGTATTTGGTCCCACTGTATCATAGTTTCCAGAATGGTTCTTAAAACCATCTGTTTTTCCTTGCTGTGGTGTGCGTTGTATCGAGTGAATGAATGAATGAAAAAGCAAGTTGCTAGAAAAACCTGAGTCAAACTCTAAAAACTTTTCAAAAACCCAAAACCTTAGAAATTTCCCTCTTTTCTCATGATCTATATAAATCTTCAGATGCCACGTGGAGGAAGTGGTTCGGCCCCGGACCCGATGTTGTAGATCCTGCAAATGTTGACTTCTAACCGCGAAGATGAAAGAGCGGAACGTCAAGCCAATCTAGCCACTCTATAACAGATAGCCCAGCTAGCCCACAACAACCAAGGCCACGGAAATCAGGACAACCACGGATCTAAGCTCAAGAATTTCCAGAATACTAACCCACCCGTTTTCACCAAGTCAGAAGAACCCCTAGATGCTGATGATTGGCTGCAAACCATGGAAAACAACCTAGAAGTCGCCAGAGTGGAAGCCAACGAGAAAGTCCTGTTCGCCACCCATTATCTAGCCGGAGATGCCAGGGCATGGTGGAACTGTGTCCGCGCCATGACCGGAGGCCAAATGATGACCTGGGAGGAATTCGAGGTCAAGTTCAGCAGAACCCATGTGCCACCAGGTTTGATCAAGAGAATGAGAGACGAGTTCAGAGAGTTGAAGCAAGGAAGGCTGACTGTAGTGGAATACCGTGACAAATTTTTGTCCTTAGCTAGGTATGCCCCGGACGAGATAGACACCGAAGCCAAGAAGAAAGAAAGATTCCTGAATGGTCTGCACGACGAGATGTAGATAGTGTTAGTCAATATCCCCTTTGTTGATATTGAATCCCTTGTCGACTCTGCTATCCAGATGGAAGGAAAGATCAACCAGGCCAATGAGAACCGCAAGCGTCGCATGATGCATCAACCAGGAACCCATCAGACCCCAAAGTATCGCCCCAAACCATCTCCAGGATGTTCCCCAAGAACCAACAGACCCCCTATGACCCGTCCGACCTACCCCAACCGTGGAAACCCTAGACCCGGAGGAAATCACAACAACCCCGGCAACTCTAGCAATTTCACCCGTGCCCCACCCAAGTTCAACACCAACAATGCTACCGCCAACACCAACACTGCCCCAAGGACTGGAAGCAATGTTGTGCCTGTCGCAGCCAAGGACAAGTCACAAGTGACCTGTTATGAGTGTGGAAATAAAGGCCACTATTCCAACGAGTTCCCCAACAAGAAGAATGCTACATCCCCCAACGCCAATGTCCCAGCTCAGCAGCAGCGTCGTGTCCAGCTAGGGAGAAGATTTGCCCCAGGGAATTCACTCAACCGCAATGGCCGTATTTTTCTCATGCATGTTAAAGAAGCTCAGGAAGCGCCAGACGTCGTGTTGGGTATGTTTTCTGTTAATTCAGTACTTGCAAGAGTGTTGTTTGACTCTGGTGCATCGCATTCATTTGTCACCGAAGAATTTGCCTGCACTAGTAAAATTCAACCAACCAAATTGAAGCATGTGATGATTGTACAAATTTCCGGATCAACCACCAAGGCTAGGCAAATTTGCAAGGCCGTCCCTATCCGAATCCATGGCATAGATTTTTATGCTAACCTAATAGTACTCGGAACTAAAGGTTTGGAAGTAGTACTAGGAATGGATTGGATGTCCAAACATAAAGGATTGATTGACTGTGCCAAGAAAGCCATCACCATGACTAGTACCACCGGAATATCAGTCGAGCATATATCTGAAACCTTACCTCGCCAATTCAAGTGTAACAAGAGTATAGCACAACCTACCATTGACCAAGTCCGGATAGTCTGTGAATACCCCGATGTATTTCCAGATGTTTTGCCCGGTATGCCCCCAGATCAGGATATCGAGTTTATCATCAAACTAATCCCCCGAACAGGACCCATAGCCCAGAGACCCTATAGTATGAACCCGTCAGAACTAGAAGAACTGAAGAAGCAACTGGATTCCATGTTGGAAATCAGATTGATTCAACCAAGTGCGTCCCCATGGAGATCACCTGTCTTGTTTGTGGACAAGAAGGATGGAGGTAACCGTTTGTGTACGGATTATCGGAAGTTGAATGATGTTACCATCAAGAACAAGTACCCCTTGCCTAAGACAGAAGATTTGTTTGAGCAGTTGACCGGTGCCAAAGTGTTTTCTAAGATTGATCTTAGGACTGGTTATCATCAACTCAAAATTCGTGCAGAGGATATTCCAAAGACTGCCTTTACCACCAGATATGGATTGTATGAGTATACAGTCATGTCTTTTGGATTAACCAATGCCCCCGCTTATTTCATGAACCTCATGAATAAGATTTTTATGGACTTCCTCGATAAGTTTGTTGTTTTGTTCATCGATGACATTCTGATTTATTCGAAGTCAAAAGAAGAACATGAGCTACACCTAAGGACCATTCTTGGAACCCTTAGAGAGCATCAGCTGTATGCAAAGTTTAGCAAATGTGAATTCTGGTTACATGAAAGCAGGATTCCTCGGTCACATTGTATCAGCCGAAGGAATTGCCGTTGACCCTGCCAAAGTGAAAGATGTAGAAGATTGGCAAGCCCCAACCACTCAAACCCAAGTTCGTGCTTTTCTCGGATTGGCGGGATATTACCGCAAATTTGTAGAAGGATTCTCTAGTATCGCCAGACCCATGACCCAATTGCTGAAGAAGGACAAGAAGTTTGAATAGACCGACAAATGTGAAGCGAGTTTTCAAGAACTCAAAAGGAGATTGATTTCAGCCCCAATCTTGATCATGCCGGATATCATGAAGCCCTTCGATGTGTATTGTGACGCATCCAAGATTGGTCTCGGATGTGTGCTAATGCAAGAAGGCAAAGTTATATCTTATCTATCGCGACAACTGAAGCAACATGAATAAAATTACCCAACCCATGACCTCGAACTCGCAGCCGTAGTTCTAGCCCTGAAGACAGAGACATTACCTGATGGGAAACCTTTGTGAGATTTATTCGGATCACAAGAGCCTAAAGTATATATTCACTTAGAATGAGCTGAATATGAGGCAGAGAAGATGGATTGAGATAATCAAGGATTACGACCTGGACATTCACTATCACCCTGGTAGCCGATGCCCTTAGCATATTGCCGTGCCGCTTGAACTCCATGATCTTGAAGGAGCAACTAAGTTTGCACAAAGAGATAGAAGATTTTGGAATGGACTTACTAAGTGAAGGATTTTTGGCTAGCATAGAACTTCAGCCCACTTTGATCAGTCAGATTAAAGAGGCGCAGAAGGGAAATGCCAGTATCGATGGAATCAAGCGTCGTATCGGTACAGGCAAAGTACCCGGATTCACCAAGGACGAAGAAGGAGTTTTGTGGTACAAAGGACGCCTTTGTGTACCATCAGATTCTGAGTTAAAAGAAGTTATCTTGAAGGAGGCTCATGATACTCTTTATTCTATCCATCCCGGAGGAACTAAGATGTATCAAGATTTGAAAGAGCAATTTTGGTGGCATAAGATGAAGAGAGAAATCGGAAGCTATATCGCCAAGTGTGATATATGTCGTGAGTCAAGGCGGACATCAAAGACCTTTTGGATTGTTGCAACCTTTGCAAATTCGAATGGAAATGGGATTCAGGAATGGACTTTATCATGGACTACCTACTTCTAGTAGGGGAAATGACTCTATTTGGGTCATAGTGGACAGATTGTCCAAAGTCGCCCATTTCTTGCCCACAAACCACCTATCGAGTTCGCTAGCGAGTTGTACGCTAGAATCGTTAGTTTGCATGGAGTCCCCAAGAACATAGTATCGGATCGAGGAACTCGGTTTACCTCGAGATTGTGGAAGAAAGTCCAAGAAGGTTTAGGAACCCGCCTAGATTTCAAGATCACAGATCACCCTCGTAATCGATGGACTAACGGAGCGAGTAAATAAAATACTGGAAGATATGCTTAGAGCATGTGTGCTAGATTATGGATCCAAGTGGGACTGTCTGCCGTTTGCAGAATTTTCATACAACAATAGTTACCAAGCCAGTTTGCAAATGGCCCCATTTGAATTCATGTACGGAAGAAAGTGTCGCACCCCCTTGAACTGGTCGGAAGTAGGAGAGAGTCAGATTTTCGGACCCGACATCCTACGAGAAGAAGAAGAGAAGGTTCACAAGATTCATGAGCACCTCAAGACAGCCCAATCCCGACAGAAGAGTTACGCCGACAAGAGACGTCGAGACCTCGCCTTCAACATAGGAGATTTTGTTTATCTGAAAGTGTCGCCATTGAAGGGAATGCAACGTTTCCAACTCAAAGGAAAGTTAACCCCCAGATATATCGGACCTTTCAAAATTCTGAACCGTCGAGGAGAAGTATCATATCAATTGGAACTACCAGAAGAGATGTCAGTTGTGCACAATGTGTTCCATATCTCGTTACTTCGCAAGTGTCTCGAAGTCCCCGAGAAGAACGAAGTGTTCAAGAATATAGATAACCGGCCCATAGAGATCAACAATGACCTAACCTATCCCGAAGTACCCATCCGTATTTTGGAAGAAGCCTTTCGAACTACCAGAACCCGAAGCATCAAGTTTCTCAAGATTCAGTGGAGCAACCACATAGAAGAGGAAGCTACCTGGGAGCGCGAAGATCACATCAGGACGGAGTTTCCAGATCTCTTCAAATCCTAGGTAATCGTTTCGTCCTTTTCAAATCTCGGGACGAGATTTTGTTTAAGGGGGGAAGGTTTGTAACATCCCAAAAATATTAAACTTGGATCATCAAAATCTATTCCTCACATTTAGGGTTAACAAAAAAAAATTCTAAATAAAATTATGAATGCATGCATATGTGTATGCATTGATTTTGAATTCTTTTAAACCCACCTTGTTTGTTTCATTGCTTGTAAAATGTTTCTTAGGTGAAATAAACATCATCTAAAACATTTCCCACACTTTTCCTAAAGACAAGTAAATCAAAACACATATATGAAGTGAATGGTCATTTTGGCCAATTTAACTCCCATGCCTACTTTGGCTGTCTCAAACTTTCAAAACCTAACAAAAACTTTTCTGGATCTCTGCACCCCTTGAATGTACTCATAACAAGGTATCAAGGCCCACTTTGTGATCATCCAGAAACTTTCAAATGCATAGTTTAAATGACAATTCACAATTGAATCTTTATCATATGGGAAGATCCCACTTTTTCAAAAACTCCTCAAACAAGCTCAACTTTCAAAACCCAAGCATCTGCAGACTCACCAGCACCAATCTAGCAAACCCACCAAAATTCATTTCAAAATTCAAAACTTGATTTCATGCGGCCATTTCATCAAACAGGTTGCAGACACAAATCAAACAAACATCAAACACTATTGTGAGCAGTGATTCTTGCCTAACTTGTTCCCTAGTCAGCTCACAACCAGCTCAGTAGATCATCTTGGAAGATTAGCCAAGCACTAGCACCACTGTGAGCTTGCCATTGTCATCAATCGTGAACAGCCGAGCACCCTCTTGCCACCCCATAGTCGATAGCAAGCTAGGAGCAGCAGCAAGCCTAGCCAGCATGTCTGGGAGGCAGCCCACCATCCACCGCCACTCCCTGTCCCAGCCGCCCCTGGAGAAGCCACCGGTACCAGGAGATTCGCCATCGTCGACTTCATCGTTCGCCCGCCGCGGCGACCCTCGCCCGTACCCCGGTGAGCCCCCAGCACCCCTCACTGGCCGCGCTAGGTTTCGTTCTCGCCGGAGTTGTCTCGCGTCGACGATGACCCCCAGCCGTTGGATTAGAACTAGATCGAACGATCCACGTTTGTGGCATCCCGCAAAAACCACTACTAGAAAATCGCGTTGAATTTGTGCATTGCATCGTCATCAACATGCATGGTTTGCATAAAACTATTTCGCAAAGCCGTTTTGTTTTCTAAAACGCCCCACCTCTATTTAAATATCAAAGCCCGGCCTCCGGATTATTTTTGTTTGAACGCTATCGGTTTGCAAACGGTATTATTTAAAACAAATAAAAATTATAAATATTTTAGCGGGGGCAGTCGAACGGGCCGTCCCGACCCGAACGACCACCCCCAGTTTAAAAATCGGTCCACCCTGCCAGCCCTACCTAAATCCTAAAGCTACCCAAGCAACTCTACCCAGCCCCCTTCCACCTCACCCCAGCCACACAGCCCACCGCCCCACACGCTAGCACGCACACAGCGACCTCCCTCTCCCCGACGTGACCCTGTCCCCTGGGACCCACCCAGCCCCTGGGCCCCACCCTCCTCTCTCCTCCCTCAGCCCGCTCCTCCCCCCGTCTCCCAACCCGCGTGCCTCCCCCGACCCCCTGCAACCGCCTTGCCCGCGCCTGCCGAAGCGCCTGCCGGCCCACCTCCCTCTCCACGTGCTTGGCGCCGCCATGCCGCAAGCTGCCCGCCGCCATCCTCCCGCACCCCGCCACCGTCCGCCGCCCGAGCCCAAGCCTCGCCGCCAAGGCCGAGCGCCGCCCCAAGCTCCTCCTCACCCGCAGCCTCCGCCCGGCCTCCGCCGCCTCCGCCACCAACCTCCGCCTCCCAGGGACCATGCCGCGCCCGCCTAGCCCCTCCAAGCTTCGCCGCCCGACCTGACCCGACCCTGCGGCCGCCGTGTCCCGCCTCTCCGAAACGCCGCCCGCCCCCAAGAATCAAGGCCGGACCCCTAGCCCCACCCCAGGCCGCCTCCACCCAGCCGCCGCCAAAGCCCATCGTAGCCGCTGCCCGGCCTGCCCGCCGGGCCGGACGTCCCCGCAGCCCGCCAGACGCGTCCTCCTCGGCGCCCGCCAAGCTCGCCAAGAATCGCCCCACTCGCCTGGCCCGCCACCATCATCTCAGGCCTGCCCGTGGCGCTGTGGTTTGCAGCGTGAGGCTTCCCCGTATCTGTGAATCAACAAGGCCTTGCGGCCCCATCTCGCCGTTCGGGACACCACGCCATCGTCCGTGATTCGTGCCGCCAAGCCCTTCAATAACCATCAAGTCGGAGCGCCGAGACCCCGAACTTGAGATCATCGCCGCAGATCGACAAGGATTCCAGGGACGCCAAGCACGCGTCATGGAATCGACCAGTTCGCCGAGAGCCGTTCCCGGACCCGACAACCGCCAAGATCTACCGATGACCAAGGACCCGATGACCGCCGAGATCGCCACCGGTTCGACATGCACGCCACCGCGGATACGACAAATACACCTCGGGGACGCCATGACTGTCTACACGGACCCGAAGGCAATTGTGCGACAAGTACTCCTCCTCGGATGCGACGCTCGAGAACACGGACGGTACGGACATCGACGCGGAACGCCAAGTGCTTCGTCCCGAACGCCAGGACCGACAACATGACCCGAAGACCCCGGATGCGCCAAGACCTACCCCTGAGTCCGAGAACGACCTCGCCGAACCCTAGACCCTGGACCCCGAGACCGGCCCCGAACCCCGGAACCTCCAAGATCGTCGAGAACCCTAAAGTGTGACCCTTATCCGAGAACCCTATTTTATAAGATAATAACAACTTGTTGCATATTAAATTGTCATCTCGCATGCATATCGGTGGTTTGGGGGCCTTATGCCGATTCACCTAATAATTAAATATGGGGCCCATATGCGGGCAAATCTAGTCTCATATTGGCCTCATCTAAATCTGTGTAGCGAACCGGTTCCATCTGTTGCATTGCTAAAACAACATTTAAATTGCGGGGTAGCTAAACAACATGAACCACCTAATTAATTGTCGGGACCCCGGTTCCGCTTAATATGGCCTAATTGCATCGCATCTTTGCCATGCCATACATCATACATACATCATGCCGATCTTCTGCTGTGTATTAAATAGTGCATCCGGTGTTCTTCTAGCGTTTTGCTTCTTCGCGGATAAGGCCGTTGAGTTGATGTGAGCTTCGCCCCGATCTTCGGTTGACCCTTCGGCAATGTTTTCAGGCGAGCATCTCCCCCTTTCTACCTATCTTACTTTTATAGTATTTACTTTCCTCCTGTTGATCTTTGCTATCTGTGTTGCGATGCTCTAGTTTTCGTACCCGTGATATCCCTTGCAGCCATATATAGCCTTGGACACATCCTATTACCTGTTGTTTGGTAGATAGTTGGACCCGCGTGTCGTAGTCGCGTGCTCAAGTGTTTTGCTTGTCGTCAAGTACCACCTTTGTTGGAGAATTGCCGCATGTTGACGTTGGAGATGATCATGGCTTTACTTATCGTTTACTTTAACTCCTGTTTAACAACTAAAATTGAATTAAGCAGAGGCATCGGTGGGTGATAGGTAAGTTTTGGTTTCCGACCGCCCACTTGTGTCCCGTAGGACCCGAGTTCTTGACACTTGTTCCGAGATCGAGCGCGCTAACCACAGGTGGGGAGATATGGGCCCCCCATTGATAATTACCTGATTTCAAAGTATTGTACTGGGGGCCACAACTAGTTTGAGGTGTTTTTACTTTCCTGTACTTATGCCATGCTACTTATGTATTTACGCCAGCGAGGAGCACCTTGACTGCTTAGGTAAGCGGAGTGATTACGCGGTATCGACAGCCCCCGATTGGGGATCTGCATCCGCCATGACCAGACGCAAACCCTAAGTCCGTCTCGGAGACCGTCCGACTTCGCTATGGTGTACTTAGTGGGTGGCCCCGTGCTTTTTGGTGCGGGAACGTCGTGACTTAGGCCCCGCCGACACCGATGGGTGTATGTTAACCGATCCGCAAAAGGGTCAAGTGCTGTGGATACTTTGGTGCACCCCTGCAGGGTTAAATCTTTTCGAGAAGCCGTGTCCGCGGTTATGGACGACTTGGAGCACAGTGCTTGATCATAGACAACTATAACTAAAGTTTATCGTTTTAACTTGACTTGTTTTCCGATATGATTAGTAATCAGCTTCACTACAACGGAATGGCTAAGTAAAAGTACCAACAATTGCTGGGTTATGGGGTTATCTCATGATAATTGTATCTGACTAGTAAGTGTTGCAACTATCACGGAATGGTTAACTAAAAGTGTCTACTGCCTACTTTATCAGGATGAATATCTAAATCTGACTAGTAATTGCGGCAACTATAACCGAATAAGTAAAACTGCCCACTGTGTGAGTTCCTCGGTTGACTTCCTCGTTTGGTCTCGAGGGGGAGACGCCAGGATGGGTTTGTTTGATGATAGTATCAGGTTGGATCCGAATAGGTCTTTCTCATCCCTCTCTGATATCCGCCAGTTGTATCGAGTCTCTATAGGTTGTTTAGTGCATGCTGCCGCTGTCGCTCCAGTCCACCATACCTATGTAGGCGAGGACCGCCGAATTCTAGCCTCGCCGTGTACTGGCCTCAAGATCGACGCCTTCTTTTCCTTTGCCCTTTGTCGGCACCCCTTTTGTTCAAGCAGGTTTTGAGATCGACGCCGTTAGCAGGGTTACCCTTCCGGCTTGGCCTGGGCAGGGTTATGGACGCCATTGGTTATTCTTCCGGGCTCTTAGCCCCATTTGCTTCTTGTCCGTAGTCGGACGTATCCATCGTTTCCAAGGTGATTTGGATCTTTGTACCGTATATTTGTATTCTTGACTCTTTGGGTCGCTGTTGTATATATATCTGTTCTGTGGGTCCCATCGAGGACTGTTGTGTAATGTTATTACTTTGCTTTCCACCCGCACGAAAGTGCCTGGTGGGCACCTTCGAATCGTTTCTATGCGGGTTTGGCGAGTTTCGCTAAAACTTGCATAGGGCCGATTCTGAGGGTGTTACAACGTTGCCCCATACCGCTTCGCCCAGCCCCGTGTCACTGACGAGTGGGGACACCCACTTAAGCAGCCAGGAGCATCAAGGCTTAGCAGCGGCCCAAGAACTTTCCTGCAGCCCAAATGATTCAAATTAAACCTTTTCTTTTAAATTCAAACACACTGCACTAACTTCAAAAATCAACCCAGATCGATTAATGCATCAAATTGGATGAAACCAATTTTGTTGGAAAGGTCTGTGAATGCTGAATCCAAGCCCGTTGGATTCAAGTCATTTGGATATGTAGATCACCCATAGTAAAAATAACAAGGCGTGTTTTTACGCATTCAAACATTTTTCAAATTTAAACCATAAAAGCTTTTGAGTTGATTCCAACTCTCAAAAATCACATATAACCATACCTTTCAGAATATATAAAAATATATAGGTTTACATGCAGAAATAATGTTCAAGTAATAAAAGAATGCTACATAAGCATTTCTAGCCACTTTAATTAATTAAAATAAAAGGATAAAACCTTATTAAATTGTGACACCACTTTAAATCACATTCCCATGGACTAAAATATGTGGTGATGACATGTGTCAACATGATCCCATATTTGGTTTGGAGAATATTAAATCTTAAGTGGTTTTTCAATGAGTAGAAATTACTTTTCTAAAAATAAAAAGAATCAAATCAAGCCTTAACCTTGTAAGGTTAGAGATGATGTTAGATCATCTATAAGACCCTTGTGTGTGATGATTGCAAGTAGTTAAGTATTGTTTGGTGATTGTGTACCTCGTATTTATTCATAGACGCTAGTACCGACCAAGGCTACGAGGAGGAAGGAGGATACTACGAAGAAGAAGCCGAGGAGAACATCAACCACTGCTCTGCACAAGGCAAGCTTATATTGACATTGATGCAAGCTAACAATTGCAATATACCCTACTGATGCAACAAACCCCTACTTGTTACTATGCCTTAAGCATATGTGATCATACCCATTTGATAAACCAATCCTAGTTTTATGTGCCAGCTTCTTACTTTATTTTCTTTATCAAAGCTTACTTAGAGTTTACTTAAGTGACTGGTAGATTTTGGAAAGATGCTGAAGGTTGCATAAAGAGCATAAAATTTGGCCTAAGCTAGAAACCTTGATATCAGCCTAAGATATAAGGTTGGACTTAGTGAAACTCCACTAGTTACCACCCCTCATTAGTACTACCCCCACCTGTAGATGCTAGTGATAAGCATAAAACTTGATCAACTTTTAGATGGGAATACTTGGTGGAAAAATGGTTATGAAAACCTTGGAATGATGCATCATTCTATTGAAATGTTTTGGACATGTGTTTCCAAACACTTGATGATTTTGGTGATAAAAATGTTGAGGCATGAGCCTTAGCCCTTTATAAAACTGATGGTTGTCTGGATGAGATACCATTCCAATTTTAGAGTACAACCACAATACCCGAATATTGAGTAGGGCTTGACTGGAAACTTATATACCTTAGTATTAGTTCCCTCACGGCCAAGGTCTGAGCTGAGGCTACCTTGTGAAGATTGTCCACCTGTGCAGTACCCAAGATGACAGCTGGTCATGGTTGGGAGGCCAAACTCACAGGAGAGGTTCTTATATTAGGGCGTGTAATTGAAAGGTTAGGATTGATTATCCGCATACTGAGTATGGTGAATTCAGGATTTGTTCCTGACGGATGTATCGAATGTTGTGGTGAAAGTGTACAATCTCTCTAGAGTGTCAAACTATTCGAATAGCCACGTCCGCGGTTATGGATAGTTTGAGTGGCCATACTGTTTCCCCGTCAGACTTTTCAGAATGACTTGTGAAATGAATTGAGACTTTGACTTGACCACAACAGAGTTGTGACTTGAAATACAAGTTCCCACTTAGGATTTATAAAATTATGACTAGCTTCAGAACCTAGTAGAGATAAATCTGGCTTTTGCAAAAAAAACCTAGAGCCTAGTGTCCTATTATCCAAAAACCCCCTTTACTTGTTAGTATTAGTTTGCGAGTACCTAAAGAGTACTCATGGCTTTGTCCCTGGCTATTCCCATGGCCAGACTATGAAGAGGAGTACCTAGAAGATGGACCCCTAGAAGGTTACGACAACTAGGATCATCTCCCATCGAAGATTATTGTGACCTCAAGATGGAGCTTCGCCTACGCTACCATTATTATTACGTATTCCGCTGCTTGATGTTGTATTAAGAACTGGATCATGAGATCCCTATTTGTGTAAGAACTTATGTATCTTTTGTAATGGATGAAGTACTATGGTATCCAATTCTGTTATGTCTCGCAAAAATGGTAATCCTAGGATTGTGATGTATGGCATAACAGGCATCTAGGATTGAAAAATCCGGGTGTTGACAAGTTGGTATCAGAGCCATAGGAGACCCTAGTTAGATTGGACGTTGAACCAAAAACTTAGTTTCAAAACCAAAGAACAAAAATATTTACGAAAACTTATTCTCATTCTTACCTCTTTAATTCTTTAATAAAACTTCATGTTCCTCAAAAACTCTTGCAAAATAGATAAAATTTTGACACACTTGATCACTCTGCTAATCTACTCATCCTCTATTTTTATAGATGGACGTGAAGTACAACAAGTTTTACAAACTTGGGAATGGAGGATACCTTATCTTTGAGAGGGATCTGGATCAGCTTTCGGAACTTCTGGAACGTCCGCATCACGAGTTCTTCGGAGCTCAGCTCAATGATCAAGGAGGAGAAGATCTGCACTGGCTAATTGTTGCAAGTCTTCGAGGAAAGATTGAACCTCCCACTGCGGAGGGAATTCAGTTTACCTTGAGGGAAAACAACTGGCTCGATGGACTTGCCAGAGCAATGCAGGAAGCTCTTTCCCGTCTGTGTGGCAGAGCATCAATCAGATCAAGGGTACTCTCTTTGAGTTTTGCCCAAGGCGTGATGCAAATGGACAACCATTGGAAGCCCCATACCACCCCGAGCTGAAGACTCAATTGGACCACCTTAGCTTCATGATGTATAATCGTCAGCAGGAATTGGACAACTGCCGTGACTATTGCAACCACAAGTCTGCCATCATCAAGACGAAGGACCAGACCATCGCCATGCTAGCAAAGGATCGCAAGTTTCTCCGTCGTCAGCTCGACAAGAAGGAGCGCATTATTGCCCGTCTTGCCAATCGCATCTCATCTCTGGAGGAGACCATCCACGAGAGAGACATGCAGTTAGAGGAAAGGGAGAATGCCGAAGAGGATCTTCGTGGAGACCCTTACTCCTATCTCAGCGATGACGATGATTTTCTGGAGGATCAGGCCATGGACTTCTTCACCGATGAGGATGATTTCGCCTTCATCGATGATGTTGAAGATGATGAAGCCACAGACTCCGAGGAGTAGTAGCACTTGAGCACTAGCATAGTGAGTAGTAGTTGGTCCCACTGTATCATAGTTTCCAGAATGGTTCTTAAAACCATCTGTTTTTCCTTGCTGTGGTGTGCGTTGTATCGAGTGAATGAATGAAAAAGCAAGTTGCTAGAAAAACCTGAGTCAAACTCTAAAAACTTTTCAAAAACCCAAAACCTTAGAAATTTCCCTCTTTTCTCATGATCTATATAAATCTTCAGATGCCACGTGGAGGAAGTGGTTCGGCCCCGGACCCGATGTTGTAGATCCTGCAAATGTTGACTTCTGACCGCGAAGATGAAAGAGCGGAACGTCAAGCCAATCTAGCCACTCTATAACAGATAGCCCAGCTAGCCCAAAGGCCACGGAAATCAGGACAACCACGGATCTAAGCTCAAGAATTTCCAGAATACCAACCCACCCGTTTTCACCAAGTCAGAAGAACCCCTAGATGCTGATGATTGGCTGCAAACCATGGAAAACAACCTATAAGTCGCCAGAGTGGAAGCCAACGAGAAAGTCCTGTTCGCCACCCATTATCTAGGCGGAGATGCCAGGGCATGGTGGAACTGTGTTCGCGCCATGACCGGAGGCCAAATGATGACCTGGGAGGAATTCGAAGTCAAGTTCAGCAGAACCCATGTGCCACCAGGTTTGATCAAGAGAATGAGAGACGAGTTCAGAGAGTTGAAGCAAGGAAGGCTGACTGTAGTGGAATACCGTGACAAATTTTGGTCATTAGCTAGGTATGCCCCGGACGAGATAGACACCGAAGCCAAGAAGAAATAAAGATTCCTGAATGGTCTGCACGACGAGATGCAGATAGTGTTAGTCAATATGCCCTTTGTTGATATTGTAGCCCTCGTCGACTCTGCTATCCAGATGGAAGCAAAGATCAACCAGGCCAATGAGAACCGCAAGCGTCGCATGATGCATCAACCAGGAACCCATCAGACCCCAAAGTATCGCCCCAACCCATCTCTAGGATTTTCCCCAAGAACCAACAGACCCCCTATGACCCGTCCGACCTACCCCAACCGTGGAAACCCTAGACCCGGAGGAAATCACAACAACCCCGGCAACTCTAGCAATTTCACCCGTGCCCCACCCAAGTTCAACACCAACAATGCTACCGCCAACACCAACACTGCCCCAAGGACTGGAAGCAATGTTGTGCCTGTCGCAGCCAAGGACAAGTCACAAGTGACCTGTTATGAGTGTGGAAATAAAGGCCACTATTCCAACGAGTGCCCCAACAAGAAGAATGCTACATCCCCCAACGCCAATGTCCCAGCTCAGCAGCAGCGTCGTGTCCAGCGAGGGAGAAGATTTGCCCTAGGAAATTCACTCAACCGCAATGGCCGTATTTTTCTCATGCATGCTGAAGAAGCTCAGGAAGTGCCAGACGTTGTGCTGGGTATGTTTTCTGTTAATTCAGTACTTGCAAGAGTGTTGTTTGACTCTGGTGCATCGCATTCATTTGTCACCGAAGAATTTGCCTGCACTAGTAAAATTCAACCAACCAAATTGAAGCATGTGATGATTGTACAAATTCCCGGATCAACCACCAAGGCTAGGCAAATTTGCAAGGCCGTACCTATCCGAATCCATGGCATAGATTTTTATGCTAACCTAATAGTACTCGGAACTAAAGGTTTGGAAGTAGTACTAGAAATGGATTGGATTTCCAAACATAAAGGATTGATTGACTGTGCCAAGAAAGCCATCACCATGACTAGTACCACCGGAATATCAGTCGAGCATATATCTGAAACCTTACCTCGCCAATTCAAGTGTAACAAGAGTATACCCCAACCTACCATTGACCAAGTCCGGATAGTCTGCGAATACCCCGATGTATTTCCAGATGTTTTGCCCGGTATGCCCCCAGATCGGGATATCGAGTTTATCATCAAACTAATCCCCCAAACAGGACCCATAGCCCAGAGAACCTATAGTATGAACCCGTCAGAACTAGAAGAACTGAAGAAGCAACTGGATTCCATGTTGGAAATCAGATTGATTCAACCAAGTGCGTCCCCATGGAGATCACCTGTCTTGTTTGTGGACAAGAAGGATGGAGGTAACCGTTTGTGTACGGATTATCGGAAGTTGAATGATGTTACCATCAAGAACAAGTACCCCTTGCCTAAGATAGAAGATTTGTTTGAGCAGTTGACCGGTTCCAAAGTGTTTTCTAAGATTGATCTTAGGACTGGCTATCATCAACTCAAAATTCGTGCAGAGGATATTCCAAAGACTGCCTTTACCACCAGATATGGATTGTATGAGTATACAGTCATGTCTTTTGGATTAACCAATGCCCCCGCTTATTTCATGAACCTCATGAATAAGATTTTTATGGACTTCCTCGATAAGTTTGTTGTTATGTTCATCGATGACATTCTGATTTATTCGAATTCAGAAGAAGAACATGAGCTACACCTAAGGACCATTCTTGGAACCCTTAGAGAGCATCAGCTGTATGCAAAGTTTAGCAAATGTGAATTCTGGTTACAGGAAGTAGGATTCCTCGGTCACATTGTATCAGCCGGAGGAATTGTCGTTGACCCTGCCAAAGTGAAAGATGTAGAAGATTGGCAAGCCCCAACCACTCAAACCCAAGTTCATGCTTTTCTCGGATTGGCGGGATATTACCGCAAATTTGTAGAAGGATTCTCTAGTATCGCCAGACCCATGACCAAATTGCTGAAGAAGGACAAGAAGTTTGAATAGACCGACAAATGTGAAGCGAGTTTTCAAGAACTCAAAAGGAGATTGATTTCAGCCCCAATCTTGATCATGCCGGATATCACGAAGCCCTTCGATGTGTATTGTGACGCATCCAAGATTGGTCTCGGATGTGTGCTAATGCAAGAAGGCAAAGTTATATCTTATCTATCGCGACAATTGAAGCAACATGAATAAAATTACCCAACCCATGACCTCGAACTCGCAGCCGTAGTTCTAGCCCTGAAGACATGGAGACATTACCTGATGGGAAACCTTTGTGAGATTTATTCGGATCACAAGAGCCTAAAGTATATATTCACTCAGAATGAGCTGAATATGAGGCAGATAAGATGGATTGAGCTAATAAAGGATTACGACCTGGACATTCACTATCACCCTGGTAGCCGATGCCCTTAGCAGATTGCCGTGCCGCTTGAACTCCATGATCTTGAAGGAGCAACCAAGTTTGCACAAAGAGATGGAAGATTTTCGAATGGACTTACTAAGTGAAGAATTTTTGGCTAGCATAGAACTTCAGCCCACTTTGATCAGTCAGATTAAAGAGGCACAGAAGGGAAATGCCAGTATCGATGGAATCAAGCGTCGTATCGGTACAGGCAAAGTACCCGGATTCACCAAGGACAAAGAAGGAGTTTTGTGGTACAAAGGACTCCTTTGTGTACCATCAGATTCTGAGTTAAAAGAAGTTATCTTGAAGGAGGCTCATGATACTCTTTATTCTATCCATCCCGGAGGAACTAAGATGTATCAAGATTTGAAAGAGCAATTTTGGGGGCATAAGATGAAGAGAGAAATCAGAAGCTATATCGCCAACTGTGATATATGTCAGCGAGTCAAGGCCGGACATCAAAGATCCACTGGATTGTTGCAACCTTTGCAAATTCCGGAATGGAAATGGGATTCTGTAGGAATGGACTTTATCACTGGACTACCTACTTCTAGTAGGGGAAATGACTCTATTTGGGTCATAGTGGGCATAATGTCCAAAGTCGCCCATTTCTTGCCCGTCAAAACCACCTATCAGAGTTTGAAGCTAGCAGAGTTGTACGTCGCTAGAATCGTTAGTTTGCATGGAGTCCCCAAGAACATAGTATCGGATCGAGGAACTCAGTTTACCTCGAGATTCTGGAAGAAAGTCCAAGAAGGTTTAGGAACCCGCCTAGATTTCAGTACCGCGTATCACCCTCAGACCGATGGACAAACGGAGCGAGTAAATCAAATACTCGAAGATATGCTTAGAGCATGTGTGCTAGAATATGGATCCAAGTGGGACTGTCTGCCGTTTGCAGAATTTTCATACAACAATAGTTACCAAGCCAGGTTGCAAATGGCCCCATTTGAATTCATGTACGGAAGAAAGTGTCGCACCCCCTTGAACTGGTCGGAAGTAGGAGAGAGTCAGATTTTCGGACCCGACATCCTACGAGAAGCAGAAGAGAAGGTTCACAAGATTCGTGAGCACCTCAAGACAGCCCAATCCCGACAGAAGAGTTACACCGACAAGACACGTCGAGACCTCGCCTTCAACATAGGAGATTTTGTTTATCTGAAAGTGTCGCCATTGAAGGGAATGCAACGTTTCTAACTCAAAGGAAAGTTAGCCCCCAGATATATCGGACCTTTCAAAATTCTGAACCGTCGAGGAGAAGTATCGTATCAATTGGAACTACCAGAAGAGATGTCAGCTGTGCACAATGTGTTCCATATCTCGTTACTTCGCAAGTGTCTCGAAGTCCCCGAGAAGACCGAAGTGTTCGAGAATATCGATCACCGGCCCATAGAGATCAACAATGACCTAACCTATCCCGAAGTACCCATCCGTATTTTGGAAGAAGCCTTTCGAACTACCAGAACCCGAAGCATCAAGTTTCTCAAGATTCAGTGGAGCAACCACATAGAAGAGGAAGCTACCTGGGAGCGCGAAGATCACATCAGGACGGAGTTTCCAGATGTCTTCAAATCCTAGGTAATCGTTTCGTCCTTTTCAAATCTCGGGACGAGATTTTGTTTAAGGGGGGAAGGTTTGTAACATCCCAAAAATATTAAACTTGGATCATCAAAATCTAATCCTCACATTTAGGGTTAACAAAAAACTTTTCTAAATAAAATTATGAATGCATGCATATGTGTATGCATTGATTTTGAATTCTTTTAAACCCACCTTGTTTGTTTCATTGCTTGTAAAATGTTTCTTAGGTGAAATAAACATCATCTAAAACATTTCCCACACTTCTCCTGAAGACAAGTAAATCAAAACACATATATGAAGTGAATGGTCATTTTGGCCAATTTAACTCCCATGCCTACTTTGGCTGTCTCAAACTTTCAAAACCTAACAAAAACTTTTCTGGATCTTTGCACCCCTTGAATGTACTCATAACAAGGTATCAAGGCCCACTTTGTGATCATCCAGAAACATTCAAATGCATAGTTTAAATGACAATTCAAAATTGAATCTTTATCATATGGGAAGATCCCACTTTTTCAAAAACCCCTCAAACAAGCTCAACTTTCAAAACCCAAGCATCTGCAGACTCACCAGCACCAATCTATAAAACCCACCAAAATTCATTGCAAAATTCAAAACTTGATTTCATACGGCCATTTCATCAAACAGGTTGCAGACACAAATCAAACAAACATCAAACACTATTGTGAGCAGTGATTCTTGCCTAACTTGTTCCCTAGTTAGGTCACAACCAGCTCAGTAGATCATCTAGGAAGATTAGCCAAGCACTAGCACCACTGTGAGCTTGCCATTGTCATCAATGGTGAACAGCCGAGCACCCTCTTACCACCCCATAGTCGACAGCAAGCTAGGAGCAGCAGCAAGCATAGCCAGCATGTCTGGGAGGCAACCCACCATCCATCGCCACTCCCTGTCCCAGCCGCGAGCGTTGCCAAGCCCTGGACCACGCGCACAAGCCGCGCCCAGGCCAGAGCGCCACCCTCGACCATCATCCACAGACCGCGCGCCGCCCTCACCGCGTGCACACAGGATCACCACCGACCCAGGAGACCGCCAGACATCCTCGTGTGCCGCCCCGTGCAATACAGCCACCGCCCGCCGTCGAAGACGCCGCCTACGCAGAGCACCGCCTGCTCTGCAAGCTGCACCGCCCCATGCCTCGAGACCATGTCGTTGAGCATCGCCAGAGACACCGCACCGCCCCTACCCTTGCCCATGCCTTTAGCCACTGTAACCTCGCCTCGACGAGCTCACCAGGCGCCTGACGGTCCCCTCGCTCGACTATAAATAGAGGCCACCCCCGCACGATTTCTTCACACCATCTCACTCCCCTCTCCTCACTGATCGTGCCACACCATTCTCAGAGCAAGGCGAGCACCACCTCGCCGGAATTTCACCGGAGCCCGCCGCCTCTGGAGAAGAAGGGAGCCAGCGATTGGAGCCGCCCCAGGAGAAGCCACCGGTACCAGGATATTCGCCGTCGTCGACTTCATCGTTCGCCCGCCTCGCCGACCCTCGCGCGTACCCCGGTGAGCCCCCAGCACCCCTCACTGGCCGCGCTAGGTTTCGTTCTCGCCGGAGTTGTCTCGTGTCGACGATGAACCCCAGCCGTTGGATTAGAACAAGATCGAACGATCCACGTTGCCCCATACCGCTTCGCCCAGCCCCGTGTCACTGACGAGTGGGGACATCCACTTAAGCAGCCGCTGAGCATCGCGCTTAGCAGCCCAAAGATAACTTTTCCGCAGCCAAAGCGATTCAAATTAAACCTTTTTCTTTTTAAATTCAAACACACTTCTGTACCCAACTTCACAAATCAACCCAGATCGATTCAGTGCATCAAATTGGATGAAACCAATTTTGTTGGAAAGGTCTGTGAATGCTGAATCCAAGCCCGTTGGATTCAAGTCATTTGGATCTGTAGATCACCCATAGTAAAAATAACAAGGCAGAAGCTTTTCTGCATTCAAACATTTTTCAAATTTAAACCATAAAAGCTTTTGAGTTGATTCCAACTCTCAAAAATCACATTTAACCATACCTTTCAGAATATATAAAAATATATAGGTTTACTTGCAGAAATAATGTTCAAGTAATAAAAGAATGCTACATAAGCATTTCTAGCCACTTTAATTAATTAAAATAAAAGGGTAAAACCTTATTAAATTGTGACACCACTTTAAATCACATTCCCATGGACTAAAATATGTGGTGATGACATGTGTCAACATGATCCAATATTTGGTTTGGAGAATATTAAATCTTAAGTGGTTTTTCAATGAGTAGAAATTACTTTTCTAAAAATAAAAAGAATCAAATCAAGCCTTAACCTTGTAAGGTTAGAGATGATGTTAGATCATCTATAAGACCCTTGTGTGTGATGATTGCAAGTAGTTAAGTATTGTTTGGTGATTGTGTACCTCGTATTTATTCATAGACGCTAGTACCGACCAAGGCTACGAGGAGGAAGGAGGATACTACGAAGAAGAAGCCGAGGAGAACTTCAACCACTGCTCTGCACAAGGCAAGCTTATATTGACATTGATGCAAGCTAACACTTGCAAGATACCCTACTGATGCAACAAACCCCTACTTGTTACTATGCCTTAAGAATATGTGATCATACCCATTTGATAAACCAATCCTAGTTTTATGTGCCAGCTTCTTACTTTATTTTCTTTATCGAAGCTTACTTAGAGTTTACTTAAGTGACTGGTAGATTTTGGAAAGATGCTGAAGGTTGCATAAAGAGCATAAAATTTGGCCTAAGCTAGAAACCTTGATATCAGCCTAAGATATAAGGTTGGACTTAGTGAAACTCCACTAGTTACCACCCCTCATTAGTACTACCCCCATCAATAGATGCTAGTGCTAAGTATAAAACTTGATCAACTTTTAGATGGGAATACTTGGTGGAAAAATGGTTATGAAAACCTTGGAATCATGGATCATTCTATTGAAATGTTTTGGACATGTGTTTCCAAACACTTGATGATTCTGGTGATAAAAATGTTGAGGCATGAGCCTTAGCCCTTTATAAAACTGATGGTTGTCTGGATGCGATACCATTCCAATTTTACAGTACAACCACAATACCCGAATATTGGGTAGGGCTTGACTGGAAACTTATATACCTTAGTATTAGTTCCCTCACGGCCAAGGTCTGAGCTGAGGCTACCTTGTGAAGATTGTCCACCTGTGCAGTACCCAAGATAACAGTTGGTCATGGTTGGGAGGCCAAACTCACAGGAGAGGTTCTTATACTAGGGAGTGTAATTGAAAGGTTAGAATTGATTATCCGCATACTGAGTATGGTGAATTCAGGATTTGTTCCTGACGGATGTATCGAATGTTGTGGTGAAAGTGTACAATCTCTGCAGAGTGTCAACCTATTCGAATAGCCGCGTCCGCGGTTATGGATAGTTCGAGTGGCCATACTGTTCCCCCGTCAGACTTTTCAAAATGACTTGTGAAATGAATTGAGACTTTGACTTGACCACAACAGAGTTGTGACTTGAAATACAAGTTCCCACTTAGGATTTATAAAATTATGACTAGCTTCAGAACCTAGTAGAGATAAATCTGGCTTTTGCAAAACAACCCTAGAGCCTAGTGTCCTATTATCCAAAAACCCCCTTTACTTGTTAGTATTAGTTTGCGAGTACCTAAAGAGTACTCATGGCTTTTTCCTGCTATTCCCATGGCCGACTATGAAGAGGAGTACCGGAAGATGGACCCTGTGAAGGTTACGACAACTAGGATCATCTCCATCATCGTCAAGATTGCTCAACCTCAAGATGGAGCTCACTATGCTACCGTTATTATTACGTATTCCGCTGCTTGATGTTTTATTAAGAACTGGATCATGAGATCCCTATTTGTGTAAGAACTTATGTATCGTTTGTAATGGATGAAGTACTATGGTATCCAATTCTGTTATGTCTCGCAAAAATGGTAATCCTGGGATTGCGATGTATGGCATAACAGGCATCTAGGATTGAAAAATCCGGGTGTTGACAATCCTTATGGGCCATGCAAATCCCCATGGAACCCCAAAGCCGTTGGTAATAGCTCATAAAAATGGCCATAAAACACGAAAACGACAAGTTCTTGGTCATGCCCTCAAACATGTATCTGGCCTTACGGTTGTTGTAAATCGCCCTAGAACCACTAAAATATGGGCAATAACTCATGAAAATGACCATAAAATGCAAAAACAATGACTTTTTGGTCATACCTCTCAACATGTAAATCTTCCTGGACCCCCAAAATTGTGGGCAATAGCTGATGAAAATGGCCATATAAGACTTGAAAACGATGACTTTTTGGCCATACCTCTCAACATGTAAATCTTCCTGGACCCCCAAAATTGTGGGCAATAGCTCATGAAAATGGCCATATAAGATGTGAAAACGATAACTTTTTGGTCATACCTCTCAACATGTAAATCTTCCTGGACCCCAAAATTGTGGGCAATAGCTGATGAAAATGGCCATATAAGACGTGAAAGCGATGAATTATTGGTCATTATTCCCAAAAATGTATTGGGTCTTACGAGCCATGCGCATCCCTTTGGAACACCAAAACTATGGGCAATAGGCCATGAAAACGATCATAAAACAAAAAACTACGAGTAATGGGTCATGTCCTCAAAGTTGTATCGGTTACTATGGTCATTATAAATCGCCCTAGAACCCCAAAATAGTAGGCAATAACTCATGAAAACGACCGTAAAACACAAAAATGGCGAATTTTTGGTCATACCTCTCAAACATGTAAATCCCCTGGAACCGCAAAACTATGGCAATAGCTCACGGAAATGGCCAGAAAACATGGAAATGACGAGTTTTTGGTCATAACTCTCAAACATGAAACATGTATCGGGTCTTACGGGCCATGGAAATACCTCATAGAACGGCCATAAAACACGAAAACGATGAGTTCTTGGTCATGCCCTCAAAAATATATCGGGCCTTACGGTCATTGTAAATTGTCGTGGAACCCCAAAACTGTGGGCTATAACTCATGAAAATGACCATAAAACATGGAAATGACGAGTTTTTTGTCATAACTCTCAAACATGTATTGTCTTATAGACCATGCAAATCCCCTTGGAACCCAAAAACGTTGGAAATAGCTCATAAAAACGGTCATAAAACACGAAAACAATGAATTTTTGGTCATTATTCCTAAACAGTATTGGGTCTTATGGGCCATGTGCATCCCCTTGGAACACAAAAACTGTGGGCAATAGCTCGTGAAAACATTAATAAAACAAAAAATTACGAGTATTTTCTCATGCCCTCAAAGATGTGTTGGTTATTATGGTCATTGTCAATCACCCTACAACCCCAAAACCGTGGGCAATAACTCATGAAAACAGCCATAAAACACAAAAACGATGACTTTTTGGTCATAACTCTCAAACATGTATCGGCTCTTACGAGCCATGCAAATCCCCCTGGAACCCCAAAACTATGGGGAATAGCTCATAAAAACAGCCATAAAACACGAAAATGACGAGTTCTTGGTCATGCCCTCAAACATGTATCGCGCCTTACGGTCGTTGTAAATTGCCCTGGAACCCCAATACTGTGGGCAATAACTCATGAAAACGACCATAAAATGCAAAAACGACGACTTTTTGGTCTTACTTCTCAAACACGTAAATCGCCATGGAACCCCAAAACTGTGGGCAATATCTCATGAAAACGACCATAAAACACAAAAACAACAACCTTTTGGTCATATCTCTCAAACATGTAAATTGCCCTGGAACCACAAAAATTTAGGAAATAGCTAATCAAGAGAGCCCGAAAACACAGAAATGGAGAGTTTTTGGTCATACCTCTCAAACATGTATCGGGTCTTACGAGCCATTAAAATCCCCCGGGAACCCCAAAACATTGGGCACTAGCTCATAAAAACGGCCATAAAACATGAAAACAACAAGTTCTTAGTGATTTCCTCACACATGTATCGGGCCTAGTGGTCGATGTAAATCGCGCTTGAACCCTAAAATTGTGGGCAATAACTCATGAAAACGACGATAAAACGGAAAAACATAGAATTTTTGGTCATACCTTTCAAACATGTAAATCTCCATGGAACCCCAAAACTATGGGCAATAACTCATGAAAATGGCCAAAAAACAAGGAAATGATGATATTTTTGGTCATAACTCTCAAACATGTATCGATCCTCACGGGCCATGCAAATACCCGTGGAACCCCAAAGCCATTGGCAATAGCTCATAAAAACGGCCATAAAACACGAAAACGACAAGTTCTTGGTCATGCCCTCAAACATGTATCTGGCCTTTCGGTTGTTGTAAATTGCCCTGGAACCACAAAAATGTGGGCAATAACTCATGAAAACGGCCATAAAACGCAAAAACGATGACTTTTTGGCCATACCTCTCAACATGTAAATCTTCCTGGACCCCCAAAATTGTGGGCAATAGCTCATGAAAATGGCCATATAAGATGTGAAAACGATAACTTTTTGGTCATACCTCTCAACATGTAAATCTTCCTGGACCCCAAAATTGTGGGCAATAGCTGATGAAAATGGCCATATAAGACGTGAAAGCGATGAATTATTGGTCATTATTACCAAACATGTATTGGGTCTTACGGGCCATGCGCATCCCTTTGGAACACCAAAACTATGGGCAATATCTCATGAAAACGATCATAAAACAAAAAGCTACGAGTAATGCGTCATCCCTCAAAAATGTATCGGTTATTATGGTCATTGTAAATTGCCCTATAACCCCAAAAAAGTATGCAATAAGTCATGAAAACAACCGTAAAACACAAAAATGGCGACTTTTTGGTCATACCTCTCAAACATGTAAATCCCCTGGAACCACAAAACTATGGCAATAGCTCAAGGAAATGGCCATAAAACACGGAAATGATGATTTTTTGGTCATAACTCTCATACATGCAATGTTAAGGAAATCGGTAATCGTTAGCTGCTCGGTTGGCTTGGGAGTAGCGATTAATCGGAATTTAGACGATTAACTGATTTAATCGGTCGGCTATTAATCGGTGCATACTACAAAAATTAGCACCTAAAACATGTATGAATCCTCAGCCTTAAGCTCCCGAATGAGATCCTCAAGGCGCACGAGCTCTTGTATCTGAGGTCTAGTCGGCAACTACAAGGAACTGGTCAATAACGACAAGGAACTAGTAGGTGATGGCTGAAATCAAGCTCCTGGAGGCAGGGATCAAACGGGAGCTTCACAAAACCTACTTCATTGGGGCGGGCTAGCGGATGTATGGGCGATATGTGTTGATAATTTTGCAACTTTTAGGACCAAGTGTAGTGGTTAATCGGGAACATACCTAGTAATTGGAGTGCCAGACCTATTAATTGGGATAAATGATTAACACAAAGGATTAGTGGTAATCGACACGGTCAGGTCCCTAGTAGAGATTAATCGGCCTATTAATCGTTGATTCGGCCTATTTTTTGGACAGTGCAAACATGTATCGGGTCTTACGGGCCATGCAAATCCCCTTGGATCCCAAAACCGTTGGCAATAGCTCATAAAAACGGCCATAAAACACGAAAACGATGAATTTTTGGTCATTATTCTTAAACAGTATTGGGTCTTACAAGCCATGTCCATCCCCTTGGAACACGAAAACTGTGGGCAATAGCTCATGAAAACGTCAATAAAACAAAAAGCTACGAGTATTTTCTCATACCCTCATAGATGTACGGTTATTATGGTCATTGTAAATCCCCTTGGAACCCCAAAGCCGTTGGCAATAGGTCATAAAAACGGCCATAAAACACGAAAACAACAAGTTCTTGGTCATGCCCTCAAACTTATATCTGGCCTTACGGTCGTTGTAAATTGCCCTGGAACCCCAAAAATGTGGGCAATAACTCATGAAAACGACCATTAAATGCAAAAACGATGACTTTTTGGTCATTCCTCTCAGACATGTAAATCGCCATTGAACCCCAATATTGTGGGCAATAACTCATGAAAACGACCATACAACGCAAAAACGATAACTTTTTGGTCATACCTCTCAACATGTAAATCTTCCTGGACCCCCAAAATTGTGGGCAATAGATGATGAAAATGGCCATATAAGACGTGAATACGATGAATTATTGGTCATTATTCCCAAACATGTATTGGGTCTTACGGGCCATGCGCACCCGCTTGGAACACCAAAACAATGGGAAATAGCTTATGAAAACGATCATAAAACAAAAAACTACAATTATTTGGGTCATGCCCTAAAAGATGTATCGGTTATTATGGTCACTGTAAATCGCCCTAGAACCCCAAAACAGTAGGCAATAACTCATGAAAACGACCGTGAAACACAAAAATGGCGACTTTTTGGTCATACCTCTCAAACATGTAAATCCCCAGGAACCGCAAAACTATGGCAATAGCTCACGAAAATGGCCAGAAAACACAAAAACGTTGACTTTTTGGTCATACCTCTCAACATGTAAATCTTCTTGGACCCCCAAAATTGTGGGCAATAGCTGATGAAAATGGCCATATAAGACGTGAAAACGATAAATTTTTGGTCATACCTCTCAACATGTAAATCTTCCTGGACCCCCAAAATTGTGGGCAATAGCTGATGAAAATGGCCATATAAGACGTGAAAACGATGAATTATTGGTCATTATTCCCAAACATGTATTGGGTCTTATGGGCCATGCGCATCCCCTTGGAACACCAAAATTATGGGCAATAGCTCATGAAAACGATCATAAAACAAAAAACTAGAAGTATTGGGTCATGCCCTAAAAGATGTATCGGTTATGATGGTCATTGTAAATAGCCCTAGAACCCCAAAACAGTAGGCAATAACTCATGAAAACGACCGTAAAACACAAAAATGGCGACTTTTTGGTCATACCTCTCAAACATGTAAATCCCCCTGGAACCACAAAACTATGGAAATAGCTCACGAAAATGGCCAGAAAAAACGGAAATAACGAGTTTTTGGTCATATCTCTCAAACATGTATCGGGTCTTGCGGGCCATGCATATCCCCCAGGAACCTCAAAACTATGGGCAATACCTCATAAAACGTCTATAAAACATGAAAACGATGGGTTCTTGGTCATGCCCTCAAACATGTATCGGGCCTTGCGGTCATTGTAAATTGTCGTGGAACCCCAAAACTGTGGGTGATAACTCATGAAAATGACCATAAAACACGGAACTGAAGAGTTTTTTGTCATAACTCTCAACCATGTATCGAGTCTTACGGGCCATGCAAATCCCCTTGGAACCCAAAACCGTTGGCAATAGCTCATAAAAACGGCTATAAAACACGAAAAGGATGAATTTTTGGTCATTATTCCTAAACAGTATTGGGTCTTACGGGCCATGCGCATCCCCTTGGAACACGAAAACTGTGGGCAATAGCTCATGAAAACGTCAATAAAAAAAACTACGATTATTTTCTCATGCCCTCAAAGATGTATCGGTTATTATGGTCATTGTAAAACACCCTAGAACCCCAAAAACATGGGCAATAACTCATGAAAACGACCATAAAACACAAAAACGACGACTTTTTGGTCATAACTCTCAAACATGTATCGGCTCTTATGGGCCATGCAAATCCCCCTGGAACCCCAAAACTATAGGGAATAGCTCATAAAAACAGCCATAAAACATGAAAAGGATGAGTTCTTGGTTATTCCCTCAAACATGTATCGCGCCTTACGGTCGTTGTAAATCGCCTAGGAACCCCAATACTGTGGGCAATAACTCATGAAAACGAACATAAAATGCAAAAACGACGACTTTTTGGTCATACCTCT
The DNA here is from genome assembly GCA_030063025.1 of Avena longiglumis. Classification (NCBI taxonomy): domain Eukaryota; kingdom Viridiplantae; phylum Streptophyta; class Magnoliopsida; order Poales; family Poaceae; genus Avena; species Avena longiglumis. The sequence goes on along the minus strand of CP125979.1, from coordinate 444,879,685 downwards.
CAAACACGTAAATCGCCATGGAACCCCAAAACTGTGGCAATAACTCATAAAAACAGCCATAAAACGCAAAAACAACGACTTTTTGGTCATATCTCTCAAACATGTAAATCGCCATATACATAAAACACAAAAATGGTGACTTTTTGTCATATCTCTCAAACATGTAAATCGCTCTGGAACCACAAAACGCAAAAACGATGACCTTTTGGTCATATCTCTCAAACATGTAAATCGCTCTGGAACCACAAAACTCTAGGCAATATCTAATGACAACAGCCCGAAAACACAGAAATGGAGAGATTTTGGTCATACCTCTCAAACATGTATCGGGTCTTATGAGCCATTCAAATCCCCTGGGAACTCCAAAACATTGGGCAATAGCTCATAAAAACGACCATAAAAATGAAAACGACAAGTTCTTAGTCATTTCCTCAAACATGTATCGGGCCTTGCGGTTGATGTAAATCGCGCTTGAACCCCAAAACCATGGGCAATAACCCATGAAAACGACGATAAAACGCAAAAACGAGGAATTTTTGGTCATACCTCTCAAACATGTAAATCTCCCTGGAGCCCCAAAACTATGGGCAATAGCTCATGAAAATGGCCAGAAAACACAGAAATGATGATTTTTTTGGTCATAACTCTCAAACATGTATCGAGCCTTACGGGCCGTGTAAATCCCTGTGGAACCCCAAAGCTGTTGTCAATAGCTCATAAAAACGGCTATAAAACACGAAAACAACAAGTTCTTGGTCATGCCTCAAACATGTATCTGGCCTAACGGTCATTGTAAATCACCCTGTGCGGTGACCCAGCATACCAATGCATGATGTAGTACACTATAGTCATTGACATAACACCAATGAAACACGGTTCACTAGTATTACATCCCTTAGAGTGGTATAACAGAAACACAGCAGGTCCAAGACATGACTATAGGTTACAACTCAACTCTTTACACAAGATCCACAGAACACTCTAGGTTAAAGAGAGAGAAAGAAACTTCTTACAAAGAAGAATCAGAAATAAATAACTCCAAAACTATCATACTATTAAGTCTAGTAGATTAACTAATGGTCTGGCATTGGTGCTATTGCAATACACTATACAAATAGGTTCTATGGCTAGAGATTACATTCCTATCTACTCAGTAACTTCATCTTCACTTGAGTTGATGTATATGTTGAATTTCTTGACTTCATTGAAGAGCTTTAGCTTTTGATGATGATTCCTGGAGCATGATTTGATGTAGACATCGTCTGTACTGGCTTTAGAACCTAGCAAGGGTTAAGAAGATACTTTGAGTACCAGCGTACTCAGCAAGTTCACTTGAAAAGGAGTGTTTGATGCACTATATCTACAGCCACGGACCATAGGTCGTAGGCAATGCAAGTTTTCATAAACATTTTCTTCAAAGGTTGCTTTTATTCTAAAAATCTATGTCCGTCAGCCTTCACGGGTTTACCAGAACTTTCATGGAGTTCCTTTCCCGCCGCGTTCACCGCTCCTTCCCGGAACATGGAGTTACAAGTTATTGTTCTTACACTCTGCAGAGGTGCATCACTTTACCCATGAGAGACCTTAGGATTTGTTGCACGGTCGGGAGTATGTTCCCGTTCAAACTTACTTGGTTTGAGGCCCAACCTAATATCAAAGCCAATCACTGCCCCGTCGCGACCTCACATGCCTCCTTGGTGTACACCATGCCCACATATTGAATTACGACAATGGTTTGTATAGACTGTGAAATGCCAGAACTATCGTGGGACGTTGAGGGTTCCCACCCATACACTGCATATCCTCTACGAATTACCAATTAATATGCACGCTATGAGTGATAACAGCCACGACCTGCACATCCGGCTACATGCAAGAGGAAAAAGATACAACTAACTTCTCTGTCCCATTCCAAATCTCATGGTCAACGTGTAATATACGGCGCAAGAATCACTGGTGAGATTGGTTGTTAAATCCTATGTGATATAGTTCTAACTGTGGTATTCCAACTGCCAGATTTAGTAGATTAGCTGATCACCCTGGATCAGTAACTAATAGTTCACATTATTATCAAAAATAGTGTGTTTTGACCTTTTTCAAATGCAGGTGATCACAACACTAGATTTTCAAAATAGTTTACAGAAAATAATCAAAGGACATGAGCAAGTGTGAACTTGCCTTTTGTGATTGCAAGATTATGCACTCACAGTCTTTAAGACAATATAAAAGATCCAATATCTGAAATCAACATCATTGGTCCTGTAAGGACTAATGTTTAAAGAAGCAAGATGCTATTATGCATAAGTAATGTAATGCAATTTCGTAAACTCGAATCCCGGGGATAACATTGATCTAGGGTTTGGATACTGGAAATGGTTACTTTAGAATATGTTGTTCTTTTAGATAAGTTTCAAACTTGTGCTTCTTATTAAGGCTTGTGAGTGTGTGTGAAACAATATGTAAGTATAATAAAGCACACACAATAATGGAATACTCAAGTGGGAAATATATCTGTAGACTATGTATATAAGGTTTGTTCATCATTTAGAGCTTTCATAAAAATGCGTATGTCTTGCTTTATAATGTTCCTTAAAAGAATAACTTTTTAAGAAAATCTTACTGAGCTAAGGAGAAGTATTTAAATTTTAAGTTAACCTTATTAGGTGTTCTTTCAAGTTTTAGTCTTTAAGTAAGAAAGAATTGCTTTATTTGAATAATGATATTAGTAGTATTTGAGACTTATCTATCTTGGTTTTGAACTTGGTTAGTTTCGTATTAAGATGCTTTATAACTTAATTATAACAGACCAAAGTTAACTATAAAGTATATAATAAAGTTTTTAGCATTATACTTAAAGTCTTGTAGACTAAAGTTAATTTTAAAACATAGATGGACTTAAGGAATATTGCTTATGTTATTTTTACCAGGTGCACTTTATAATGTTTCTCTAAGGATACTTTAAGAATGGTAACACTTCCATTTGAATAGTGCTTTCCTAATTGTTTAGTGGAATAGAATCATTTTTCCTTTTTATGGATAAGTGGTTATAGTTTGTAAACAAGGAAATAATATTACTTAACTACTTATGGATTCAATATAGTGTTTTGGTTTGTTTATAACTTGTAGTTGAAGTATTGGAGTAGGTTTTATTTCAATACAAAATTATTCTTGGAGATTTTAAAATGGATAAGGATTCTTTTATAAAATAATCTACATTAATGGTTGAGAGATAATTTAATAAAATTGTATTTAAAGTGTGTTAAATCATTTTGACTTCCTATTATCAATATTTAAGACTAACACTATTATTAGATCTAAACTGGCAATTTTAGAAATATTAACAAATTTTATTTACCCTTATAGGAATTATCAATTAAGAAAATAGGTTTAAATTCAAGTTATTAAGTTATTTAAATTTTCATTTACCTCAAAAGTGGAATATTATATTTTTAACATGTAGGTATTATTTTTGTGATCATTTTGGTATATTACATTTATTTTTGTGACATATAAATAATATGATATGATTTTTACAAGGTTTATTACTTTTATAAATACTTAATAAATAATAAATATTTAATAAGTGAAATAATAATGCATGATTATATTTTTAAATTATAGTTCTTATTTTTCTAAGATTTTTGGTATTTTATTTATATTTTTAACATTTACCATTAATAAATTATTAATTATCAAAGTTTTATAACTTATAAAATCCTTATTAAATCATAATTATTTAAATTATTAACATAAGAATGTTTGATAATAGTTTTAAGTTATAGATTTTATTTTTCTACAAATTTTCATATAGTATACACATTTTTCTGAATTACGAAACAACAGTTATTAATTAAACAAGATTTAACCATTTTATTTCATTTCTGGAATTAATACACTAAATAGTTTACGATGTAATGCTAATGTCAGCATGGGGTGAAAGGTTTTTCTCACTAGGTAAATTCTCACCCCCAGTCACTGACTGGTGGGGTCTATGCCACATCGTATCTATAGTTTTAACTTATTATAGGAAACATTATCACAAATTCTAAAATAATAAAAATAAAAAGTGAATATGACATCAACGTGATACCACGCTGACGTCACACGCGTTCGAATATCTCTGGTTGATGATGAAGCTCGCGATTGAGTGCGCGCGCGGGGTTGTTTCTAGGCTTGTTGGAAAGAGAACGTCGTAGGGAGCCTTATAGTGGCGGCACCGCTCGATTTAGGTCGCCGGAACAGTGGTGGCGACGGTGGCTAACGACGACGGTGGCAGATGCTCGTTGGTGAAACAAACTGGGACGAGAGCGAGCAAATTAAACGGTGCCTGAGCATCGCAAGCTCACCGTGATTGCCGCGAAGAGGTTGATGATGACAGGCGCGGTCGGAGGTGAGCTATTCGACATGATTTCCGACGAACCATGGCGGAGGGGAACGACAAAATTCGATCGTCTCCGAGCTCCCCTTAGTGTTGCGTTCTTCATAGAGGATCTACGCTCGCTGGCGCACCTCCTCGACCAGACCACGGCCTCCGGGGTGAACTTTTCTTACGACGGTGGTAGCTAGGGTTTTGGTCACCGAGAGAAAACAGAGAGGAGGATTGCTGAGAAGGGGAAAATGAGGATGAGACCGAGGGGAAACGTCGTCGTGGCCTCCTTATCCTTCCTTGACGACGAAGGCGTGCATCTTGACGCGGTGGGGATCGACGGCGGTCGGGACACCAGACAGCAGCTTCGCCGGCGAGGAAGATGACGAAGATTAGAGGCCGAAGGGGTATGGGCTCCTAGCGGGCTGGTGCTGGGCCAGGTGGGCCGCAGTTGGCTGCTCGCGAGCGACGAGTAAGAGAGAGGAGGAATGGGCCATGGGCTAGATCTGATTCCTCTGTTATTTTTTCTTTCTGTTTGTTTTTCTTTTTCGCTTTCTATTTTCTGTTTTATTTTCTTACGCTTTTATTTAAGCACTAATTTAGACTTATCTTTATGGAATTACCTTGCTAATACTTGCAGCAATGATAAATAGTATTTAAAATCATTTTGTGAGTTTTTATTATATAAGATTATCACTTCTTTATTTTCTTATACATATATGTATATATTTTTCTTTTTGTATTTTTAGGGTATTTTGATATGAATTTAATTTATCTAATATCCATAAACTTATTAAAGAATATATTACTATTAATCCATGAGTTTTGATTCTTATTGATTTATAATATTAAAGAAACTTTTATATATATTGATCCTTCATTAATATTTGATACATAAAGTTTGAGTAATTAATATGGTTAATATTATTCTCATAAATTTAGGAAATAGCAATGTAAGTATTTTATTATAACTAACAAAAGAGTTAGAGTTTGAATTGGAAATGCCTACCCTAGGTTTAGGTTTCTTAATATACTTATATTCTTTTGTTAATGTTAATAAATATTAATGGCTAAACACATTGTCCTTAAGTGTGTGATTTTTTAATGATATCACCCTTTAAAGTAAAATAGTGGGATTGTTTTCTAGGCTAACTTATTAGAAAGAATTGATAAAGATAGCTCGTAACCACATGTGATCATGATAGTTGGAAATGACAAAGATGTGCTTAAGTGATTTCCTCTAGGAAAATATTCATATAAACCATTGTAGAAATAAGATGATAGATCACTCATTTGATATGGATATTAGGTTTGGTTAAAGATTTAGGGTTTAATGTTTACCAAGAATTCCTATCTTCCATAATTCACAATCGTGGACTTCTAATTAAGGAATTCCTTTCCTAGATATATTACTTCTCTATATCCATCATCATGTGCTAACATGATGAGCTTTGCTTTACAGAAATATTCTTATTCACCTTTTATTCTTCTTAATCCATTTATAAATCCAATGAGCTTGACACTAAAGATTTTCATGATCTTCTCATATCTATACATGGTTATATCAACTACTTTACTGCTGATAACCTCCAATCAAACAATTGTTTTACAGTTACTTCCATTCATGCTCTTCCCTTATCATCCTTCACTAAAATCATTACAATAGATGTATACATCACATCCTACTTCACCTCAAGTGCTTAGTATTTCCAAAGAGGAGAATACTATTTATTTAATCCAATGTTGCTCTACCATCATCTTAATCATACTATCTTGTCTCTACTAAACTCCAGTAACAAATACTCCAACCTCACATTTTATTAATGTGACTTGTAATGACTAATCTAGGATAATATATCTAGACTAGGGTTTAATCATGTTATATCCACCAATGCCACTTATACAGGATATAAGCACTCAATCTTGGTGAGTAAGGCATGATAATTATAATTCTTTGATCCTTTATGGTTTAGGTTTCTAGTTGGCTAATCAAGGCTTCCGTCCATACAACATTATAGTTGTATTATAATTATCTTCTGTTTAGCTCTAGTGGATTAAGAGATATAATTCATTGACTATACCTACTTGATCCAATAGGACTGCTCCTTGGTAACTATCTTCAATATTCACCCTTGGAATCCTCTTTGTTACCATATGAATATGTATTCCAATTAACTCTTCTATCATTACAGGAATGAATTAACTCCATCAATTAACACATTGATTTGATTCTCTTCAATCACTCTCATCCTATAGATGATACCTAAAACTAGCATTACTATTTACCTCTTATTACTTCTTATCTAAAGGAATGAAGTGAATGCTATGATAAGGAGAAGAGTTGATAGGTCAAGAATTGATAGATTAAGAATTGGTGAATCAATAGTTGATTACTCAACATTGATGAACAACAGATATCGGAATATAATTCCAATAGGAATGGTAAAGATTGATATGGATAAAAAGATACATGGTGAATGATCTTTGAATTGGTTTCCCTCCTACTCCAAATAACTAAAGAGTTAGGGTTAGGTATTACCATGATACTCATAGTATAAACATATGAGATTAAGATAGATCAAGAATTAGTTGTTACATTCTTATTACTTAAGTTATATTTATAACTTGGTATTCATGGGTTGTGTAATGAATACTGGGATATGATTACTTAAGGATCAAATATAATCCATTAAGTCATGTATTAGGGTTTAACTTTTATTACATTTGATCTACCCTTAGATCAATTCATGTTTACCCAAAATAAGGTTTTAGAAAAGGTTATATTGAAACTTATTGCAGTCAACTTGATGATCTAATTCAATTCCATCAAGTTGAGAGAAGCTTCAAACACTTTGACAGGTTTTTTATTTAAAAGCGCGAAAATTATTCGGATTTTCTATGCATGAATGCAATGCACACATCTGGATTAATCTTATTTCTAAGCTCTAATGCTGGGATGTTACACCCTGGAACCACAAAAATGTGGGCAATAGCTCATGAAACGACCATAAAACGCAAAAACGATGACTTTTTGGTCATACCTCTCAACATGTAAATCTTCCTGGACCCCCAAAATTGTGGGCAATAGCTGATGAAAATGGCCATATAAGACGTGAAAACGATAACTTTTTGTTCATACCTCTAAACATGTAAATATTCCTGGACCCCCAAAATTGTGGGCAATAGCTGATGAAAATGGCCATATAAGACATGAAAACGATGAATTATTGGTCATTATTCCCAAACATGTATTGGGTCTTACGGGCCATGGGCATCCCTTTGGAACACCAAAACTGTGGGCAATAGCTCATGAAAACGATCATAAAACAAAAAACTATGAGTAATGGGTCGTGCCCTCAAAGATGTATCGGTTATTATGGTCATTGTAAATTGCCCTAGAACCCCAAAACAGTAGGCAATAACTCATGAAAACGATCGTAAAACACAAAAATGGTGACTTTTTGGTCATACCTCTCAAACATGTAAATCCCCTGGAACCGCAAAACTATGGCAATAGCTCACGAAAATTGCCAGAAAACACGGAAATGACGAGTTTTTTGGTCATAACTCTCAAACATGTATCGGTTCTTACGGGCCATGGAAATCCCCCAGGAACCCCAAAACTGTGGGCAATACCTCATAAAACGTCCATAAAACACAAAAACGATGAGTTCTTGGTCATGCCCTCAAACATGTATTGGGCCTTACGGTCATTGTAAATTGTCGTGGAACCCCAAAAGTGTGGGCGATAACTCATGAAAACGACCATAAAACACGGGGTATATGCCTACCAGGGTATTCCCAGCAGGACGTTTCCTATCGGCCCAAGGTGCCAGCGAGTGGGCCTGCAGGACGGCGACTGGATCGAGACTTGGCGAGGACTCAGGAGACTAGAAGCTAGAGGCCCAGAAGCATAGCTAGGCCCAGTCGGACTACGTCATAGACACTCCGAATCCTTAACCAATTCGATTGTAGATGTGTAAACCCTAGCGAGGTGAGCCTATATAAACCTCCCTAGGGTACGCATAGAGGACATGTTCCATCATACACCCCAGCGACTCGCCGCCTAGTCGTCGAGCTTGCCCTTGTACTCTCTCCATAATACAATCTAGCAGGAGTAGGTCTTTACCCTTCGGGGGCCGAACCTGGGTAAACCCTTGTGTCTCCGCCCTCATCTCGCACCGCACATGGTTGTCCGTCCTTGCCCCATGTTTTACTACTCGCTGCCGATTGCAGCATTTGCCGTGGCCATTCCCACGACAGTGGCGCCCACCATGGGGCCTGGCTGGTCAGGCCAGTGTTCTGCGGCGAGATCCAATCTACCCATCAACGAGACGATCGCCACCGGCCGCATGATCGCGATCGGCGAGATCCTCCAGATCTTGCCAAGCATCTACGTCCCGGCGGCACGCCCCGTCACGCACAGCGTGATCATGCCGGTCGGCACGATCAGCCCCTTCGTCGGCATCACCGACACCATCACCTTGGAGGACCCGGCTCGCATCCGCAAGTCGCCGCCACGCGACCAGCTCTCTGAGAACCAGGTCCGCACAATCCACCGCCTCGCCTCCGAGTACGACTCGGCCCACAGCAATGTGGCCGAAACCGACATGGTCGCGGACGACGCATCCCACAACGACGACGCCGACTCAGCGACCCCGGCGTCGGCCTCCGGATCCATCATCGCCGCATCGCCCGCGGGCTCCATCACCCAGGTCTCCAACGTGGGAGACTTCGAGGACCCCTCCATCCTTGGGATCTTCGACTTCGACCTTGGGTCGCAGAACTCCACCGACCTCCACGACGGGTCTGGTCGCCATGTTGCGGCCTACATGGCGAATGGTGCCGACCCCCCGCCAGACCCCTTCTCCACACCGATCCCACCGAATGCAACAGCAACAGAGGTCGAGGAACTCCTCCTGCGGCTGGAGGAGGCGGTCCGCAAAGAACAAGTCGAGCGCGAAAAATTTCGCCTCGAGCAGGTGACAGCGCAGGAACTCTCGCGTTACCAACAACTACGAATCAGGTCGTGCCTGAACCCCACCATTCAGGGATGCGCCTTGAACTTCGTCGACGATAATGACCCGTCTCGTGCAGCCGAGCGCGTGATCTGCGAGAACGTGCCGCCAGGAGGGAGCTCCCGGCCCTCACCAGCCGTGACGGCGAACGGCGCACCACCACCACCCAGCCGCACGCCCCCAGGGACCAACCAAGAATCGCGGTCTCCTCGCGGGAGCGAGACGCTAACGGCCTCCCGCTGTTCTCCACTCCGATGGACAATGTCGTCACGAGCCGCGCAGCGTTCGACAACATAAACGTAACTGGGGAAGGCGCCCTGCAGATCCAGTACGCCAAGTCTCTACTTTCCAAGGCAGTCGAGCAACAAAATGCGGGTGCCGAATCACAGGGTCGCATGTACTCGCGTTCGTCAAGCAGCAGGGCGGCCTCGAGAGGCCGCCCAATGGTGGAGAACACCCTCAACTGCCCACCACCCGAGCCCCTGCAGCTCCAACATCGACCCGCGCACGCGGCACTCTACACCAACGACCCACGGCCGGCGAACAAGTTCGTCGCCGTCAATGGGAAGCCAGTCGACGCGCTCACCCACATCATCAACAATCAGAGCTGGCGCGCATGCCAGCCCGACGACCTGTGGTATACCCTCACCAACCTCCGCGACAGCGAACCAAGGGGATCACTGAGTCGAATCGACCCCAGTGCTTCAGACCAATGATCTGAGGCGAAAAATACCCTGCAAACTTCAAGGATCCGAAGGAGATCGAGAAGTACGACCCCTTGTACGACCCGTCCGTGTGGCTGGATACCTACCTCATGGCAATGGGAATCACTGGCCATACCGACCTACTTGCCGCCCGCTACCTCCCCTGATGATGGAGGGAGCGTGTAGGCAATGGATCAACACCCTCCCCGTGAACAGCATCGACTCCTTTGAGGAAATGCGTGACGCCTTCGTCAGGCACTTAGAGGGTTCCTATACCCGCGCCACCACCATCAAGGACCTGGAGCGATGCGTCCAGGGACCCCGCGAGTCGACCCGCAGCTGGGTCCATCGGTGGCAAGACCTATGGTATAACGCGGCCGGAATCCACCCGGACACCATGATCCACTGTTTCAAGACCTCGTGCCGCTACGAGCCTCTGGTTGCCAAGCTCAAGCGAGTGTACAGAACACTCGAAAACATACCGGACCTCCTGGAGATCGCCAAGAGGTACGCGGAAGAGGACCCGAACCAAGAAACCAACGATGAGTCGGGAGGGAATCACCATACGAGCGACCACGACAACGGGAGGCGACCCGAACTACGCTACAGCAACACTCACTTCACCGGCAAGCGCCGTGGCGATGGGCGAGTAGACTTCGTCGCCAACGTAGGATACGCGCCGCGCGAACCAAAGAGCTTCCGCCGCGACGAAGGCCAACGCCGTGATGGCGACAACTACCAGGCGAAGCCGAGGTTCGACCCCACGGCTCTCTTCTATCAACCCTATGTGTTTCACAGCAGGAAAGGGAAGCCCGCTACGCACACGACCGCCGAATGCAACTCCCTAAAGGAGATTGAGAAGGCACGGCGCGCACGCGAAGACCCCGACAATAACCCGCCAAATGGCGGAAAATTCTGTAGCGTCGCCAGCTCGCTCCACACCTTCACAGGCTTCAACACGAAGCGCGAGAAGAAGGTCATCGCCTGCGCCGTCGCCATCAACGCGGTGTCCCAGATAGACATCCCCCAATTCCTCAACAGGTCCAAGCAACCAATCACCTGGAGCCGCAAGGACCACTCGCTACAGATCGAATATCCGGGCCGAGTTGCCTTGGTGGTCAAGCCCAAGGTGGGGGACTATTGGCTCCCCAAGACGCTGATGGACGGCGGAAGCTCCATCAACATCCTATACCTGGACACATTCAGGCGACTGCGGCTCCCGTAGTCGATGATCCAGATGACCTACACCACCTTCCACGGCATCGTCCCCGGTCAGAAGGCGTACCCAATCGGCAAGGTGACGCTGCCAGTCACCTTCAGCACACCATCAAACTTCCGCACCAAGCAGATCTTCTTCGAGCTGATGTCGTTCAACAGCCCCGACCACTTCGTCCTGGGGCGCCAGGCGTTCGCCAAATTCATGCCAGCGCCCCACTACGCATACAATGCGATGAAGCTCCACGGGCCGTGTGGCATGATCACTTTCCATGGCGATCCCGACATGGCCGCAGAATGCAAGGCCAAAGGCGCCGAACTCGCTGACGCCATCATCGCGGTGGAAGCCAACCACGCCGAGGAGCTCGCCAAGTACACGAGCGGGGTCAACAACGACGACCCCTCCATACTCAAGAAGCCCAACTCGGAGGGTGGCAGATCCACCGCCTTCGAGGCAACGACGCACACTCGCAGCGTCGAGCTGGTCCCAAGCGACTCCAGCCAGACGGTGACAATCGGGACGGTCATGAGCCCAGCATAGGAAGGCGCGCTCAAGGAGTTCCTACGTGAGAATCGCGACATCTTCGCATGGAAGCCATCCGACATGCCTAGTGTTCCTAGGGAACTCGCGGAGCACAAACTCAACACCGACCCGAAAGTGCAACCTGTCAAGCAGTCGCTGCGGCCCTTCACTGAAGAGCGACGCCGAGAAATCACCGAGGAGGTGCAGCATTTACTCGCTGCAGGCTTTATCCGGCCAATCAAATACTCCAAATGGCTGCAAACCCAGTCCTGGTCGAGAAGAAAAACGGGACCTAGAGAATGTGTATTGACTAGACAAACCTCAACAGCACCTGCCCGAAGGAGCAGTTCGTCCATCCGCGGATCGACCAAATCATAGAATCAACCGCGGGTTCGGAGTCACTATGCTTCCTCGACGCCTAATCTGGGTACAACCAGATCAAAATGCCAGTCGAGGACAAGGAGAAGACGGCGTTCATCACGCCATTCAGAGACTTCTGCTACACCGCCATGACCTACGTCCTTCAGAACGCCGGGGCGACCTACCAGAGGTGCATGCAGGTGTGCCTTGCGAGCCAAATTGGCCGCAACATCCACGTCTAAATCGACGATATGGTGGTAAAATCCACTCTCCAGGACGATCTACTCGCCGACCTGGCAGAAACCTTCGCCAACCTGCGGAGGTACAAGATAAAGCTAAACCAAGGAAAGTGCACCTTCTGTGTACCTACTGGACAGCTGCTGGGATACGTCGTCTGCAAGCACGGGATCGAGGCGAACCCCGCCAAGATCAACACGATCGCCCGGCTCGGCATACCCGAGTGCCTGCGCGATGTCCAAAAGTTGGTCGAGCGAGTTGCGGCTCTCAGTCGCTTCATCCCCCGGCTAGGCAAGAAGGCGATGCCCCTCTACCCCCTAATGCGTAAGTACCCCACCTTCCAGTTGGACAAGGAGGCAGACGACACGCTCCACGCTCTCAAGGAGGTGCTACTCGCAGCATCGGTACTCTCCGCCCCCGTCGACAAGGAGCCCATGCTCATCTACGTCGCAGCTTTCGAGCGCGTCGTCAATGCCGTCATGGTCGTCGAACGACCAGAGGAAGGCAATTAGTTCCCGGTGCAGCGACCCGTATACTACATCAGCGAAATCCTCACCGAGTCGTGCCAGCGCTACCCGTAGTACCAAAATTTGGTATATGCGGTCTTCAGAGCACAGGTGCGAACGCCGCACTACTTCCAGGAGCACCCAATAACGGTCGTCTCCTCAGCACCGTTGCAGGACATCATCCGCAACCGTGAGGCGACCGGGCGAGTCGCTAAGTGGGCCGTCGAGATCAGCGTCCACAACATCAGGTACAAGATGTGAAAAGCGATCAAATCGCAGGCTCTCGCAGACTTCCTCGCCGACTGGGAGGAGGCCCAGCAGCCAGAGAAGCTGCCATACCTCCATTACTGGAGCCTACACTTCAATGGCTCCAAGAACGAAGATGGCGCAGGAGCGGGGATCGTGCTAACATCTCCGAAGGGCGACAAGCTACGCTACGTCCTCTACCTCGACTTGACCCCCTGCACCAACAACATGGCCGAGTATGAGGCGCTACTCCACGGCATCCGGGCAGCCAAGGAGATGAACATCAATTGCCTGCGCTGCTACGGAGACTCCGACCATGTCGCCAGGCAAGTCGTCGGCACCTGCGATGCAGTCTCCCCCACCATGGTGGCATACCGCTAAGTAGTGGACCATCTGGGAGGCCACTTGGAAGGATTCTCCTTCGAGTGGCTCGACAGGCGGAAGAACGAGGAGGCCGACGCACTCTCCCGCATCGGCTCGGCTCGACTCGCACCACCCACCGGTGTCTTCCTCGAAACCATCACCAAGCCCTCCGTCTTTCCCCCAAGGGAGATCGACATCAGAATTCCGCTGCAACCAGACACAGCCTTGGTCGCACTAATCGCCGAGCCAAGCGACTAGACCACGCCATACGTCGCTTACCTGGAGGGAGGCACCCTACCCGCAGACGAGACGGAGGCCCGGATGATAGCACACCGCTGCAAATCCTTTGTCATCATCAACGGAGAGCTCCACAAGCGCAGCGTGACCGGCGTGTTCCAACGATACGTCCAACCCGCTGAAGGACGCAAGATCCTCCAGGACATCCACTCTGGCGACTGCGGCCACCACGCTGGCGCCCACTCCTTGGTCGCCAAGGACATGCGACATGGCTTCTTCTGGCTCACCGCACACGCCGATGCGGTCGAGATCGTCCAGCGATGCATCGGGTGCCAGAAGTACGCCAACCAGACTCATGTACCGAGCTCGGCGCTCAAGATAATCCCCATCACCTGGTCATTCGTCGTATGGGGCATGGACATGGTAGGCCCCTTCAAGAAGGCCCCCTCTGGCTTCACCCACCTCCTAGTCGCAGTCGATAAATTCACAAAATGGGTGGAGGCCAAGCCAGTCCGCAAGTTTGACGGGAAGACCGGTAAAAAATTCCTACGCGACCTCATCTATCGCTATGGGTTCCCAAACAACATCATCACGGACAACGGCACCAACTTCGCCAGAGGAGCCATGGCCAAGTTCTGCGAGGAGCACAACATCCGACTCGACCTTGCCTCAGTCGCCCACCCGGAGTCCAATGGCCAGGCGGAACGCGCCAACCAGAGCATCCTCCACGGCCTGAAGCCACGGCTACAAGTCCCACTCGAGCGCACCACCGGGTGCTGGGTCGAAGAACTCCCCTCCGTCATCTGGGGCATCCGCACCTCCGTCCGCAGGTCGACGGGGTTAAACCCCTTCTTCATGGTGTACGGTGCCGAGGCAGTCATGCCAACCGACCTCGAGCATGACTCACCTCGGGTGGTCAACTACATGGAGGCTGAGAACGAGCTCTCACACCAGGACAGAGTCGACCAGCTGGACGAAGCGCCTGACCTAGCTCGCTCCCGCACCGCCATCTACCAGCAAGGGCTTCGCCGCTACCACAGCCGACGAGTACGGACTCGCACTTTCCAGGAAGGCGACTTGGTACTGCGTCTAATCCAGGACAAGAAAGGCATGCACAAGCTCTCTCCCCCTTGGGAGGGACCATTCGCCATTGGGCTAGTCCTGGGCAACGACGCCTACTACCTCATCGACGTCCGAGGTGACGGAAAAATCGACGTCAAGTGGCCATGGAATGTAATCCTCCTATGGAAGTTCTACTCTTAGAACCCCAGACATGTACCCCCTACCCTCTATGAAATAAAGTAGATCGATTCGCGCAAATTGCGTCTACTCTCCATGCCTTGTGCCACTCGCACTCATAATAACAACGTTACGCTATTTGCAGAACTCAACCTTTGGTAACGCGACGGGCATGGCTAAGTAGTGCGGTACGAGGGCACTGGAAAAATTTAGGCCTCGCACCGTCAACGTAAAAAGCTAACCCCGAGCCCCATTAGAGTCGCCTAGCTCGACTGGCTCCCCGAGCCAAGACGACTGCATTCGCTTCCCACAGAGACCCAGTCCTCCATATCCTCGACGCAGCGACTCGAACGGCAAAGTACCACGCTCGGGGACTAACCCAGCCCAAAGAAGAGCGGCTAGGGAAAACGCCAACTAAGAGAGCGCGCCCAGGACTCACCATGCGACTGGTCTTACGGATCAGGCGGAGTGATGCGCCTAACACAACACACCTAGTCCTCACCTACCTCAGGCATGTGACTAGAACGGCCAAGTACCACGCTCGGGGACTCGGCGACCCGACCCCGTTCGCGCCCGGGAAAACGGACAAGTAAAGAGCACCCCTAGGATTCGCCATGCGACTGGCTTCCCGAGCCATGGCGAGTCGACCCTAACTCCCTAACAGGTCACACAACATATAAAAATGAGGTTAACCCCATAAAAAGGGCGGACGTGCTCGGGGACTCATACAACCAACACTCAAACCACAAAAGCAATGACAAAATAACCCGCGCATTCCTTCATAGCAGCAAAATTTGTTCTCGTACAAGGAGAATTACATGTTTATCTTACGCTAACGCCGAATGGCAAAACACTGCATTACATGTTCGAAGAGGAGGAGCCACCATCCTTGCGGTTGCGGATAAAGGGAACCTAGGGATTCGACGGGTACGTCGTGAGCTCACCCGCCATCGCCGCACGAAATGGTTGCTCCACCTTAAAGTCATGGTGCGCCGGTTTGGGGTCATTGGGGGTGACGACTGTTTCCTAATAGGGAATAAGGTCGCCCATCGCCCACACACGGTTGGAGTACATCGCGGCTCGCTCCGTCAGCCTCAACACCTCAGCAATATCGACCGAGCCTGTCGACTAGGGGTACCCGCTCGTGACGTCGTCAAGGTCGAAATCGTCGGGAAAATGTGCGAGCCCAAGGCTCAGCGCAGTCGCCGCTTCACGACGGAAGGCCGACCGCGTCATGAACTCCACGACCGACGGGGCCTTCTCCAGATAGCGCCATACTTCGACGAGGTCGCTGTGGATCATCTTCGTGGGCGAGATCTCCTGAAGATACGCCTGGAGGCAGGTCGCTGACAGCGCGGCTGAATCGACCAGGGTGATCATGCATTGTCGCGCGTTGTACGACTGCGCCTCTTCGGTGTTATCAGTGATCAGGCCTGCAACACACAAGAAAGCAGTGAGCGAGGCACTAAAATCACAATGTGGTACGCGCGCTCGGGAAGTGGCTGAAGGAAAACTCACCAATCAGCGGGCGGCAGAGGTCCGTGATGAAATTTTGAAGATCCGAGAAGTCATTCTGCAACCCGGCGACGAGTGCGTCTGAAACCTTCCGCTCCTTAGCAGTAGAAGTGACGGCCGCCTTGGCTCGTCCTTCCGCCGAACTCGCTTCCGCCTTCGCCTCCTTGAGCTCACGCTCCAGTTCGGCGATTCACTTCTCCGCGGCGCTCAAGGAAGATTGAGCCGCCGTCAACTCACCAGTCGGAACGAAGCCCTCGCGAGCCTCCCTCACTGCAGCTGCACTATCCTCTGCTTCCACAACAAAACGGTCACAAATGCAACAAGTTCGCGACAAGCGTTAAACAAGACAAATACTCACCTGCAGTCGCTTGAAGCTTCTCGTTCGTATCCTAAACAACGAGAAGCTCCTTTTCCATGTGGTGCTTGGCAGCAAGCCTCTCGGCCGACTCGCGCTGCAAGCCCTGTGCAACAATCACAGTGTCAGCAACAAAAATTCCTAAGTGCCCAGCCGCTGAAATTCAGCGACTAGACACCCGGGAACTGGATGACAAAATTCCAAAGTGCCCAGTCGCTGAAATTCAGCGACTAGACACTCGGGGAATGGATGACAAAAATCCTAAGTGCCGAGCCGCTGAAATTCAGCGACTAGACACTCGGGGACTGGATGGCGAAAAAAGAGTAAGAATCCGACCACTGAAATTCAGTGGCCAGATCCTCGGGGACTGGTCATACCTGGATGATGGCACCTAGCATGCCATGAAGCTCCATCGCGTCCACCGACGAAAGAACAAGCAGAGTGTGCCTGCGACGCTGTTCGACCTCCATACCGGCGGCCCCAGGGAATTGGCTCTATGGCACCGAGGCACTTGTCGTGGCGGCCCTCGCTACAAAGCGAGGGAACGTCGCTACCGCGGCCCCCGCGCCACCCAAAGGTGGCCCGGTCGCCTCAAACAAAACCATGGGGCCTGCCTGCTGCGACCCCACGTCCTCCGACGCCTTCAAAGCTACGTCCACCGCAATCGGGGCTTCGCTCGGTGCAGCCGCTGGCTCGTCCAAGATCATGACAAATTCATCGCGTTTTGTTCTCTTGGTGCCTTCAGTGGGAGCCTCAATCTCTTCACCCTTCCTCTTATTCGAGGGATCAGCCGGCACCTCCACGGCGACCGATGGAACCTTGGCCACCGAGGGGTGACCTATCTTCTTTACTCCAGTCCCGCGAGACGACTCCGTTAATAACACTCGCCAGTCGAAACACGAATCAAACAGACAGATAAAATGTTGAGGAATACTCACTTGGCGACTGGGATAAATCGTAGGCTAGTGCGAATGATGGCCGGCTTTTCCAGTTCTGGCCCCAGTTTCCGACTGAGGCCCGTCTCGAACACGCTCGGTGCCCAAGACACCAACGGCTTCATCGAGGATGAGGTCGCGGCAGGAGGTTCAGTGGCAATCGCCACGGGATATCCTCTCGGCGGCGAGGCCCCTGCGGCTGGAGCGGCCACCAACCCGGTGACTGGGGCGAACGGCGGCGGTAGTGATGCCAGCGACGCTTCATCTTCCATGATGGTCGCACCAGTTGTTGTAGCCGCGTGCGCCGCTATTTCTTCGGCTGCACTGGTAGCATCGGAGCTACTTGCAGACTGAGGTGGAGACGCCGTCTTGGCCGGCTTCGTCTTCTTCTTGGGTGGCGGCGGCTTCTTCTTCTTTGACGGCGTGGCCTCACGCTGTGAGGTATGCTCGGGGAGCTCGTCGTCGTCGTCGTCATGGGCCTCGAGGCTTTTGTTGGCCTTGAGTTCGCGTTGGTGCTGCCCGCGAGTCTTGTGGACCGTGGGGGCAGCAACCTCCACGGCTTCGTCGCCATCGTCATCACCATCGCCACCCCCGTCACTCCTGACATCTCCCTTGTGAGTTCTCGTCATCTGCGGGTGGAAGCCAACCTTCCACCACCTAGAATAACTACAACAATCAAAGAACATTAGCACAACCGCGAATGCACAAAACTGCGACTGCGAGTGCAAGGGAAATAAAAACTCACCGTTGGATTTGGGCGCTTTGCGGTATGAGGTGTGACCCAGGCCTTTGCATCAAGATACACTGCCTGAGTGATCTTCTTCAGGGCCTAGGTGTAGCCGTTGAGTCTCCACTCGTCGTAATAGGACTTCGTCGGGTCGTCCTTGCTCGTGTACTCATACATATAGTGGGCATGGCTGGCCAGAGGCACGATCCGTCGCCCGAGCCAACAATTGTAGAGGTTGATGGTTTGGAGGCCTTTCTTCTTCAAGTTGTGGATGGTCTGCAACATCTCGTCGACGACCATCCACTAGTCCAGCGGAAGCTTGGTAACTTGGAGCCGACGCGGCTCGGGCCGGTCGGCGGAGTACCTTGGAAGCGCCACCTCGTCGCCCGGCGTCGACTCGGTCACGTAGAACCAGCTCTTTTTCCACTCATTCGCTGCCTTGGCGGGCAGCATCAGATTGAAGAACGACGCCTTCGACTTCAGCTGGAAGGTCAGGCCGCCCGCGGCTAACATTGGGCCGCCCGCCTCTTCGTGGCTGATCCTCCCATGGAATAGATCTTGCCATAGGGGAAAGTATGGCCGACAGCCCAGGTAGCACTCGCAGAACGCCACGAAGATGGCGAGCTGCTCGATGCTATGCGGGCCCAGGTCCGATGGCTGGATGTCGTAGTAGGCACAGAAGGGCCGGAAGAAGAGGGAAGTGGGGAATCCAAGTCGCGCTCCAGGTGGCTGGTGAAGCAAACGAATTCCCCTTCGCGCGGATCTGGAATCACTTCTCCGGTAGCAGGGATGCGCCATCTCCCGGCGTGGAGGATCCCTGCCTCCTCGAACGATTTCAGTAGCGCCTTCGTGCACTTGGATCTGCCCCATGGTTCCGCAGGAAGGGCCATCGACTAGGGGATCGGGGGTTGCGAATCGCTCTGGTAGCTGCGCGGAATGGAGGAACGAGAATGCGCAAGTTCGGAGGAAGTGAGGGAAGCATTTTCCCCTCACCCGTCACTCTCCTTATATAGTGGTTGTTACCCGCCATTTTCGGAGAACCGTTACCATGAGGTAATTACGCCGATATTACCCAACGACTAGTTTTACCAAGCTGACGGTCCAACTTCGTCCACTCGACTCGCTATCTTCAGCGACTCGATGATTCACCGACCCGATCACTATAACAATGACTTGACTATTCGCCGACCTGTTCGCCAAGCTGCAATCTGATCAGATGTGGTTATTGCGATTCAAATGACTAGTTATTTCCTTTGTTCAGGAGTCCACCGCTGATTCGACTGGGCGTCCGAATTGGACCCGCATACTCCGACTACCAACGAACACCTATGACGAATCAACGACGGCCTAGGGGACTACTGATGGGGATATGCCTAGAAGCGTAGCTAGGCCTAGTCGGACTAGGTCAAAGACCCTCCGAATACTTAACCAATTCGGTTGTAGATCTGTAAACCCTAGAGAGGGTGAGCCTATATAAACATCCCTAGGGTACGCATAGAGGACACGTTCCATCATACACCCCAGCGACTCGCCGCCTAGTCGTCGAGCTCGCCCTTGTACTCTCTCCATAATACCATCTAGCAGGAGTAGGTCTTTACCCTTCAGGGGGCCGAACCTGGGTAAACCCTTGTGTCTCCGCCTCATCTCGCACCGCAGATGGCTGGCCGCCCTTTCCCCATGTTTTACTACTCGATGCCGATTGCAGCATCTAGCGTGTCCATTCCCACGACAAAAACTGTTGGAAATAGCTCATAAAAACAACCTTAAAACACGAAAACGATCAATTTTTGGTCATTATTCCTGAACAGTATTGGGTCTTACGGGCCATGCGCATCCCCTTGGAACACGAAAACTGTGGGCAATAGCTCATGAAAACGTCAATAAAACAAAAAACTATGAGTATTTGTTCATGCCCTCAAAGATGTATCGGTTATTATGGTCATTGTAAATCACCCTAGAACCCCAAAACCGTGGGCAATAACTCATGAAAACGACCATAAAACACAAAAACGATGACTTTTTGGTCATAACTCTCAAATATGAAAATGACGAGTTCTTAGTCATTCCCTCAAACATGGAAACGGCCATAAAACATGAAAACGACGAGTTCTTAGTCATTGCCTCAGACATGTATCGGGCCTTGTGGTCGTTGTAAATCGTGCTTGAACCCGAAAACTGTGGGCAATAACTCATGAAAACGACGATAAAACGCAAAAACGAGGACTTTTTGGTCATACCTCTCAAACATGTAAATCTCCATGGAACCCCAAAACTATGGGCAATAGCTCATGAAAATGGCCAGAAAACACGGAAATGATGAGTTTTTGGCCATAACTCTCAAACATGTATCGAGTCTTATGGGCCATGCAAATCCTCCTGGAACCCCAAAACCATTGGCAATAGCTCATAAATACGGTCATAAAACACGAAAACGACGAGTTCTTGGTCATACCCTCAAACATGTATCTGGCCTTACGGTCGTTCTAAATCGCCCTGGAACACCGAAAATGTGGGCAATAACTCATGAAAACGACCATTAAATGCAAAAACGATGACTTTTTGGTAATACCTCTCAAACATGTAAATCGCCCTGGAACCCCAAAATTGTGGGCAATAACTCATGAAAAAGACCATAAAACATGAAAACGACGAGTTCTTAGTCACTCCCTCAAACATGTATCGGGCCTTATGGTCGTTGTAAATCGCCCTTGAACCCCAAAACTTTGGGCAATAACTCATGAAAACGATGATAAAACACAAAATCGAGGACTTTTTGGTCATACCTCTCGAACATGTAAATCGCCCTAGAACCCTAAAACGATGGGCAATAACTCATGAAAATGGCGAGAAAACACGGAAATGATGAGTTTTTGGTCATAACTCTCAAACATGTATCAAGTCTTACAGGTCGTGCAAATCTCCCTAGAACCCCAAAAGTGTGGGCAATAGCTCATAATACGGCCATAAAACACGAAATCGATGAGTTCTTGGTCATGCCCTCAAACATTTATTTGGCCTTACGATCGTTATAAATCACTTTGGAACTCCAAAATCTATGGTCAATAGCTCATGAAAATGGCCAGAAAACACGGAAGCGATGACTTTTTGGTCATACCTCTCAAATTTGTAAATCGTCCTGGACCGCAAAAACTGTGGGCAATTGCTAATGAAAATGGCCATATAAGAGGTGAAAACGACGAATTATTGGTCATTATTCCCAAAAATGTATTGGGTCTTACGGGCCTTGCGCATCCCCTTGGAACACCAAAACTGTGGGCAATAGCTCATGAAAACGATCATAAAACAAAAAACTACAAGTATTGAGTCATGCCTTCAAAGATGTATCGGTTATTATGGTCATTTTAAATCTCCCTAGAACACCAACACCGTAGGTAATAACTCATGAAAACGACCATAAAACACAAAAACGGCAACTTTTTGGTCATACCTCTCAAACATGTAAATCCCCCTGGAACCGCAAAACTATGGGCAATAGCTCACGAAAATGGCCAGAAAACACGGAAATGATGAGTTTTTGGTCATAACTCTCAAACATGTATCGGGTCTTACGGACCATGCAAATCACCCAGGAACCCCAAAAATGTGGTCAATATCTCATAAAAATGGCCATAAAACACGAAAACGATGAGTTCTTGGTCATGCCCTCAAACATGTACCGGGCCTTACGGTCATTGTAAATTGTCGTGGAACCCCAAAACTTTGCGCAATAACTCATGAAAACGATGAGTTCTCAGTCATACCTTAAAACATGGTCGGGCCTTACGGTCATTGTAAATTGTCGTGCAACCCCAAAAATATGCGTGATAACTCACGAAAACGACCATAAAACGCAAAAATGGCAACTTTTTGCCATACCTCTCAAACATGTAAATCGCCATGTAACCCCAAAATTGTGGGCAATAACTCATGAAAACGACCATAAAACACAAAAACGATGACTTTTTGGTCATACCTCTCAAGATGTAAATCGTCCTAGACCCCCAAAACTGAGGGCAATAGCTGATGAAAATGGCCATATATGACCTGAAAACGATGAATTTTTGGTCATTATTCCTAAACAATATTGGGTCTTACGAGCCATGCGCATCCCCTTAGAACACCAAAACTGTGGGCAATAGCTTATGACAACGGCCATAAAACAAAACACTACGAGTATATGGTCAGGTTGTCAACGACGGCCTTTTGGTCATACCTCTAAAACATGTAAATCTCCCTGGAACCCCAAAATTGTGGGCAATAGCTAATGAAAATTACTCGAAAACACGGAAATGAAGAGTTTTTGGTCATACCTCTCAAACATGTATCGGGTCATACGAGCCATTAAAATCCCCCTCGAACCCCAAAGCAGTGGGAAATAGCTCATAAAAACGGCCATAAAACATGAAAACGACGAGTTCTTAGTCATTCCCTCAAACATGTATCGAGCCTTATGGTCATGTTAAATCGCCCTTGAACCCCAAACCTGTGGGCAATAACTCATGAAAACAACGATAAAACGCAAAAACGAGGTCTTTTTGGTCATACCTCTAAAACATGTAAATCGCCCTGGAACCCCAAAATTATGGGCAATCGCTCATGAAAATGGCTAGAAAACACGGAAATGTTGAGTTTTTGGTTATAACTCTCAAACTTGTATTGATTCTTATTGGCCATGCAAATCCCCCTGGAACCCCCAAAAACATGGGCAATAGCTCATAAAACAGGCCATGAAACACGAAAACAATGAGTTCTTGGTCATGCCCTCAAACATGTTCTGGCCTTACGGTCGTTGTAAATAACCCTGGAACCCCAAAACACTGGGTAATAACTCATGAAAACGACCATCAAACGTAAAAAATGATGGTTTTTGGTCACACCTTTCAAACATGTAAATTGCCCTCGAACCCAAAATATGTGGTCAATAGCTCGTGAAAATGTCGAGAAAACGGAAACGATGACTTTTTGGTCATACCTCTCAAACATGTAAATCGTCATGGACTCCCAAAACTGTGGTCAATAGCTGATGAAGTCATATAAGACGTGAAACGATGAATTATTGGCAATTATTCCCAAACATGTATTGATTCTTACGGGCCATGCGTGTCCCCTTGGAACACCAAAACTGTGGGAAGTAGCTCATAAAAACGGCCATAAAACTAAAAACTACGAGTATTGGGTCACGCCCTCAAAGATGTGTTGGTTATTATGGTCGTTGTAAATCGCCCTAGAACCCCAAAACCGTAGGCAATACCTGATGAAAACGACCATAAAACACAAAACATCAACTTTTTGGTCATACCTCAAACATGTAAATCGCCCTGGAACCCAAAAACTGCGGTTAATAGCTCATGAAAACGGCCATAAAACACGGAAATGGCAATCTTTTGCTAATAACTCTCAAACATGTATTGGCTCTTACGGGCCATGCAAATCCCCTAGGAACCCCAAAACTGTGGGCAATAGCTCATAAAAATAGCCATAGAACATGATACGATGAGTTCTTGGTCATGCCCTGAAACCTGTATAGGGCCTTACGGTCATTATAAATCGCCCTAGAACCCCAAAACTATGGGCAATAACTCATGAAAACGGCCATAAACTGCAAAAAACGATGACTTTTTGGTCATATCTCTCAAACATGTAAATCGCCCTGGAACCCCAAAACTATAGCCAATACCTAATGAAAACGGCCCGAAAACACGGAAATGATGAGTTTTCCGTCATACCTCTCAAACATGTATCAAGTCTTACGAGAAATTAAAATCCCCCGGGAACCCCAAAACTGTGGGCAATAGCTCATAAAAACGGCCAAAAAACATGAAAATGATGAGTTCTTAGTCATTCCCTCAAACATGTATCGGGCCTTACGGTCGTTGTAAATCGCCCTTGAACCCCAAATTGTCCGCAATAACCCCTGAAAATGACCATAAAATGCAAAAGCGACGACTTTTTGGTCATACCTCTCAAACATGTAAATCGCACTGGAACACAAAATCTATGGGCTAGAAAACATGGAAATGATGTGGTATTGGTCATAACTCTCAAAAATGTATCGAGTCTTTCGGGCCATGCAAATCCCTCTATAACCCAAAAATTGTGGGCAATAGCTCATAAAAATAGCCATAAAACATGAAACTGGCAAGTTCTTGGGCATGCCCTCAAACATATATCGGGTCTTAAAGTCGTTGTAAATTCCCCTGGAACCCCAAAACTATGGGAAATAACTCATGAAAACGACCATAAAACGCGACGACTTTTTGGTCATACCTCTCAAACAATTAAATCGTGTAGGAACCCACGATATATGTCAATATCTCATAAAAATGGCTAGAAAACACGGAAATGACGAGTTTTTATTCATTACTCTCAAACATGTATCGAGTCTTATGGGCCATGCGAAGCCACCTGGAACCCCAAAAACATGGGAAATAGCTCATAAAAAGGGCCATAAAACATGAAAACAACAAGTTCTTGGCCATGCCCTCAAACATGTATCGGGCCTTACGGTCGTTGTAAATCGCCCCGAAGCCCGAAATTCTGGGCAATAATTGATGAAAACAAACATAAAACGCAAACGGCGACTTTTTGGTCATACCTCTCAAACATGTAAAACGCCAGGAACCCAAAATATGTGGTCAATAGCTCATGAAAACGGCCAGAAAACATGGAAATGGCGAGTTTTTGGTCATAACTCTCAAGCATCTATCGAGTCTTACGGGCCACGCGAATCCCCTAGAACCCCAAAACCATGGGCAATAACTCATAAAAACGGCCATGAAACACGAAAACGACGAGTTCTTGGCCATGCCCTCAAATATGTATCGGGCCTTACTGGTGTTTGTAACTTGCCATAGAACCCAGAAACTATGGGCAATAACTGATGAAAACAACCAAACGCAAAAAGATGACTTTTTAGTCATACCTCTCAAATATGTAAATCGTCGTGGAACCCCAAAAACTGTGGGCAATAGATCATAAGTACGACCATAAAACATAAAAAATATGACATATTTGTCATTCCCTTAAACATTTAAATCGTCCTGGACCCCAAAACTGTGGGCAATACCTCAGGAAAATTGCCATATAAGACGCGAAAACGATGAATTTTTGTCATTACTCCCAAACATATAGTGGGTCTTACGGGCCATGCGCATCCCCTTGGACCCCAAAACTATGGGCTATAGCTCATAAAACAGGCATAAAACAAAAAGCTACGAGTATTTGGTCATGCCCTAAAACATGTATCGGTTATTATGGTCATTGTAAATCGCCGTAGAACCTCAAAACAGTAGGCAATAACTCATGAAAACAACCACAAAACACAAAAACAACGACTTTTTGGTCATACCTCTCAAACTGGTAAATCGCCTGGAACGTAGAAACTGAGGGCAATAGCTCATGAAAACGGTCATAAAACACGGAATTTACGAGTTTTTGGTCATAACTCACAAACATGTATCGGGTCTAACGGGCCATGCGAATGCACATGGAACCCCAAAACCATGGGCAATAGCTCATAAAAATGGCCATAAAACATGAAAATGATGAGTTCTTGGTCATGCCTTCAAACATATATCGGGCCTTACGGTCGTTTTAAATCGCCCTGGAACCCCAAAATGGGCAAAAATTGATGAAAACAACCATAAAACGCAAATGACGACTTTTTGGTCATACCTCTCAAACATGAAAATCGCCTAGGAACCCAAAATATGTAGTCAATAGCTCATGAAAATGTCCAAAAAACACGGAAATGACGAGTTTTTGGTCATAACTCTCAAACATGTATCGTTTCTTATGGGCCATGCGAATCCCCCTAGAATCCCAAAACTGTGGGCAATAGCTCATAAATACGGCCATAAAAACGAAAATGACGAGTTCTTGGTCATGACCTGACACTTGTATCGGGCCTTACGGTCATTGTAAATCGCCCTGGAACCCAAAAACTATGGGCAATAGCTCATAAAAACGGCCATAAAACACGAAAACGATGAGTTCTTAGTCATGCCCTAAAACATGTATCGGGGCTTACGGTCGTTGTAAACCGCCCAGAATACCCAAAACTATGGCAATAACTGATGAAAACAACCATAAAACACAAAAAATACGACTTTTTAGTCATAACTCTCAAACATGTAAATCGCCTAGGAACCCAGAATATATGGTCAATAGCTCATGAAAATAGCCAGAAACACGGAAATGACGTGTTTTTTGGTCATACCTCTCAAACATGTATCGAGTCTTGTGGGCCATGCAAATGCCCCTGGAACCCTATGGGAAATAACTCATGAAAATGACCATAAAATGCAAAAACGATGACTTTTTGGTCATACCTCTCAATAGCTCATGAAACATGTATTGGGTCTTACGGGCCATGCGCATCCCCGTGGACCCCAAAACTATGGGCAATAGCTCATAAAACAGGCATAAAACAAAAAACTACGAGTATTTGGTCATGCCCTAAAACATGTATCAGTTATTAGGGTCATTGTAAATCGTCGTAGAACCTCAAAACTGTAGGCAATAACTCATGAAAACGACCATAAAACATAAAAACAACTATTTTTTGGTCATACCTCTCAAACATGTAAATCGCCCTGGAACCTAGAAACTAAGGGCAATAGCTCATGAAAACGGCCATAAAACACGGAATTGACGAGTTTTTGGTCAGAACTCTCAAACATGTATCGGGTCCTACGGGCCATGTGAATCCCCCTAGAATCCAAAAACTGTGGGCAATAGCTCATAAAAACAAAAATGACGAGTTCTTGGTCATGCCCTGACACATGTATCGGTCCTTACGGTCGTTGTAAATTGCCCTGGAACCCCAAAACTATGGGCAATAATTGATGAAAACAACCATAAAACGCAAACGACGACTTTTTGGTCATACCTCACAAACATGAAAATCGCCTAGGAACCCAAAATATGTGGTCAATAGCTTATGAAAATGGCCAAAAAACACGGAAATGACGAGTTTTTGGTCATAACTCTCAAACATGTATCGAGTCTTATAGGCCATGTGAATCCCCCTAGAACCCCAAAACCATGAGCAATAGCTCATAAAAACGGCCATAAAACACGAAAATGATGAGTTCTTGGTCATGCCCTAAAACATGTATCGGGCCTTATGGTCGTTGTAAACCGCCCTGGAACCCCAAAACTATGCCAATAACTGATGAAAACGACCATAAAACACAAAAAAGACGACTTTTTAGTCATACATCTCAAACATGTAAATCCCCCAGGAACCCAAAATATATGGTCAATAGCTCATGAAAATGGCCAGAAACACGGAAATGACGTGTTTTTGGTCATACCTCTCAAACATGTATCGAGTCTTATGGGCCATGTGAATCCCCCTAGAACTCCAAAACTGTGGGCAATAGCTCACAAAAATGGCCATAAATCACGAAAAGGACGAGTTCTTGGTCATTCCCTCAAACATGTATCGTGCCTTATGGTCATTGTAAATCGCCCTGGAACCCCAAAAAACGCAAACGACGACTTTTTGGTCATACCTCTCAAACATGTAAATCGCCTAGGAACCCAAAATATGTGGTCAATAGCTCATGAAACGGCCAGAAAACACGGAAATGACGAGTTTTTGGTCATAAATCCCAAACATGTATTGGGTCTTATGGGCCATGCGAATCCCCGTGGAACCCCAACGAGGGGGCAATATCTCATAAAAGCGGCCATAAAACGCGAAACCTGCGACTATTTGGCCATACCCTCAAACATGTATCAGTTATTATGGTCATTGTTTATCGCCCTGCAACCGCAAAACTATGGGCAATAACTTATTAAAACAACCATAAAACACAAAAACAATGACTTCTTGGTCATACCTCTCAAACACCTAAATCGTCGTGGAACTCCTAAAATTTGGGTAGTAGCTCATGAAAATGGCCATAAAACACGGAAATGATGAGTTTTTGGTCATAACTCAAAAATGTATCAGGTCTTATGGGCCACACAAATCCCCCTAGAACCCCAAAACAGTGGGCAATAGCTCATAAAAACAGCCATAGAACAGGAAAACGACGAGTTTTTGGTCATGCCGTCAAACATGTATCGGGCCTTACGGTCGTTATAAATTTCCCTAGAACCCCCAAACTGTGGGAAATAACTCATGAAAATGACCAGAAAATGCAAAAACGATGACTTTTTGGTCGTACCTCTCAAACATGTAAATCGCGATAGAACCCCGAAACTGTGGGCAATAGGTCATGCAAACGACCCTTAAACAGAAAAACGACGACTTCTTGGTCATTCCCTTAAACAGGTAAATCCTCCGGGACCCCCAAAACGGTGGGCAATAGCTCATGAATATGGCCATATAAGATGTGAAACCGATGAATTTTTGTCATTACAGGCCATGTGCATCCCCTTGGAACACCAAAATTGTGGGCAATAGCCCATGAAAACGTC
This sequence comes from Avena longiglumis, assembly GCA_030063025.1. Classification (NCBI taxonomy): domain Eukaryota; kingdom Viridiplantae; phylum Streptophyta; class Magnoliopsida; order Poales; family Poaceae; genus Avena; species Avena longiglumis. Next base: position 444,850,708 of record CP125979.1, on the reverse strand, counting down.
CATAAAACAAAAAACTACGAGTATTTGGTCATGCCCTTAAACATGTATCGGTTATTATGGTCATTTTAAATTGCCCTGGAACCCCAAAACCGGGGGCAATAACTCATGAAAACGGCCATAAAACACGGAAATGATGAGTTTTTGGTCATACCTCTCAAACATGTAAATAGCCCTGGAACCCAAAAATTGCGGGAAATAGCTCATGAAAGCGACCACAAAACACGGAAATGGTGAGTTCTTGGTCATAACTCTCAAACATGTATCGAGTCTTACAGGCCATGCAAATCCCCATGGAACCCCAAAACTGTGGGCAATAGCTCATAAAAACAGCCATAAAACACGAAAACGACGAGTTCTTGGTCATGCCCTCAAACATGTATCGGGCCTTATGGTTGTTGTAAATCTCCCTGGAACCCCAAAAATGTGCCAAATAACTCATGAAAACGATCATAAAATGAAAAAACGACGAATTTTTGGTCATACCTCTCAAACATATAAATCGCCATAGAACCCCAAAACTGTGGGCAGGTCATAAAAACGACCATAAAACACAAAAAATACGACTTCTTGGTCATTCCCTTAAAAATGTATCGGGCCTTACGGCCATTGTTAATCGCCCTTCAACCCCAAAACCATGGGCAATAACTGATGAAAACAACCATAAATTGCAAAAAGACGACATTTTGGTCATACCTCTCAAACAAGTAAATCGTCCTGGACTACCAAAACTGTGGGCAATAGCTCATGAAAACGGCCAAAAAACTGGTAAATGATGAGTTTTTGGTCATAACTATCAAACATGTATCGAATCTTACAAGACACGCAAATCCCCCCTGGAACCCCAAAACTGTGGGCAATAACTCATAAAAACGGCCATAAAACACGAAAACGATGAGTTCTTGGTCATCCCCTCAAAAATGTATCTGGCCTTACGGTCGTTGTTAATCGCCCTAGAACCCCAAAACTATTCGAAATAAGTCATGAAAACGACCATAAAACACAAAACAACGACTTTTGGTCATACCTCTCAAACATCTAAATCGCCATGGAACCCCAAAATTGTGGGCAATAAATCATGAAAATGACCATAAAATACAAAAACGATGACTTTTTGGTCATACGTACCAAACATGAAATCGTCCTAAACCCTGAAAACTGTGGGCAATAGCTCATGGAAATGGCCATATAAGACGTGAAACAATGAATTAGTGGTCATTATTCCCAGACATGTATTGGGTCTTACGGGCCAGGCGCATCCCCTTGGAACACCAAAATTGTGGCCAATACGCATGAAAACAGCCATAAAACAAAAAACTACGAGTATTTGGTCATGCCCTCAAACATGTATCGATTATTATGGTCATTTTAAATCGCCCTGGAACCCTAAAAACGTGGACAATAACTCATGAAAACGGCCATAAAACACTAAAACAATGACTTTTGAGTCATACCTCTCAAACATGTAAATCTCCGTGGAACCCCAAAAACTGTGGGCAATAGGTCATAAATACAACCATAAAACACGGAAATGATGAGTTTTTGGTCATAACTCTCAAACATGTATCAGGTCTTACGGGCCATGCAAATTCCCCAGGAACCCCAAATATATGGGCAATACCTCATAAAACGTCCATAAAAAACGAAAATGATGAGTTCTTGGTCATGCCCTCAAACATGTATCGGGCCTTAAGGTCATTGTAAATTGTCGTGGAACCCCATAATTGTGGGCAATAGCTCATAAAAACACCCATAAAACACGAAAACAACAAGTTCTTGGTCATGCCGTCAAACATGTATCGGTCCTTACGGTTGTTGTAAATCGCCCTGGTACCCCAAAACTATGGGCAATAACTCATGAAAACGATCATAAAATGCAAAAACGATGACTTTTTGGCCATACCTCTCAAACATGTAAATCGCCATGGAACCCCAAAATTCTGGGCAAGTCATAAAAACGACCATAAAACACAAAAACAAGACCTTCTTGGTCATTCCCTTGAAAATTTATCGGCCTTACGGTCGTTGTAAATCGCCCTTGAATCCCAAAACCGTGGGCAATAACTCATGAAAACGACAAGTTCTTAGTCATTTCCTCAAACACGTATCGGGCCTTGCGGTCGATGTAAATCTCGCTTGAACCCCAAAACCGTGGGCAATAACTCGTGAAAACGATGATAAAACGCAAAAACGACTTTTTGGTCATACCTCTCGAACATGTAAATCTCTCTAGAACCCCAAAACTATGACAATAGCTCATGAAAATGGCCAGAAAACATGGAAATGATGATTTTTTGGTCATAACTCTCAAACATGTATCGAGTCTTACAGGCCATGCAAATCCCCCTGGAACACCAAAGTCGTTGGCAATAGCTCATAAAAACAGTCATAAAACATGAAAACGACAAGTTCTTAGTCATGCCCTCAACCATGTATCTGGCCTTACGGTCGTTGTAAATCGACCTAGAACCCCAAAAATGTGGGCATAACTCATGAAAAAGACCATAAAACACAAAAACTATAACTTTTTGGTCATATCTCTCAACATGTAAATCTTCCTGGAGCCCCAAAATTGTGGGCAATAGTTGATGAAAATGGCCATATAAGACGTGAATATGATGAATTATGGGTCATTATTCCCAAACATGTATTGGGTCTTACGGGTCATGCGCATCCCCTTGGAACACCAAAACTGTGGGCAATAGCTCATGAAAACGATCATAAAACAAAAAACTATGAGTAATGGATCATGACCTCAAAGATGTATCGAGTCTTACGGGCCATGCAAATCCCCTTGGAACCCAAAACAGTTGGCAATAGCTCATAAAAACGGCCATAAAACACGAAAATGATGATTTTTTTGTCATTATACCTAAACAGTATTGGGTCTTACGGGCCATGCGCGTCCCCTTGGAACACGAAAACTGTGGGCAATAGCTCATCAAATCGTTAATAAAACAAAAAACTACGAGTATTTGCTCATACCCTCAAAGATGTATCGGTTATTATGGTCATTGTAAATCACCCTAGAACCCCAAAACCATGGGCAATAACTCATGATAACGACCATAAAACACAAAAACGACGAATTTTTGGCCATAACTCTCAAACATGAAGATGTCGAGTTCTTAGTCATTCCTTCAAACATGGAAACGGCCATAAAACATGAAAACGACGAGTTCTTAGTCATTCCCTCAAACATGTATCGGGCCTTGCGGTTGTTGTAAATCGCGCTTGAACCCAAAAACTGTGGGCAATAACTCATGAAAACAACGATACAATGCAAAAACGAGGACTTTTTGGTCATACCTCTCAAACATGTAAATCTCCCTGGAACCCCAAAACTATGGGCAATAGCTCATGAAAATGGCCAGAAAACACGGAAATGATGAGTTTTTTGCCATAACTCTCAAACATGTATCGAGTCTTACGGGCCATGCAAATCCCCCTGGAACCCCAAAAACATTGGAAATAGCTCATAAAAACAGCCATAAAACACGAAAACGACGAGTTCTTGGTCATACCCTCAAACATGTATTTGGCCTTACGGTCATTGTAAATTTCCCTGGAACACCAAAAATGTGGGCAATAACTCATGAAAACAACCATTAAATGCAAAAACGATGAATTTTTGGTCATACCTCTCAAACATGTAAATCGCCCTGGAACCCCAAAATTGTGGGCAATAACTCATGAAAATGACCATAAAACGCTAAAACGATAGCTTTTTGGTCATACCTCTCAACATGTAAATCTTCCTGCGCCCCCAAAACTGTGGGCAATAGCTAATTAAAATGGCCATATAAGACGTGAAAAGGATGAATTTTTGGTCATTATTCGTAAACAGTATTGGGTCTGATGGGCCATGCGCATCCCCTTGGAATGCCAAAACTATGGGCAATAGCTCATGAAAATGACCATAAAACAAAAAACTACGAGTATTTGGTCATGCCCAAATAGATGTATCGGTTATTATGGTCATTGCAAATCACCCTAGAACCCCAAAACAATGGGCAATAACTCATGAAAACGACCATAAAACACAAAAACGATGACTTTTGGTCATACCTTTCAAACATGTAAATCACCCTGGAACCCAAAAACTGCGGGCAATAGCTCATGAAACCGACCATAAAACACGGAAATGACGAGTTTTTGTTCATAACTCTCAAACATGTATCGGGTCTTACGGGTCATCCAAATCCCCCTGGAACATGTATCGGGCTCATAAAAAGGCCATAAAACATGAAAACGACGAGTTCTTAGTCATTCCCTCAAACATATATCGGGCCTTATGGTCGTTGTAAATCGCCCTTGAACCCCAAAACTTTGGGCAATAACTCATGAAAACGACGATAAAACGCAAAATCAAGGACTTTTTGGTCATACCTCTCGAACATGTAAATCGCCCTAGAACCCTAAAACCATGCGCAACAACTCATGAAAATGGCCATAAAACACGGAAATGATGAGTGTTTGGTCATAACTCTCAAACATGTAGAGAGTCTTATGGGTCATGCAAATCGCACTAGAATCCCAAATCTATGGGCAATAGCTCATAAAACAGCCATAAAACACGAAAACAATGAGTTCTTAGTCATGCCCTCAAACATTTATTTGGCCTTACGATCGTTGTAAATCACCCTGGAACTCCAAAATCTATGGTTAATAGCTCATGAAAATGGCCAGAAAACACGGAAACGGTGAATTTTTGGTCATACCTCTCAAATTTCTAAATCGTCCTGGACCGCAAAAACTGTGGGCAATAGCTAATGAAAATGGCCATATAAGACATGAAAACGATGAATTATTGGTAATTATTCTCAAACATGTATTGGGTCTTACGGGCCATGCTCATCCCCTTGGAACACCAAAACTGTGGGCAATACCTCATGAAAACGTCAATAAAACAAAAAACTACGAGTATTTGCTCATACCCTCAAAGATGTATCGGTTATTATGGTCATTGTAAATCACCCTAGAACCCCATACCATGGGCAATAACTCATGATAACGACCATAAAACACAAAAACGACGAATTTTTGGTCATAATATCAAACATGTAAATCCCCCTGGAACCGCAAAACTATGGGCAATAGCTGACGAAAATGGCCAGAAAACACGGAAATGACGAGTTGTTGGTCATAACTCTCAAACATGTATCGGGTCTTACGGGCCATGCAAATCCCCCAAGAACCCCAAAACTGTGGGCAATACCTCATAAAAACGGCCATAAAACACGAAAACGATGAGTTCTTTGTCATGCCCTCAAACATGTATCGGGCCTTACGGTCATTGTAAATTGTCGTGGAACCCCAAAATTTTGCGCAATAACTCATGAAAACGACGAGTTCTTAGTCATGCCCTCAACCATGATCGGGCCTTACGGTCGTTGTAAATTGTTGTGGAACCCCAAAAATGTGGGTTATAACTCATGAAAATGACCATAAAACGCAAAAATGATGACTTTTTGGCCATACCTCTCAAGCATGTAAATCTCCATGGAACCCCAAAATTGTGGGCAATAACTCATGAAAACCACCATAAAACGCAAAAACGATGACATTTTGGTCATACCTGTCAACATGTAAATCGTCCTGGACCCCAAAAACTAAGGGGAATAGCTTATGAAAATGGTCGTATATGACATGAAAACGATGAATTTTTGGTCATTATTCCTAAAGAATATTGGGTCTTACGGGCCATGCGCATCCCCTTAGAACACCAAAATTTTGGGCAATAGCTCATGACAACGGCTATAAAAGAAAACACTACGAGTATTTGGTCATGCTGTCAACGACGGCCTTTTGGTCAAACCTCTCAAACATCTAAATCTCCGTGGAACCCCAAAACTGTGGGCAATAGCTAATGAAAATAACCCGAAAACAGGGAAATTAAGAGTTTTTGGTCATACCTCTCAAACATGTATCGGATCTTACGAGCCATTAAAATCCCTAGGAACCCCAAAGCACTAGGCAATAGCTCATAAAAACATCCATAAAACATGAAAACGACGAGTTCTTAGTCATTCCCTCAAACATGTATCGGGCTTTATGGTCGTTGTGAATCGCCCTTGAACCCTAAAACTGTGGGCAATAACTCATGAAAACAACGATAAAACACAAAAACGAGGAATTTTTGGTCATACCTCTTAAACATGTAAATCGCCCTGGAACCCCAAAATTGTGGGCAATAGCTGATAAAAATGCCATATAAGACGTGAAAAGGATGATTTTTTGGCCATTATTCCCAAACATGTATTGGGTCTTACGGGACATGCGCGTCCCCTTGAACACCAAAATTGTGGGCAATAGCTCATGAAAACGGCCATAAAAAAACTACGAGTATTGGGTCATGCCCTCAAACATATAACGGTTATTATGGTCATTGTAAATCACCCTAGAACTCCAAAACCGTGGGCAATAACTCATGAAAGGGACCATAAAACACAAAAAAAATGACTTTTTGGTTATACCTATCAAACATGTAAATCACCCTGGAACCCAAAACTGCGGGCAATAGCTCATGAAAACGGCCATAAAACACGTGAAAGCGATGAATTATTGGTCATTATTCCCAAACATGTATTGGGTGTTACGGGCCATGCGCATTCCCTTGTAACACCAAAACTGTGGGCAATAGCTCATGAAAACGATCATAAAACAAAAAACTATGAGTATTGGGTCATGCCCTCGAAGATGTATCGATTATTATGGTCATTGTAAATATACCTAGAACCCCAAAACCATAGGGAATAACTCATGAAAACGACCATAAAACACAAAAACGGCGACTATTTGGTCATACCTCTCAAACATGTAAAAACCCCTGGAACCGCAAAACTATGGGCAATAGCTCACGAAAACGGCCAGAAAACACGAAAATGACGAGTTTTTGGAAATAACTCTCAAACATGTATCGAGTCTTACGGGCCATGCAAATCCCCTAGAACCCCAAAACCGTTGGCAATAGCTCATACAACGGCCATAAAACACGAAAACGATGAGTTCTTGGGCATTCCCTCAAACATGTATCTGGCCTTACGGTCGTTGTAAATCACCCTGGAACCCCAAAACAGTGGGCAATAACTCATGAAAACGACCATAAAACATAAAAATGATGGTTCTTGGTCACACCTTTCAAACATGTAAATCGCCCCGGAACCCAAAATTTGTGGTCAATAGCTCATGAAAATGGCAAGAAAACACGGAAACGATGACTTTTTGGTCATACCTCTCAAACATGTAAATCGTCCTAGACCCCCAAAACTGTGGGCAATAGCTGATGAAAATGGTCATATAAGACGTGAAACGATAAATTTTTGGTCATTATTCCCAAACATGTATTGGGTCGTATGGGCCATGCGCGTCCCCTTAGAACACCAAAACTATGGGCAATAGCTCATGAAAAAGGCCATAAAACAAAAAAAAAAACTACGAGTATTGGGTCACGCCCTCAAACATGTATCCGTTATTATGGTAATTTTAAATCGCCCTGGAACTCCAAAACCGTGGGCAATAACTCATACAAATGACCATAAAACAAAAAAAACAATGACTTTTTGGTCATACCTCTCAAACATGTAAATCTCCCTAGAACCCAAAAACTGCGGGAAATAGCACATGAAAACAGCCATAAAACACGGAAATGATGAGTTTTTGGTCATGCTCTCAAACCTATATCGGGCCTTATGGTCGTTGTAAATCTCTCTGGAACCCCAAAACTATGGGCAAAAACTCATGAAAACGACCATAAAACACAAAAATAACGATCTTTTGGCGATACCTCTCTAACATGTAAATCGCCCTGGAACCCTAAAACTTTGGGTAATAGCTCATGAAAATGGCCAGAAAACATGGAAATGATGAGATTTTCGTCATACCTCTCAAACATGTATCGAGTATTATGGGCCATGGAAATCCCCCTGGAACCCCAAAACCGTGGGCAATAGCTCATAAAAACGCTCCATAAAACACGAAAACGATGAGTTCTTAGGCATGCCCTCAAACATGATTGGGCCTTATGGTTTTTTTAAATTGATGTGGAACCCCAAAACTATGCGTGATAAACATGAAAACGACCATAAATGCAAAAATGATGACTTTTTGCCATACCTCTCAAACATGTCAATCGCCATGCAACCCCAAAATTGTGGGGAATAACTCAAGAAAACGACCATAAAACACAAAAACGATGACTTTTTGGTCATACCTCTCAAGATGTAAATCGTCCTAGACCCCCAAAACTGAGGGCAATAGCTGATGAAAATGGCCATATATGACCTGAAAACGATGAATTTTTGGTCATTATTACTAAACAGTATTGGGTATTACGGGCCATGCGCATCCCCTTAGAACACCAAAACTGTGGGCAATACCTCATGACAACGGCCATAAAACAAAACACTACGAGTATTTGGTCATGTTGTCAACGACGGCCTTTTGGTCATACCTCTAAAACATGTAAATCTCCCTGAAACCCCAAAACTGTGAGCAATAGCTAATTAAAATAACTTGAAAACACGGAAATGAAGAGTTTTTGGGCATACCTCTCAAACATGTATCGGGTCTTACGAGCCATTAAAATCCTCCGGGAACCACAAAGAAGTGGGCAATAGCTCATAAAAACGGACATAAACATGAAAATGACGAGTTCTTAGTCATTCCCTCAAACATGTTTCGAGCCTTACGGCGTTGTAAATCGCCCTTGAACCCCAAACATGTGGGAAATAACTCATGAAAACAACGATAAAACGCAAAAACGAGGTCTTTTTGGTCATACCTCTCAAACATGTAAATCGCCCTCGAACACCAAAATAGCTCATGAAAATGGCTAGAAAACACGGAAATGATGAGTTTTTGGTTATAACTCTCAAACATGTACCGATTCTTATGGGCCATGCAAATCCCCCTGGAACCCCAAAAACATGGGAAATAGCTCATAAAACCGGCCATGAAACATGAAAACGATGAGTTCTTGGTCATGCCCTCAAACATGTATCTGGCCTTACGGTCGTTGTAAATCACCCTGGAACCCCAAAAAACTGGGCAATAACTCATGAATACGACCATCAAACGTAAAAATGATGGTCTTTGGTCACACCTTTCAAACATGTAAATCGCCTTGGAACCCAAAATATGTGGTTAATAGCTCATGAAAATGGCCAGAAAACACGGAAACGATGAATTTTTGGTCATACCTCTCAAACATGTAAACCGTCCTGGACCCCCAAAACTGTGGGCAATAGCTGATAAAAAGGCCATATAAGACGTGAAAAGGATGAATTGTTGGTCATTATTCGCAAACAAGTATTGATTCATACGGGCCATGTGTGTCCCCTTGGAACACCAAAACTGTGGGCAATAGCTCATAAAAACGGCCATAAAACAAAAAACTATGAGTATTGGGTCACGCCCTCAAAGATGTATTGGTTATTATGGTCATTGTAAATCGCCCTAGAACCCCAAAACCGTAGGCAGTACCTCATGAGAACGACCATAAAACACAAAACGACGACTTTTTGGTCATACCTCAAACATGTAAATCGCCCTAGAACCCAAAAACTATGGTTAATAGCTGATGAAAACAGCCATAAAACACGGAAATGGCGAGCTTTTGATCATAACTCTCAAACATGTATCGGCTCTTACGGGCCATGCAAATCCCCCAGAAACCCCAAAACTGTGGGCAATAGCTCATAAAAATAGCCACAGAACATGATAAGATGAGTTCTTGGTCTTGCCCTCAAACCTGTATAGGGCCTTACGGTCGTTATAAATCGCCCTAGAACCCCAAAACTATGGGCAATAAGTCATGAAAATGACCATAAATGCAAAAACGACAACTTTTTGGTCATACCTCTCAAACATGTAAATAACAAGGAACCCCAAAACTATGGCTATAACTCATGAAAACGACCATAAACTGCAAAAAACGATGACTTTTTGGTCATATCTCTCAAACATGTAAATCGCCCTGGAACCCCAAAACTATAGCCAATACCTAATGAAAACGGCCCGAAAACACGGAAATGATGAGTTTTTCGCCATACCTCTCAAACATGTATCAAGTCTTACGAGAAATTAAAATCCCTCGGGAACCCCAAAACTATGGGGAATAGCTCATAAAAACGGCCACAAAACATGAAAATGATGAGTTCTTAGTCATTCCCTCAAACCTGTATCGGGCCTTACGGTCGTTGTAAATCGCACTTGAACCCCAAAATTGTCCGCTATAACCCATGAAAATGACCATAAAATTCAAAAGCGACGACTTTTTGGTCATACCTCTCAAACATGTAAATCGCACTAGAACACAAAATCTATGGGCAATAGCTCATGAAAATGACTAGAAAACATGGAAATGATGAGTTTTTGGTCATAACTCTCAAACATGTATCGAGTCTTACGGGACATGCAAATCCCTCTATAACCCAAAAATTGTGGGCAATAGATCATAAAAACAGCCATAAAACATGAAAATGACAAGTTCTTGGGCATTCCCTCAAACATATATCGGGTCTTAAAGTGATTGTAAATTGCCCTAGAACCAAAACTATGGGAAATAACTAAAGAAAACGACCATAAAATGCGACGACTTTTTGGTCATACCTCTCAAACATGTAAATCGCATAGGAACCCACAATATATGTCAATATCTCATGAAAATGGCCAGAAAACACGGAAATGACGAGTTTTTATTCATTACTCTCAAACATGTATCGAGTCTTATGGGCCATGTGAATCCTCCTAGAACCCCAAAACCATGGGAAATAGCTCATAAAAGGGCCAGAAAACACGAAAACAACAAGTTCTTGGTCATGCCCTCAAACATGTATCGGGCCTTACGGTCGTTGTAAATCGCCCTGAAACCCGAAACTATAGGCAATAATTGATGAAAACGAGCATAAAACGCAAACGACGACTTTTTGGTCATACCTCTCAAACATGTAAAATGCTAGGAACCCAAAATATGTGGTCAATAGCTCATGAAACCTGCCAGAAAACATGGAAATGACGAGTTTTTGTCATCACTCTCAAACATGTATCGAGTCTTACGGGCCACGCGAATCCCCTAGAACCCCAAAACCATGGGCAATAGCTCATAAAAACGGCCATGAAACACGAAAACGACGAGTTCTTGGTCATGCCCTCAAATATGTATCGGGCCTTACGGTCGTCGTAAATTGCCCTAGAACCCCGAAACTATGGGCAATAACTGATGAAAAGAACCAAACGCAAAAAAAACGACTTTTTAGTCATACCTCTCAAACATGTAAATCGTCGTGGAACCCCAAAAACTGTGGGCAATAGGTCATAAGTATTGCCATAAAACATAAAAAGACGACATCTTTGTCATTCCCGTAAACATGTAATCGTCCTGGACCCCAAAACTATGGGAAATAGCTCAGGAAAATGGCCATATAAGACGTGAAAATGATGAATTTTTGTCATTATTCCCAAACATGTAGTGGGTCTTACGGGCCATGCGCATCCCCTTGGACCCCAAAACTATGGCAATAGCTCATAAAACAGGCATAAAATAAAAAACTACGAGTATTTGGTCATGCCCTAAAACATGTATCGGTTATTATGGCCATTGTGAAACGCCGTAGAACCTCAAAACCATAGGCAATAACTCATGAAAACGACCATAAAACACAAAAACAACGACTTTTTGGTCATACATATCAAACATGTAAATCGCCTTGGAACCTAGAAACTAAGGGCAATAGCTCACGAAAACGGTCATAAAACACGGAATTGACGAGTTTTTGGTCATAACTCTCAAACATGTATCGGGTCTAACGGGCCATGCAAATGCACCTGGAACCCAAAACCATGGGCAATAGCTCATAAAAACGGCCATAAAACATGAAAACGACAAGTTCTTAGTCATGCCCTCAAACATGTATCGGGCCTTACAGTCGCTTTAAATCGCCCTGGAACCCCAAAACTATGGGAAATAATTGATGAAAACGACCATAAAACACAAACGACGACTTTTTGGTCATACCTCTCAAACATGTAAATCGCCCATGAACCCGAAATATGTGGTTAATAGCTCATCAAAAACGGCCAGAAAACATAGAAATGACGAGTTTTTGGTCATAACTCTCAAACATGTATCGATTCCGGACCATGCGAATCCCCCTAGAATCCCAAAAATGTGGGAAACAGCTCATAAAAATTAAAATTGACGAGTTCTTGGTCATGCCCTGACACATGTATCGGGCCTTACGGTCATTGTAAATCGCCCTGGAACCCCAAAACTATGGGCAATAATTGATGAAAACAACCATAAAAGGCAAACGACAACTTTTTGGTCATACCTCTCAAACATGAAAATCGCCTAGGAACCCATAATATGTGGTCAATAGCTCATGAAAATGGCCAAAAAACACGGAAATGGCGAGTTTTTGGTCATAACTCTCAAACATGTATCGAGTCTTACGGGCCATGCGAATCCACCTAGAACCACAAAACCATGAGCAATAGCTCATAAAAACGGCCATAAAACACAAAAACTATGAGTTCTTGGTCATGCCCTAAAACATGTATCGGGGCTTACGGTCGTTGTAAACCGCCCTGGAACCCCAAAACTATGGCAATAACGTATGAAAACAACCATAAAACACAAAAAATACGACTTTTTAGTCATTCCTCTCAAACATGTAAATCGCCTAGGAACCCAGAATATATGGTCAATAGCTCATGAAAATAGCCAGAAACACGGAAATGACGTGTTTTTGGTCATACCTCTCAAACATGTATCGAGTCTTATGGGCCATGTGAATCCCCATGGAACCCCCAAAACTGTGGGCAATAGCTCACAAAAACGGCCATAAACACGAAATCGATGAGTTCTTGGTCATGCCCTCAAACATGTACCGTGCCTTACAGTCGTTGTAAATCGCCCTAGAACCCCAAAAAATGCAAACAACGAATTTTTGGTCATACCTCTCAAACATGTAAATCGCCTAGAACCCAAAATATGTGGTCAATAGGTCATGAAACGGCCAGAAAAAACGGAAATGATGAGTTTTTGGTCATAACTCCCAAACATGTATTGGGTCTTATGGGTCATGCAAATCCTCGTGGAACCCCAAAGAGGGGCAATAGCTCATAAAAACAGCCATAAAACACGAAAACTACGACTATTTGGTCATACCCTCAAACATGTATCGGTTATTACGGTCATTGTATATCGCCCTGGAACCCCAGAACTATGGGCAATAACTGATTAAAACGACCATAAAACACAAAAACAATGAATTTTTGGCCATACCTCTCAAACATCTAAATCGCCATGGAACCCCAAAACTACGGGAAATAGCTCATGAAAACGGCCATAAAACATGGAAATGATGAGTTTTTGGTCATAACTCAAACATGTATCGGGTCTTACGGGCCACACAAATCCCCCTAGAACCCCAGAACAATGGGCAATAGCTCATAAAAACAGCCATAAAACACGAAAACGATGAGTCATTGGTCATGTCCTCAAACATGTATCGAGCCTTACGGTCGTCGTAAATTTCCCTAGAACCCCCAAACTGTGGGAAATAAGTCATGAAAATGACCATAAAATGCAAAAACAATGACTTTTTGGTCATACCTCTCAAACATGTAAATCGCGCTAGAACCCCAAAACTGAGGGCAATAGGTCATGAATATGGCCATATAAGATAGGAAACCGATGAATTTTTGGTCATTATGGGCCATGCGCATCCCCTTGGAAAACCAAAATTGTGGGCAGTAACCCATGAAAACGGCCATAAAACAAAAAACTATGAGTATTTTGTCATGCCCTTAAACATGTATCGATTAATATGGTCATTTTAAATTGCCCTATAACCCCAAAACCGTGGGAAATAACTCATGAAAACGGCCATAAAACACGGAAATGATGATTTTTGGTCATACCTCTCAAATATGTAAATATCCCTGGAACCCAAAAACCGCGGGAAATAGCTCATGAAAACGGCCAAAAAACACGGAAATGATGAGTTTTTGGTCATAACCCTCAACCATGTATCATGTCTTATGGGCCATGCAAATCCCCATGGAACTGCAAAACTGTGGGCAATAGCTCATAAAAACAGCCATAAAACACGAAAACGACGAGTTCTTGGTCATGCTCTCAAACATGTATTGGGCCTTACGGTTGTTGTAAATCGCCCTGGAATCCCAAAACTGGGGCCAATAACTCATGAAAACAATCATAAAATTAAAAAATGACGACTTTTTGGTCATATCTCTCAGACATGTAAATCGCCATACAACCCCAAAACTGTGGGCAGCTCATAAAAACGACCATAAAACACAAAAATGACGAGTTCTTGGTCATTCCCTTAAAAATGTATCGGGCCTTACGGTCGTTGTAAATCGCCCTTGAATCCCAAAACCTTGGGCAACAACTGATGAAAACGACCATAAAACACAAAAAAGACGACTTTTTGACCATACCTCTTAAACAAGTAAATCGTCATGGACTGTGGGCAATAACTCATAAAAACGGCCATAAACACGAAAACGATGAGTTCTTGGTCATCCCCTCAAAAATGTATCGGGCCTTATGGTCGTTGTAAATTACCCTAGAACCCCAAAACTATGGGAAATAACTCATGAAAACGACCATAAAACACAAAAACAATGTCATACCTCTTAAACATCTAAATCACCAAGGAACCCCAAAATTGTGGGCAATAAATCATGAAAATGACCATAAAATACAAAAACGATGATTTTTTGGTCATACCTATCAAACATGAAATCGTCCTAAACCCCCAAAATTGTGGGCAATAGCTCATGGAAATGGCCATATAAGACGTGAAACAATGAATTATTTTTCATTATTCCCAAACATGTATTGGGTCTTACGGGCCATGCCCATCCCCTTGGAACACCAAAATTGTGGGCAATATAGCCCATGAAAATGGCCATAAAACAAAAAACTACAAGTATTTGGTCATGCCCTTAAACATTTATCGGTTATTATGGTCATTTTAAATCACCCTGGAACCCCAAAACCGTGGACAATAACTCATTAAAAATACCATAAAACGCAAAACAACGACTTTTGAGTCATACCTCTCAAACATGTAAATCGCCGTGGAACCCAAAAAACTATGGGCAATAGGTCATAAATATGACCATAAAACATAAAAAAGATGACTTCTTTGTCATTCCCTTAAACATGTAAATCGTCCTGGACCCCAAAAACTGTGGGCAATAGCTCATGAAAATGGCCATATAAGACGCGAAAACGATGAAATTTTGTCATTATTCCCAAACATGTATTGGGTCTTACGGGCCATGCGCATCCCCCTGGACCCCAAAACTATGGGCAATATCTCATAAAACAGGCATAAAAGAAAAAACTACGAGTATTTGGTCATGCCCTAAAACATGTATCAGTTATTATGGTAATTGTAAATCGCCGTAGAACCTTAAAACCATAGGCAATAACTCATGAAAACGACCATAAAACAAAAAAAACAACGACTTTTTGGTCATACCTGTCAAACATGTAAATCGCCCTGGAACCTAGAAACTGAGGGCAATAGCTCATGAAAACGGCCATAAAACACGGAATTGACGAGTTTTTGGTCATAACTCTCAAACATGTATCGGGTCTAACGGGCCATGCAAATCCACCTTGAACACCAAAACCATGGGCAATAGTTCATAAAAACGGCCATAAAACATGAAAATGATGCGTTCTTGGTCATGCCCTTAAACATGTATCAGGCCTTACGATCGTTGTAAATCACCCTGGAACCCCAAAACTATGGGCAATAATTGATGAAAACGACCATAAAACGCAAATGACGACTTTTTGGTCATACCACTCAAAAATGTAAATCGCCCATGAACCCGAAATATGTGGTCAATAGCTCATCAAAAATGGATAGAAAACACAGAAATGACGAGTTTTTGGTCATAACTCTCAAACATGTATCGTTTCTTATGGGTCATGCAAATCCCCCTAGAATCCCAAAACTGTGGGCAATAGCTCATAAAAATGGCCATAAAAACGAGAATGACGAGTTCTTGGTCATTCCCTGACACATGTATCGGGCCTTACGTTCATTGTAAATCTCCTTGGAACCCCAAAACTATGGGCAATAATTGATGAAAACAACCATATAACGCAAACGGCGACTTTTTGGTCATACCTCTCAAACATGAAAATCGCCTAGGAACCCAAAATATGTGGTCAATAGCTTATGAAAATGGCCAAAAAACACGAAAATGACGAGTTTTTGGTCATAACTCTCAAACATGAATCGAGTCTTACAGGCCATGTGAACCCCCTAGAACCCCAAAACCATGATCAATAGCTCATAAAAACGGCCATAAAACACGAAAACGATGAGTTCTTGGTCATGCCCTCAAACATGTATCGGGTCTTAGGGTCGTTTTAAATCGCCCTGGAACCCCAAAACTATGGCAATAACTGATGAAAACAGCCATAAAACACAAAAAAGATGACTTTTTAGTCATACCTCTCAAACATGTAAATCGCCGAGGAACGCAAAATATATGGTCAATAGCTCATGAAAATGGCCAGAAACACGGAAATGACGTGTTTTCGGTCATACCTCTCAAACATGTATCGAGTCTTATGGGCCATGTGAATCCCCCTAGAACCCCAAAACCGTTGGCAATAGCTCACAAAAACGGCCATAAAACACGAAAACGATGAGTTCTTGGTCATCCCCTCAAACATGTATCGTGCCTTACGGTCGTTGTAAATAGCCCTGGAACCCCAAAAAACGCAAACGATGACTTTTTGGTCATACCTCTCAAACATGTAAATCGCCTAGGAACCCAAAATATGTGGTCAATAACTCATGAAACGGCCAGAAAACACAGAAATGACGAGTTTTTGGTCATAACTCCAAAACATGTATTGGGTCATATGGGCCATGTGAATCCCCGTTGAACCCCAACGAGGGGGCAATAGCTCATAAAAACGGCCATAAAACACGAAAACTGCGAGTATTTGATCATACCCTCAAACATGTATCGGTTATTACGGTCATTGTAAATCGCCCTGGAACCCTAATACTATGGGTAATAACTGATTAAAACGGACATAAAACACAAAGCAATGACTTTTTGGTCATACCTTTCAAACATGTAAATCGCCGTGGAACCCCAAAACTACAGGAAATAGCTCATGAAAACGGCCATAAAACACGGAAATGATGAGTTTTTGGTCATAACTCAAACATGTATCGGGTCTTACGAGCCACACAAATCCCCCTAGAACCCCAAAACAGTGGGCAATAGCTCATAAAAACAGCCATATAACACGAAAACGATGAGTTCTTGGTCATGCCGTCAAACATGTATCGGTCCTTACGGTCGTTGTAAATTGCCCTAGAACCCCCAAATTGTGGGAAATAACTCATGAAAACGACCAAAAAATGCAAAAACGATGACTTTTTGGGCATACCTCTCAAACATGTAAATCGCGCTAGAACCCCGAAACTGTGGGCAATAGGTCATGAAAACGACCCGTAAACAGAAAAACGACGACTTCTTGGTCATTCTCTTAAACAGGTAAATCGTCGGACCCCCAAAACTGTGGGCAATAGCTCATGAATATGGCCATATAAGACGGGAAACCGATGAATTTTTGGTCATTACGATCCATGCACATCCCCTTAGAACACCAAAATTGTGGGCAATAGCCCATCAAAACGGCCATAAAACAAAAAAACTACGAGTATTTGGACATGCCCTTAAACATGTATCAGTTATTATGGTCATTTTAAATTCCCCTGGAACCCCAAAACCGTGGGCAATAACTCATGAAAACGGCCATAAAACACGGAAATGATGAGTTTTTGGTCATACCTCTCAAACATGTAAATAGCCCTGGAACCCAAAAACCGCGGGAAATAGCTCATGAAAACGTCCACAAAACACGGAAATGATGACTTTTTGGTCATAACTCTCAAATATGTATCGGGTCTTAAGGGTCATGCAAATCTCCCTGAAACCCGAAAACTATGGGCAATAGCTCATGAAATCATCCATAAAACAGAAAAACTACTAGTTTTTGATCATGCCCTCAAACATGTATCGGGTCTTACGGTCATTGTAAGTCACTCTAGAACCCTAAAATAGCGGTAAATAGCTCATCAAAACGTCCAAAAAAGCCAAAACGACGAGTTTTTGGTTATGCCCTCAAACATGTATCGGGTCTTACGGTCATTGTAAATTACCATGGAACCCCAAAACTGTGGGCAACAACTCATGAAAACAGCCGTAAAACGCAAGAAAGATGAGCTTTTAGTCATAGCTCTCAAACATGTATCGGGTCTTACATGTCATACAAATCCACCTAGCACCCCAAAATTGTGGAGTATAGATCATGAAAACGGCAATAAAACACAGAAATGAAGAGTTTTTGGTCATAACTCTCTAACATGTATCGGGTCCTAGGGCCATGCAAATCCCCCTACAATCCCAAAACTATGGGCAATAGCAAATAAAAACGGCCATAAATGACAAAAACAACGAGTTCTTGGTCATGCCCTCAAATATGTATCGGGCCATACGGTCGTTGTAAATCGCCCTGGATCACAAAAACTATGGGCAATAACACTTGAAAATGACCATAAAACGCAAAAATGATGACTTTTTGGCCATACCTCTCAAACATGTAAGTTGCCTTGGAACTCCAAAACTATGCGAAATAGCTCATGAAAACGGCCATAAAATGGAAATGATGAGTTTTTTGTCATAACTCTCAAACAAATATTGGATATTTTACGGGCCATGCAAATCCTCTTAGAACCCGAAAACTATGGGCAATAGCTCATAAAAATTGTCATAAAACACAAAAACGACAAGTTCTTGTTCATGCCCTCAAACATGTATCGGGATTTTCAGTCGTTGTAAATATCCCTTGAACCCAAAAACTATGGGGAATTACTCATGAAAAAAACATAAAACGCAAAACAACAAGTTTTCGGTCATACCTCTCAAACATGTATTTTGTCCTGGAACCCCAAAATTGTGGGCAATAGCTCATGAAAATGGCCATAAAACACGAAAACAAGGAGTTTTTGGTCTTGCCCTCAAATATGTATCGTTTATTAAGGTCATTGTAAATTTCCATGAACCCCCAAAAAATGGACAATAACTCATGAAAACGACCACATAAGACGCGAAAACAATGTGTTTTTTGGTCATAATTCTCAAATATGTATTAGGTCTTATGGGCCATGCGCATCCCCTTGGGACACCAAAACTGTGGGCAATAGATCATGAAAACGTCCATGAAACAAAAAACTACGAGTTATTGGTCATGCCCTCAAACATGTATCGGGTATTAAGGTCGTTATAAATCGCCCTAGAACACCAAATCGTGGGGAGTAACTCATCAAAGCATCCAGAAAACGCAAAAAACATGAGTTTTTGGTCATAACTCTGAAACATGTAAATCGCCCTAGAACCCCAAAACTATGGGCAATAGCTCATGAAACGGCCATGACGCAAAAACAACTACTTCTTGGTCATTCCCTCAAACATGTATCGGGCCTTACGATCGTTGTAAATCGCCCTAGAACTCCAAAATTGTGGACAATAAATCATTAAAACGGCCGTAAAACACAAAAATTATGAGTTTTTAGTCATAACTCTCAAACAGGTATTAGGTCTTGCGTGCCATGCAAATCCCCTAGCACTACAAAACTGTGGGGTATAGCTCATAAAAACATCCATAAAACACGAAAATGACGAGTTTTTGGTCATAACTCTTAAACATGTAACGGGTCTTACAGGCCATGCAAATCAACCTGGAACCCCAAAACTATATGTAATAGCTCATAAAATGGCCATAAATCACAAAAACTAAGGGCCTCGGGGTTAGATAGGTTAGGTTAGATGGTGAGGGTTGGTGAGGTGGTGGTGTAGGTTTGGTTCATCCAAACCAAGGGGCTTGGGGTAGATAGGTTTAGGTTTAGATAGATTTCTTTTATTTCTTTCTCTTTTCATTTTTTGTTTTGTTTATTTAAAACAAGCTAAAACATAAGCTTCACAAAGAACCACATGAACATAAACCAATAAGACAGACATTAATGGGAAGGTAGATGATATATTAAGATTCATTTGAATTTGACCACTTGATTGAATTCAAATCAAACAAGCTTTTCTCCAAAATAGAATGAAGATAGTGGCAAGCTTTCATGGGCCATTCATGTGTATTAAATGCCACTACTAGTTGTGAAAACAACTAGAATACATCATGGACTTACAAAAGAAATGTAAGCTTTCTTCCCCACATGGCATAGATGGTATAGAAACATGAATGAAGATAAAATGGCCAAATTAGTATGTGTGTCCCACTA
Organism: Avena longiglumis; assembly: GCA_030063025.1. Lineage (NCBI taxonomy): Eukaryota > Viridiplantae > Streptophyta > Magnoliopsida > Poales > Poaceae > Avena > Avena longiglumis. Next base: position 444,830,339 of record CP125979.1, on the reverse strand, counting down.
GATCAACATATAGCCACAAATATATTCAAACATGATCATACTTACAAATGCAAGCCATATGGAAGCTTGAGAAGGTTTTCTACTCACATAGCATGCAAAGGTGGCCATGTGGCTTCCCATATCCAATATTGTGAAAATGGCCATAAACCAAAAAACTACAAATATTTGGTCATTGCGGTGACCCAGCATACCACTAAATGTGTAGTACACCATAGCGGATTTCGTAATCCACTCCTTCAACACCTCCTGACAAGTCAGGCTTCTCGTAGAACACATGTTCTTGACATTCATCTGCATACATTGGCACGTCTTAGGGATCCTCAGAGTCTAAGCAAGGGTTCAAAGGAATGGATGAGTAACAGCGTTAGCCAACAAGTTCACTATATGCAAGGTAGGAAGTTTGATGCTCTAACTGCCACCTCGGACTATAAGTCTTTGGTCCCGAACCCTAGGGTTTGGGGTTGGTGTTGATCCTGACACCGACACTGTTGTCGTGTGCCGTGGGGTTGCTCCTCGCCCCCAGCCGTGGCTATGGTCGCTGAAGTGGTGATGTGTGGGTTGCAGCGCCCCCTTTAGGGTCCTCCCCGTGCCTCCATGGTCGCCGGCCCCTCTGCTTCCTCTTCTATTCTACAGCGAGGACCTTCGGTGAGTGCTTCCTCTCCTATCGTGCTCTCTGTGCTAGGACCTCCCATGCTAGATGTTGTTAGTGGCCTTTCTGGTTACTGTCTTGTCCTGATTAAGATGATTTGTTCTACTTAGGGTTTATACCCTGCTGTTGATTAAATACTAGATGAATTGGGATCAAGTTTTTATGGTCCCTAAGCATGCTAAATGATTGTTAGTTGTGGCTTCGTGCTTAAGATGAACGGTGGTGGTGCTAGTGGCTTATCAGATGATTCTATGGATTAATTTTGATGTGGTCAGATGATTCTATGGATTAATTTTCTGAATTATGATTCCTGTTATGACAGGAAAATGATTTGTAGTTAGTTGGTTGAATCTGTGAAGATTGAATGCTTAACCTGATTAATGTAGAACTGTTCTTGTGACACCATTCTTGTATGGCACACAAGATTAGATTCTATTTCTGGGTTTGGTTTGGTTCAAGCTTAAGATGAGTTTGGTATTAAAGATCATTAGAAATTTCCTTTCTTAAATCCCTAAGACCCATGATGTTGGTCTGAGGTTTAGGGATTAAACCTTTATCTTGTTGATTCACATGAATGGGTTCTGGTAGTCATACCAGCTACTGTTTCTTGAATCAAAGTTTGGGAAAAATGATGGTAGGCTTGATTACTTATATAGATCCATAAGATTGAATTCTAAGGTCTACTCTTATCTTAGAGATGTGCCTAGAGGTCTAAATCTTAGTTATATTCATTATTGAATTGAAATATAGCTTGATAGCTAGGTCAATGATGTTGTTCTGAGATCTAGTTGGATCCTTATACTTTTCTAATTGCTTTTAGTGTTTAAAACCCCAGTGATGGATTCACCCCCACTTGGGTGCTTTCTGAGAGTTTGAATAAGAGACAGATCATGTATGCTTGTCTACTCTTAGACAGATAGATCATGTGATGGTCTATTTTACTCACCACTGTCACTTGATGTTGGAGTTTCCTCATAAAAACGGTCATAAAAACACGAAAACGATGAGTTCTTGATCATGCCCTCAAACATGTATCGGGCCTTACGGTCATTGTAAATTGTCGTGGAACCCCAAAACTTTGCGCAATAACTCATGAAAACGACGAGTTCTTAGTCATGCCCTCAAACATGATCGGGCCTTACGGTCGTTGTAAATTGTTGTGGAACCCAAAAAATGTGGGTGATAACTCATGAAAATGACCATAAAACGCAAAAATGACGAATTTTTGGCCATACCTCTCAAGCATGTAAATATCCATGGAAACCCAAAATTGTGGGCAATAACTCATGAAAACCACCATAAAACACAAAAACGATGACTACCTGTCAACATGTAAATCGTCCTGGACCCCAAAAACTAAGGGGAATAGCTTATGAAAATGGTCGTATATGACATGAAAACGATGAATTTTTGGTCATTATTCCTAAACAATATTGGGTCTTACGGTCCATGCGCATCCCCTTTGAACACCAAAATTTTGGGCAATAGCTCATGACAACGGCCATAAAAGAAAACACTACGAGTATTTGGCCATGATGTCAACGACGGCCTTTTGGTCATACCTCTCAAACATGTAAATCTCCATGGAACCCCAAAATTGTGGGCAATAGCTAATAAAAATAACCCGAAAACACGGAAATTAAGAGTTTTTGGTCATACCTCTCAAACATGTAACGGGTCTTACGAGCCATTAAAATCCCCTAGGAACCCCAAAGCACGAGGCAATAGCTCATAAAAACAGCCATAAAACATGAAAACGACGAGTTCTTAGTCATTCCCTCAAACATGTATCGGGCCTTATGGTCGTTGTGAATCGCCCTTGAACCCTAAAAATGTGGGAAATAACTCATGAAAACAACGATAAAACACAAAAACGAGGACTTTTTGGTCATACCACAGAAACATGTAAATCGCCCTGGAACCCCAAAACTGTGGGCAATAGCTGATAAAAAGGCCATATGACGTGAAAAGGATGATTTTTTTGGTCATTATTCCCAAACATGTATTGGGTATTATGGGACATGCGCGTCCCCTTGGAACACCAAAACTGTGGGCAATAGCTCATGAAAACGGCCATAAAACAAAAACTACGAGTATTGGGTCATGCCCTCAAACATATAACGGTTATTATGGTCATTGTAAATCACCCTAGAACTCCAAAACCATGGGCAATAACTCATGAAAGAGACCATATAACACAAAAACGTTGACTTTTTGGTTATACCTATCAAACATGTAAATCACCCTGGAACCCAAAACTGCGGCCAATAGCTCATGAAAACGGCCATAAAACACGGAAATGACGAGTTTTTGTTCATAACTCTCAAACATGTATCGGGTCTTACGGGCCATGCAAATCCCCCTGGAACAGCAAAATCGTGAGCAATAGCTCATAAAAACGGTCATAAACATGAAAACGACGAGTTCTTAGTCATTCCCTCAAACATGTATCAGGCCTTATGGTCGTTGTAAACGCCTTTGATCCCCAAAACTTTGGGCAATAACTCAGGAAAACGATGATAAAACGCAAAATCGAGAACTTTTTGGTCATACATCTAGAACATGTAAATCGCCCTGGAACCCCAAAACGATGGGCAATAACTCATGAAAATGGCCAGAAAACACGGACATGATGAGTTTTTGGTCATAACTCTCAAACATGTATCGAGTCTTATGGGTGGGGCAAATCCCACTAGAACCCCAAAACCGTGGGCAATAGCTCATAAAACCGGCCATAAAACACGAAAACGATGAGTTCTTGGTCATGCCCTCAAATATGTATCTGGCCTTACGATCATTTTAAATCACTCTGGAACCCCAAAATCTATGATAAATAGATCATGAAAATGGCCAAAAAACACGGAAACGATGACTTTTTGGTGATACCTCTCAAACTTGTAAATCGTCCTGGACCGCAAAAACTGTGGGAAATAGCTAATGAAATTGGCCATATAACACGTGAAAGCGATGAATTACTGGTCATTATTCCCAAACATGTATTGGGTGTTACGGGCCATGCGCATTCCCTTGGAACACCAAAACTGTGGGCAATAGCTCATGAAAACGATCATAAAACAAAAAACTATGAGTATTGGGTCATGCCCTCGAAGATGTATCGATTATTATGGTCATTGTAAATATCCCTAGAACCCCAAAACCATAGGGAATAACTCATGAAAATGACCATAAAACACAAAAACGGTGACTATTTGGTCATACCTCTCAAACATGTAAATCCCCCTGGAACCGCAAAACTATGGGCAATATCTCACGAAAACGGCCAGAAAACACGAAAATGACGAGTTTTTGGAAATATCTCTCAAACATGTATCGAGTCTTACGGGCCATGCAAATCCCCTAGAACCCCAAAACCGTTGGCAATAGCTCATAAAAACGGCCATAAAACACGAAAACGATGAGTTCTTGGGCATTCCCTCAAACATGTATCTGGCCTTACGGTCGTTGTAAATCACCCTGGAACCCCAAAACAGTGGGCAATAACTCATGAAAACGACCATAAAACATAAAAATGATGATTTTTGGTCACACCTTTCAAACATGTAAATCGCCCTGGAACCCAAAATTTGTTGTCAATAGCTCATGAAAATGGCAAGAAAACACGGAAGCGATGACTTTTTGGTCATACCTCTCAAACATGTAAATCGTCCTAGACCCCCGAAACTGTGGGCAATAGCTGATGAAAATGGTCATATAAGACGTGTAACGATAAATATTTGGTCATTATTGACAAACATGTATTGGGTCGTACGGGCCATGCGCGTCCCCTTGGAACACGAAAACTATGGGCAATAGCTCATGAAAAAGGCCATAAAACAAAAAAAGCTACGAGTATTGGGTCACGCCCTCAAACATGTATCCGTTATTATGGTCATTTTAAATCACCCTGGAACTCCAAAATAGTGGGCAATAACTCATAAAAACAACCATAAAACAAACAAAAAACAATGACTTTTTGGTCATATCTCTCAAACATGTAAATCGCCCTAGAACCCGAAAACTGCGAGAAATAGCACATGAAAACGGCCATAAAACACGGAAATCATGAGTTTTTGGTCATGCTCTCAAACCTATATCGGGCCTTATGGTCGTTGTAAATCTCTCTGGAACCCCAAAACTATGGGCAAAAACTCATGAAAACGACCATAAAACACAAAAATAACAATCTTTTGGCGATACCTCTCTAACATGTAAATCGCCCTGGAACCCCAAAACTTTGGGTAATAGCTCATGAAAATGGCCAGAAAACATGGAAATAATGAGATTTTAGTCATACCTCTCAAACATGTATCGAGTATTATGGGCCATGGAAATCCACCTGGAACCCCAAATCGTGGGCAATAGCTCATAAAAACGCTCCAAAAAACACGAAAACGATGAGTTCTTAGGCATGCCCTCAAACATGATTGGGCCTTACGGTTTTTTTTAAATTGACGAGGAACCCCAAAACTATGCGTGATAACACATGAAAACGACCATAAATGCAAAATTGATGACTTTTTGCCATACCTCTCAAACATGTCAATCGCCATGGAACCCCAAAATTGTGGGGAATAACTCAAGAAAACGACCACAAAACGCAAAAACGATGACTTTTTGTTCATACCTCTCAAGATGTAAATCGTCCTAGACCCCCAAAACTGAGGGCAGTAGCTGATGAAAATGGCCATATATGACCTGAAAACGATGAATTTTTGGTCATTATTCCTAAACAGTATTGGGTATTACGGGCCATGCGCATCCCCTTAGAACACCAAAACTGTGGGCAATAGCTCATGACAACGGCCAAAAAACAAAACACTACGAGTATTTGGTCATGTTGTCAACGACGGCCTTTTGGTCATACCTCTAAAACATGTAAATCTCCCTGAAACCCCAAAACTGTGGGCAATAGCTAATTAAAATAACACGAAACACGGAAATGAAGAGTTTTGGGGCATACCTCTCAAACATGTATCGGGTCTTACGAGCCATTAAAATCCCCCGGGAACCCCAAAGCAGTGGGCAATAGCTCATAAAAACGGACATAAACATGAAAATGACGAGTTCTTAGTCATTCCCTCAAACATGTTTCGAGCCTTACGGTCGTTGTAAATCGCCCTTGAACCCCAAACATGTGGGAAATAACTCATGGAAACAACGATAAAACGCAAAAACGAGGTCTTTTTGGTCATACCTCTCAAACATGTAAATCGCCCTGGAACCCCAAAATTATGGGCAATAGCTCATGAAAATGGCTAGAAAACACGGAAATGATGAGTTTTTGGTTATAACTCTCAAACATGTACCGATTCTTATGGGCCATGCAAATCCCCCTGGAACCCCAAAAACATGGGCAATAGCTCATAAAACCGGCCATGAAACATGAAAACGATGAGTTCTTGGTCATGTCCTCAAACATGTATCTGGCCTTACGGTCGTTGTAAATCACCCTAGAACCCCAAAAAACTGGGCAATAACTCATGAATACGACCATCAAACGTAAAAATGATGGTCTTTGGTCACACCTTTCAAACATGTAAATCGCCCTGGAACCCAAAATCTGTGGTCAATAGCTCATGAAAATGGCCAGAAAACACGGAAACGATGAATTTTTGGTCATGCCTCTTAAACATGTAAATCGTCCTGGACCCCCAAAATAGTGGGCAATAGCTGATAAAAAGGCCATATAAGACGTGAAAAGGATGAATTATTGGTCATTATTCCCAAACATGTATTGATTCTTACGGGCCATGTGTGTCCCCTTGGAACACCAAAACTGTGGGTAATAGCTCATAAAAACGGCCATAAAACAAAAAACTATGAGTATTGGGTCACGCCCTCAAAGATATATGGGTTATTATGGTCGTTGTAAATCGCCCTAGAACCCCAAAACCGTAGGCAATACCTCATGAGAACGACCATAAAACACAAAACGGCGACTTTTTGGTCATACCTCAAACATGTAAATCGCCCTGGAACCCAAAAACTATGGTTTATAGCTCATGAAAATAGCCATAAAACATGGAAATGGCGAGCTTTTGATCATAACTCTCAAACATGTATCGGCTCTTACGGGCCATGCAAATCCCCCAGGAACCCCAAAACTATCGGCAATAGCTCATAAAAATATCCATAGAACATGATACGATGAGTTCTTGGTCTTGCCCTCAAACCTGTATAGGGCCTTACGGTCGTTATAAATTGCCCTAGAACCCCAAAACTATGGGCAATAACTCATGAAAATGACCATAAATGCAAAAACAACAACTTTTTGGTAATACCTCTCAAACATGTAAATAACAAGGAACCCCAAAACTATGGCAATAACTCATGAAAACTACCATAAACTGCAAAAAACGATGACTTTTTGGTCATATCTCTCAAACATGTAAATCGCCCTGGAACCCCAAAACTATAGCCAATACCTAATGAAAACGGCCCGAAAACACGGAAATGATGAGTTTTTTGTCATACCTCTCAAACATGTATCAAGTCTTACGAGAAATTAAAATCCCTCGGGAACCCCAAAACTATGGGCAATAGCTCATAAAAACTGCCACAAAACATGAAAATGATGAGTTCTTAGTCATTCCCTCAAACATGTATCGGGCCTTACAGTCGTTGTAAATCGCACTTGAACCCCAAAATTGTCCGCAATAACCCATGAAAATGACCATAAAATTCAAACGCGATGACTTTTTGGTCATACCTCTGAAACATGTAAATCGCACTGGAACACAAAATCTATGGGCAATAGCTCATGAAAATGACTAGAAAACATGGAAATGATGAGTTTTTGGTCATAACTCTCAAACATGTATCGAGTCTTACGGGCCATGCAAATCCCTCTATAACCCAAAAAATGTGGGCAATAGATCATAAAAACAGCCATAAAACATGAAAATGACAAGTTCTTTGACATTCCCTCAAACATATATCGGGTCTTAAAGTCGTTTTAAATTGCCCTAGAACCAAAACTATGGGAAATAACTAAACAAAACGACCATAAAATGCGACGACTTCTTGTTCATACCTCTCAAACATGTAAATCGCGTAGGAACCCACAATATATGTCAATATCTCATGAAAATGGCCAGAAAACACGGAAATGACGAGTTTTTATTCATTACTCTCAAACATGTATCGAGTCTTATGGGCCATGTGAATCCTCCTAGAACCCCAAAACCATGGGAAATAGCTCATAAAAGGGCCAGAAAACACGAAAACAACAAGTTCTTGGTCATGCCCTAAAACATGTATCGGGCATTACGGTCATTGTAAATCGCCCTGAAACCCGAAACTATAGGCAATAATTGATGAAAACGATCATAAAACGCAAACGACGACTTTTTGGTCATACCTCTCAGACATGTAAAACGCCAGGAACCCAAAATATGTGGTCAATAGCTCATGAAACCTGCCAGAAAACATGGAAATGATGAGTTTTTGGTCATAACTCTCAAACATGTATCGAGTCTTACGGGCCACGCGAATCCCCTAGAACCCCAAAACCATGGGCAATAGCTCATAAAAACGGCCATGAAACACGAAAACGACGAGTTCTTGGTCATGCCCTCAAATATGTATCGGGCCTTACGGTCGTCGTAAATTGCCCTAGAACCCCAAAACTATGGGAAATAACTGATGAAAACAACCAAACGCAAAAAAGACGACTTTTTAGTCATACCTCTCAAACATGTAAATCGTCGTGGAACCCCAAAAACTGTGGGCAATAGGTCATAAGTATTGCCATAAAATATAAAAACACATCTTTGTCATTCCCTTAAACATGTAATCGTCCTGGACCCCAAAACTATGGGAAATAGCTCAGGAAAATGGCCATATAAGACGCGAAAATGATGAATTTTTGTCATTATTCCCAAACATGTAGTGGGTCTTACGGGCCATGCGCATCCCCTTGGACCCCAAAACTATGGCAATAGCTCATAAAACAGGCATAAAACAAAAAACTACGAGTATTTGGTCATGCCCTAAAACATGTATCGGTTATTATGGTCATTGTGAAACGTCGTAGAACCTCAAAACCACAGGCAGTAACTCATGAAAACGACCATAAAACACAAAAACAACGACTTTTTGGTCATACATCTCAAACATGTAAATCGCCTTGGAACCTAGAAACTAAGGGCAATAGCTCATGAAAACGGCCATAAAACACGGAATTGACGAGTTTTTGGTCATAACTCTCAAACATGTATCGGGTCTAACGGGCCATGCAAATGCACCTGGAACCCAAAACCATGGGCAATAGCTCATAAAAACGGCCATAAAACACGAAAACGACGAGTTCTTAGTCATGCCCTCAAACATGTATCGGGCCTTACAGTCGTTTTAAATCACCCTGGAACCCCAAAACTATGGGAAATAATTGATGAAAACGACCATAAAACACAAACGACGACTTTTTGGTCATACCTCTCAAACATGTAAATCGCCCATGAACCCGAAATATGTGGTCAATAGCTCATCAAAAACGGCCAGAAAACATGGAAATGACGAGTTTTTGGTCATAACTCTCAAACATGTATCGATTTCGGGCCATGCGAATCCCCTAGAATCCTAAAATTGTGGAAAACAGCTCATAAAAACGGCCATAAAAACAAAAATGATGAGTTCTTGGTCATGCCCTGACACATGTATCGGGCCTTACGGTCATTGTAAATCGCCCTGGAAACCCAAAACTATGGGCAATAATTGATGAAAACAACCATAAAAGGCAAACGACAACTTTTTGGTCATACCTCTCAAACATGAAAATCGCCTAGGAACCCATAATATGTGGTCAATAGCTCATGAAAATGGCCAAAAAACACGGAAATGGCGAGTTTTTGGTCATAACTCTCAAACATGTATCGAGTCTTACGGGCCATGCGAATCCACCTAGAACCACAAAACCATGAGCAATAGCTCATAAAAACGGCCATAAAACACAAAAACTATGAGTTCTTGGTCATGCCCTAAAACATGTATCGGGGCTTACGGTCGTTGTAAACCGCCCTGGAACCCCAAAACTATGGCAATAACGTATGAAAACAACCATAAAACACAAAAAATACGACTTTTTAGTCATTCCTCTCAAACATGTAAATCGCCTAGGAACCCAGAATATATGGTCAATAGCTCATGAAAATAGCCAGAAACACGGAAATGACGTGTTTTTGGTCATACCTCTCAAACATGTATCGAGTCTTATGGGCCATGTGAATCCCCATGGAACCCCCAAAACTGTGGGCAATAGCTCACAAAAACGGCCATAAACACGAAATCGATGAGTTCTTGGTCATGCCCTCAAACATGTACCGTGCCTTACAGTCGTTGTAAATCGCCCTAGAACCCCAAAAAATGCAAACAACGAATTTTTGTTCATACCTCTCAAACATGTAAATCGCCTAGGAACCCAAAATATATGGTCAATAGGTCATGAAACGGCCAGAAAAAACGGAAATGATGAGTTTTTTGTCATAACTCCCAAACATGTATTGGGTCTTATGGGTCATGCGAATCCCCGTGGAACCCCAATAGCTCATAAAAACAGCCATAAAACACGAAAACTACGACTATTTGGTCATACCCTCGAACATGTATCGGTTGTTACGGTCATTGTATATCGCCCTGGAACCCCAGAACTATGGGCAATAACTGATTAAACGACCATAAACACAAAAACAATGAATTTTTGGTCATACCTCTCAAACATCTAAATCGCCATGGAACCCCAAAACTACGGGAAAGAGCTCATGAAAACGGCCATAAAACACGGAAATGATGAGTTTTTGGTCATAACTCAAACATGTATCGGGTCTTACGGGCCACACAAATCCCCCTAGAACCCCAAAACAGTGGACAATAGCTCATAAAAACAGCCATAAAACACGAAAACGATGAGTCATTGGTCATGTCGTCAAACATGTATCGGGCCTTATGGTCGTCGTAAATTGCCCTAGAACCCCCAAACTGTGGGAAATAACTCATGAAAATGACCATAAAATGCAAAAACAATGACTTTTTGGTCATACCTCTCAAACATGTAAATCGCGCTAGAACCCCAAAACTGTGGGCAATAGGTCATGAATATGGCCATATAAGATAGGAAACCGATGAATTTTTGGTCATTATGGGCCATGCGCATCCCCTTGGAACACCAAAATTGTGGGCAGTAGCCCATGAAAACGGTCATAAAACAAAAAACTATGAGTATTTTGTCATGCCCTTAAACATGTATCGATTAATATGGTCATTTTAAATTGCCCTAGAACCCCAAAACCGTGGGAAATAACTCATGAAAACGGCCATAAAACACGGAAATGATGATTTTTGGACATACCTCTCAAACATGTAAATAGCCCTGGAACCCAAAAACCGCGGGAAATAGCTCATGAGAATGGCCATAAAACACGGAAATGATGAGTTTTTGGTCATAACCCTCAACCATGTATCATGTCTTATGGGCCATGCAAATCCCCATGGAACCGCAAAACTGTGGGCAATAGCTCATAAAAACAGCTATAAAACACGAAAACGACGAGTTCTTGGTCATGCCCTCAAACATGTATCGGGCCTTATGGTTGTTGTAAATCGCCCTGGAACCCCAAAACTGTGGCCAAAACCTCATGAAAACAATCATAAAATGAAAAAACGACAACTTTTTGGTCATACCTCTCAAACATGTAAATCGCCATACAACCCCAAAACTGTGGGCAGGTCATAAAACACAAAAAATAACGAGTTCTTGGTCATTCCCTTAAAAATGTATCGGGCCTTACGGTCGTTGTAAATCGCCCTTGAATCCCAAAACCTTGGGCAACAACTGATGAAAACGACCATAAAACACAAAAAAGACGACTTTTTGACCATACCTCTTAAACAAGTAAATCGTCATGGACTACCAAAACTGTGGGCAATAGCTCATGAAAACGGCAAGAAAACTGGGAAATGATGAGTATTTGGTCATAACTCTCAAACATGTATCGAGTCTTTCAAGACACGCAAATCCCCCTGGAATCCCAGAACTGTGGGCAATAACTCATAAAAACGGCCATAAAACACGAAAACGATGAGTTCTTGGTCATCCCCTCAAAAATGTATCGGGCCTTACGGTCGTTGTAAATTGCCCTAGAACCCCAAAACTATGGGAAATAACTCATGAAAACGACCATAAAACACAAAAACAATGAATTTTGGTCATACCTCTCAAACATCTAAATAACCAAGGAACCCCAAAATTGTGGGCAATAAATCATGAAAATGACCATAAAATACAAAAACGATGATTTTTTGGTCATACCTATCAAACATGAAATCGTCCTAAACCCCCAAAACTGTGGGCTATAGCTCATGAAAATGGCCATATAAGACGTGAAACAATGAATTATTTTTCATTCTTCCCAAACATGTATTGGGTCTTACGGGCCATGCCCATCCCCTTGGAACACCAAAATTGTGGGAAATCTAGCCCATGAAAACGGCCATAAAACAAAAAATACAAGTATTTGGTCATGCCCTCAAACATGTATCGGTTATTATGGTCATTTTAAATCGCCCTGGAACCCCAAAACCGTGGACAATAACTCATTAAAACGACCATAAAACACAAAAACAACGACTTTTGAGTAATACCTCTCAAACATGTAAATCGTCGTGGAACCCAAAAAAAACTATGGGCAATAGGTCATAAATATGACCATAAAACATAAAAAGACGACTTCTTTGTCATTCCCTTAGACATGTAAATCGTCCTGGACCCCAAAAACTGTGGGCAATAGCTCATGGAAAAGGCCATATAAGACGTCAAACAATGAATTATTGGTCATTATTCCCAAACATGTATTGGGTCTTTATGGCCATGCGCATCCCCTTGGAACACCAAAATTGTGGACAATAGCCCATGAAAACGGCCATAAAACAAAAAACTACGAGTATTTGGTCATGCCCTCAAACATGTATCGGTTATTATGGTCATTTTAAATCGCCCTCGAAACCCAAAACCGTGGGCAAAAACTCATGAAAACGACCATAAAATATAAAAACAACGACTTTTTGGTCATACCTGTCAAACATGTAAATCGCCCTGGAATCCAGAAACTGAGGGCAATAGCTCATGAAAACGGCCATAAAACACGGAATTGACGAGTTTTTGGTCATAACTCTCAAACATGTATCGGGTCTAACGGACCATGCAAATCCACCTGGAACCCCAAAACCATGGGCAATAGCTCATAAAAACGGCCATAAAACATGAAAATGATGCGTTCTTAGTCATGCCCTTAAACATGTATCAGCCCTTACGATCGTTGTAAATCACCCTGGAACCCCAAAACTATGGGCAATAATTGATGAAAACGACCATAAAACGCAAATGACGACTTTTTGGTCATACCACTCAAAAATGTAAATTGCCCATGAACCCGAAATATGTGGTCAATAGCTCATCAAAAATGGCCAGAAAACACAGAAATGACGAGTTTTTGGTCATAACTCTCAAACATGTATCGATTCTTATGGGCCATGCGAATCCCCCTAGAATCCCAAAACTGTGGGCAATAGCTCATAAAAACGGCCATAAAAACGAGAATGACGAGTTCTTGGTCATGCCCTGACACATGTATCGGGCCTTACGTTCATTGTAAATCTCCTTGGAACCCCAAAACTATGGGCAATAATTGATGAAAACAACCATATAACGCAAACGGTGACTTTTTGGTCATACCTCTCAAACATGAAAATCGCCTAGGAACCCAAAATATGTGGTCAATAGCTTATGAAAATGGCCAAAAAACACGAAAATGACGAGTTTTTGGTCATAACTCTCAAACATGAATCGAATCTTACAGGCCATGTGAACCCCCTAGAACCCCAAAACCATGATCAATAGCTCATAAAAACGGCCATAAAACACGAAAACGATAAGTTCTTGGTCATGCCCTCAAACATGTATCGGGTCTTAGGGTCGTTTTAAATCGCCCTGGAACCCCAAAACTATGGCAATAACTGATGAAAACGGCCATAAAACACAAAAAAGATGACTTTTTAGTCATACCTCTCAAACATGTAAATCGCCGAGGAACCCAAAATATATGGTCAATAGCTCATGAAAATGGCCAGAAACACGGAAATGACGTGTTTTCGGTCATACCTCTCAAACATGTATCGAGTCTTATGGGCCATGTGAATCCCCCTAGAACCCCAAAACCGTTGGCAATAGCTCACAAAAACGGCCATAAAACACGAAAACGATGAGTTCTTGGTCATCCCCTCAAACATGTATCGTGCCTTACGGTCGTTGTAAATAGCCCTGGAACCCCAAAAAACGCAAACGATGACTTTTTGGTCATACCTCTCAAACATGTAAATCGCCTAGGAACCCAAAATATGTGGTCAATAGCTCATGAAACGGCCAGAAAACACGGAAATGACGAGTTTTTGGTCATAACTCAAAAACATGTATTGGGTCTTATGGGCCATGTGAATCCCCGTGGAACCCCAACGAGGGGGCAATAGCTCATAAAAACGGCCATAAAACACGAAAACTTCGAGTATTTGATCATACCCTCAAACATGTATCGGTTATTACGGTCATTGTAAATCGCCCTGGAACCCTAATACTATGGGTAATAACTGATTAAAACGGCCATAAAACACAAAGCAATGACTTTTTGGTCATACCTTTCAAACATGTAAATCGCCGTGGAACCCCAAAACTACAGGAAATAGCTCATGAAAACGGCCATAAAACACGGAAATGATGAGTTTTTGGTCATAACTCAAACATGTATCGGTTCTTACGAGCCACACAAATCCCCCTAGAACCCCAAAACAGTGGGCAATAGCTCATAAAAACAGCCATAAAACACGAAAACGATGAGTTCTTGGTCATGCCGTCAAACATGTATCGGTCCTTACGGTCGTTGTAAATTGCCCTAGAACCCCCAAATTGTGGGAAATAACTCATGAAAACGACCAAAAAATGCAAAAACGATGACTTTTTGGGCATACCTCTCAAACATGTAAATCGCGCTAGAACCCCGAAACTGTGGGCAATAGGTCATGAAAACGACCCGTAAACAGAAAAACGACGACTTCTTGGTCATTCTCTTAAACAGGTAAATCGTCGGACCCCCAAAACTGTGGGCAATAGCTCATGAATATGGCCATATAAGACGGGAAACCGATGAATTTTTGGTCATTACGATCCATGCACATACCCTTAGAACACCAAAATTGTGGGCAATAGCCCATCAAAACGGCCATAAAACAAAAAACTACGAGTATTTGGACATGCCCTTAAACATGTATCGGTTATTATGGTCATTTTAAATTCCCCTGGAACCCCAAAACCGTGGGCAATAACTCATGAAAACGGCCATAAAACACGGAAATGATGAGTTTTTGGTCATACCTCTCAAACATGATAATAGCCCTGGAACCCAAAAACCGCGGGAAATAGCTCATGAAAACGGCCACAAAACACGGAAATGATGACTTTTTGGTCATAACTCTCAAACATGTTTCGAGTCTTACGGGCCATGCAAATCCCCATGGAACCCCAAAATTGTGGGCAATAGCTCATAAAAACAGCCATAACACACGATAATGACAAGTTCTTGGTCATGCCCTCAAACATGTATCGATCCTTACGGTCGTTGTAAATCACCCTGGAACCCCAAAACTATGGGCAATAACTCATGAAAACGATCATAAAATGCAAAAACGATGACTTTTTGGTCATACCTCTCAAACATGTAAATCGCCAGGGAAACCCAAAATTGTGGGCAAGTCATAAAAGCGACCATAAAACACAAAAATGACGACTTCTTGGTCATTCCCTTGAAAATGTATCGGCCTTACGGTCGTTGTAAATCGCCCTTGAATCCCAAAACCTTGGGCAATAACTCATGAAAATGACCATAAAACACAAAAAAGATGACTTTTTGGTCAGACCTCTCAAACAAGTAAATCATCCTAGACTCCCAAAACTACAGGCAATAGCTCATGAAAACGGCCATAAAACTGGGAAATGATGAGTTTTGGTCATAATTCAGAAACATGTATCGAGTCTTACAAGCCATGCAAATCCCCCCTAGAACCCCAAAACTGTGGGCAATAACTCATCAAAACAGCCATAAAACACGAAAACGATGAGTTCTTGGTCATGCCCTCAAACATGTATCGGGCATTACGGTCGTTGTAAATCTCCCTAGGACCCCAAAACTATAGGCAATAACTCATGAAAACGACCATAAAACACAAAAACGATGACTTTTTGGCCATACCTATCAAACATGTAAATCGTCCTGGACCCCCAAAACTGTGGGCAATAGCTCATGGAAAAGGCCATATAAGACGTCAAACAATGAATTATTGGTCATTATTCCCAAACATGTATTGGGTCTTTATGGCCATGCGCATCCCCTTGGAACACCAAAATTGTGGGCAATAGCCCATGAAAACAGCCATAAAACAAAAAACTACGAGTATTTGGTCATGCCCTCAAACATGTATCGGTTATTATGGTCATTTTAAATCGCCCTCGAAACCCAAAACCGTGGGCAAAAACTCATGAAAACGACCATAAAATATAAAAACAACGAGTTTTTGGTCATACCTGTCAAACATGTAAATCGCCCTGGAACCCAGAAACTGAGGGCAATAGCTCATGAAAACGGCCATAAAACACGGAATTGACGAGTTTTTGGTCATAACTCTCAAACATGTATCGGGTCTAACGGACCATGCAAATCCACCTGGAACCCCAAAACCATGGGCAATAGCTCATAAAAACGGCCATAAAACATGAAAATGATGCGTTCTTAGTCATGCCCTTAAACATGTATCACTTCTTCGTTGTAAATCACCCTGGAACCCCAAAACTATGGGCAATAATTGATGAAAACGACCATAAAACGCAAATTACGACTTTTTGGTCATACCACTCAAAAATGTAAATCGCCCATGAACCCGAAATATGTGGTCAATAGCTCATCAAAAAATGGCCAGAAAACACAGAAATGACGAGTGTTTGGTCATAACTCTCAAACATGTATCGATTCTTATGGGCCATGCGAATCCCCCTAGAATCCCAAAACTGTGGGCAATAGCTCAGAAAAACAGCCATAAAAACGAGAATGACGAGTTCTTGGTCATGCCCTGACACATGTATCGGGCCTTACGTCCATTGTAAATCTCCTTGGAACCCTAAAACTATGGGCAATAATTGATGAAAACAACCATATAACGCAAACGGTGACTTTTTGGTCATACCTCTCAAACATGAAAATCGCCTAGGAACCCAAAATATGTGGTCAATAACTTATGAAAATGGCCAAAAAACACGAAAATGACGAGTTTTTGGTCATAACTCTCAAACATGAATCGAGTCTTACAGGCCATGTGAACCCCCTAGAACCCCAAAACCATGATCAATAGCTCATAAAAACGGCCATAAAACACGAAAACGATGATTTCTTGGTCATGCCCTCAAACATGTATCGGGTCTTAGGGTCGTTTTAAATCGCCCTGGAACCCCAAAACTATGGCAATAACTGATGAAAACGGCCATAAAACACAAAAAAGACGACTTTTTAGTCATACCTCTCAAACATGTAAATCGCCGAGGAACCCAAAATATATGGTCAATAACTCATGAAAATGGCCAGAAACATGGAAATGACGTGTTTTCGGTCATACCTATCAAACATGTATCGAGTCTTATGGGCCATGTGAATCCCCCTAGAACCCTAAAACCGTTGGCAATAGCTCACAAAAACGGCCATAAAACACGAAAACGATGAGTTCTTGGTCATCCCCTCAAACATGTATCGTGCCTTACGGTCGTTGTAAATAGCCCTGGAACCCCCAAAAACGCAAATGGTGACTTTTTGGTCTTACCTATCAAACATGTAAATCGCCTAGGAACCCAAAATATGTGGTCAATATCTCATGAAACGGCCAGAAAACACGGAAATGACGAGTTTTTGGTCATAACTCCAAAACATGTATTGGGTCTTATGGGCCATGTGAATCCCCGTGGAACCCCAACGAGGGGGCAATAGCTCATAAAAATGGCCATAAAACACGAAAACTGTGAGTATTTGATCATACCCTCAAACATGTATCGGTTATTACGGTCATTGTAAATCGCCCTGGAACCCTAATACTATGGGCAATAACTGATTAAAATGACCATAAAACACAAAGCAATGACTTTTTTGTCATACCTCTCAAACATGTAAATCGCCGTGGAACCCCAAAACTACAGAAAATAGCTCATGAAAACGGCCATAAAACACGGAAATGATGAGTTTTTGGTCATAACTCAAACATGTATCGGGTCTTACGAGCCACACAAATCCCCCTAGAACCCCAAAATAGTGGGCAATAGCTCATAAAAACAGCCATAAAACACGAAAACGATGAGTTCTTGGTCATGTCGTCAAACATGTATCGGTCCTTACGGTCGTTGTAAATTGCCCTAGAACCCCCAAATTGTGGGAAATAACTCATGAAAACGACCAAAAAATGCAAAAACGATGACTTTTTGGGCATACCTCACAAACATGTAAATCGCGCTAGAACCCCGAAACTGTGGGCAATAGGTCATGAAAACGACCCGTAAACAGAAAAACGACGACTTCTTGGTCATTCTCTTAAACAGGTAAATCGTCGGACCCCCAAAACTATGGGCAATAGATCATGAATATGGCCATATAAGACGGGAAACCGATGAATTTTTGGTCATTACGATCCATGCACATCCCCTTAGAACACCAAAATTGTGGGCAATAGCTAATTAAAATGGCCATAAACCAAAAAACTACGAGTATTTGGACATGCCCTTAAACATGTATCGGTTATTATGGTCATTTTAAATTGCCCTGGAACCCCAAAACCATGGGCAATAACTCATGAAAACGTCCATAAAACACGGAAATGATGAGTTTTTGGTCATACCTCTCAAACATGTAAATAGCCCTGGAACCTAAAAACCGCGGGAAATAGCTCATGAAAACGGCCACAAAACACGGAAATGATGACTTTTTGGTCATAACTCTCAAACATGTTTCGAGTCTTACGGGCCATGCAAATCCCCATGGAACCCCAAAATTGTGGGCAATAGCTCATAAAAACATCCATAAAACACGAGAATGACAAGTTCTTGGTCATGCCCTCAAACATGTATCGGTCCTTACGGTCGTTGTAAATCACCCTGGAACCCCAAAACTATGGGCAATAACTCATGAAAACGATCATAAAATGCAAAAACGATAACTTTTTGGTCATACCTCTCAAACATGTAAATCGCCGTGGAACCCCAAAATTGTGGGCAGGTCATAAAAACGACCATCAAACACAAAAACGATGACTTCTTGGTCATTCCCTTGAAAATGTATCGGCCTTATGGTGATTGTAAATCGCCCTTGAATCCCAAAACCTTGGGAAATAACTCATGAAAATGACTATAAAACGCAAAAAAGATGACTTTTTGGTCATACCTCTCAAACAAGTAAATCGTCCTGGACTCCCAAAACTGTGGGCAATAGCTCATGAAAACGCCTAGAAAACTAGGAAATGATGAGTTTTTGGTCATAACTTTGAAACATGTATCGAGCCTTACAATCCATGCAAATCCCCCCTGGAACCCCAAAACTGTCGGCAATAACTCATGAAAACGACGATAAAATGCAAAAATGAGGAGTTTTTTGTCATACCTCTCAAACATGTAAATCGCCTTGGAACCCCAAAACTGTGGTAAATAGCTCAATAAAACAACTATAAAACGTAAAAAACAACGAGTTTTTGGTCATGCCCTCAAAAATGTATCGGTTCTTACGGTCATTGTAACACCATGGAACCCCAAAACTGTGAGCAATAACTAATGAAAACGGCCGTAAAACGCAAAAATAACGAGTTTTTAGTCATAAATCTCAAATATGTATTAGGTCTTACGTGCCATACAAATCCCCCTAGCACCACAAAACTGTGGGGTATAGCCCATAAAACGGCAATAAAACACGGAAATGAAGAGTTTTTTGTCATAACTCTCAAATATGTATCGGGTCTTAAGGGTCATGCAAATCTCCCCGAAACCCCAAAACTATGGGCAATAGCTCATGAAATCGTCCATAAAACAGAAAAACTACTAGTTTTTTATCATGCCCTCAAACATGTATCGGGTCTTACGGTCATTGTAAGTCACTCTGGAACCCTAAAATAGCGGTAAATAGCTCATCAAAACGTCCAAAAAACGCCAAAACGACGAGTTTTTGGTCATGCCGTCAAACATGTATCGGGTCTTACGGTCATTGTAAATTACCATGGAACCCCAAAACTGTGGGCAACAACTCATGAAAACAGCCGTAAAACGCAAGAAAGATGAGATTTTAGTCATAACTCTCAAACATGTATCGGGTCTTACATGTCATACAAATCCACCTAGCACCCCAAAATTGTGGAGTATAGATCATGAAAACAGCAATAAAACACAGAAATGAAGAGTTTTTGGTCATAACTCTCTAACATGTATCGGGTCTTAGGGCCATGCAAATGCCCCTACAATCCCAAAACTATGGGCAATAGCAAATAAAAACGGCCATAAATGACAAAAACAACGAGTTCTTGGTCATGCCCTCAAATATGTATCGGGCCATACGGTCGTTGCAAATCGCCCTGGATCACAAAAACTATGGGCAATAACACTTGAAAATGACCATAAAACGCAAAAATGATGACTTTTTGGCCATACCTCTCAAACATGTAAGTTGCCTTGGAACTCCAAAACTATGCGAAATAGCTCATGAAAACGGCCATAAAATGGAAATGATGAGTTTTTGGTCATAACTCTCAAACAAATATTGGATATTACGGGCCATGCAAATCCTCTTAGAACCCGAAAACTATGGGCAATAGCTCATAAAAATTGTCATAAAACACAAAAACGACAAGTTCTTGTTCATGCCCTCAAACATGTATCGGGATTTTCAGTCGTTGTAAATATCCCTTGAACCCAAAAACTATGGGCAATTACTCAATAAAAAAACCATAAAACGCAAAACAACAAGTTTTCGGTCATACCTCTCAAACATGTATTTTGTCCTGGAACCCCAAAATTGTGGGCAATGGCTCATGAAAATGGCCATAAAACACGAAAACAAGGAGTTTTTGGTCTTGCCCTCAAATATGTATCGTTTATTAAGGTCATTGTAAATTTCCATGAACCCCCAAAAAATGGACAATAACTCATGAAAACGACCACATAAGACGCGAAAACGATGTGTTTTTTGGTCATAATTCTCAAATATGTATTAGGTCTTATGGGCCATGCGCATCCCCTTGGAACACCAAAACTGTGGGCAATAGATCATGAAAACGGCCATAAAACAAAAAAACTACGATTTATTGGTCATTCCCTCAAACATGTATCGGGTATTAAGGTCGTTATAAATTGCCCTAGAACCCCAAATCGTGGGGAATAACTCATCAAAGCATCCAGAAAACGCAAAAAAGATGAGTTTTTGGTCATAACTCTGAAACATGTAAATCACCCTAGAACCCCAAAACTATGGGCAATAGCTCATGAAACGGCCATAACGCAAAAACAACTAGTTCTTGGTCATTCCCTCAAACATGTATCAGGCCTTACGATCGTTGTAAATCGCCCTAGAACTCCAAAATTGTGGACAATAACTCATTAAAACGGCCGTAAAACACAAAAATTATGAGTTTCTAGTCATAACTCTCAAACAGGTATTAGGTCTTGCGTGCCATGCAAATCCCCTAGCACTGCAAAACTGTGGGGTATAGCTCATAAAAACATCCATAAAACACGAAAATGACGAGTTTTTGGTCATAACTCTTAAACATGTAACGGGTCTTATAGGCCATGCAAATCAACCTGGAACCCCAAAACTATATGTAATAGCTCATAAAATGGCCATAAAACACAAAAACGAAGGGCATCGGGGTTATATAGGTTAGGTTAGATGGTGAGGGTTGGTGAGGTGGTGGTGTAGGTTTGGTTCATCCAAACCAAGGGGCTTGGGGTAGATAGGTTTAGGTTTAGATAGATTTCTTTTATTTCTTTCTCTTTTCATTTTTTGTTTTGTTTATTTAAAACAAGATAAAACATAAGCTTCACAAAGAACCACATGAACATAAACCAATAAGATAGACATTAATGGGAAGGTAGATGATATATTAAGATTCATTTGAATTTGACCACTTGGTTGAATTCAAATCAAACAAGCTTTTCTCCAAAATTCAAAAGAAATCCAAAATAGAATGAAGATGGTGGAAAGCTTGCATGGGCCATTCATGTGTATTAAATGCCACTACTAGTTGTGAAAACAACTAGAATACATCATGGCCTTACAAAAGAAATGTAAGCTTTCTTCCCCACATGGCATAGATGGTATAGAAACATGAATGAAGATAAAATGGCCAACTTAGTGTGTGTGTCCCACTAGATCAACATATAGCCACAAATATATTCAAACATGATCATACTTCCAAATGCAAGCCATATGGAAGCTTGAGAAGGTTTTCTACTCACATAGCATGCAAAGGTGGCCATGTGGCTTCCCATATCCAATATTGTGAAAATAGCCATAAACCAAAAAACTACAAATATTTGGTCATTGCGGTGACCCAGCATACCACTGCATGTGTAGTACACTATAGTCGTTGACATGACACCCACACAACATCGTTCCGTAAATATCACATCCCTCAGAGTGGTACAACAGAAACATTGCGCGTCCATATTACAAGCATTCACACATTATTATTATTTCAATACCAGAAGTTCAAGACTTCAAAAGGTTTCAACTTACAAACCAAAATATAAAGTGTTTCAGTGGAATTTAAAAGTAGCAACTCCAACTAGGAGTTGAGCTCAGCAGCTTATTCTATAGAGTTCTTACTGCTCGGCTCCGTTGATTACTACTAACTAGGATACTTAGTTGGACTCATTATCATCAACACCATAGCAGATTACGTAATCCACTCCTTCAACACCTCCTGACAAGTCAGGCTTCTCGTAGAACACATCTTCTTGACATTCAGCTGCATACATTGGCACGTCTTCGGGATCCTCAGAGTCTAAGCAAGGGTTCAAAGGAAAGGATGAGTAACAGCGTTACCCAACAAGTTCATTATATGCAAGTTAGGAAGTTTGATGCTCTAACTACCACCTCGGATTATAAGTCTTTGGTCCCGAACCCTAGGGTTTGGGGTTGGTGTTGATCCTGACACCAACACTGTTGTCGTGTTCCGTGGGGTTGCTCCTCGCCCCCAGCCGTGGCTATGGTCGCTGCAGTGGTGCTGTGTGGGTTGCAGCACCCCCTTTGGGGTCCTCCCCATGCCGCCATGGTCGTCGGCCCCTCTGCTTCCTCTTCTATTCTACAGCGAGGACCTTCGGTGAGTGCTTCCTCTCCTATCGTGCTCTCTGTGCTAGGACCTCCCATGCTAGATGTTGTTAGTGGCCTTTCTGGTTACTGTCTTGTCCTGATTAAGATAATTTGTTCTACTTAGGGTTTATACCCTGCTGTTGATTAAATACTGGATGAATTGGGATCAAGTTTTTATGGTCCCTAAGCATGCTAAATGATTGTTAGTTGTGGCTTGGTGCTTAAGATGAACTGTGGTGGTGCTAGTGGCTTATCAGATGATTCTATGGATTAATTTTGATGTGGTCAGATGATTCTATGGATTAATTTTCTGAATTATGATTCCTGTTATGACAGGAAAATGATTTGTAGTTGGTTGGTTGAATCTGTGAAGATTGAATGCTTAACCTGATTAATGTAGAACTGTTCTTGTGACACCAAATATGTATCGGGTCTTAGGGCCATGGAAATCCCCCTAGAATCCTAAAACTATGGTCATGTCCTCAAACATGCCCTCAAACATGTATCGGTCCTTATGGTGGTTGTAAATCACCCTGGAACACAAAAACTATGGGAATAACTCATGAAAACGACCATAGAACGGAAAAAACGACAACTTTTTGGTCATACCTCTCAAACATGTAAGTCGCCTTAGAACCCCAAACATATGCGAAATAGCTCATGAAAATGGCCGCAAGACACGGAAATGATGAGTTTTTGGTCATAACTCTCAAACAATTATTGGGTATTACGGGACATGAAAATCCCCTTAGAACCTGTAAACTATGGGCAATAGCTCATAAAAACAGCCACAAAACACAAAATTGACGAGTTCTTGGTCATGCCCTCAAACATGTATCGGGCCTTCGATCGTCGTAAATCTCCCTTGAACCCCAAAACTATGGGAAATAACTCTTGAAAACAACCATAAAGAGCAAAAACAATGACTTTTTGGCCATACCTCTCAAACATGTATTTCGCCCTAGAACCCCAAAATTGTGGGCAGTAGCTCATGAAAACGGCCATAAAACACGAAAACAGCGAGTTTTTGGTCATGACCTCAAACATGTATCATTTATTAAGATCGTTGTAAATTGCCCTGAACCCCCAAAATAATGGACAGTAACTCATGAAAATGGCCATATAAGACGCGAAAACGATGAGTTTTTGGTCATAATTCTCAAACATGTATTGGGTCTTACGAGTCATGCACATCCCCTTGGAACACCAAAATTGTGGGCAATAACTCATGAAAATGGCCATAAAACAAAAAACTGCGAGTATTTGGTCATGCCCTCAAACATGTATCGGTTATAATATTCATTGTAAATCGCCCTAGAATCCCAAAACCGTAGGCAATAACTCATGAAACGACCATAAAACACGGAAATGACAAGTTTTTGGTCATAACTCTCAAACATGTAAATCGCCCTGGAACCCTATAATTGTGGGCAATAGCTCATGAAAACAACCATAAACGCAAAAACAACGAGTTTTTGGTCATGCCCTCAAACATGTATTGGGCCTTACGGTCGTTGTAAATCGCCCTGGAACTCCAAAATTGTGGACAATAACTCATTAAAACCGCCATAAACATGAAAACAATGAGTTTTTGTATATAACTCTCAAAAATATATCGGGTCTTACGTGCCAGGCAAATCCCCCTATAACTCCAAAACTATGGGAATAGTTCATGCAAACGGCCATAAAACACAAAAAAAAATGACGGGTTTTTGGTCATAACTCTAAAATATATATCTGTTCTTATGGGCCATGCAAATCCTCCTGGAACCCCAAAACTGTGGGCAACAGCTCATGAAACAGCCTAAAACATGAAAACAATGATCTTTTAATCATATCTCTCAAACATGTATCGGGTCATGCGGGCCATGCAAATCCCCCTCAAACCCCAAAACTATGGGCAATAGCTCATGCAAACATCCATAAAACACGAAAACGATGAGTTCTTGGTCATGCCCTCAAACATGTATCTGGCCTTAAGGTCGTTGTAAATCACCCTGGAACCCCAAAACTGTGGGCAATAACTCATGAAAACGATGATAAAATGCAAAAATGAGGACTTTTTTGTCATACCTCTCAAACATGTAAATCGCCCTCGAACCCCAAAATTGTGGTAAATAGCTCATCAAAACAACCATAAAACGCAAAAAACAACGAGTTTTTGGTCATGCCCTAAAAAATGTATCGGATCTTACGGTCATTATAAATCACCATGGAACCCCAAAACTATGAGCAATAACTTATGAAAACGGCCGTAAAACGCAAAAATAACGAGTTTTTAGTCATAAATCTCAAATATGTATCAGGTCTTACATGCCATACAAATACCTCTAGCACCGCAAAACTGTGGGGTATATAGCTCATAAAGACGGCAATAAAACTCTCAAATAACTCTCAAATATGTATCGGGTCTTAGGGCCATGCAAATCCCCCTAGAATCCCAAAACTATGGGCAATAGCTAATAAAAACGTACATAAAGACAAAAATGACGAGTGCTTGGTGGGCAGTAACTCATGAAAACAAGCATAAAACACAAAAATCGCTCTGGAACACAAAAATGAAGGGCCTCGGGGTTAGATAGGTTAGGTTAGATGGTGAGGTGGTGGTGTAGGTTTGGTTCATCCAAACTGTGGCATCCCGCAAAACCACTACTAGAAAATCGCGTTGAATTTGTGCATTGCATCGTCGTCGTCATGCATTGTTTGCCAAAACTATGTTTGCAAAGCCCGTTTTGTTTTCTAAAACGCCCCGTCTTTTATTCAAACGCCAAACCTCGGGGCTCCGGAGTATTTTGTTTTGTCGCTATCGGTTTGCAAATGGTCCAATTAACACAAATAAAATTTATAATTATTTTACTAGGGGCAGTCGAACGGGCCAACCCGACCCGAACGACCGCCCCAGATTTTTAAAACGGTCCACCTCCTAAATCCTAAGTCTACCCAGCTTCCTACCCACCCCCTACCTGCCACATCACTCCCACCTATCAACACACGCCACCTCACCCACTCCTCTCCTTCCAACCAATCAGATCACTCCCTCTCTCTCACCCCCTCTCTCCACCTAGGCAGAGCACTCACGCACACAAACGCACACCTGACCCCCACTCCCCTGTCCTCCCCCGGCCCCACCGGCAGACCCCCACGGGACCCACCCGTCAGCCTGCGCCCTTGGCCCACCTGGCCCCAGCCCACGCCCCCTGTTCCTCTTCTCCCACCCGCAGCACCCTCCTCTCCCCTGCTACCTCGCTCCCGCAGCAGCGCCCGCCTCCGCCCTTCCGCCTCATCGCCGCGCGCTCGCCTCTCGCCTGCCGCCGCCGCTCTCCCTTGCGCCGCCCCGCCTCGTCTGCTCCTTCCCAGGCGCAGCCACCACCACCCATTGCAGGGCCCCAGCGCCCTGCTCGGCGAGCCAAGCCTCCGCCAGAGACCCTCCGCCCCGACCCGGCCGTTCCTCGTCGAGCTCGTCGCCCCGCGGCCCCTCTCTCTGCCTCCTCCGGCGCCCGTCACGCCGGGCTTCCCGTCCGCCCGCCAGGCAGGCCCCCCCCTCCCTGTCGTCTTCCGCTGCACCCCCAGGAGCCTCTGTCCCGTTCCAGCGCGTACGACTCGTTGTCCGTCGTTGGTACTCAGTCAACGGTACAAGTTGAAGTGGAGTGGTGACATGTACGTGGTGTGGATGTTCGCCGTCTTTTGAGACCGTCTCGCCGTGTTCGCCATCCGCCTAGATCGTCGAAACCCGCGAGCGATGGCGTCCCATTCTAAGATCTCCGACGCGGAACCTCGAGACCGTCGACAAGACCGACCCGTAACAAGTTCTCCGTTGCCGTCGCCAAGATCTTCGCACGAACAAGGCCAAGCCCGATGGCTCGACATGATCTTCCTCGGGGAACGCTAAGACACCGTCGAACCCCGGTACCGAACAAGTTCGCCATCGACATCGAAGACGGAGCGCTAAGACCGTGCCCGGATCCGGAGTCCGAATCCGATACCGTCAAGGCCACCAACGCGAAGACGTGGAGAACGTCACCCCGGACACCGAGACCCCGACGCGACAAGTGCTTCCCCCTGAACGCCATGACCGTCGACATGACCCCAAGTCCCGCACCCGGATGCGCCTAGATCTGCCCCGTTACCGAGAACGCGAGAACGATCCCGCCGAGTCCGAACCGTCGAACCCTGGACCCCAAGACCGACCCCGAACCCCGGAACCCCCAAGTTCGTCGAGAACCTTAATGTGTGAACCCTCTCCCGCAAACCCTATTTTATAATCGAAATACAACTTGTCGCATAATATTTGTTCATGCATGCATCCTATCATGTGCTTTGGGGGCCTTATGCCGATTCACCTAATAATTAAATATGGGGCCCATATGCGGGCAAATCTAGTCTTCTATTGGCCTCATTTAAACTTGTGTAGCGAACCAGTACTATCGTTTGCCATGCTAAACAACATTTAATATGCAGGGGTTTAAACAACTTGAACCACTTGAAATAATTGTCGGGACCCCGGTTCCGCTTAACATGACCTAATTGCATTGCACCTTTGCCATGTCATCCATCATACATGCATCATGCCGATCTTCTGTCATTTTATTAAATATTGCGTCCGGTGTTTCTTCTAGTGTTGTTGCTTCTTCGCGGATAAGGCTGTTGAGTTGATGTGAGCTTCGCCCCGATCTTCGGTTGAACCCTTCGACGATGTTTTCAGGCGAGCATCTCCCCCCCTTTCTACATATCTTACTTTTATAGTATTTACTTCCCTCCTGTTGATCTATTGCTATCTGTGTTGCGATGCTTTAGTTTCCGTACCTGTGATATACCGTGCAGCCCTATATTGCCTTGGACACATCCTATTACCTGTTGTTTGGTAGATAGTTGGACTTGCGCGTCGTAGTTGCTTGCTCAAGTGTTGATGTGTGTCGTCATATGCCACAGTTGCTGATGTATTGCCGCATGTCGAGGTTGGAGATGATTCTAGTTTTACTTATCGTCACTTTAATTTCTGTTTAACAACTAAAATTGAAATAAGCAGAGGCATCGGTGGGTGATAGAAAATATTTGGTTTCCGAACGCCCACTTGTGTCCCGTAAGACCCCGAGTACTTGATTCCTGTTCCTTGTTTTATCGCGCTATCCACATCCGGGAGGTATATGGGACCCCCGAGCGAGCTTGATTCATCTTATTTCTTGGGGCCACAAACTAGTTTGAGGTGTTTTTACTATCCTGTACTTATGCCATGCTACTTTCTGTATTTAAATTGTGCGAGGTACTACACACTGTACTGTTTAGGATCGGGACACGATTCCGCGGTGTCGACAAGCCCAGCCACACTTTCGGGTTCCCGCTCGTGTACCGTCCACCCAAACCTTAAGTCCGTCTCGAGACAGTGGCCGTTGCGGATTCTACTTAAGGGTGGCCCCTGAAATAATTCTGAATCTGTGATTGTTCATCGTGAAAGCCTCGTTGGGTTTTGATTTGGTTTTTCGAGGTTGATCGGCGTGTGTTGCTATTGGTGCACCCGGCCGGTAAAACTTTCTGAAAGCCGTGTCCGCGGATATGGACGACTTGGAGCACAGTTTCTTGATCATAGACAAGCATAACTAAAGTTTATTGCTATAAATTTGACTTATAATGACTAGTAATCAGCTTCACTATAATGGAATGACTAATTAATACTGCCCACCATTGCTTGTTTGGCTTGTCGCTTGCGACAATTGTACCTGACTAGTAAGTATCGCAACTACAACGAAATGGCTGAATAAAAGTACCAACAACTGTCGGGTTTGGGTTTATATCATGTTATCTGTACCTGATTAGTAATTGCCGCAACTACAACGGAATGGTCAACTAAAAGTGACCACTGCTTACTTTATCAGGACGATTATCTATATTTGACTAGTAATAGCTGCAACGATAACTGAATAATTAAAACTGCCAACGGTGTGAGTTCCTCGGTGGACTTCCTCGTTTGGTCTCGAGGGGGAAACACCAGGATGGGTTTGTTTGGTGTTAGCTTCAGGTTGGATCCGGATAGGTCATTCTTACCCCTCTCTGATAACCGCCAGTTGATTCGAGTCTCTATAGGTTGTTTAGTGCATGCTGCCGCTGCCGCTCAGTCCACCATACCTATGTAGGCGAGGACCGCCGAATTCTAGCCTCGCCGTGTCGGCCTGATCGACGCTCTTTCTTTGTTTTCGCTTTGCCCTTTGTCGGCGCCTTTTGTTAAGCAGGTTTTGAGATCGACGCCGTTAGCGGGGTTACCCTTCCTTGGCACAGGCAGGGTTATGGACGCCATTGGTTATTCTTCAGGGCTCTTAGCCCCATTTGCATCTTGTCCGTAGTCGGACGCTCGATCATTTTCGAGGTGATTTGGATCTTTGTATATTATATCTGTATTCTTGACTCTTTGAGTCGCTGTTATATATATCTGTTCTGTGGGTCCCATCGAGGACTGTTGTGTGATGTTATTACTTCGTTTTCCACCCGCACGGAAGTGCCTGGTGGGCACCTTTGAATCGTTTCTATGCGGGTTTGGTGAATTTTGCCCAAACGTGCATAGGTCCGATTCTGAGGGTGTTACACAAACCAAGGGGCTTGGCGTAGATAGGTTTAGGTTTAGATAGATTTCTTTTATTTCTTTCTCTTTTAATTTTTTGTTTTGGTTATTTAAAACAAGCTAAAACATAAGCTTCGCAAAGAACCACATGAACATAAACCAAGAAGATAGACATTAATGGGAAGGTAGATGATATATTAAGATTCATTTGAATTTATTTTGAATAGCATATTCATATTCCTGGAAATTTCTGATTAGAAAACATATAGCATTTGTATTATTTGAAAATATTAATTTTCAATTATTATTAAAACAATTCAGATATGGTCAAAGTTCAAAGGTTTGACTATCTAGGGTCAACTCTGGACAAATTTGAAAATAGGTTTGAATTCATATTCAAAAATGATTCATATTTCATCTTATAAATTTCTGCATATTCAAATCAATTCAAAAGATATGAACTAATTTAAGTTTAAACATATTCTGAAATTTTTATTTGGTTAAGAAATTTCCTCTAGAAATTTTCTCACTCGGGGCTATTCTACCCACTACCATAGACAAGTGGGGTCAGAAGGTTCACGGGACCACACGCACGGGGCGAGCTGGGCTTTGACACGTGTGACGGTCGAGGACTGCGGGTTGAGGTAGTGAAATATCCAGGTGATTTTCTAGAAGATTTGCTGGCTAGGCTCTGCATGTGACTGGTGGGTCCCGGTGGACTGTGGGTAGAGGGACAAAATGGTCAGGACTTTATCTATAAGATGCGTGTGCGCTAACTGAACTCGACACTGTGCTTTGTTCTCTCTGAAACACGGACGTGGTGGTGCTCATGCGTGATAGAGGGGCGCTCTACAACGGTAGCACACAAGCGGGTTAGAACCAAGCGGAAGCACAGGCAGGGCGCTCGGCAAAACATTCCAGCAATCTAGGAAGAGAGCGTGCACGAGATCATGTCTAGGGGGTTGTGGATCTCATGGTGTGGTCGATCAGGCCCGGGACGTCAGAAATTTGCAGAGGAGCTCGCAATCTGGAGTCTAGGGTTTCAGCTTGGCTCCTCCTTATCATGCTCGTTCCATTGGTTCCCTTCCTTGACTCCAGGTACTGGTGGGTTCCTGAGGTGGCGGTGGTCCTCCTCGAAACCCTCTAGCTCCTCTCCTCCTCTCCAACTCGCTGGAACATAAGGTAGCAGCTATGGTAGCTAGGCGTCTAGCAGGGGAGATGGAGGAGGAGCAGAGGTTGCTGGGCAGAGCCCTGGGGGATCTAGATCAAGCAAGGGTGGTGTGGTGGTGGTTGATAAAGCATGGAGAGGAAGGCACATGCTCGGGTTAGGTTTAGCCAAAAATTAACTTTGGTTACTTTCTTCTCCTTTATCAGGTTAGATGGGGGTGAAGGCGACCAGGGGTCAGCTCAGAGGTGGTACTGGTCAACTTGGACAGCAAGAGAGGGGAGGGGGTTAGCTAGGTGGGTCGGGTTACATTAGCAACTTGTTTGGTTCAAGATTTGTAAACGGTAACGTAATGGGTATCGGAATACACCGGTAATGTAAACGAAATAGGGCAAAACTAAAACGTATTTGGTTCATCTCAGTAAATGAATTATAAAGCTAGGAATATTGACAGCTGCAGTTTTCCCTCATTGTCATCCTTTCACCACTGCTAGCTTGTCTGCTTCTGTGAGGTGTTCCCATGGCGTCTCCTCCTGCCAAATCTTCTATATCGCGCTTCTCATCGTTCTGGCGTTGCCGGCGAGGGTCTGAAATCGAAGGCTGGTTTCTCGCCCGGCAGCAGCGCCGACAGCGGAAATTATCCGGTCGTTCCCGTACGACGTAGAGCCATGCAAGCTCGTTGTTCTGTGGGGCGAGGAGGTGGACATGGATGACAAGGGAGGAGGCGCTCTTGTTTGCTGGAGGCAGCAGAAGGAATAGAGAGAAAGGGAGGAAGAAGGAGAGTCACCGCCGCCGCGACGAGATCGCGGAAGAGGAAACTACTATCAAGGATACGTGGGCGAAAACAGATTTGTTCAGCACCGTAATTTGATTACGCGGGACCTGATTACGTCCAAGTCAAACCAAACACAAACTAACGTATTTAGATACCACTGTTAATGGTTTACGTTACAAAACACCAAACCAAACACGTTCCTAGATGGCACCATGGCTATGGTTACCACATGGTCAGGTTAGATAAGTTAGGTTAGATGGTGAGGGTTGGTGAGGTGGTGGTGTAGTTTGGTTCATCCAAACCAAGGGGCTCGGGGTGGATAGGTTTAGGTTTAGCTATATTTCTTTTATTTCTTTCTCTTTTCATTTTTTGTTTTGTTTATTTAAAACAAGCTAAAACATAAGCTTCACAAAGAACCACATGAACATAAACCAAGAAGATAGACATTGATGGGAAGGTAGATGACATATTAAGATTCATTTAAATTTGACCACTTGATTGAATTCAAATCAAACAAGCTTTTCTCCAAAATTTAAAAGAAATCCAAAATAGAATGAAGATAGTGGCAAGCTTGCATGGGCCATTCATGTGTATTAAATGACACTACTAGTTGTGAAAACAACTAGAATACATCATGGACTTACAAAAGAAATGTAAGGTTTATTCCCCACATGGCATAGATGGTATAGAAACATGAATGAAGATAAACCAACTTAGTGTGTGTGTCCCACTAGATCAACATATAGCCACAAATATATTCAAACATGATCATACTTCCAAATGCAAGCCATATGGAAGCTTGAGAAGGTTTTCTACTCACATAGCATGCAAAGGTGGCCATGTGGCTTCCCATATCCAATATTGTGAAAACAACATGTATCATATATGGAAGCATGTAGAAATAAGTGGATTCACCCCAACACATATGAGCTAGATTTAAATACCAAGAGAAATGCAATGGCTCATATGTAATTAGGACTGTGGAATTTAGATAGAGCCAAAATAAAGGTGGTAGAGTTTGAAAAGATATGTCCCCAACCAACTTGGGCATCAAGCAGTATATCAAGAACCAACTACAATATATTAAGAGGCAAATACAATTAATAAAGCAATGCATATAAAGAAAGAACCAAGTAAAAGGGGTTTTAATATGATGCTTAAATGCAAGGTGGCATGGTGATATGAGCATGATATTATGCAATGCAATAATCTTATATAGGAAGTAGCAATATATATATAATAAACTAAGTATCATTACAATATTAGACAATTGAGATGCTACAAACACCCTACATTTTTTCAACCTTGAATACTTAAATATAACAAACTTAAATTTTTGAATTAACAAGAATTTTCATTTGAATTTCTAGACTAGTAGTTTCACTTGGAGTTATACTCTCCTAGACTTGTTTTAACACGATAATTTTAGGAAATTAATATCACTAATATTATAATCTTGACCTCCAAGAAACCAATGAACTTGAGTAGTGAAACTCTAAATTGGCCAAATAGATTACTCTTGAACTATGCATGTCTCTCCATAACCTTGTTTACCCCCGTACTTAGAAAATACTAGCAAGGGTTGCGCCACGCATGTCATTCCCATGCATGTTCATGTTTCGAGAGCACTCATAGGATAAGGGCGAATGACATGAATACGTGAAAGTCATCTTGCATCGCATGAGACATGCACTCTAGCCAAACACCGGCATGGCCATAGCGCGACGGCGGTCCGAAACAGAAGTCATGGTTCAGTGTTAAGACCAGGACAATACAATACTAATGAGCTGCATCAACCAAGCAAACAAGAGTGAAAATTATCGGGTCTAACGGGCCATGCAAATCCACCAGGAAACCCAAAACCATGGGCAATAGCTCATAAAAACGGCCATAAAACATGAAAATGACGAGTTCTTGGTCATGCCCTTAAACATGTATCAGGCCTTACGATCGTTGTAAATCACCCTGGAACCCCAAAACTATGGGCAATAATTGATGAAAAAGACCATAAAACGCAAATGACGAATTTTTGGTCATACCACTCAAAAATGTAAATCGCCCATGAACCCGAAATATGTGGTCAATAGCTCATCAAAAACGGCCAGAAAACACAGAAATGACGAGTTTTTGGTCATAACTCTCAAACATGTATCGAGTCTTATGGGCCATGCGAATCCCCCTAGAATCCCAAAACTGTGGGCTATAGCTCATAAAAACGAGAATGGTGAGTTCTTGGTAATGCCCTGACACATGTATCGGGCCTTACGGTCGTTCTAAATCGCCTTGGAACCCCAAAACTATGGGCAATAATTGATGAAAACAACCATAAAACACAAACGGTGACTTTTTGGTCATACCTCTCAAACATGAAAATCGCCTAGGAACCCAAAATATGTGATCAATAGCTTATGAAAATGTCCAAAAAACACGAAAATGACGAGTTTTTGGTCATAACTCTCAAACATGTATCGAGTCTTACAGGCCATGTGAACCCCCTAGAACCCCAAAACCATGAGCAATAGCTCATAAAAACAGCCATAAAACACGAAAACGATGAGTTCTTGGTCATGCCCTCAAACATGTATCGGGTCTTAGGGTCGTTGTAAATCGCCCTAGAACCCCAAAACTATGGCAATAACTGATGAAAACGGCCATAAAACACAAAAAAGACGACTTTTTAGTCATACCTCTCAAACATGTAAATCGCCGAGGAACCCAAAATATATGGTCAATAGCTCATGAAAATGGCCAGAAACACGGAAATGACGTGTTTTCGGTCATACCTCTCAAACATGTATCGAGTCTTATGGGCCATGTGAATCCCCCTAGAACCCCAAAACCGTTGGCAATAGCTCACAAAAACGGCCATAAAACACGAAAACGATGAGTTCTTGGTCATCCCCTCAAACATGTATCGTGCCTTACGGTCGTTGTAAATAGCCCTGGAACCCCAAAAAACGCAAACGATGACTTTTTGGTCATACCTCTCAAACATGTAAATCGCCTAGGAACCCAAAATATGTGGTCAATAGCTCATGAAACGGCCAGAAAACACGGAAATGATGAGTTTTTGGTCATAACTCCAAAACATGTATTGGGTCTTATGGGCCATGTGAATCCCGTGTAACCCCAACGAGGGGGCAATAGCTCATAAGAACGGCCATAAAACACGAAAAATGCGAGTATTTGATCATACCCTCAAACATGTATCGGTTATTACGGTCATTGTAAATCGCCCTGGAACCCTAATACTATGGGCAATAACTGATTAAAACGACCATAAAACACAAAACAATGAATTTTTGGTCATACCTCTCAAACATGTAAATCGTCGTGGAACCCCAAGACTACGGGAAATAGCTCATGAAAACGGCCATAAAACACGGAAATGATGAGTTTTTGGTCATAACTCAAACATGTATCGGGTCTTACGAGCCACACAAATCCCCCTAGAACCCCAAAACAGTGGGCAATAGCTCATAAAAACAGCCATAAAACACGAAAACGATGAGTTCTTGGTCATGTCGTCAAACATGTATCGGTCCTTACGGTCGTTGTAAATTGCCCTAGAACCCCCAAATTGTGGGAAATAACTCATGAAAACGACCAAAAAATGCAAAAACGATGACTTTTTGGGCATACCTCACAAACATGTAAATCGCGCTAGAACCCCGAAACTATGGGCAATTGGTCATGAGAACGACCCTTAAACAGAAAAACGACGACTTCTTGGTCATTCTCTTAAACAGGTCAATCGTCGGACCCCCAAAACTGTGGGCAATAGCTCATGAATATGGCCATATAAGACGGAAACCGATGAATTTTTGGTCATTACGGGCCATGCACATCCCCTTAGAACACCAAAATTGTGGGCAATAGCCCATCAAAATGGCCATAAAACAAAAACTACGAGTATTTGGCCATGCCCTTAAACATGTATCGGTTATTATGGTCATTTTAAATTGCCCTGGAACCCCAAAACCGTGGGCAATAACTCATGAAAACGGCCATAAAGCACGGAAATGATGAGTTTTTGGTCATACCTCTCAAACATGTAAATAGCCCTAGAACCCAAAATCCGCGGGAAATAGCTCATGAAAACGGCCACAAAACACGGAAATGATGAGTTTTTGGTCATAACTCTCAAACATGTTTCGAGTCTTACGGGCCATGCAAATCCCCATGGAACCCCAAAATTGTGGGCAATAGCTCATAAAAACAGCCATAAAACACGAAAACGACAAGTTCTTGGTCATGCCCTCAAATATGTATCGGTCCTTACGGTTGTTGTAAATCGCCCTGGAACCCCAAAACTATGGGCAGTAACTCATGAAAACGATCATAAAATGCAAAAACGATGACTTTTTGGTCATACCTCTCAAACATGTAAATCGCCAGGGAACCCCAAAATTGTGGGCAAGTCATAAAAGCGACCATAAAACACAAAAACGACGACTTCTTGGTCATTCCCTTGAAAATGTATCGGCCTTACGGTCGTTGTAAATCTCCCTTGAATCCCAAAACCTTGGGCAATAACTCATGAAAATGACCATAAAACGCAAAAAAGACGACTTTTTGGTCATACCTCTCAAACAAGTAAATCATACTGGACTCCCAAAACTACGGGCAATAGCTCATGAAAACGGCCAGAAAACTGGGAAATGATGAGTTTTTGGTCATAATTCTGAAACATGTATCGAGTCTTACAAGCCATGCAAATCCCCCCTAGAACCCCAAAACCGTGGGGAATAACTCATCAAAACGGCCATAAAACACGAAAACGATGAGTTCTTGGTCATGCCCTCAAACATGTATCGGGCCTTACGGTCGTTGTAAATCTCCCTAGGATCCCAAAACTATAGGCAATAACTCATGAAAACGACCATAAAACACAAAAACAACAAATTTTGGTCATGCCACTCAAACATGAAAATCACCATGGAACCCTAAAATTGTTGGCAATAACTCATGAAAATGACCATAAAACACAAAAACGATGACTTTTTGGCCATACCTATCAAACATGTAAATCGTCCTGGACCCCCAAAACTATGGGCAATAGCTCATGGAAATGGCCATATAAGATGTGAAATAATGAATTATTGGTCATTATTCCCAAACATGTATTGGGTATTATGGGCCATGCGATCCCCTTGGAACACCAAAATTGTGGGCAATAGCCCATGAAAACGGCCATAAAACAAAAAACTACGAGTATTTGGTCATGCCCTCAAACATGTATCGGTTATTATGGTCATTTTAAATCGCCCTCGAAACCCAAAACCGTGGGCAATAACTCATGAAAACGACCATAAAACACAAAAACAATGACTTTTTGGTCATACCTCTCAAACATATAAATCTCCCTATAACCCAAACACTCTGGGATATAGCTCATGAAAACGGCCATAAAACACGGAAATGATGAGTTTTTGGTCATAACTCTCAAACATGTATCGGGTCATACCGGCCATGCAAATCCCCATGGAACCCCAAAATTGTGGGCAATAGCTCATAAAAACAGCCATAAAGCACGAAAATGACAAGTTCTTGGTCATGCCCTCAAACATGTATCGGGTCTTACGGTTGTTGTAAATCGCCCTCGAACCCCAAAATTGTGAGCAATAACTCATTTAAACGATCATAAAATGAAAAAACGACAACTTTTTGGTCATACCTCTCAAACATGTAAATCGCCATGGAACCCCAAAACTGTGGGCAAGTCATAAAAATGACGACTTCTTGGTCATTCCCTTAAAAATGTATCGGGCCTTACGGTCGTTGTAAATCGCCCTTGAACCCCAAAAACTTGGGCAATAACTCATGAAAACGACCATAAAACACAAAAAATACGACTTTTTGGACATAACTCTCAAACAAGTAAATCGTCCTCGACTCCCAAAACTATGGGAAATAGCTCATGAAAACGGCCAAAAAACTGGGAAATGATGAGTTTATGGTCATAACTCTCAAACATGTATCAAGTCTTACAAGCCATGCAAATCCCCCCTGGAACCCTAAAACCGTGGGCAAAAACTCATAAAAATGGCCATAAAACACGAAAACGATGAGTTCTTGGTCATGCCCTCAAACATGTATCGGGCCTTACGGTCGTTTTAAATCTCCCTGGAACCCCAAAACTATGGGCAATAACTCATGAAAATGACCATAACACACAAAAACAACAACTTTTGGACATACCTCTCAAACATGTAAATCACCATGGAACCCCAAAATTGTTGGCAATAAATCATGAAAATGACCATAAAAAGCAAAAACGATGACTTTTTGGACATACCTATCAAACATATAAATCGTCCTTGACCCCCAAAACTGTGGGCAATAGCTCATGGAAATGGCCATATAAGACGTGAAACAATGAATTATTGGTCATTATTCTCAAACATGTATTGGGTCTAACGGGCCATGTGAATCCCCTTGGAACACCAAAATTGTGGGCAATAGCCCATGAAAACGGCCATAAAAAAACTATGAGTCATGCCCTCAAACATGTATCGGTTATTATGGTCATTTTAAATCGCCATAACACGAAATCGAAGGCTGGTTTCTCGCCCGGCGGCGGCGCCGACAACGGAAATTATCTTGTCTCGTTCCCGTATGACGTAGAGCCATGCAAGCTCGCTGTTCTGTGGGGCGAGGAGGTGGACATGGATGACAAGGGAGGAGGCGCTCTTGTTTGCCGGAGGCAGCAGCAGGAATAGAGAGAAAGGGAGGAAGAAGGAGAGAGAAGGAGAGTCGCCGCCGCCGCGACGAGATCGCGGAAGAGGAAACTGTTATCAAGGATACGTGGGCGAAAACAGATTTGTTCAGCACCGTAATTTGATTACGCAGGACCTGATTACGTCCAAGTCAAACCAAACACAAACTAACGTATTTAGATACCACTGTTAATGGGTTACGTTACAAAACACCAAACCAAACACGTTCCTAGATGGCACCATGGCTATGGTTACCACATGGTCAGGTTAGATAGGTTAGGTTAGATGGTGAGGGTTGGTGAGGTGGTGGTGTAGGTTTGGTTCATCCAAACCAAGGGCCTCAGGGTAGATAGGTTTAGGCTTAGCTATATTTCTTTTATTTCTTTCTCTTTTCATTTGTTTTTTTTGTTTATTTAAAACAAGCTAAAACATAAGCTTCACAAAGAACCACATGAACATAAACCAAGAAGATAGACATTGATGGGAAGGTAGATGATATATTAAGATTCATTTGAATTTGACCACTTGATTGAATTCAAATCAAACAAGCTTTTCTCCAAAATTTAAAAGAAATCCAAAATAGAATGAATATAGTGGCAAGCTTGCATGGGCCATTCATGTGTATTAAATGCCACTACTAGTTGTGAAAACAACTAGAATACATCATGGCCTTACAAAAGAAATGTAAGGTTTCTTCCCCACATGGCATAGATGGTATAGAAACATGAATGAAGATAAAATGGCCAACTTAGTGTGTGTGTCCCACTAGATCAACATATAGCCACAAATATATTCAAACATGATCATACTTCCAAATGCAAGCCATATGGAAGCTTGAGAAGGTTTTCTACTCACATAGCATGCAAAGGTGGCCATGTGGCTTCCCATATCCAATATTGTGAAAACAACATGTATCATATATGGAAGCATGTAGAAATAAGTGGATTCACCCCAACACATATGAGCTAGATTTAAATACCAAGAGAAATGCAATGCCTCATATGTAATTAGGATGGTTTGGTAGAGTTTGAAAAGATATGCCCCCAACCAACTTGGGCATCAAGCAGTATATCAAGAACCAACTACAATATATCAAGAGGCAAATACAATTAATAAAGCAATGCATATGAAGAAAGAACCAAGTAAAAGGGGTTTTAATATGATGCTCAAATTCAAGGTGGCATGGTGATATGAGCATGATATTATGCAATGCAATAATCATATATAGGAAGTAGCAACATATATAATAAACTAAGTAGCATTACAATATTAGACAATTGAGATGCTACAAACACCCTACATTTTTTCAACCTTGAATACTTAAATATAACAAACTTAAATTTGTGAATTAACAAGAATTTTCATTTGACTTTCTAGACTAGTAGTTTCACTTGGAGTTATACTCTCCTAGACTTGTTTTAACACGATAATTTTAGGAAATTAATATCACTAATATTACAATCTTGACCTCCAAGAAACCAATGAACTTGAGTAGTGAAACTCTAAATTGGCCAAATAGATTACTCTTGAACAATGCATGTATCTCCATAACCTTGTTTACCCTCGTACTTAGAAAATACTAGCAAGGGTTGCGCCACGCATGTCATGCCTATGACACGAATACGTGAAAGTCATCTTGCATCGCATGAGACATGCACTCTAGCCAAACAGCGGCATGGCCATAGCGCGACGGCGGTCCGAAACAGAAGTCATGGTTCAGTATTAAGACCTGGACAATACAATACTAATGAGCTGCAGCAACCAAGCAAACAAGAGTGAAAATTATGCACACAAGCAAGGTGAAACAACAAAAAGGTGGCCTCCATAGATGGAAGGGCAACAAATTCAGGGGCAACACAGACATTACACATGTCATAAGCCCAAAAGAAGTGTAAAAACAGTTTCTAGGAGCTTATCCCCACAGTAGTTTATCCCCATCGCAATCCATAAGCTTGCTTCTCAATAATCAAAAGCCCAAAATAAATCACCCTAAGAACTGGACAATACAATACTAATGAGCAGCAGCAACCAAGCAAACAAGAGTGGAATTTATCCACACAAGCAAGGTGGAACAACAGACAGGTGACCTCCATAGATGCAATAGGCCATGACTCTCATTCTTTCGCTGGCCCGACTTACATCCACCTTATCAAGGAAAGATGTCTTGGCTTATCTCACCGACGGCCACACCGCGGCTACACGGCGGAGCTGAAACCGCCATAAACTCCAACAGTCTCGCACAGGGAATTCCCGCCACCAGTTCACCCAGTGCTGCCGTGTTTCGGATCCATAGATCTCGCGGTTGATTGGTCCACGGATAGGTCAAGTTAGGAAGAGACATAACGGAAAAGGAGCAGTGACGGTAGAAAGCGAGAATCATATCGGGAGTTATCGCCATGTCACGCACGCAACGGTTGGCCATCTGCAAAAGGTTTCATGCTCTTTCAGAACTAGAAAGTATTAGCTATTTGGATTGTAGACAATTTCATGCTCTTCCACGATGCATTGTGAATATCCTAAGGTCTTGTTTGGGACACGAGATAGGAAAAATGCGGAAATAGAAAAAACAGAATTAAGGTGTCATACCTCACCAATCCTACAAGGTTCCAAAACATAGGAAAATAAAATATTTGGATTGTGGGATAGGAAAATAAAAATAGGAACAACTGGCCCTTGTCTTCCCTTTTGCTTGGTGGCCTGGGTTTTGCACTCCTATAATCTAGCTCCCGAACAACATCACCACGGTGGTAAAGAAACATCACCGAGCAGGATACAAATTTCTCGATGAGGCGTGTATTCCTCTCAACAAAACCCAGATCAGGGAACCACGTTGATCAAACCTACTAGTAGTACTTGGATTAGCTATACCCATCATGCCCAAAATCGAGTTAACATCTGGAGGAATCATGTACTCCGTAACTATTATTTATTAAACCTGCTAACAGCCGGAGCAGCGTAGACCCGCGCTAGCCGGCCGCCCTACACTGGCACCATCAGAAAGAGGAGGCAGAAGGGCCTCAAAGGAGTTGTCTCGCGCCAGGAAACTTTTCAAAAGGTTTGGTCAAATGTTTCTTTTCCTTGTGAAAACAAAGCTGAAGCATAGGAAACTAACCCTTTGGAATTCCCTTTCCTGTTCCTACGTTTCAAATGGCACAAAGGGAAACTTTCCTACATATCCTGTCCTTTGTTCCAAACGCCCGGCTTGTTTGATTCAAAGGATTTATAAAACATGGAAATAGGAAAAATGCAAAAATAGGACGACGTGACACTTGAAATTCTACGGGAATGAAAAATATAGGAATCAGAAAAATAAGCTGTTTGATTGCACCTCAGTAAAACGCATAAATTCTTTGTACGGTTTAGGTACATGTCGTAATAAACATATAGGAATTTTTTCAAGATGTCTCACCTCTTGTTAAAAATCCTATAGTGGGATTGTAGTGTAGGAAAGCAATGCATAGGAATTTTATACTAGCATTCATTTCTTTGAATCAAACGGGCTCTATAGGAAAATTTTCTATGGACTAGAACTCCTATAGAATTCCTTTGAATCAAACATGCCCTTAAGTGTGCTAGTATAGCGTTTTTAGCCAAAGAGATTTAAGAATCTGGTAATTCCAGCAAATCCTGGACGACATGTCCGCAGATACTAGTTCAATGTTAGGAATAGCTTCTACGAAGAAAAATCAATTCTCATACTCAACGTGATCTCCATGTTACTTCACATTACAGGTTTTCAGATCAATATTAAAGCACCAGTTCGGAAACAGAAACTTGAGACTATAGCAGAAATTTCATTCTCTGGTTGTTATTTCTTAGACAACTGTGACAGAGCAGTCTTCCAGGGGGAATGGCAACAAGATTCATTCCAACTGTCCAGGGTAGATCATCTAGTTTCTTGCAGACCTGTACGAAGGAAAACATTTCATGTCCGTCAGTATCTGGAAGGACCAGGACCGGACATAGTAAAGGAAAAAAGCAAACGTATCGAAGCAGCTTGCGCAGATAAAGCACAGAAAAGGAGAAAGTGCCCTTAGCACAAACACGACTGTGCTACGGCCTGATATCAAAAAGATGCAACTACAAAAAAGAATATGCAGCAAGCATAGCCAACAGAGAGTAGTCGTGTAATCGCTAGGGGGCTACCTCATATTCTGCACAAAAATATCATTAAGATGATCTAAAGCCAAACATCTGCAGTCCTAGGAAACTATGAGATCAGCAGCCCAGCACCTATACTTCCAGATTCCTATTGTGCATTCAAGCTATATAAAGCATACTGCATTTTACTGTTGTTGATCACAGTTACAATCTCTTAAACTTTTTATAAAGCTCAAAGGATATCATGCATAGTGAACTGGCTGGTATACTACGATTTACAATAATCTAATTTATTTATTTACACATGCAATTGAAAGTTAAGTGCCTGGACTACTGGCTGACGATGCCCTGGGCGAAACATACAAATAAAATTTTATTGTAATAAATGCAGCATGGCTCAGTGCTGTACGTCTGAGACATTCACTTATAAAACCTGGTGGCCAGGGATTGGAGTAAACTTTTATAGACCAGCAGCTATACACTACATCGGTAGAGTTATCTAAATCTAAACCTATGGCTTGTAAATTTCGGATCTTCTGAATTACATAAGTTTGCTACTATGTTCACAGCAAGTTTTATACAGTTCTAAAGTGCATAGGATTTTCTATTAATATCAGTTGAAACCTAGACTAGAAGGCAATAGTATATAGGGCTTCCACAACCTCATAACGTTTGTGTTATCTCATTACTAATTGCCAGTAAAGTACATCATACAGCCAACATGAATGGGAATAATATCGAGCCTTTATTTGGCAAGTTTTGGTTCTTGAATAAACAGAATGTCCAGAATAGATACATCTTTAACACGAAAATTACTGTTCCATTAGGGTCAAAGCCAGACACCAGAAATCTGTAAGCAGTCGAGAAGTTTGTAACCTTTTGCACTACATGTCCATTGTTAAATCAGAACTAAAGAAAACAAAGTAATTTTTTCCGTGCCAAATATTAGAGAGGTGATTTAGAAGAAACATAAATGGTTGAGTGATTTCAGAGTGCACTGAACTACCAAAGAGATAAAAATTGAGCTAACCTCACAGCATGAACCTCAGAGAGGCGTGGTATGCAAGATAGCCTGGAGAATTTTCGTCTCCATTTTTTCCTCAGAGATCCATATAGAACTCTGCTTGCGCAAGAGCTCCCTGTGATCCGTCTTCTTCTGTGCTTTGAGCTTCTCCTTGTTCCTCCAGCTCTCCAGCTTCTGAGCTCTTTCTTTCATCTGCACACCATTACATGTGCGTTATAGGGGTATTTTCCTGCCGAGTAGATCTCATTTAGCTTTACGAGCCTAACCTATCGGTGCCTAAATATGCAGCATCTTATTGGGCACGGACACACATTAGTTAGTTAGCTAAAAGCCATGTTGGGTGTCATGGGCAGTTCTAGAGACAAAACACGTAAGATGTGCACTTGTTTCTCTTATTAAGACGTCCATATGCAAACTCAAGGCAATGGTAATTGGTAGCATACTAGCACTCTCCAAATTCAAAGCAATGGTAATTGGTAAGTATACTAGCACTCTCCATTAAAGCTTGAATGGACGAGGCAATCCGTCGAACAAGTAACATGCAAGGATGAAACAGTGCTAGTAAGGGAATATGAACGAGAGAGAGAGGGCGGATTACGAGGGCCTGGCGGAAGTCGAGCT
The DNA here is from genome assembly GCA_030063025.1 of Avena longiglumis. NCBI lineage: Eukaryota > Viridiplantae > Streptophyta > Magnoliopsida > Poales > Poaceae > Avena > Avena longiglumis. The sequence goes on along the minus strand of CP125979.1, from coordinate 444,786,314 downwards.
CGAAGGCACGGCGCTCGGCTGCCCTGGTCTGCGCGGCGGCGGCCTTTGCGGCCTTGCGTTCCTCGTTGGCGACGCGGACGGCCTCGGCGCGTGCCTCCTCCTTGCGCTGCCGCTCGGCTTCCAGCAGCTGCGTCTCGTAGGCGTACTGCCGGCGAAGCTTCCCCACGTCACGCGCGTACCCCTTGCGCAGCCGCTCGAGCCTCGCCCACGCCTCTCGCGTGTCGCCGCCGCCAGCTGCGACCGTGGTGGGGGCATGCTCCCCCCAGCTCCCGAGGTAGCCGCTCGGCTGCGAGTGCTCGTGCGGTTCGGCCCGCGCGAGAGCCTGAGCAGAGGCGTGGAAGCGTCGGAGGAGGTGGTGCGGCCGGGAGGAGGAGAGCGCCATAGCCGCCGTGGGACAGATCGCAGGTGGCTCGCTGACGAAGTGACGGAAGCGGCCGGACGAGGGAGTGAGCGTTTGTCTAGACAGCTCACGGCCTGCTTTGCCTGCAATTTATTCCAGCCCACTGTTGACACCTCTTACGGGCCGGGCCGGGCTACATTCCCAACCCCAAATGCCTGCTCCATTCGTTTCAAAATATAAGATGTTTTAGCTTTGTGAAGCAAATGTATTTAGACTACTTTTAGTATATAGTGTCACTCATGTTTAGAGTGAATCTACACACTAAAACAAATCTAGATACATTCTCTTCACAAACCTAAAACATCTTATATTTTAAAACGGAGGGAGTACATATCGATCTACTGTATGTGGAAGTGAATCGTAAGGTTTCTGGTTTAAAAAAATGTTTGTAAGGTTTTTATCAAAAATATATATAACGCAAGGTTTCCAAAATACTGAGCGGTTGAGTACAAATAAAGCTCCTAACACACGCAGTAACATTTTACCAGCTGAGAAAGTCAGAACCATATTCCAGCCAAAAGTCACCACATCCTTAGATTAGAAGGCACACGATTCACATAATATCGCACAGGCGTATTTGCTTCGTCGATGACCAGGACAAGAACAGGCAAGTCGATGCGATGGTGACAGGAAAATGGAAAGAATTTGTAGTTCCCTACAACCTGTTGCTAGCAGCATCCTAATTCTATGAATTTCCTCCAAAATAAACCGCACCTAAAAGAATGGAAGAGGCTCACATGTGACCCGTAGCCTTTTCATATTTACAGTGTCAAATTTGTGATGATAGTTGCTATTCTAACTTTCTGATGGTATGACTACTCGTCCAATAATTGCCAGCTTCCGAACGGTCCAGATGGCGAATTTTCCACTCAGCATCCTTCCTGAGATACCTCCAACCTAAACATAAAGCATGATCAGGCACAGTATATCCAATTCCTGTTTACAGATATCAGATTGGTACCGAGATAGAATATGTTTGACACTGTGTTTACCTGACATAGCAATTAGCAGGTGTTGCTCTGCTAATTAAACAAACACAAACAGTGTGGTGAAGTTCAAAGCTCGTCATCGCCACTCCCGGCAACCCCCACAGGCCCAATCGGCGCTTTCAGCAGGCAGGTCACTTTCATCCCAGGGCGAGCACTGAAGGTGTATGCAGAGGCCACAGACTGAACATTTGAGATCAGGTGGCGGCTCAGACTTCTTGCACTTGGTACATGGTGCCTCTTTAGGAGGGGGGTAATTCGCTGGGAAGTGCATATTTGAAGACCCGTCTTCTATAATCAAATCCACATCATCAAAACTGATTGCTTCTTGGTCGAAACCTCGTGTGTAATTACCATTATCTTGCAGACCAGATGACATCCCAAAAGTATTAGCAAACCGTGCATCCTCAGCTTCAAGCAAGTCAGTGAATGGGGAAAAAGGCTGCGGTTCAAAATCCCCAGTTGCAGCACTGCCACAGCTTGCTTCATTCCACTGGCAATTAGCAGTGTGATCCCAGTCCAGCAGCTCTGAAGCATCCACACCATCAAGCTCCACTGGAATTGACGTCTGCATCGGCTGGAGGTTTGCATCCGCTGGAGGTTGATTCTGAGTATGGTACCCATTCACAGGTATACCAGCTTGATCAACATATCCAGTAGTTTTACCTTGTGGCCTTCTTATAGATAGCTTCTGATTAGTTCCCGGAGTAAATCTTGCCACGTTCATTGATAAATCAGCATCAAATGTTTCTTCCCCAATTGGTTCCCCTATTCCACATAAAGCAAGCCGTGGGTCTTGATCTGATACAGAAGCAGCCTCCTCGCTAGACAGCATGCTTGATTGGGACGACGTAGCAACTGTTTTTTCACTGAATTCTGGATCAGGATCCTCATAATCATCTGAATGAGGACAACTTGGTATGGCTTGCCTTCGGCATCTGCAGCATCGGTATTGAACCACTTCTAGTATGCTTTCTTCATCAAGTCGCAAGGCATCACCATGAAACCAAGCTGTATATGCAGGGGAACATAAGAAGTTAGAATCTGAAAGATAAAAACAGAGATATAGCTTTCAGTAACAATAATGATGAATGGAGTTACCTTTACATTGCTCGCAGCGGACATATAGGAAATCCGGACAATAAGATTTTTTACAGAGACAACAAGTCGGTTTAATTGCTGATCCCATACCATCCTTGCATTTTAGGATTACATCATTCGCCCTGAAAGCACTTCCACGATTGTCATCCTTATTTTTCTTCCAAGAGAGACCAAAGTATGTGACCGGTTTTTTTCTACGTTTCCTTGTTTTCTCTGGCATGGGTTTTTTAGCTTCAGTATTTGCCTGAGCCTGCAACCTTGCAACACTAAAAGAGGACCAATTAACTGGCCAGGGTTTCACCTCCGTAATTGTACGTGTTTGCACATTCGAGGCACGCAGGGCTTCCACCTTAGCAAGTAGCTTGTCTTCAGCCTTAATGACTGTCTTGGCTTCAACCTTAGCAACTGGCTGGGCCTCAGCCATAGCTATTGTCTGCGCTTGATCCGTTACCGCTGGTTCAGCAGAACGGGAAGAACTAACTTTGAAGATTATTTTGGGAGCACTCACTGGCAATTGGCCAGTGCTCTTCTTCTGAGGCAAGACATATCTTGCATTTCTAGTGAAACTTGTAAGGATAAGATTACGCTTCTGAAGGCATAACTTGCATATCAAACTGGAAGCACCATTGTCTCCTTCGCCACCAACAGATCTTACTGTGCACAACTTGTGACAATTACCTGGTAAATAGTATGAATTAGTTACCAATATTGTAACCAAGTATTGGACAGCTCAGAAAATGATTGATTATCTTTTTCACTGAATAACGAGAGAACAAAAAAGAGGGACTTGGTAGTGTGTCCATACCTTGACAAGAGGTACACCTTACGATATGCCTACATATGATTCATCGAAAAGGCACACATCAGAAGTGAAGAAAATTTCAGTATCTTATAACAACAATAACTGAATGAGCACAACGAAGTTAGTCAAGGAACAAACCTGAAGGGAACATCTTTCTTGCATGAAGTGCAGGGATAGATATCCCCTTTGTGAAAGAGATAAGAAAATACATCTCCAGTTGATGCTTTTACTCGCCTTTGGTACAAACTGGTGAAACAGTTAGACTGTACAATTCCTGCAGTAGGCAAGGAGGTAACCCCAGGTTTCTGCTCAAATTCTCGGACCAAGTACAGTGGGACATGGTTTTCAGAAAACCACAATTTGCCGATCCGATCCTGATTATCTTCTGCTTCCAAAATATTCTTGGTTACACGGACAGGGAGATGCTTCTGGTTGGGGAACTTAAGTGCATATCTTATCTTATTGTCAACTATCTTTTTATCACAAAGTACTGCATTTCTCAGAGCATAGAAATCAAGATCTGAACTTTTTCCATCTGAAAGAGTTTGATCTGGAGGTATGAATTCCTTCCATCTTATATGGGCATCAAGATATCTAACCTGAGAGAGATCGATATTAAGATCATGGATAAATTATAGGTGAATGTAACACTCAGTCTGTCTATAAGATAGTGACAGGAAGTGCTAACCTGCAAAGCAAGCTGAGATGAATTTTCACTTAAACCAACACATGCCCTCCAAGCAAATTGCCGAGTTCGTCTCGGAAGATGGGAACAATCATGATAAGACAGACCTGCTATCTTTTTTTTACCACCTAGTGAACAAAGAACACGTCAAGTTGTTCTCTTGTCAAGAAACATAAATGGAATTGTCATAACAATAATAACAATAATATTAAATGATTAAAATAATAGCAACACTCAAGATGTGCAAATACCTTGACGAGCAACTTTTCTTATGGCCGAACTAAGATAAGCCCCCCTCTGTAAAATACGTTTAGAAACATTTCCTCCACTCCACCAATTAACCTTTTTCCAACTCTTGCCATTGTCAGTAACAGCAGCAGATTCGGTCGCCAATGAACGTTTTCTGCCTCGCCTTCCACCAGTTCCACGTTTTTGGTATGCTGCAGGATGGGATGTGCCCACAGATGCAGCAGGAGATTCCACAGGCCAGTCATCTAATAGCTTCACCCAGCTTGGAGAAAATGCTACTGAACGAATATTACTCTCCAACTGCAATCAACATGAGACACCATTTATAAGATAAGAAAATATCACTGTCATTTATTGCAAAGGATTTCAACATTCTTCGTGCTATTTATTGCACGTCCAATTTGATTAAACTAAACAACATTCACATAACTATGACCATTAACAATGTGCTAAAGAGCCTTCCTGTTTCACATTTATTATTGGGAAATACAAAAGCCTCAAAGGAATGCTTCAAGAAACACGAACTCACTTCAAGCAAGAGGGGTATTATAGTTTTGCAGTTGGAAGCTTCCTGTAGCTGTTTACGCCACCGCTGTTTCTGTTGCATGTCTTGTAGTGAACCGACTAAAAGGCCACCCAAACTTTCCTCCATGTTCACCAGATAAGCAGCAATGCTGGGGAAGTGGCTCTCGGAACTTTTGATTACATGCATGGGACTAAGAACTCGAGCAGATCCCTTGGCAGCATTTGCAGTGGCCAAGTTAAGAAAACAAGCTTTTTTACCTCCAGATGCTGAACTTTTACAGGCAAGGCACCAACCACATTTATCCCTTGGAACTTCCATAATTTTCTTTTCAGTACTTGGCCAAACAAACTGTGCAGCTGGTGAGGAAAATGCTTTCACTTGTAGAGCACAGTCAGCAGCCGTTTTCTTTCTTAGGTTCGTGGTCAATTGGGATGTTGAAACCTTACCTTCATCAGACGTAAGAACAGCTAGATTGGTGGCAGCAGATGCTGCAACACTGCCATGATTGTACAGATTCACGTAAGCCCGTGGCTTAAACAATGACACTTTAGCAGATTTCCCACCACTTGAGAAGTCTGGACGAACTAACCCATGTGATGGCTGTGCGCGCGTTGCGCTAGACACACCTGTTACCACAGGCTCGTTCTGACGAGAAATTGAGGATATCCCAGCGGCTTCAAAAGCTCCATTTCTGGGTGCATTATGCATGTGCTTCGGAGCTAATGGAGTTTTCATACATACTCCATTATTTTTCTCAGTGGCAGTACCTACATTAGTCATCGTGCATTTTTGTTTCTCCAGGCGTTCCACTGAGCATATTGTAGATTGCTTAGCGACAGATTCATGCTGCACATTTATTTGAGGAATTACTACTGTCTTACTGTCCCTGCCATCTGTCAGCGTTGTCATCAGAACACTTCCAATCCCTGCTTTTACCGGAGTAACACTTGACGATGTATTGGATTGTGTTGCATGTTTTGTGCCAGCTTCTTTACCTATTTTTGATCTCTCATTCTGAAATATATCAAGCAGATGCTTCCAGTACTGTGTCATATCAAGCTGATACTTCCAGTACTCTGTCATTCTCCTACAAATATCTGTGTATGCATCTGAAGAGGCAAGTATCTCCACGACCTTGACTACATCATATTGATTGTAATATCTTGCATATGACCCTGCATCCGTAGATGTTCCAATCCTGCGTTGTTTTGCAGAATTAACATTAAAGGAACTATACATATGCAACTATAATTCCAGGACAGGGTAACAGAGAAAAGGCAGAACTACTGTTAAACTATACAAAGTGAGCACCAGGACTTCATGAGAATAGGAAGGACATAGGATGCCAGAGAACTTGCTTGCCCCTAAATTATGAGGTCAAACAGAATATGGTGTTTGCCCTTTTATTATAGCATCCGACTTTCTACTGCTGACATGCTTATCATTATTTCATGATATAAAATGCAAACAGTGGTATTCAAAATGAATCTGTAGGATTTTTCCATAGCAGAATGGAGATATAAAATGAATTCCAAGGTAGTGTAGAATTAAGATGCACAAACTTACACCAGCAAATAGTTGCAGGATCCTAGAAAAAGCCTTCCGCACATATCAATGCCAAACATTTGAGCTCCTCTTGCCCCACGCTCTATTCTTGAAGAAGCTGGTCCAAGCTTGTTAACCACGCATTCTGGACAAAACCAAAGTCCTTGGGGCAGGAAAGCTTTGTTCTGACCAATACATCTTGAGTGGTATGCCCATGGGCAGCCATCACAGCATACCAAAGTTCCATCCATTCCACATATTTGACAATCATCACTGTTGCCGTCCTGAGAAGCATTCGGTAAAACAGCTTCTTGATTTGTCACATTTTGGGCAGTTTCGGAGCTTTGTAAACCCTCGATCTTTTCGCACACAGAAGCTTTTGAGGCTCTAGTGAGGACTGCTCTTGACCCAGACTCTGACAAAATAATAGAGTCGGACTCATATTCCATTTCCTCATTGTAGCCTTCCCGAGCCTCCAGTTCAGCTTTGAATACTTCTGATTCAGTGACATGATCACAGAGTATTTGGAGGAGCCTAAGCTTCGTTGTAACAGGAAGCTTATAATACTCCATGCCCAGGAGGGTTCTACCAAAACTCTGCCCCCCTAGACTCTTAATGTAACCCATTAGGTAGAGGTACTCCAGTAAGAAAGTTGGCCAAGTCAACACATCAAGTAATGCCCAATCTACATACCTGTGCATGATTAAAGTAAAGTGGGAACATAAGTATTGAACTAACAAAGCACAACATTCATGAATATAATTATTCTAGTTAAGCAAGGGCATACTTCAAGCAATTTGAAGCAAGTTCTGATCCGTGAGAGGATTTAGCCTCAAGATGCCGCCTCAGCGCCCGAAGTAGCGATACATGTACAGCATCCAGTAATGTATTCTGCACGGTGCAATTAATGGATGCGACAAAATCATCAAGCCCGAATGGACTGAGGAAGAGCTGCACATTGAATGATCGAAGGAAGTTGTAAACAGAAAACAGATGACTTATAGACTCCTCCGGAACAGCAATGTCTGCCGATGATGGAGGCAACTCGGGGCCCGGGCACAGCTCAGACGGCAATTCTTTAGTGAAAACTGATGAATTGGTAGAAGATTTTGCGTTCCCGGATAAATCCAGATCACCCCCAGTCTGCTGTGATACATCAGTCCTGGCCGGCATCTCGCCCGCAACAACCCTTTGTCTAGTACTTGGTGGCCCTTTCGCCTGCTTGACACTCCCTGGTGAAACCAGCAAGTCCAGCTTCCTCTTCCTGCAGCTCACCTTCATGCCAGATGCACCACTCTCCTGACCCATAAGCAACTCTCTGAGCTGAGGAAGCCCTAACTCCTCGCCCTTCCCATCCTCAAACACCACATTGTACACCCCAATGCTGCCATCATAGGATGCAACCTTCCCAAGGCGAATCGTCCCATCATCTGAAGCACTGCAACTGACGTATCGGCCCACCAAGCATTCCCCCTCCTCGTCCTCCTTCACCTGAGGGCCGCCATGAGATGTGTTGGGCTGTTGGTCCACCACTCTGCTGTCACCTTCCTCCATTGTCACCTCACGTGGTGCAACCACCACGGCATGATCTTGGCCAGAAGCGCTGGTCTCATCCACCTCCATCTTGGATTCGCTCACCACAGGCACCGCCACATCCTGCTGCTTGTCCAGGACGGCATCCGCATTGCCCACGCTCAGCAATGGAGTCACCGCAGGGGTATTTTCTGCTTCTCCCACCGCAACCCGCAAGCCAACTTGAGTGATCTCCACTCCGCACCCCTCCCTCGCCTCGTCTGCGGTAGGAGGGGAGGCGCAGCCGAGCATCCGATGAGGGACCTCCAACACACGGTCCTCCATCCTCACCTCACCTGGCGCAACCACCACGGCATGATCTTGGTCAGAAGCGCTGCTCTCATCCACCCCCATGTTTGATTCGTTCAGCACCACAGGCGCCGCCACATCTTGCCGCTTCTCCAGAACGCCCACATCGTTCACCTCTGCCTTGGACTCGGTTGCTGCCTGGCGCTCTGTGGCCAAGGGCGCCTCATCCACATCCATGTTGGCTTGGCTCACCGCGGGCGCCGCCCCGTCCTGCTGCTTGTCCAGGACGGCCTCCTCATTGCCCTCGGTCAGCAATGGCGCCGCCCCACCAGGGGGATTTCCTGCTTCTCCCGCCGGCGCCGGCTCGCCACCCTGGGCGATCTCAAACCTGTTCCCCTCCCTCGCCTCTTCGGCGGGAAGAGGCGAGGCGCCGGCGAGCATCCGATGAGAAACCTCCGCCGCAGGGTCCATGGCGCGGCCGAAAAAACCCTAGCGCCTACAGAGTATAATCATACGCACCGCGAGACGAAGAAGTAGCTCCCGACGGAAGCGGGCGCTCGTGGCGGCGCGTGGCAGGGGCGGAGCAGATGCGGAGCGCCTATGGATGGTGCGCCGCCAGGAGTAATAGTTAGGGCGAATCTGCGGAGTTGGGGATAGTGCGCGGGGGAAGGAGGAGGAGGAGTGCGGAGCGGAGTCTGATCGGTGGATCGGCTTCGCAACCCTATCGCGGTGAGCGGCGGCGGCTGCGGCGGCGGGGTGAGGGGAGGAGGAGGGGGGGCAGAGGACGAGATGACGGAGAGGAGCGCCGCACGCGCACGAGCGGAGCACAAAAGGGAAGGGAGCGGAAAGCGAGCCGCACCCGCACCCGGTCGGCACTCGGCCTGGCTCCGAGTCGGTTGCGAATCGACCGACCGACGGACCCGGTGGGGACACGCGCCCAGTGCGTGCCGTTCGGCTCGTCGTACGTGCCCGGGCTGGGCTAACTGGCTTGGCTGGACCAGGTCGTGTGTGTTCGTTCGGGCGTGCGTCGCCTGCTGCGGGCCGCGGCAGCACGTCACCGAGCGCGACGACGTCGGCGGCGTGCGCAGGGAGGGAGGGAGCAGGATGGAGGGAGGCGTTGCCGTTTTTTCAAATTCAAAACGGTGGAGGGAGTGTGGCCGGAGCGCCCTGCCCCGTTGCCCGTTGCCTCCTGTTGCTTTGCGCCAACAAATTCCTACGCCCGGTTCGAGTCCAATTCGGTGCTTGCTTTTTTTCGTGCTGCACGATCGTGGACAAAAAAGGATTTGATGCTCATGTTTCGTTTTCCGATGAATACATACATATACTCACACCAGAAACCGTGGCGTCACTTGCAAGTTATAAATTCGCGCGAGAAAATGGTCACTTCCTCAACATCATCGTTCACTCGTGAAAAAATCGATTAGTTTGTATATTAAAACGAACTAAGCAAACTACATTTTGATGAAACAATCACGAAAGCAAGAACCATAAGTGAAGCATATCTTCGTTGTGCCGAGAAACCGTCAAGGAAACTAAAAGCCTCGTCTTACCTAAACATCTTCGTTGTGACATTTTTTTAGGGTTTGGAGATATGCTCCTTTCTCTTTCTTTTTTTTTGAACCACTAACACTAGGAAAGGCTCCTACTGCTTTACCATTGAATAAATATCACATAAGTCTTTTTTACATATTTACAAATGGGCAATGCCCTGAAGGATAAAAGGAAATAGTAAAATTACAGAGAGGAAATTATGTTTTGGATATGAGGATGGAGATCCTCCTTAGTCCTATGAACTAACACTAGATCTGAGACCAGTCTAGCCTTCCAGGAAGCTACAGTTGGTTGAATACCATTGAATAACAAGTTATTTCTTTCTTTCCAGATCTTTCAGGCTCCTAAAAAAACAATTTCCATTTACAGCTTTTTTGTTCCAAGATGCCTTCCCTAGTTCAATTATCTGCAATCTTGTAGTCGTTGAGGGCCAAATTATTTGGAGAAGGTTCCAACATGATTTGCTAAAGGAACATTCAAAAATCATATGCTCAATAGTTTCTTCTGGAGGATTGGCACACCTTAGGCAATTATAACCTGAACTCAGTGAGAGATTTCTTCTTCTTAGCATATTTCTGGTGTTTAGTCTGTCTGATAATACTAGCCATCCAAAAAACTTAACTTTTGGGGTACATTTGGCTTTCCATAACCATTTGAAAGTGATATGTGGCTCTAGGTCCTTGAAATAGAATTGATAATATAGGCTTGAAGAGAATTTTTCATTACCCCAAACATATGACCATTTATATGTATCACCTTGAGTCAAGTTACTTCTCTGCAGATATTCTGAATGTCCTTTAACTCCTCCAAAGCTTTAGGGGAGAGAGGCAGGAAAAAAGTACTGTGCAGTTGATCTGATGAAAGGAATTCTTGGACAGACATATCTTCTTTCCTTAGATAAGAGAAAATCCTGGGATGACTTTCCTCAAACACCCCATCTTGCCATTTGTCCTTCCAAAATAAAGTTGAAGTGTCATTGCCAATTGAGCTCGAAGCAATACCTCTAAAAATGTGGGACAGTTTAAAAACATCCTTCCACCAGAAGGATCCTCTAGGAGATAGAGCATGAGGAACCTTATCAGTATAGTAGGCATTCCAAATTAAAGTGACCCATGGAGTGTCAACTTTATTATAGAATTTATGTAGATATTTTAATAAAAGCCCTTCATTTTGTACCCTTAGATTGAGAATTTCCAGGTCTCCTTTCTTCTTTGGTCTACAAATTTTGTCTCATGCTGCCAATGAATAACATTTCTCTCCATCCTCTGTTTTTTTGTTCCAGAGACAGTGTCTTTGAATTTTCTCCACATGATTTATGATTTTCTCTAGTAATTTTATTGAGCACATTGCAAAGGTTGCTATGGAAGCCAATAAATAATTTATAACTGAAACCCTGCCACTATATGACATCATCAGGAAGGAAGCTGAAACTTTCCTTTCAATTCTATCCACCGGAGGCATTAAATCATACACAGTAGGTTTAGTGGTCCCCAATGGTAGACTCGGATATGTAAAGGGCATAGAGGCCACGGTACAACCAATTATATATGCAATTTCCTTAGTCTTGTATTCTGACAAATTAATGGGTATCATGTTGGACTTTTGAAAATTAATTGTTAGACCAGTAGATGTTGCATATTTTTGAAGGATTTCTTTCATGGCTTGAACTTGATCTGTACAGGCAGGCATGATAATTAATGTATCATCTACATATTGCACAATTGAGAAATCTTGGCCAAAGTCAGGAGAGAATGGAGCATGCAAAATATTTTCCTTGAAGTCTTTATTGATAGCAGACTGTAAGAGGTCAGCTGCAAGAACAAAAATAAGAGGAGAGAGAGGGTCTCCTTGCCTGACACCCCTCATACAGTAAAACTGTCTGCCAGGAACCCCATTCAGTAAAATAGCTGACTTGCATGTCCCAAAGATAATTTCAATCTATTTCAACCATCTTTCATCAAACCCCATTTGTCTCATAATCTTGATCATAGCAGAGTGATCAATTATGTCAAAAGCTTTGGCAAAGTCCAACTTTAATAACATAATTTCCCTTTTTGATGTGTCACATTGGTAAATAAATTCAAAAGCCCATGCCAAACAATCTTGTATGTTTGTCCCTTTAAGAAATCCATATTGATTTTTGTGCACACTCTAAAGGACTACCTTTTGTAATCTATTTGCCAATATTTTGGTAATAAGTTCTAGTATACAATTCAGAAGAGTGATGGGCCTATAATCATTAACAGTTTCAGGGGAGTCAACCTTTGGAATTAGAGCAATGTGTCCCATGTTAATGCTTTCCAAGTTTAGATTTCATTCATGAAACTGGAAGCATAATTCATAAATATCCTCTTTGATAATATGCCAGCAACTTTTGAGAAATTGGACATTGAAACCATCAGGGCCAGGGGCTTTGTCAGTTGGCATTTCCTGAACAACTTTATCAATTTCATCTTTAGTAAAAGGAGCAGAGAGTGCATCAAGTCCAGGTGTAGGAGTAATAAGAGCTTCTAAGTCCAATACCATAGCTAGTTGAGTTGCAGTGCCAAGTCTTTCTTTCTAGGTTTGAAAAAATATCTTCTCCTTGTCAACATGTTCTGTCACTAGAGACCCATCAGAGAGTTTAATAGAAGCTACATTGTTTCTTCTATATCTTTTAGTAGCATAATTATGAAAAAATAGTGTTTTTATCCCATAATTTTGTCCATCTTACTGTACATATCTTTTTCCAATAAATATTCTGATATTCTAACAGTCTAGCCAAGTGTGCCTTTAAAATTTTTCTGAAATTCTTTTCATGACAAAAGAGACCTCTTCTGTCCTCTAGATTATCCAATTCAGCTAGAGCTTTATTTGTATTTTCAATACATATTGAAAGTCTTGAGATGGATTTACTCCAAAATTTCAAATCATACCTTAGTCTCTTGAACTTAGCATTAATGTTAGCTGCACAGTTATTTTTAAAGGTAGGTTTATCCCAAATTTTGGACACTCTTTCAAGAAAGCCGGGATGATCAACCCAGTAATTTTCAAATCTAAAAGTCCTACTTCCAGGAATCTTTGTTTGAATTGTGACAATACATGGGGAGTGGTCTGATGTTGGATTACCTTGTGATGTAACCACTGTATTTGGGTAACTGGAAGTCCAATGAATGGAGGTAAAAACCAATCAAGTTGCTCAAGGAGAGGATCATCTTGCATATTGCTCCAAGTGTATTGCCTTCCCTTAATGGGCAGTTTAGTCAGATTTTGCTCCCTTATGAAATCATTAAAAATTAACATGTCATTGACATTTCCTCCAGGTTTGTTTCTGTTATTAGGAGATCTAATAAAATTAAAATCCCCCATAATAATCTAATCTTCATCATCAGGAATTTGTAGCTCAAATAACCATTTCACAAATTGCTCTCTTCTTTCTCCATCACATGGTCCATACACATTAATTAATGTCCAAGTTTGAGTAGACTATGTAGAAGTAAAATGAACAGAAATAGCAAATTGCTCACAGTGCATAACCATTCCAGAGAATAAATAACTATTCCAAATAATGATTAAACCACCAGAAGCACCAGTTGATGGAACATAGACAAAATCATCAAATCTTTTAGGACAACATGATTTAATAAAATCCACATCAAAAGATTCCTTCTTTGTTTCTTGCAAGCATATCACAGAACAACCACTTTCATTTATAGCATTCATAAGTGATAATTGCTTGTCCTTAGCATTCAAACCCCTTATGTTCCAACACAAAATAATCCATTGTTTGAGAAACATTATTATTACAATAAGATAATAACAGATGACAGTTAAACACTGCCAGAATCTTCTTCCTCCTGGAGAGGATCCCAAAGCTTCTTAGGAGTTAATTCCTAAAGTGGAACACCACATAGACCAACACCAATAGCTTGAATCATGGGGATGGTTGTTGGAAGGAGTTGTAGGGTTTCGTAGCATGGAAAACAAAAAAATTCTACCGCATACAAACAAACAAGCCAAGATCTATCTACTAGATTGTAGCAACGAGTCGATAGAATAACTCACCCTCGAAGATTCCAAAGTGTTTAACGAGAGAGGATTCTCGTGGGTGATGTAGTCGTACTCTTGCCGATCTCAAGATCGCGTAGACGATCCTTCCGACGCAAGGCTCGTAGCGCTCCCGCAATCGATCACACGCTCACTCGACGAAGACCTTCCTCTCCCTTGTTCCAGAAAATGGAGGTTGTAGCACTCTCTCGTGATTCCAAGAAGACAACGGCGTGGTACCTAAGTAGAGGGGAGATCTCGCAGGGCTTCGCCTTAAGCCGGAGCGAGTATGGTGGAGTATGAGAGAGTCCCCCGACGATCTAGGGTTTAGACACGCCGAGGAAGAGGTGCTAGAGCCGGCAGCTAGGGCTTAGTGGTGCCCAAGTCGGCGGCAAGGAGATCCCTAGGCGGCGGCGTCTTGGAGGGCGGCGGCTAGGGTTAGGGTTTTCGGGGCAAGGGACTTGTGTGTCTCTAGGAGGGAGCCCTGCCCCTCCTTATATAGGTGGAGGGGCCGGCCAGCCAAGGGGAGGGAGAGGATTCCCTCCCCAACTCGGCTTGGGTGGGCGCCGTCGGTTGGAGGAGGGAACTCCTCCCCAACTCGGTTTCCCACTCCTCCTCCTCTTTCCAAAACTTGCCGTTTGACTTTCAAACTAGCCGTTTGACTTTTCAAACTAGGATTTGAATAAACCCTCTATTTTGTACAGCAATGACACCGAGTACATGATGCAATCATATCAACTTGATATAACACATTCATGTACCCTTCCCCCCGGAGTGCCGGACATTCCGAAACCTTCTAGAACATTCCCGATGAAAACACCGGAACCATTCCCCAACTCCGAAATGGGACTTTCCTTATATGAATCTTATTCTCCGGACCATTCCGGATCTCCTCGTGATATCCCGAATCCCATTCGAGACTCCGAACAACATTCGGTCTCTTTCTCATCATTCCATAACTACTCAAACAACGTCGAATCCTTAAGTGTGTCTCCCTACGGTTCGTGAATTATGCGGACATGATCGAGACACTTCTCCGAAAAATAACCAATAGAGGAATCTGGAAATTCATATGGCTCCCACATATTTCTACGATTACTTTGCGATCGAATGAACCACTTACATACGATATCAATTTCCCTTTGTCTCACGATAGTTTACTTATCCGAGGTTATGATCGTCGGTATCTCTGCATACCTAGTTCAACCTCGTTACCGATAAGTACTCTTTTCTCGTTCCCGTGATATGTGATCCCTTGTGAGCCAGTCACATGCTTGCAAGCTAATTGGATGACATTTCACCGAGAGGGCCCAGAGTATATCTATCTGTCATATGGATGGACAAATCCCACTCTTGATCCATGTGTTTCAACCAATACTTTCCGAATACTCAATGCCACCTTTATAGCCACCCAGTTACGGTGTGGTGTTTGATGAAGGGAATATGCCCTGAGAGGCAATAATAAAGTGTTTATTATGTGTATTCCAAGTATATGATAGATGTTTATTTTGCATGCTATAATTGTATTAATACGGAAACGTTAATACATGTGTGTTTAATAAACAAACAGAAAGTTCCTAGTTATGCCACTCTCGTAAACTAGCTCGTTGATTAACAAGATGATCAAGGTTTCCTGATCATGGGCATTGGATGTTGTTAATAACGGGATCACGACATTAGTGTAATGGTGTGATGAACATTCATCCGAAGTATAGCATTACGATCAAAGTCATTGATTTTATATTGCTATAACAACTTACGAAGTGATCCTAATCCTTAGACCATGAGATCATGTCAATCACTAACACCGGAAGAGTTTCTTGATAACATCAAACGTCACACCGTAATGTGGTGATTATAAAGATGGATTCGTAACTAATAAAGTGTTATGTTGAGGCTCATGGATCGAGAGTGGAATTTGTTCATCCCGATGATGATAGATATACTGGGCCCTCTCGGTGATATCACATTGATTAGCTTGCAAGCAAGTGATTTGATCACTAGAATGTTATATCACAGAACGAGAAAAGAGTGCATGTCAAGAACGAGATCAAACTAGGTATGGAGATACCGATGATCGAATCTAGGACATGTAATATATCGTGAAACAAAGGGATTAAGATACTAGCGTAAAAGGTTCCGACGATCACAAGAAAGTCATCGTTGAATGTGTGGGAGTCAGTATGGGTCTCCAGATCCCGCTTCTGATTATTGATCCGAGAGGGGTCTCGATCATGTCCGCATTATTCACGAACCGTAGGGTGGCACACTTAAGAGACACCGACATCCAATTGGAGCAAATGTTTCATGCCGAAAGAATGAACAAGCGCAGGAATTTATTTCACTAGATACCGAAACAGGTTTTCGGGTGAAATTGCATAAAGTGGTTATGCATGTGAAATATAATTCTAGCAAGGGGTTATTTGTGAATGTTTGTCATTAAAGTAATTGACAAAATTCTGAAGAAAATAAAAGAGTTTTATTTAATGAGAGTTGCATTAAATTTGGTGGAAATTTAATGGGAATTTGAGTGGACTTTTGAGTGGAGGGAATTTAAAGGAGATTTGTGAGTGGAGTGTCCACCCACATGAAGAGGAGAGGGCAAGGGGGCAGCCCCATGCGCCGGCCACCCCCTTGGGGTTCCCCCCTCCTCCTAGAAAAGGAGCCCCCCTCCTCACTTGTCTCACACACCTCCTCGTGAAGGATCTCTCTCCCCCTCTAGAATTTATCCCCCATGGTCTCGGACTAGCGAGATACATGTTCCCGGTGGCTATTCGGCAAGAAAGAGTTGTGCTTCCGCTGCATCGCTGGAGCGAGGAGGCGGAGGTTGCTCGGTGCCTCAAACGTGTGTGCGAGCACGGATGCACTGCTGATTTGCGGCGCTAGGACTTCCTCTCGATCTTGAGATCGGCAAGAGATCGTCTACATCAACCACGAGTTGAACTCGTTAAGCTTTGTCGGTCTTCAAGGGTATGTTCTCTACGGATATACATCCGCCCGTTGTTTGTATCTAGTAGATAGATCTTGGTATATAGTTCACATCGTAGGAAATTTTTTGTTTTCTATGCTGCGAACCCTACAGTGGTATCAGAGCCGGATCTATGCGTAGATACTTTACACGGGTAGTACACATATGAGTATGTGGGCGATGATGATCATGTTGTTGCTCCTTTGTTGTAATTTTGGATATTGGTGGCATAGTGGGATGAAGCGGCCCGGACAAACTTTACATGTCCTCGCACATGAGACCTGTTCCACGCTTGACATGCAACTAGTTTGCATAAGTGGCTAGCGGGTGTCTGTCTCTCCTACTATAGTCAATATCTATTTTGCAAGCGAGTTGTCAACAATTTGATTATCCTCGTTGTGGTTCATGTTCGTAGGTAAGAACGGTTCTATCTCGAAAGCCCTAAGCCACGTAAAACTTGCAGTGATAAATTAGAGGTCTAGTTTAGATTGTTTTGGGCTAGTGTTATGATATGGTAGTGTTGTAAGTAGAAGTATGAGATGATACTCTTACACACATAGCGTGTAAAATCCATAGACCTTGGATTTACACATATAGGTATGATAGTGATCATACCACGATGCACATGATAGAGATCATCTGCGGGAACCATATAATTTCACTAATAAACATATGATGTTTGATAGCATCTTATATTGCTTGTTTAGCGCTTTGTTAGCATAATAAGATGATCCCTCATTTAAATATCAAGATAAGAATGTGTTCTTCCTTTAGTATGCACCGATTATGTTTTCGTCGCTCCAAGACATCACGTGATGATCGGGTGTTCTTGGATCCACGACCATATTTCGGGTGTAAAACAGTTACACACGCGAATACTAAGGTTATAACTTGGCGAGCCTAGCATTTACAGACATGGCCTCGGAACACGGACCGAAAGGTTAAGCATGAGTCATATAGTTGATATGATGCCCATTTGATGCTCGCCTTTGAAGCTATACCGACTCACGTGATGATCGGACTTGGTGTAGTGGATTTGGTTCATGTAATCACCAAAAAGGCACGATGGATGTCATTTTGAGTGGGAGTTCATTCGTAATATAGATTAGTTGAACTCAATCTATCATACACTTAGTCTAAACTTTACAAATTCTGTAGATGGCACCACCGCTTTTAATTTCAATGTGTTCATGGAGAAAGAGAAACTAGCAACGGTAGCAACTTTACCGAATGGGCCATGAATTTGAGGATTCTCCTCTCTGCACAAAAGCAATATGTGCTAGAAGCACCGTTAGGCCCCCACCTTTTGATGATGCCCCGACGAGGAGAAGAATGTCTATCGACTCGTCGGAGGACCACAACTTAGTTCATTGCGGCATATTGTATGGGCTAGAGCGGAACTTGAAAGCGTTTGAAAACGGCAATGCATTTGATACAATGGGTGAGTTGAAAATGATTTTCGACACACATGTCAGTAGAGAGCTACAACGCTCGTAAAAGTTCTTTAGCGCATGATGGAAGAGCACAACTCCGTTAGTGAGCATGTACTCAAGATGTCAAGTTACGCCGATAAGCTTGTGTCCTTGGGAATATCGATTCCCATTGACTTAGGCATCCATCGTGTTCTCGGTCTACGCCACCTAGCTATAAGAGCTTCGTGATGAACTATAATATGCAAGGCATGAAGAAGTCTCTCCCGAGCTTCACAATGCTTAAAACCGCAGAAGTGGAGATCAAAAGAACATCAAGTGTTGATGATCAATAGGAACCGGTTTCAAGAAAGACAAGAAGGGAAAATGGAAGGAAGTAAGGCGGCAAGCCTGTTGCTAGCTGAAAAAACCCGAGTTGGACCTAAGTCGATTTCGAGTGCTACTATTGTAAGGGGACCGACCATGGAAGCGCCCCAAGTATCTGGCGCATAAGAAGGCGGCAAGGCAAACAAAGGTATATATGATATACATGTTATTGATGTGTACTTGACTAGTGCTCGCATGAGAACACAGGTATTTGATACCGTTCGGTTGCTAATATTTGTAACTCGAATCGGGTGCGGAACAAGCGACCGCTAGCAAGGGTGAGGTCAAGATGCGTGTCAATGGATCAAGCGTTGATGTGATCGCCGTCGGAACGCTGCCTCTCCACTTACCGTCGGGATTAGTTATAAACTTGAATAAATGTTATCTGGTGCCTGCACTGAGCATGAACATTGTATATGGATCGTGTTTGATGCGAAGTGGTTATTCATTTAAATCCGAGAACAATGGTTGTTCCATTTATATGAATGAAATCTTTTATGGTCATGCACCGATGATGAATGGTTTATTTCTATTAGATCTCGATGATAATGTTACACATATTCATAATGTTGATGCTAAAAGGATTAAACTTAATGATGATATATCCGCATATATGTGGCACTGCCGTCTAGGTCATATTGGCGTTAAACGCATGAAGAAGCTCCATTCGGATGGACATTTGGAATCACTTGATTATGAATCATTTGATACATGTGAGCCATGCCTTATGGGCAAGATGACTAGAACGCTTTTCGGTTCAATGGAGCGGGCGGATTTATTGGAAATCATACATTCGATGTATGTGGTCCAATGAGTGTGTCCACGAGGTGGATATCGTTATTTTGTTACTTTCACGGATGATTTGAGTAGATACGGTTATATCTACTTGATGAAACACAAGTCTGAAACCTTTGAAAAGTTCAAGGAATTTCGAATGAAGTGGAAAATCATCGTAATAGAAAGATCAAATTTCTACGGTCCGACCGTGGAGGTGAGTATCTAAGTTACGAGTTTAGCACTCACATGAAAGAGTGTGGAATTGTTTCACAACTCACACCGCCGGAACACCACAAATGAAATGGTGTGTCGAACGTCGTAATCGTACTTTATTAGATATGGTTCGATCTATGATGTCTCGACGGACTTGCCGTTGTCATTTTGGGGTTATGCACTAGAAAGCTGCATTCACTTTAAATTGGGCACCATCTAAATCCGTTGAAAAGACACCAGTATGAATTGTGGTTTGGAAACAAACCTAAGCTGTCATTTCTTAAAGTTTGGGGATGCGATGTTTATGTGAAGAAACTTCAACCGGATAAACTCGAACCCAAAGCGGAAAAATGCGTCTTCATAGGATACCCTAAAGAAACTATTGGGTATTCCTTCTATCACAGATCCGAGGGCAAGGTTTTTGTTGCCAAGAATGGATCCTTTCTAGAGAAAAGTTTCTCATGAAAGGTGTGAGTAGTCGGAAGGTAGAACTCAAGAGGTTGTGGAACCTTCTCTTCAAAGTATGGCGAGTAGCGCAAGGAAGTTGTTCCGGAGTTGGCTCCACTGTTGAAGAGGGAACTAATGATAATGATCATGAAACTCCGAAGAGAGTACTACCGAACCTCGCAGTCAAACAGACGCGTGCAGCTCCGAGTCAGACGGAAATCTGTCATGAATTTCATGGTTGATGAAAATGATGACCTGCGACGTATGAAGAAGCGATGATGATCCCGGATTCCAACAAATGGTTAGAAGCCATGAAATCGAGATGGAATCCATGTATGAAAATCAAGTTTGGAACTTGGTGGAATTACCTCACCACCGAAAGGCCGTGGAGAACAAATGGATTTTCAAAAGAAAAGCGATGTCGATGGTAATGTGATCTATAAAGCTCGACTTGTCGAGGGGTTTCGACAAATTCAAGGAGTTGACTACGATGAGACTTTCTCTCCCATAGCGATGCTAAAGTCAGTTAGGATTATGTTAGCAATTGCTGCATATTTCGATTATGAGATATGGCGGATGGATGTCAAAGCGTTTCTCAATGGTAATATTGAAGAAGAGTTGTATATGATACAACCAAAGTGGTTTTTCGATCCTAAGGATGCTAACAAGGTGTGCAAGCTTCAGCGATCCATCTATGGATTGAAGCAAGCATCACGAAGTTGGAATCTCCGCTTTGATGAGGTGATCAAAGAGTTTGGATTTGTCCAAACTTATGGAGAAGCTTGTATTTACAAGAAAGTGAGTGGGAGCATTGTGGCATTTCTGATATTATATGTGGATGACATATTATTGATCGGAAATGATATAGATCTTTAAACAGTGTTAAAAGTTATCTATTCTTCAAATTTTCAATTAATGACCTATGTGAAGCGTCGTACATATTAGGCATAAATATCTATAGAGATAGATCTAGGCGCCTAATAGGGCTATCACAAAGTACATACCTTGATAAGATTTTAAAGAAGTTTAAAATGGACGGAAGTAAGAAGGGTTCTTACCTATGTTGCAAGGCAAGACATTGAGTAGGACTCAAAGTCCGGCTGCGGAAGAAAGAGAGATAATGGACAAAGTCCCTATGCTTGACCATAGGCTCTATAATACGCCATGCTATGTACAAGAGGATGTGGCACATGCTATTAGTTTGACTAGTAGGTACCAATCGGATCCGTGTTGAACACTGGATAGCGGTCAAGAATATCCTTAAGTACTTACGAAGAACTAAGGATATGTTTCTTGTATACGGAGGTGAAGAAGAGCTCGTCGCTAAGTGTTATGTCGACGCTAGCTTTGACACCGATCAGGATGACTCTAAGTCTCAATCC
This sequence comes from Avena longiglumis, assembly GCA_030063025.1. Taxonomy (NCBI): domain Eukaryota; kingdom Viridiplantae; phylum Streptophyta; class Magnoliopsida; order Poales; family Poaceae; genus Avena; species Avena longiglumis. The sequence goes on along the minus strand of CP125979.1, from coordinate 444,765,039 downwards.
GGATACGTATTTCTCATGAATGGCGGAGCGGTTAGTTGGAGGAGCTCCAAACAACCTGTGGTAGCGGGATCAACAACGGAGGCCGAATATGTTGCTGCTTAGAAGCGGCTCAGGAAGCAGTTTGGATGAAGGAGTTCATATCCGAACTAGGAGTGGTGGCAAACGCGTTGGACCCAATGGTGATCTATTGTGACAACAATGGTGCCATTGCCAATGCTAAAGAGCCAAGGTCTCACAAGCATTCCAAGCATATTAAGCGCCGGTTTCACTCCATCCGCAAGCATGTCAAGGATGGAGATATAAAGATTTGTAAAGTACATACGGATCTCAATGTAGCAGATCCGTTGACTAAAACTCTCCCTAGAGCAAAACATGATCAACACCAGAACTCAATGGGTGTTAGATTTATCACTATGTAACTAGATTATTGTCTCTAGTGCAAGTGGGAGACAAGGAATATGCCCCGAGAGGCAATAATAAAGTGTTTATTATGTGTATTCCAAGTATATGATAGATGTTTATTTTGCATGCTATAATTGTATTAATCTGAACGTTAATACATGTGTGTTTAATAAACAAACATAAAGTTCCTAGTTATGCCTCTCTCATAAACTAGCTCGTTGATTAACAAGATGATCAAGGTTTCCTGATCATGGACATTGGATGTTGTTAATAACGGGATCACAACATTAGTGTAATGGTGTGATAAACATTCATCTGAAGTATAGCATTACGATCAAAGTCATTGAGTTTATATTGCTATAACAACTTACAAAGTGATCCTAATCCTTAGACCATGAGATCATGTCAATCACTAACACCGGAAGAGTTTCTTGATAACATCAAACGTCACACCGTAGCAGGTGATTATAAAGATGGATTCGAACTAATAAAGTGTTATGTTGAGGCTCATGGATCGAGAGTGGAATTTGTTCATCCCGATGACGATAGATATACTCTGGGCCCTCTCGGTGATATCACATTGATTAGCTTGCAAGCAAGTGATTTGATCACTAGAATGTTATATCACAGAACGAAAAAGTGCATGTCGGTAACGAGATCAAACTAGGTATGGAGATACCGATGATCGAATCTCGGACATGTAATATATCGTGAAATAAAGGGATTAAGATACTAGCGTAAAAGGTTCCGACGATCACAAGAAAGTCATCGTTGAATGTGTGGGAGTCAGTATGGGTCTCCAGATCCCGCTTCTGATTATTGATCCGAGAGGGGTCTCGATCATGTCCGCATTATTCACGAACCGTAGGGTGACACACTTAAGAGACACCGACATCCAATTGGAGCAAATGTTTCATGCCGAAAGAATGAACAAGCGCAGGAATTTATTTCACTAGATACCGAAATAGGTTTTCGGGTGAAATTGCATAAAGTGGTTATGCATGTGAAATAGAATTCTAGCAAGGGGTTATTTGTGAATGTTTGTCATTAAAGTAATTGACAAAATTCTGAATAAAATAAAAGAGTTTTATTTAATGAGAGTTTGCATTAAATTTGGTGGAAATTTAATGGGAATTTGAGTGGACTTTTGAGTGGAGGGAATTTAAAGGAGATTTGTGAGTGGAGTGTCCACCCATGAAGAGGGAGGGCAAGGGGCAGCCCATGCGCCGGCCACCCCCTTGGGGTTCCCCCTCCTCCTATAAAAGGAGCCCCCCTCCTCACTTGTCTCACACACCTCCTTGTGAAGGATCTCTCTCCCCCTCTAGAATTTATCCCCCATGGTCTCGGACTAGCGAGATACATGTTCCCGGTGGCTATTCGGCAAGAAAGAGTTGTGCTTCCGCTGCATCGCTGGAGCGAGGAGGCGGAGGTTGCTCGGTTCCTTGAACGTGTGTGCGAGCACGGATGCGCTGCTGATTTGCGGCGCTAGGACTTCCTCTCGATCTTGAGATCGGCAAGAGATCGTCTACATCAACCACGAGTTGAACTCGTTAAGCTTTGTCGGTCTTCAAGGGTATGTTCTCTACGGATATACATCCGCCCGTTGTTTGTATCTAGTAGATAGATCTTGGTATATAGTTCACATCGTAGGAAAAATTTTGTTTTCTATGCTGCGAACCCTACATTTGATGTCATCAAAGCATCCATCCGGTAAAGGTGATATGCATGATCTCATGGTCGAAGGAATTAGATTACTATGTATCAGAAAGCATATAGCAATTGAACTATTAAAATGACTTGATCTTTATGCTACGCTTATCTATAGGAGTATGTCCACCATATCATTCTCCTAACGATATGATCTTGTTGTTGATAACATCTCAATGTCCATGATAGGGAAACCACAATCATTTATCAACCAACAAGCTAGTGATGTATAGAGGCTTATACTAGGGACTTCAATTTAAGTTTACAAATCACATAAGTATCAATGTTTCCTTGTTAATACTATTAGAGCATGAATATAAACATTTATCATAAACATAAAGATATAATAATAACTACATTTATTATTGCCTCTAGGGCATATCTCCAACAGTCTCCCACTTGCACTAGAGTCATCTAATCTAGATTACATGGTAATATACCGAACACCCATGGCAGTTTGGTGTTGGTCATGTTTTGCCCTCGGGAGAGGTTTAGTCAACGGATCCGCCACATTCAGATATGTGTGTACTTTGCAAATCTTTATATCCCCATCTTGTATATGTTCTCGAATAGCATGAAAACGTAGCTTAATGTGCTTCAGCTTCTTGTGTGACCTTGGTTCTTGCGCATTGGCTATGGCGCCCATGTTATCACAGTAGATAGACATTGGGTCCAGCGCACTAGGAACCACACCCAGCTCTGTAATGAACTCTTTCATCCATATCGCTTCTTGTGAAGCCTCCGAAACAACCATGTATTCCGATTCAGTTGAAGATCTCGCCACAACGCTTTGCTTTGCACTCCTCCAGCTAATTGCTGCACCATTCAAAATAAATACGTATCCAGATTGTGATTTAGAATCATCCGGATCGGTGTTCCAACTAGCATCGGTGTAACCATTAACAACGAGCTATTCATCACCTCCATAAGAAAGAACCATATCCTTAGTTCTTCTCAAGTACTTAAGGATGTTTTTGCCGATGTCCAATGATCCACTCCTGGATCACTTTGATATCTGCTAGTTAAGCTAACGACAAGATATGCAATGTCGGGTCTAGTACATAGCATGGCATACATTAGAGATCCTATGGTGAGGCATAGGGAGTTTTACTCATCCTTTCTCTATCTTACGCGATGTCGGACTTTGAGTTTTACTCAAGGTCGTATTGAGCAACATGGGCAAGAACCCTTTCTTGCTATCTTCCATTCCAAACCTCTTTAGAACTTTGTCCAAATATGTACTTTGTGACAATGATATTTGGCGTTCGATCTATCTCTATAAATCTTTATGCCTAATATATAAGCTTGCCGCCAAGATCCTTCATTGAAAACTATTATTCAAATATTCCTTGACACTATTAAGAAGGTCTACATCATTCCCAATCAACAATATGTCATCTACATATAGTATTAAGAATGCCACAGCTCCCTCACTTTCTTATAAATACAAGCTTCTCCATAAGTTTGTATAAAACCAAAACTTTTGATTACCTTATCAAAACGTTGATTCCAACCGGATGCTTGCTTCAATCCATAGATGGACCGTTGAAGTTTGCATACCTTGTTAGCATCTTTAGGATCGACAAAACCTTTGGATTGCATCATATACAACTCTTCATCAATGTCTCCATTGAGGAATCTTGTTTGACATCCATCCGCCATATCTCATAATCATAATATGCGATTGCTAACATAATCCTCACAGACTTTAGCTTCGCTACTGGTGAGAAAGTCTCATCGTAGTCAACTCCTTGAATTTGTCGAAACCCTTTTGCGACAAGTCAAGCTTTATAGACAGTAACATTACCATCAGCATCTGTTTTCTTCTTGAAAATCCATTTATTCTCGTGACCTTCGGCCATCCGGTAAGTCCACCAAAGTCCATACTTGGTTTTCGTACATGGATCCAATCTCGGATTTCATGGCTTCTTGCCATTTATTGGAATCTGGGCTCATCATCGCTTCCTCATATGTCTCGGGGTCATCGGTGTTATCCACCAACATGACACTCATAACGGGATCATACCAATGAAGAGTGGTACGAGTTCTCATTGACCTGCGAGGCTCTGTAGCAACTTCAACCGAAGTTTCATGATCATCATCATTAGCTTCCTCTCTTATTGGTGCAGGCACCACAGGAACTTCTTCCGGTGCTGCGCTACTCGCAATTTCGAGAGAAGGTTCGACAACCTCGTCGAGTTCTACTTTCCTTCCAGTCACTTCTTTCGAGAGAAATTCCTTCTCTAGAAAGGATCCATTCTTGGCAACGAAGATTTTGCCTTCGGATCTATGATATAAGGTATACCCAACTGTTTCCTTCGGGTATCCTATGAAGACGCATTTTTCCGCTTTGGGTTCAAGCTTGTCCGGCTGTAACTTCTTTACATAGGCTTCGCATCCCCAAACTTTAAGGAACGACAATCTAGGTTTCTTCCCAAACCATAATTCATACGGTGTCGTTTCAACGGATTTAGACGGTGCCCTATTTAAAGTGAATGCGGCTGTTTCTAATGCATAACCCCAAAATGATAGCGGTAAATCTGTAAGTGACATCATAGAACGAACCATATCTAAGAGAGTTCGATTACGACGTTCGGACACACCATTACTGTGGTGTTCCGGCGGTGTCAATCAGTGAAAGTATTCCGCATTTCTTCAAATGCTCGCCAAACTCGTAACTTAGATATTCACCTCCACGATCAGAACGTAGAAATTTAATCTTCTTGTTACGTTGATTCTCTACCTCACTTTGAAATTCCTTAAACTTATCGAAAGTTTCGGACTTATGTTTCATGAAATAGATATACCCATATCTACTCAAGTCATCCGTGAAGGTAAGAACATAACGATGACCACCGCGCGATGCTACACTCATTGGACCACACACATCGGTATGTATGATTTCCAATAAGTCCGTAGCTCGCTCCATCATACCAGAAAATGGAGTCTTAGTCATTTTACCCATCAGACATGCTTCGCATCTATCAAGTGATTCGAAATCAAGTGATTCAAGAAGTCCATCAGAATGGAGTTTCTTCATACGCTTCACTCCAATGTGACCAAGACGACAGTGCCACATATAGGTCGAGTTATCGCTCGATTTCAAACGTTTAGCCTCAATGTTATTAATATGTGTATTTCCACTATTGAGATTCAATAAGAATAGACCATCTATCAAAGGTGCATGTGCATAAAACATATTACTCATATAAATCGAACAACCATTATTCTCGGACTTAAACAAGTAACCGTCTCGCAATAAACAAGATCCCGATATAATGTTCATGCTCAACGCAGGCACCAAATAACAATTATTTAAGTATAAAACTAATCCCGATGGTAGATGAAGGGGTAGCGTGCCGACCGCGATCACATCAACCTTTGATCCGTTTCCCACGCGCATCGTCACCTCGTTCTTCGCTAGCTTCCGTTTATTCTGTTTCGAGTTACAAATATGAGCAACCGAACCAAAGATCAAATACCTGAGCACTACTACGAGTACTAGTGAGATACACATCAATAACATGTATATCAGATAGACCTTTCTTCTTGATGTTGCCGTTCTTCAAATCCGCCAAGTACTTTGGGCAATTCCGCTTCCAGTGACCTTCTCCCTTGCAATAAAAGCACTCAGTATCAGGCTTAGGTCCAGCCTTGGTCTTCTTCGTCGGGGTGGTAACTTTCTTACCACCCTTCTTGAAGTGTCCCTTCTGCTTAGACTTTCCTTTCTTAAATTTGGTGGTCTTATTGACCAACAACACTTGGTGCTCTTTCTTGATCTCCACTTCTGCAGATTTCAACATGGCAAAGAGTTCTGGCAACGTCTTGTTCATGTTTTGCATGTTGTAGTTCATCACAAAGTTCTTGTAACTTGGTGGTAGTGATTGGAGGACACGGTAAATCCCCAAAGGATTAGGAATCACAATACCCAAGCTTTGAAGTTTGTTTGCGTGCCCAGACATCTTAAGCACATGCTCACTGACGGAGCTGCCCTCTTCCATCTTGCAGTTAAAGAACTTTTCAGAAGCCTCATAGCTTTCAATTGCCGCATGAGTCTCAAAGATCAATTTGAGATCCTCGACAATATCATATGGGTCTGAATTCTCAAAACCTTTTCTGAAGCTCCGATTCTAAACCATACAAGATAGCACACTGAACTATGGAGATCGAGTCTTAGAGTGAGGTAAACGTTCTTTACTTCATCGGTAGCATCACCTGCAGTGGGTCACCATGTGCATCCAAAGACATAGGTCAAATTACCAGCTGTGAGGACAATCCTCAAATTGCGGAACCAATCCGCGAAGTTGCTTCCATTGTTTTTCAACTTTTCTTTCTCTAGGAACGCATTAAAATTGATGGTAGGGGCTAGCATTGATCTACAACATATTTGCAATAGTTTAGACTAAGTTTATGACAAATTGAGTTCAAATTAATAATAAAATTAATCTAGGTGAACTCCCACTCAAAACAATATCCCTCACATTGTTTTAGTGATCACACGAACCAAATCCACCACATCAACACCGATCATCACGAGAGTTGATATAGTTTTAATGGTGAACAATCGACATGTTCATCATATCTACTATATGATTCATGCTTTACCTTTCGGTGATCCGTGTTCCGAGACCATGTCTGTACATGCTAGGCCCGTCAAGATCAAACCTTAGTTTCCGCATGAGCAAATCTGGCTTGCTCATGTTGTATACACTTGCGGAATCTAACACACCCGATCATCACGTGGTGCTTCGAAACAACAAGCTTTAGCAACGGTGCTAACTGAGGGTGAACACTTTATGACTTGAAATTGTGCATCAGGGATCATCTTATAATGCTACCGTCGTCTACTAAGCAATACAAGATGCATAAAGGATTAACATCACATGCAATTCATAATATGTGATATGATAAGGCCTTTCTTCATTGTGCTTCCGATCTCCATCTTCTAGCACGAACATGATCTCCATCATCACCGGCATTGCATCAAGGTCAATGACGCTTCTCCATGGTTGTCGTCCACCGGCTTCAACTATTACAACTACTTTGAATAGACACGCGGGTCTTAACATAAATTAAAGACAACCATATGGCTCGCGGTTGCCAACTTACAATAAGGAACATTGCATACATCAAATATAATCACAATCATGGCCATATCACATCACAGCACACCCCTGCAAAACAAAGTTAGACGCCTCTACTTTCTTTGCATGTTTTATGTGGTTTAGGGCTTTCAATAAGTGTCGTTCTAACTTACGAACAAGAACCACAACATTGATACTAGTATTGTTAATCACCCGTTGTAAATTGGATCTTAACTATGCTAGGAGAAACAGGCACCCGCAAAGCCACTTATGCAATACAAGTTGCATGTCAAGCGTGGAGCAAGTCTCATGAACGATGTCATGTAAGGTTAGCCCGGGCCGCTTCATCCCAACATACCGCAAGATGCAAAGTACACAAGAAGCAGTCGACAATAAAAGCATCAACGCCCACAATGATCATTGTGTTCTACTCGTGCAACAGATCTACATATAGACATGGCTCTGATACCACTGTAGGGTTTCGTAGCATGGAAAACAAAAATTTTCTACCGCATACAAACAAACATGCCAAGATCTATCTACTAGATTGTAGCAACGAGTCGATAGAATAACTCACCCTCGAAGATTCCAAAGTGTTTAACGAGAGCGGATTCTCGTGGGTGATGTAGTCGTACTCTTGCCGATCTCAAGATCGCGTAGACGATCCTTCCCCACGTGTTCCGGCGCTCCCGATCGGTCACACGTTAAATTTTCGACGAAGACCTTCATCTCCCTTGTTCCAGCAGGCAGCGGAGGTTGTAGCACTCTCCTCGTGATTCCTGCAGCACAACGGCGTGGTACCGGAAGTAGAGGGGAGATCTCGCAGGGCTTCGCCATAAGCCGGAGCGAGTATGGTGGAGTATGAGAGAGTCCCCCGACGATCTAGGGTTTAGACACACCGAGGAAGAGGTGCTAGAGCCGGCGGCTAGGGCTTGGTGGTGCCCAAGTCGGCGGCAAGGAGATCCCTAGGCGGCGGTGGCTTGGAGGGCGGCGGCGGCTAGGGTTAGGGTTTTCGGGGCAAGGGACTTGTGTGTCTCTAGGAGGGAGCCCTGCCCCTCCTTATATAGGTGGAGGGGCCGGCCGGCCAAGGGGAGGGAGAGGAGTCCCTCCCCAACTCGGCTTGGGTGGGCGCCGCCGGTTGGAGGAGGGAACTCCTCCCCAACTCGGTTTCCCACTCCTCCTCCTCTTTCCAAAACTTGTCGTTTGACTTTTCAAACTAGGATTTGAATAAACCCTCTATTTTGTACAGCGATGACACCGAGTACATGATGCAATCATATCAACTTGATATAACACATTCATGTACCCTTCCCCCCGGAGTTGGGACATTAGAAACCTTCTAGAACATTCCCGATGAAAACACCGGAACCATTCCCCAACTCCGAAATGGGACTTTCCTTATATGAATCTTATTCTCCGGACCATTCCGGATCTCCTCGTGATATCCCGAATCCCATTCGAGACTCCGAACAACATTCAGTATCTTTCTCATCATTCCATAACTACTCAAACAACGTCGATCCTTAAGTGTGTCTCCCTACGGTTCGTGAATTATGCGGACATGATCGAGACACTTCTCCGAACAATAACCAATAGAGGAATCTGGAAATTCATATGGCTCCCACATATTTCTACGATTACTTTGAGATCGAATGAACCACTTACATACGATATCAATTTCCCTTTGTCTCACGATAGTTTACTTATCCGAGGTTATGATCGTCGGTATCTCTGCATACCTAGTTCAACCTCGTTACCGATAAGTACTCTTTTCTCGTTCCCGTGATATGTGATCCCTTGTGAGCCAGTCACATGCTTGCAAGCTAATTGGATGACATTTCACCGAGAGGGCCCGGAGTATATCTATCCGTCATATGGATGGACAAATCCCACTCTTGATCCATGTGTTTCAACCAATACTTTCCGAACACTCAATGCCACCTTTATAGCCACCCAGTTACGGTGTGGTGTTTGATGTCATCAAAGCATCCATCCGGTAAAGGTGATATGCATGATCTCATGGTCAAAGGAATTAGATTACTATGTATCAGAAAGCATATAGCAATTGAACTATTAAAATGACTTGATCTTTATGCTACGCTTATCTATAGGAGTATGTCCACCATATCATTCTCCTAACGATATGATCTTGTTGTCGATAACATCTCAATGTCCATGATAGGGAAACCACAATCATTTATCAACCAACAAGCTAGTGATGTATAGAGGCTTATACTAGGGACTTCAATTTAAGTTTACAAATCACACAAGTATCAATGTTTCCTTGTTAATACTATTAGAGCATGAATGTAAACATTTATCATAAACATAAAGATATAATAATAACTACATTTATTATTGCCTCTAGGGCATATCTCCAACAGGAGTGTAGGGTCAATTCCTTGTGCCTAAAAGGAAGTGATCATCTGTTGCACCTCTTCTTCTTCAGTAATCTTCACACCAGGGATAGTTCTTGGCTTAACTTTTGATTTTGTTTTCTTCACATCCCATGTAGTGGTAGGCTTAAAACCCCTGTACCTTGTTGCCCTTGAGCTCATTTTGACAAGACTAGTGGAGATAGGAGTTGCATTGACAGAAATTTTCCTTTTCTTTCCCACTTCCCCAATGTCAGTCACAACAGATTCCCGTGACAGAGTATAAGTGCAGAGTTCCAAAGAAGGTTTATGGGGAGAAGAAAAAAGATATTTCTTTCTACAATGCTGTAGTGCATTCCACTCTCCAAACAGTTCAAACTGTATAGCAGCTGGAATAGAAACCTTGACATTGAAAAAGTAGTCATCTTTCACTAAACTTGGCAGCATGCAATCCTTAAGAGCAGCTCTAGCAAGTGCCATATTAGCCCTAACTGCAGAGTGAACAGAGGAGGAAGAATCATCTAACAGAACAGTATTCAGAGTTAAGTTTGTTTCCACCTGCATATTGTTAGAGTCTGAGGAAGTTTTCCCATATGAAACTGTAGATAATCTTTCATGCCATGCTTGCATTGGGCTATCTACAATGTTGCTTCTAGGTGGATGAACACCAGCATCATAAGAAACCCCTTGCTCCTGGAGAATAGCTTGAAAGTTAATCAGTGGGGGGTTCAGAGGTAAAGCAGCTGCAGCATTGTTGTTCATGTTAGCAACATTTCCTTCTGTCTGTTCTAACACATTGTCAAACATAGCAGCTATAGCCTGAGCAGGGACAAAATTCCCCTGGATAACTTGATTACCTTGCTGATTCTGTACCATAGGCACTACTCCTCCTCCTTGTTGATTCTGCTGCAGCCACATTGCCAACTGATGTTTATAGAGCTGCTCTGCAGTGGGCCCTTCTCCAAAAAAAGGGTGAGGATCATTATTTGGTGGGTCCTCTAGAGGTGGGGGCACATTATGCACATGTGCATTCCAATCTGCCGACCTGAGAAGGACAATGGGTACAACCCAGGTACACCTAGCACCTCCTAACTGATGCATAACCAGACTCTTAGGAACAAACTTAGGATCAAATAACCAAACTTTGACCAGTACATATTTATCATCCCCCATGGGCTCATGCGAAATTGAAGAAGACCAAAATATTGCACTGCTCTTTTAATGATGTCCATTGTTTGATAATCAGAGGGGAAGCCTAGTAATAACATCCACTGTTCACGACCAAAAAGCAGTAAGGCGCATGTTCCTGGCAGCATTATGCTTCACAAATGTAATTTCCAGCCCTTCCTCAAAACCCTCATTTTCCTCTACCATGAAAGTAGTGCCCACACCAGTATCTGCTTGCAGTGTCTCTGCCATTCTGAAAATACCCAACCCGAAGGGGTGATCATCAAAAGACCGTACCTCGAGATTGACCTCATGTAACATGCCTCTGACCACGTGACGCAACTGATGCCGACGATGAATTGGAATGAAGCAGTTGGTCTCCGCAATGATTAGGCGATCATTCTGCAGTGGCGGCACAGGCGGCATGACAAGATCAGTTCGAGCTTTTCGGTCAGCTAGGCCAGGGTCAACCGTCATGCCTTCGGGCAGGAATGCCAATGAGTTGATAGGAAAGGTGGCCATGGGAACAGAGGGGGCAGTGGTGGCGGTGTAGATGGTGGCGGCGGCTGCGGTGACAATGAAATTGGGGTTTACTGTAGCGAGGGTGGGAAGCGGAGGAGATGCTGCGGCAAAGGGGTGTTCGTCGTTATCGACCAAAAACGGTTGGGTGGCAGAGTCCCCTGTTTTAGCAACAAGAAAATCTTTATTTTCCTTAACCTTCCAGATTTTCCGACCACATGAACCGGTCGGTTTAGCCGATTCAATGCGCCAGATTTTTTCTATTTTAGAAACACATGATCGGGCCCAATGTCCCAATTTCTTGCAGCGCTTGCACCGCCAACCCAAAAGACATTTAGCAAAAGAGTGTCCCGAGCCCAGACATTTCACGCAGCTAGGCCCATTAGCACAAGAGCAAACATTCTGATAACATTTTTTGCACACCCCATTGCATGAGCTAACCAGGTGATCATTAGAGCTACAACGTGAACATTTTCCCAGAAATTCAAAAACAAAGCTTTTCGGAGGGATGGTTGGCAAATTTAAAGATTTCATCATATCCTTCTCTGAATATTTAGCTTGACACATATCCTCGAGTAAATCTAGTGCTGATGGGACCATATTTCATTGTCACACCGGATGCGTCCAAAGAGAGGCGATGAGTTCGACGATGGAGAGAGGCGGAGAAGCAGACACACATAGCAAGATACCAACGACGTCGATCAAAGTGAAGCGCGTCAGAGTAGATGCGATGAGCGAGAGGAAGAGAGTGGTGGCGAGTGTAACACCCTCAGAATCGGACCTATGCAAGTTTGAGCAAAATTCGCCAAACCCGCATAGAAACGATTCAAAGGTGCCCACCAGGCACTTTCGTGCGGGTGGAAAACGAAGTAATAACATTACACAACAGTCCTCGATGGGACCCACAGAGAGATATATATACAATGACTCAAAGAGTCAAGAATACAGATATAATATACAAGATCCAAATCACCTTGAAAGCGGTAGAGCGTCCGACTACGGACAAGAAGCAAATGGGGCTAAGAGCCCCAAGAATAACCAATGGCGCCCATAACCCCCAGGCCAAGCCGGAAGGGTAACCCCGCTAACGACGCCGATCTCAAACCTGCTTAAACAAAAGGGTGCCGACAAAGGGCAAAGGAAAAGAAGGAGCGTCGATCGAGGCCAAGACACGGCGAGGCTAGATTCGGCGGTCCTCGCCTACATAGGTATGGTGGATCGAGCGGCAGCAGATGCACTAAACAACCTATAGAGACTCGATACAATGGCGGATATCGAGAGGGATAAGAATGACCTAACCGGATCCAACTGAAGCTAGCACCAAACAAACCCATCCCGGTGTTTCCCTCGAGACCAAACGAGGAAGTCAACCGAGGAACTCACATTGGCGCTTTACTTATTCATTATAGTTGCAGCAATTACTAGTCGTATAGATAATCGTCCCGATAACATAAGCAATGGGCACTTTTAGTTAACCATTCGATTATAGTTGCAACAATTACTAATCGACATGATAGCATGAGATAAACCCAAAACCCAAGCTTGTTGGTACTTTTATTCAGCCAATTCGTTGTAGTTGCAATACTTACTAGTCGATACATTTGTCGCAAGCGACAACCAAACAAGCAATGGTGGGCGATTAATTAGCCATTCCATTATAGTGGAGCTGATTACTAGTCATTATAAAGTCAAATTTATAGCAATAAACTTTAGTTATGCTTGTCTATGATCGAGATATCGTGCTCCAAGTCGTCCATATCCGCGACACGGCTTTGAAAGTTTTACCCGCCGGGTGCACCAATAGCAACACACGCTCGATCAACCTCGGAAAAACCAAATCAAAACCCAACGAGGCTTTCACGACCGAACAATCACAGATTCAGAAATATTTCAGGGCCACCCTTAAGTAGAATCAACGGAGTAAGCAAGCTCGAGGCGGCCCTCAAGGTCTGGTGGACGGTGAGCGATCGGGAACCCCAAACGGGCTTGTCGACACCGCGTAAACGTGTCCCGATCCTAACAAGACAAAGTGTGCGAGACTGCACAATCGTAAATAAAGCAAGAAACATGGCATAAGTACATGATCGTAAATAAAACCTCAAACTAGTTTGTGGCCCCAAGAAATAAGATGAATCAAGCTCGCTCAGGGGTCCCATATACCTCCCGGATGTGGATAGCGCAAAATCAAGGAACAGTATCAAGTACTCGGGGTCTTACGGACACAAGTGGCGCTCGAAACCAAATATTATCTATCACCCACCGATGCCTCTGCTTATTTCAATTTTAGTTGTTAAACAGAAAGTAAAGTGACGATAAGTAAAACTAGAATCATCTCCAACATCAACATGCGGCAATACATCAGCAACTGTGGCATATGACGACACCCAACAGCAATATAGCAAGCGACGGCGACGCGCAAGACCAACTAGCTACCAAACAACAGGCAATAGGGTGTGTCCAAGGCAATATAGGGCTACAAGGGAAATCACAGGTACGGAAACTAAAGCATCGCAACACAGATAGCAAAAGATCAACAGGAGGGAAATAAATACTATAAAAGTAAGATAGGTAGAAAGAGGGAGATGCTCGCCTGCAAACATTGCCGAAGGTTCAACCGAAGATCGGGCGACGCTCACATCCACTCATCGGCCTTATCCGCGAAGAAGCAAACCACTAGAATAAACACCGGATGCAATATTTAATACACGGCAGAAGATCGGCATGATGCATGCATGATGTATGGCATGGCAAAGATGCGGTGCAATTAGGTCATATTAAGCGGAACCGGGGTCCCGGCAATTAATTAGATGGTTCATGTTATTTAGAAACCCCGCATATTAAATGTTGTATTAACATGGCCAAAAGATGATACGGGTTCGCTACTCAAGTTTAAATGAGGCCAATATGAGACTAGATTTGCCCGCATATGGGCCCCATATTTAATTATTAGGTGAATCGGCATAAGGCCCCCAAGCCACAGATGTGCATGCGAGATGACAATTAAATATGCAACAAGTTGTTATGTTATTATAAAATAGGGTATCGAGGAAAGGGTCACACATTTAGGGTTCAGCAGATCTTGGGGTTTCCGGGGTTCGGGGTCGTTCTCGAACTCCGGGGGTTAGGGTCTTGTCGGATACATTCTCGGATGTCGGAGGTAGGTCTTGGCGTATCCGCGGCAGCAGGACTTGGTTGGCGCCGGGGGCGCATCGGATTCTACTGGTCGGTGTCGATCTTGACGTTGCGAAGTTCTTGTCGGGTCCGCGCGGCGTTTGTCGCATCGAATCTCGGCGTCCTCGAATTCCGATTGAAGATCTTGACGTTCGGCGGGATCGGTCTTCGGGTCTTGATCGGGTCGCCGGTAGATCTGGGTGTCCAGGATGCTCCGGGCCCGGGGTTCGCCGCACCGTGAGGTAGATCTTGTCGATTTCACCTCGATGGCTTTCCTAGGGTCTTTGGTGTCGATGGCGAACTTGGGTTCGGTTGTCGGGATCTTTGAGCGAAGCCACACAATGTTTCTCACAGACATCACCTTGTCCGCATCCTTTTGCGCATCATCCCCAAACGGCACCAAAACAACAACTCAGCTCACCAACAGCTATTACACCGAGCTGCTTCGGGAAAAAGATCCACTGAAGAAGAAACTACAGCAGCACACGAACACAACAGGATACCAGGGACAGGCGCGTGGCCTCGACGGTCAGACCGCCGCCGGTGCACACGGCCAGGGACAGGCAGCAGAGAGGCCAAGCTCGGGCAACTCGCGCGCGACCCGCATAGCGAGGGGACGCTGCTGGCGAGGGCGAGGCGCCGTGGGGCGACTTCATGGGGTTGCCGAGGAGGCGGCGCGTCGGGGCGACGACCGGGAGGGACACGGACGGGCGGCGGAGAACGTGGAGGACGCGCCGCGGTTCCGCATCGGGCGGGCGCGGTCGAGGGCGGCTGGCGAGGGGCTCCTGGGCGCAGCACGAGCGGAGGCGGAGGGAGAACGGCCGGAGACGCGCGGCGGGCCGGGCGGCCGAGGAGCTTGGGCTGGGAGCGAAGAGAGGAGCGGAGAGGGGCTCTGCTTGGCGCGAGGCTAGCAGGAGAGGCAGTGGGCAGGTGAGGAGGGAAGGGAGGCGGGAGAGGGTGAGGGGGAACGCGGGTCTTGAGGGGAAGAAGCAGGGCCACGCTGGTCGGGTGGGCTGGGGCCACGCAGGCGGGACCAGGGGGGCAGGGACCAGGGCTGGGGCGGCTGAGTGGCTGGGGGGTCACGCGGGGCCCGCGCGTCAGGGAGGTTAGAGGAGTGGGGGTCGGCCTGGGGTAGGTGGGAACCGGCCAGGGGTTGGCGCGTGGGTGTGTGTGGTGGGAGTGGGGAGGGAGGCTAGGCCACGTGTCAGGGAGTGATTGGGGGGTGGGGGTGGTTCAGCTGAGGTGGCGAAGTCTGATAGGAGGGGGTGAGGTGGCTGGGAAGGGTGGGTAGGACTATTGGTAGGTTTAGGATTAGATGGGGCAGATAGGTGGACCGTTTTAAAAATCTGGGGCGGTCGTTCGGGTCGGGTTGGCCCGTTCGACTGCCCCTACTAAAATAAATAAATATTTTTATTTGATTTAAACGGGCCGTCTGCAAACCGATAGCGGCCAAAACAAAATATTCCGGCGACCCGGTTTTGGATGTTTGAAACAATAGGGGCGTTTTAGAAAACAAAACGGGTGTTACGAAAATAGTTTTGGCAAACAATGCATGATGATGGCGATGCAATGCACAAATTCAACGCGATTTTCTAGTAGTGGTTTTGCGGGATGCCACAGCGAGAAGGAAGGGGTATCCGAGTTGACGATAAGAATGTCAGTTTGTAGCTATAAGAAGCTAACATTTGGGAACCTTCGCGCACACAACATCGCATAAGAGCGCAAGTATCCACATAACCTACAATGCTACAATGAATAGATTTGTAGATGATGACATGGCCCGCCTAAACCCTGCCACGTACATTGACGGCGGGTCCATCAAGCGTGCACGTCCCCCAGTCCGGCGAGGCTGGGTACGACGGCGCGCGTGACACCAGTCTGCGGTAGGGCGATCTGGCCGCAAGAAATCGCGAACGACGTCCTAAGATGCTAGCCCCGCTCTTCGTCGCTAACCAACGCGTCGGCCCAACTTGCAGCTTGCATGGGCTGACGTCACGTAGGCACCCGTCTGGTCCTGCCACCCGGGAGGTGCGGAGGCGTGTCGCGTCTGAAATGCCTCATAGTGCAAGAATCTGCCAACACACTTTGACGATGGGCCCATGGCGCGCGCTGTCCACCTTCCTGCGACACAGGGTACGACGACGTGCGCGACATCCGTCTGTGGTCTGGAATCTTTCAACCTGGCCCGCGTCGGTTCCCGTCAGCAGAGATTCTGAAAGGATATAGATTTCGTCTAGAGGGGGGGGGGGTGAATAGGTGATTAAAATTTTTCCGAGAGTGGCTCGACAAAGGCGGAATTAAATTAGTGGTTACTTTGTCAAGCACAACCTAGAACAACTAGGGTTCACCTATGTGCACCAACAACTTATGCTAAGCAATGGAAGCAACAATGTGATAGCAAGATATAGATTACTTCAAGCACGAAGGCTATTACAATGTAAAGTGCATAACTAAAGAGCTCGGGTATAGAGATAACCGAGGCACGCGGGGACGACGATATTTTACCGAGTTCCTCCCAACATGGAGTACGTCTCATTTGGAGAGGGGGTGGTATCTAACCACCTACGCCACAAAAGGTCTCCCTTATTCTCTGGTGAATCTCACCCCAGTAGGATCGATCCACACTTCCACTATCGGTGCACTTGTCGGTGACAACCCCTCACAAGGTTGGGGCACTTCTCCACAACTTAATTGGAGGCTTCCAACAAACGCCACCAAGGCCACAAAACCGTCTAGGGTTCCAAGAACCCAAGAGGGACAAGCTCCAACGAATATCACGAACCAAATCCTCCAAGGAGAACTCAAACCGATGCACCTAATGCAAATGGCAAGAACACCACAAAGATGCTCAAATCCCTCACTCTCAAGTTCCAACAAAGCTACTAAAGCTATTAGTGGAACAAGAGAGGAAGAACACAAAGGGAACACAAAATCCCCCAAAGTCTAGATCCCCAAAAATACACTCACAAAGAGATGAATCGGTTAGGTCAAAACATGAGTCTAGATCTCCTCTCTCTTCCACTCAAATATGGGCAAGAATCATCGGAGGGGAAGAGATTAATCAAGCTAGAGAATGAAAGCAAGTATGGAAAGCTTAGACTAATAGAGGAGGAAGAAGCAAACTAAACTGAAAACGGGCAAACGACTTAAATAAGGGTCCCGAAAAATATGGCCGTTGGAGCAATATTTCGGTCAGGGCTCGTAGTACCGGTTTTGGCCGGTACTACCGCCCGACGGTCCAGCAAGACACAGACGTGGGCAGTGGCGGGCTGCAGCAGCTGTGGCAGCAGAGTAAATGCGGCAGCGCTGCAGGGGCTAAGCGAGTGGGCGACCAAAGGCCAACATGCTGAGGCCGAGCGGCGAGCACGCTGCTGCACGCAAGAGAAGCCGGAGAGGCGAGCGGGCGGCTGCAGCCAGCGGCGTGGGGGCAAGCGGGAGCTGCGGCGGCGATGCAATCGACGCAGGCGCGCGCAGAGTCAACGCCGCCAGCGTGGCGAGGCAGCATGGCGGCAGCGAGGCTTGGGCCACAAACACAGGAAGCAAGGTGGGCCGACCGGTAGTACCGGCCCACCCGGGCGGTACTACCGGGCCAGACTGGTACAGTCGGATGCGGGTGCCGGCCAGACTGAGAATAGGCTACGCGCGCCAGGCGTGTCCGGTACTGGGCTCGGTAGTACCGGACGGCCCAGAAAATAACTTTTTCTTTTTCTTTTTAAACCGAATAACAACCAATATTCAAACCTCAATAACTTTTGACTGGTAGCTCCGATTGATCCGATTCCAATTGCGTTGGAAATAGGACGACAATAGCTACCCTATAAAAATATGAAAATATTGGTTATCACCAAGTGAGAATACTTCATGTATTTTATAGTGTGATACC
Organism: Avena longiglumis; assembly: GCA_030063025.1. NCBI lineage: Eukaryota > Viridiplantae > Streptophyta > Magnoliopsida > Poales > Poaceae > Avena > Avena longiglumis. The sequence continues at coordinate 444,746,731 of CP125979.1, read as the reverse complement.
TCACTTGGTGAGAATCCGGAAAACTTCCAAGAACAAACTTGCAACAAGATAAAAGGGGAAGATCCCATATTGATGAACAAGAGCTTGTTATGGAGATTAACACAAGCTCTATATCCTCACATGGATAAGGCCAAATAACAACCAAATACGATGATGCAAGTATGCAAAGGTTTGAGCTCACTCCGAACGATATGATCGAGTTACTCATACGAGAGCCTCTATTGATAGTACGGCTATCGATCCTAAACCCGGTCTCCCACTAACAACATGATACTGGCAAAAGAGAAAACCTATCAAGATTATACCTTTGCCTTGAGCATTGCACTTGAGCTCGATGTAGACGAACTTGACTTTCTCAAGATGGAACGTCTTTCTTGATTTCTCATCATTGATCTATGATCACCGAGGATGGCAAGCATCAAACATGAGATCTTCTAGAGATGACGCATTTTAAGCTTGCACAAAACATCTTCTCCTTATTTTATAGACCTTGAAACCAACACATGCTCCAAGCGATACCAAAGGACAATTCCTACAAGTGCGACTTAATACACACATTATTTCATAAAGATTATTATTAATTAACAAAACCACACATGGGAGCCCATATCTTCTTTCAGCTTCGTTGCAACGGCGCCGCATGTCCTTTTCGTCGTATATCCCGTTTCCAAAAAGAATCAGGAAGACGTGAATAACAGTTTCGGCCGAAATAATCTAGCGCTATTGTACTGCTTCTAGGAGATCGTTCTGAAAATAAGTATGCCCATGTCTAATTTTGCTTATTGCTACTTATTAGGTGACTACAATGGTTGGGACATCTTTTTGGTGCATACCTATGAGGCGTTCCTATGTTTCTTCTTTCTTTCCAGCTATGTGTGCTGCGTGACTTGGTCAAATTTTATGTTTCTAGCCTGCGCAAAAGGACAAATAACTGTACAGTTATGTTGGAATGATTCTGTCAGAAGCGCATGTGATGCATGAATGATTTATGTTCCTGTGTTTTGTTTATGTGGCAGTGTAGTGTCTATATAGCAACTCTTGAGCTGCAGATCTAAGTAAGGACAGACGGGGCAAAATGCGCGTGTTTGTCTAGTTGTACTAATAGTGAAAGCCGCCGAATCTAGATATATTCATAGCGCATTGCTTTTATAGGCGAACCTAGCCGTTTCTAAACCCGGGCACGTGTCCAGGCTTCCGACCGGCCGACAAGCCTAATTTCATATATAGCAATTTGATCAAAAAATAGAGTCATTAGTCTTAAAATACACTGTTTGTCCAGGCTTTGAATAATTCTTGGGTTCGTCCACGATTGCTTCACGAAGTTGCATGATAATACTCTTCACGGTGTCTTAAAGTACCTTCTGTACAGATCGGTCGCTTAATGCATAACAAGTTGAGATTAAATGATAGCATACGAATCTCAACAATAAAAAAGGATGACACGCGTATTTATGAATCTCACAGATCATGTCAGATATGTTTTGCTTGAGCCTCCAACAGAATACATTATTTGAAAAGATAAATCGAACAAAGATTCCAGTCGTAAGAGACTATAGTTCACACCACACTTTATCACCACCATAACAACCCCCCACCCCCCCACCCCCCTCCCCCCTCCACACACACACGGCGCAGTTGACTTGAAGCACACAGATCAGCAAACATGGTTGGTGCTCTTCTTCTTCTTGACAACATTGTTCATGCAAAAGCAAAGCTAGGGAGTGAATTCATCATGGAGACTACTATGCGTCCCCTGGGGATAAAAGTTTCCGATCCCCATGGACAGGCCGACACATGTCCCAGAAAAAGGACCTCAATCCCTCTTTTGCTACAGAACTTCCGTTTTTGCTACAAATTGTCCTGCTTTTGTTATATGTAGCAGAAAACGGTTCGTTCAAGAAAAAAGAACTGACATGCTAGACCTGACATGAGAGTTTGCCGGAGACCTCGCCAGCGATCTTGTAGCAAAAAAAAATCCTAATGTAGCAAAACCAACTTCACCGAAATCATCGCCGGAGACTCTCGTCGAAATAAATGTCGCCGGAGATCTCGTAGCAAAAAATTTACGCTATTGTAACAAAACCACAAAAAGATTGTTGAATAAAATGCAGCAAAATCGACTTCGCCGGAGACACTATAGCAAACTCTACTTCGCCAAAGACATCTTCTGAGACATCGTAGCAAACAATATGTTCTGATATAGCATTTTGAGAACAACAACGTAGCAAAGAAAATATACTAATATAGCAAAAACCCGATTTTGTTGAGACTCCGTCGGAGGCATTGTAGTAGAAAATATACACTATTATAGCAAAACTAAAGTATTAATGTAGAAAAAATAGTATGCTACGCCATCGGGACAAAACGAGGCCGAGCACGGCTGCGGTTGATAGCAACACTGCTATGGAGATGCGCCATGTTCACAGGAGGTGTCGCCGGCGGTGAGACAAGCTCACGAGGTGGGAGGCGAGGGGGAGGACCAACGCGGGGCGGCGCGAGCCCTCTCATGGAGGCGGCGGCCAACAACGGGGTGCTCTCATGGAGGTCCGCCGGTAGGGGGCTCTCATGGAGATAGCAGGCGAGGGCGGTGTCTGTCGTGGTTGGAGAAGGGAGGTAAGCGACGTGCTGAAGGAGTAGGCAGCGGTGGAGATCCCGACGGAGGCCGAAGCTACAGGGCAGGTGGCGGCGTGGCGGCCAGATCTGGCGGTGCGGCGGCCAGAGGTGCACGCGGGCAGGTGGGCAACGGCGGCAGCTGCACGAGTTGTGAGGGGGAAAACGAGGAAGAAGACCAAGAAGACACGAACGCGTGTGGTGGAGCAAGGAAGAAGACCAAGGAGACACGAACGACGTGCCACCACACGTACAGCGTCGCTAGCAACTACCCAGGGGATCGATATGTAGTGATCGCTATCAAAAATGATAATCACCAGATTGCAAATGAACCTGAAGCGTGCAAAACTCCAGCTAAATGCAGGACATCACATAATGTCTCCTATCTACCTCCCTCCCTTGCGTTCTTTTACACTTTTGAAACACAAATGAAATTACATCTTCAAACGTTGTAATAGGTGCACGTAGCAGTAAGTTGGTACATAGAACCCTGCCATTTCTAGAGAATTCTATTAAAAATCTTCTAAGTAAATAAATAGATATGAAAAAAACTTCGTTGAAGAAACCATGTACTAAGCGACCTGTAAAATATTACAACACGGATCTTTTCAACATCAACGTTTCAATGGCAGAAGTCGGTAAGAGTTCCCAGCAACTGAAAAAACATTCTTTCTAAGATGAGATGAGGGAAAACAAAGAATAGTGTGCAACCTGTTACTATGCAGAAACACATTTGAGTTATAAAAGAGATATCAAAACGGAAACCATCTTAACCTACTCCTTCGGAATCATATTAGTTGACTTAAATTTGTCTAGATACGGATGTATCTAGCAAAAAAACTTGACTAGGTACATCCGTATCTAGATGAATCTAAGTCAACTAATATGGGTCGAAGGGAGTACATGTTTTATTCTAAGAAACCCTTAGTTGCACAGGCCAAAGAAAAGATCAAAGGGAATATATTAGATAATGGATAAAAACGCACAACTACTGACTAATATAAACATGCATTTTGGATGAAACAGACTCACTACTTATATTGTGGGACATTTCAGTTTCAGTTGTATCGATAGAGAGTGGATTTTCCCCTCCTAGGTTGGGCCCCCGGCACCATCTGTGCAGTCCATTTGCTGGAGATTCGTGCAGAGTCAACTCGGTCATCGTCCGTGAAACATTTGCTTTTAGGCCCTCCAGCTATTTCGGATTTAACCCTCAGTCCAGAAGAGAGCATGACCATCCAGCCCAAAACAAAGTCAACAGACGCGTCGTTCTCCTCCAGCGGTTTCTGGCCTCCCCGTGCTCTCCCCCTTCCCCGTGCTCCCCCCTGTGCTGCCCATCCTCCCCCGTGCTCCCCTCCCCCAGATCTGGCCATGGAGAACCACGGAGGCGACGGGCCATGGAGAATCAAGACGCCTACTGGCGAGTCGACGACGACCACGCGCGGCGCCGGCCATCTAGACGACGACCACCCCCACCTCGTCACCCCACCTCGCCTCCCACCCCTCCTCCCCGTGCTCCCCACCTCCCTCGGGCTCCTACCTTCCCCATCGTCTCCTCGTTGGAGCAGGATGACCATGCTCTTCCCAACACCGACGCCCGATTTGTCCATGGAGCTCTTGTTCTTGGCTAGGAGTGGCCGGATCTGGGGGTTCCTTTTTCTTATTTTTTTTCTTATTCGGTTTGAGAGGAACGGATCTAAGTTCATGTTGAACGTTTTTGTTCTAGATCTTGTAGATTTGTTTGACCTATGAAACATGTAATTTCCTCTTCCTGGATCTCGAGCTCCCGCCCCACCTGCCCCCACCCATTTGTCTCCCTCTGTTCTTTGTTTGACCAATTCATATGATTTTGTTCGAATCATGAGTGATTATTGTATGAATCTTCTATGAATTTGTATCAATGTCTGTGATGTATAAATCCTATAAAACCTACGGATTTGATAATCTTTGAAAAACTATATGAATCATGTATGATTCTTGGCGTAAACATATGTAGACATTCTAACAATATTCGTGAAATAAAATATATGAATATCTCTTGAAAAAATTATATGAATATCTCATGAATCTTGTGTGAAACTGCTCAAGGGTCTCCTCCCATTTCACATCTTGTGTGAAAAATTATTACATGAAAATTCGTGAAAAATAATATGTAAGAAAAATTCCATGACTTTTTTGTTGAAAATATTTTATCATGTATGAAATAAATGTTTGTTTGTTACCAAAAATATTGGTTGAATATTGCTACCGAAAATATTGGTACCTAAATTATCTTGTATGAATTAGTCAAGATGAAACATAGTTTTATCCAAATCTCGTGAATCTTGTATGAAACGTTCTTGGTATTAATCTTGGTTGATGCAGATTGTTGTTATTAGTGATAACAAACGTTCTTACAAAAAATAATAATCAAGATTGATTGTTGTTAGTAGTTTCAAAAAAGTTCTATTGAAGAGTCATTTGAGTTTCGGTGTTGCCCATGTATCTTAAAAAAATTATCTTGGAAAAAGTATGAAACTCGTACAATATTTCTAGAAAAGTTCTTAAAAAAATATTCTATAAAATATTGTTGAGTATTATTAAAAAAAATAGTCATGTAAGAAATTGTTGATTACATTATATGAATATCTCTTGCCAGAAACAAGTTTGTAAAACATGTGAATCTTGTATGAAAATTCTGAATCTAAGATGAAACAAAGTAAGAGTGTCTAAATATTGTTAAATAAAAAGTAGAAAAATAAAAATTATCAAAAGAGATCATTGAAAAAACAAATTATATTAATTGTTGAAAAAAAATATAAAACTTGTACGACAAGTTTATAAAATGTGTGAATCTTGTATGAAACTTCTGAATCTAAGATGAAACAAAGTAAGAGAGTCTAAATATTGTTAAATAAAAAATAGAAAAATAAAAATTATCAAAAGAGATCGTTCAAAAAACAAATTATATTAATTGTTGAAAAAAATATAAAACTTGTACGGATATTTCTAGAAAAATTCTTAAAAAAATTATATGAAATATTGTTAAATATTATTGAAAAAATAATTATGTAAGAAATTGTTAATTAAATTATATTAATTAGATTAGCTAATTAAACTGGTTAATTAAATAAAATAAAGATGTATCTGTGAATCACGTTCTTTCCTTGAAGACAGTGACGAAAATGTATAAAACATGAAAAGCTAGGGGCTAATAAGCAAAACATTAATGGATTTGAGAAGTGAGGTGGGAGGGTTGTTCTGTAAAAATGGTAGCACGAATCTCCAAGAAATAAAGGGCAAAGATGATGCCGGGGTCCAACTTACAGGGGGATTGCATTGCCCTGTATTGATAGTACAATATGCCAAAATGTAGTGCATTTGAGTCTCTTTTAAAAGTGAAACAATGTAAACTTGACAAAAATATGTAGAAAACTGAATCTACAACATCAAATCAAAATTATTAGAGTCATCATGAAATATACTTTCATATTATACATATTTTGATGTTGTAGATGTTACATTTTTCTACACAATACTTGGTCAAACTTACATCGCTCAAGACTTTCCACAAGACTCGGATGCACTACAATTTGGCATAGAGGGAGTACCAAAATAATGATCCCATTTATAGTCTCATTATATTCCATTACATCAGAACAATGAACATAAATGGAAGACACGTCAACAGAACAAGTATAATATATATATGAATGGGCAAAATAGTTAAATTGAATCTATATGGTACCTTGAGTGCTAGCTTTATGAGGTATAGTTAGTGAAGTCGCTAGGGAAGAAGCCAAATCCATTGAGGAAGTTGTCAGAAGGGAAGGCTTTAATACCATCACAGCTCAGGACTGTCTTCCTCGCAATGTCAAGTGTGACTATCCATACAGTTTCATCGGAGAGAGCAGATGTGCCGGTCAACACGAAGTAGAGGATGTGGGGGTCGTCCATGCTCACGAGAGGGTGTTGCGGCACAGAGCAAGGGAGCTGATCAAGGTCATAACCCTTCATGGCCCAGAGTGTCTTTTCTGTGATCTTGACATCCACCACCCACCTCTTGGCATGGTGGTTTGTCCATTCCATCGTGTGCACACTGATGGTGAAACCAAGTCCTGGATTGCAGTTAGGGCATGAGGGCGTCTTGCTAACTGTGACAAACTTCATGTCTAGGCCTTTGTTTGTGAGACAAAGGGCGCGGGAGAACATTGGAAAATCTTCTCGAGGCATGTCGTCAAGCGGTAACGGAAGATACTCCAGATGAGGAGTCTTGCTTGAGACATCACAGAAGAGAACACCTTTGTTGTAATCAGCCCAGCAAAGGTAGCTACTAGTGAAAGGGACAACTCTATGACTTTCCCAGCGGACCATGTCCTGGAACCTGACCTTGCCGTCATGGCTCCTGGCGCGCGTGAGCTCCCACTGGTCACCACCATTTGCGGACGCCGCCGGTGATGATGAGGATGAGATTAGCCTGAAGAGCTCTGCTTCTAGTGGGGCCGTTTTGTCAGCGGCAGACCTGATGCAAAGCTCCGCCACCACGAACTTGTGTTCAGCACCTTCAGCAGCAGCAAGGAGACCAATATCGGTACTCGTCACCATGCGCCACTTGCCTCTCCAGGAAGCATCATCATGTGCGGCCTCGAAGATCTCATCGCTCGTGGAATAGCAGCGCGGGAGCCGAGTGAGCTTGGGGCCGGAGGAGGAGGAGTGGGCCCTGTAGATGAAGTAGTCCATGGCGCGCCTATCGAACGGGCGCCCATCGTAATCGACCTCGATGCGGAAGAGGACGGCGTCGCGGTGGGCGGCCACAACGAAGTCCAAGAAGGAGGATTCCCTCTCCGCCGGGAAGTGCAGGCAGAGGCGCGACGACCCCGGCGGCGACTGGATGTCGAAGGAGACGCGGACGGGCTGGCCGTTGGTGTCCTCTGTCTCCGCCGAGGTCTCGCCGTCGGCGCGGAAGGAGATCGGGTCCTTGTACAGGAAGAACTGGTCCAACATCACCCAGCTAGGGATGGCCATGGGCTGAGCCGATTGGATTTCGTTCATCATAGATCTAGGGTTCAGGCTGCGGCGAAGGGGAAAAGGGCAGGAGGGGTCTAAGTTTGCGTGGAGAAAACGAGGTCTGGTTGCTTTTCAAAGGGAAATTGATTCTATCCCTCCGTAGCGCGTCGCTGGCATCCTCCGGTCTCAGCCTGTGACACGCGTCCTTTGCGAACGGGAGATCCAAACCAAACATGGCCAACGCGCCGGCCCACAGGCCTGGCCGCGGCACGTTTGGCCCATGGGGTGGAAAAGGCCCGTTTAGCTGTTTAGACTACTTTTGTTGTTTTTCTTCGATTTAGGTCCGAAAAATGCTAAAAAAATATATGCTATAAACGACTCAGCAAGTCTTTATCCATCTTCTATCTATCTATCTTCTATCTATCTATCTATCTATCTATCTACTAATTTTTCTTGAGGTAGGTTCGTCACCAGAGATTTTCCGTCCGATAATTTTTTCCCCGTTTTGCCCTTGTCGGCTCGACTGAATTAGATGAGATGCCACCGCTAAAGGTTTGCCTCTGTTATGTGTTTGGGAGCGTTGACTCCTTGCTCCCCGCGTCCTCCTTCGCCCCGATGGATAGCGGCTCCCCTGCATTGTCCGCCTCCTGGTGGGATGGATTCGGCCGCGACTTCTCGACGGATCCTCCTCCGCCGTTTCCCGACTCCCAGCCTCCGACACCACCCCTTGTCCCTGTCACGCACATGCAGGGCGACGCCGACTTCCCACACCTCATCCTCGGGATCTCTCCCTACAAAATCTCTCTGGTCTGCCTCTCCATCTCCGCTCTGACGAGAGTCAAGAAGGTGCTAGCCATAGATGGCCTTGTGTTGTGCAGATCGAGCGGGGAGGGCCTCGTGGCCTCTCGTGTTGTGCAGATCGACCGCTGCGCTGTGGTGGAGAAGGCGAAGTGCGCCGGCGTCGGGAGTAGGTTTGGGGAGGCGGCGGACCCTGCTGGGGAGACGGTGACCGACGTGTCTTGGCTGCTTGCACGCGCAGGGGAAGGAGAGGTGGCGTGCAACGCTCGGTCAGGTGGGAGAAGAGCACGACTAGGGAGGAGAAAAGGGGGCGGACGGAGTCGTCCATGGCGGCGGCGGCTAGGATCCGGGAGGTGGCGAGGTCGGCAGTGGGATTTAACCCGTGCCGGCATTGGCGGCAGCGTGATGCAGAGAAGGTAGGCGCAAGCCAAGGAGGAAAGTAGAGAGGCGGGGACACGGGCGGCCTTGCAGGGAAGGGATGAGGGACGAAGGAAGTTGGAGGCAAGGACTTGGCATTGGCGGGAACTCCATCTTCCGCACTTGCCCTGGCCCCTTCAAGGCGGCGCCAGACCGGAGGCGGAGGGGAGACCAACGAGCAACAGATTCGCCGGTAGGTCCAATCGGCTGTTTAATTTGGGGAAAACAAAAAGGCTCTCGATATGAGAACGAACGAACGGGAGATGGCCGTGAATGGGAGAACCTTACCCACTCAGATAACTTGTACTGTTATTCTTAGTGGTTCTAAACTGAAAAATTATGTATTTCGATATCACCTCTGCGTTCAAAAGTCATACGTACAAACATAAGCTATAGAAAAATAAACGAGTGTATCCTCTATTGAACTTGGGAATGATTCTGAACAGTGAAAAGCAATGCTTGTGACAATGTATTCTTTGGTAAACATGTGGCATGATAAATTGTGCTGGAGCCGAAAGATTATTTGGCGTGGGTCGAGGGCCGACTCTAATTCATGGCCGCCTCCGAATCGATAACCTCGAAAAGACATGATCAAAGAAAGGCAAGGTCACTTCCTCGATGATAAGATCATCTCCACTCGGGGGACCAAAAGCCTCTCTAAAAGTCTATCGGGGATGTCGACGCTCAAAATCACGTCCAACCAGCCCTCCAACCATTTTTTTTCATGTCGGCGCGGTCCGTTTTGACATCCGGCGCCCTAAGGCCGAACCCAACCCAATGGGGGGCTAGCGGGGGCGCCAGATGGAGATGAAAACGATGCGGGTCAGCACTGGCAGTGAGATAGACGGCTCGTCTTCCGAGCGTCATCCCGTCGCCAGCCACGTGGCGGCGACATTGCTCGCTAGAGCGTTCTCGCGCTATGTCCTTCCCGCCTTTTCCACCGCTTTTCTCCCTTTACTCGCTATATGTAGGCGCAGCGGCCATCACCATTGCAGATCTACATCTACACCGTGCCCACACCCCTCTCCCGCTATATCTAGGGAGGCGGCCGGAGGTGCTATTAAAACGGCCTCGTCGGCGCCGTTCTTCACACAACCCGTCTGCATTCTTTATCGTTGAAACCATAGACGAATCTTGGCCGCCTATGGAGAATTTTATAGAAGATGGGTCCTCCATCAACGGCTATGGGCGGCAGTGCCTACGCGTCTAGGAGGTGCAAGCGCTCTGGGACGGCAAGTACCCAGTCCCTCCGGACACTCGGTTGCCGAGGGGATAGGTGCTTAGTGTTGGCGGTCTGCCGATACCTCCGATTCCGATCAGCACGGCCCTATCCGCGAGCATCTTCGCCCAATTCTGGTCCGGCCTCACGCCAGATGAGAGGGACGACCCCCAATGGCATCCTGACAACCACAACGGGTGGGCGATCTTCTTCATACAATAGCGCGCGGGGCCGCATCATCGCCTACGATGGCACCAGCCCGCCGCCACAGATCAACAATCTCGCCGGCCGGCAGCGATGGTGGAGCACACCAGGGCGCCCGGTTGACTGGGTGCTCGACTACATCGCCACAGGGAACCACCCGCGTCTGGATTAAAGGTATCTAGGCTTGCGCCGGAATCGACCTCCTTCTAGCCCATCTAGCCGTGGCCCCAATAGTTCTATCTTTTTTATCTTGTTTGTTCAAACTAGCATAGTGGCCCTCGCAAATGCGAGGGTATCTCTAGTTTGAAGCATTTATTTTTATAATATGTGGATATCTTCCCTCTTATTTAACACATTTTTCATTGCAAAATACACAATGTTCTTGTTGTGGCACATTCCTCAAGTTAAAACATTGAATTTATTTAGTACTCCCTTCGTGCTAAAAAGTAAGTCGCAAATTTGTCAAAATTGGATGAATCTATATACTATAGTGTCTAGATACATTCGAATTTACACAAATATGCGACATCCTTTTTAGGATGGAAGGAGCATATGATTTTATTTGCTAGGATAATAATAAAATATTTTCTTGAAACACATAATGATATTGGTCCTTGTTTCCTCAATGTCTATTATTGTAGTTAGATGTGGGATTTGTGACGACACCAAAATAACTAAGTAGCAATGTGGACATTGGTTAGATCAATTGTTGATTAGAAACTCTATTCTCCCTATGGTTTGGTGCATGATATAGAGAGTAATATTGTTTGTCTATTCATATATCCCAAAAAAAAAGCATAGGCTTATTATAAGATTTTTTGCTGGGTATAAGAAAAAAATGCTATAAACGACTCAGCAAGTCTTTATCTATACTCCCTCTGTTAGGGATTATAAGGCCTATGGACCATTTTGATAGGATTAAGAAAAGCAATAACTCACCCTCTTGATTACCACATGCACCAATAGTTATACATGCATGAGAGAAGAGAAAGAAAAAGAAGACCATGCATTGGATGAGAGATGGTAATAAATGAGAAAGGACTTATAACTCCTAACATTTAAAAAAAGCTCTTAGGTCTTATAGTCCCTAACGGAGGGAGTACCTACTAATAAAAGCAAAACATTTTTTGATTTGGTTTGTTTTTAGACCGTTTTGCCCTTATAAATCCAGACAAATTATATGGCCTGCCATCGGTAAAGTCAAACTGAACCGCTCCTTAACAGAAAAATCCCCAAATTCGTCCATCGCATCCCAGCCTGCTCATGGCGCTGCTCGTCGACCTCCTCGACAAGCTCGGCCTCGCGGACGAGACAGGGAGGGAAGTGGATTGGAGGGAGGAGCCGTCTAGCTGGGCAAGGTAGAAACGTATGCGCCTATCCAATCGTGTGTCCAAGTCTGCGTACGCCATGGCCGTAGACAACGGCACTGCTCGGCGACCTCTCGACGAACTCGACCTCGTGTACGGGGATGGAGAGGGAAGTCCTCCATGGACGTGGACAACGGCGCTGCTCGGCGACCTCCTTGTAGAGCTCGGCCTCGCGGACAGGGATGAAGAGGGAAGCAACATAGGAAAGAGAAGATGATCTTCGGAAAGACCACCCTCACCTATTTGCTAGCCAATCTGAATCTCGAGGGCGAGATTCACCTTAAGGGGGTTAGATTTGTAACATCCCAAAAATCATATTTTGTAAAGCTTGCATAGCATTCATGCATTCATAAGCATTTGATCTTTTCAAATGAATTTCAAACATAAGAAACCATATTTTTGCCTATTACTTATTCAAGTGAGGCAAGGTTTATATTTTATTTTCTAAAAAGTGTTTAGTATTTGATCAGGATTGATTGGAAAATTATTACAAAGCCACACAAAAGTTTTCAAAACAAATCAAATTTAAAACCATTTATATGCCTATTATAAATATTTAACTAAAGGCATGGTTTTATATTTAATTTCAAACCCAAAATAATTTTGAATATAAATATATGTTTTACACATCCTTGGACACAAGAATTACAGAACAAAATTCTGGTGGAAATTTAAATTGAAACAGATTTAAATCACCCATTCAAATTCAAATCAGAAAATCAAAACAGAAAAAGAAAAGGAGAAAAAGAGAAAAAAATAAACCTAACTAGCTATCTAACCCAACCCACCCGTGGCCCAGCAAGCCAGCCCACCTAGCCCACCCGGGAAACCCTCCTCTCTGCTTTCACCGCACTCATGCACCCCCTCAGATTTAATGGACCCCACCTCCACGTCACCTCTACGTCCTCAATCAACGCCGTGACGACCCGCTCCGTCCCTGCCGTTTCTCCCCTTTCAATCCTCTTAACTGCGCTTGATTTCCGGCGTGATAGCACCCCTCGTCTCCGCTACTTAATCCCCTTGGCCTCCGCTCCATTTCCCCCCACTCCACAAGCTCTGAGCGCCACCAGGCTCTGCAAATTCCCGCTCGCACTGCCGCAACTCCGACGTGCGTCAGCGACCAATTACGGTGAGGTCTAACCACCCCCTCGTCTCTGGTTTGATTTGCCAAGTTTGCTGTCCCCTCGCGCTCACGCTACTGCCTTCGTTTTGTTCGCCGGCACTCTGTAGGCTCGCCTCTGTCGACGACTTCGAGCACCCGACGCTAGGAGCATCTCCGGCGAGGAATTCTTCGACGGTCCCGCACGCCCGCGTCTCCACCGTGTCAACCATCGTCATTGTCGCGTCCCCACTCTTCGGTAACGACCAACCCACCTCCACTTACCCCTAGCACCGCCATTTCATCGCCGGCAGAACCGTCCCCGCCACTCTGGCCATTTGCACCGCCAGTTCTTGGCAGAACGATGAGATCCGCTGGATCTAGATCCAGCGGTCTAGATTAGAATCAACCGCGAAGAGGTACGTGCAGATCTGGGCCCTAGATCCAGATCTAACGGTATAGGTTAGTTTAACCGCGAAGGGGTATGATGCGATCTGGCGCGTTGGATTAAGTTAAATCAAACGGTGCGGACGCGTGATCCAGAGCAAAGCGGTATGGCCCAATCAGATGGCGCCGCGTGTCAGGATTTTCTATTTAAAATTCTGATTTGATTTAATTAGATGATTAAACTTGTAAATTGAATAACTTTTGTTCTGTTTATCCAAAAAATGCAAATAAGATATCAATGGAATCACAAAAATAAATCCTACACATCTGCAGGCTTAGTTTTGTATTTTGCCTCTGTTAAAATAGAATTTTATGCAGAGACATTTGTAGGCCTATTTTGTGTATGAAAATTATTTGGGAAATGTTTTAAAAGCCAAATTAAGTTTATTTGGTGTATAATTGTTTGGTTTATTGTTTAGTACTGTTTTACTTGTCTTGTTTGGTTTAGAAAAATCATCACATGGCATTTGCATGCATTCATATATTTTTTGCTTGATTATTTGAGATGTGAATTTGGTGCTATCATTTTATGTGTAGATTTTGGTGCTAGTGGTGATTGTGACTGTGAGGATTTTTATTACTTCCCCAACTACCAAGGCAAGTGATGCTTCATATTTTTATCCCATTATTTTGAATATGCATTAGTGATATTTTGTATAGGGCTTGCATGATAATTTTTGCTAAATATCTATACGCTATGCTTGGGAAATCCTAGTAGTTGTAGAATTGTTAGAATTTTCTCTAAGTTAAGATACTTGCTATTGTCATGCTTAGCCTAGCTAGTAGCAACCAAGGGTGGATTATATTCATATGCTATGGAAAATATTGCTAAGTCTTTGACTTGTGTTTTGCTTAATAAAACAACTAAGTGAATGAAACACCTGAGTGGAATGGTTGTTTGGGTTATGTTGAGTGGTTAAACCAGGCCCATATCTATGGTCTACCTTGTGTATCACACTTGTGGAAAGCCACCCAGGAACAAAGGGATTTGAGATGTCATATGTTAAGAACTTCTAAGTGCAGCCACATGGCATTATGGGCTCTGCCTGGATCATATAGGTTGCAATAACTTAGACAAAAGGACAGTTGGTGGTAGGGGGTGATAGGTTTGGAGCGCGTCCATTCTGGTCGAAGGGAAGGCTTCTGAATGGTCTTGTCTCGATGCATGTCGATTCTTGTGGGGAAAGTGCACCACCTCTACAGAAGGAAGAATCTAAGTACTTAGCCGTGTCCCCGAAAATGGACGATTTGAAGCATAAAGACATGGAAGCTATCAAGAATCTCCTCATCCCAATTTCTAAGTTAAAAACTTGTGGTTAAACAAGGGTAAAGGTTCACCAATGTCTATTGGTGGTTCCTTGGGAGTTTTTGCCAAACAAAAACTTAGTGTTTTCAACTGATAGGTAAAACCTATTTTGAGCAAAGCAATCCTAAGCTACACTTAGCCAAATTCATGTAGAAGCTAGAAACTATTATTCTACTAAGGTATCACTTGTCAATACTATTCCAATATATTGACCCACTATGGCTGTAACTTGTGATGTTGCAGGTTACTCTGATGAGGATTAGGGTTATGAGTCTACACTCAACATGCTTGCCTGTGGCACATGAAGATGAAGACTTTTAATTATGTTGTTAAGTTAAACTCTTATACTAGCCTATGGCTATGGAGTTGTAAAATACTATGTTACCTCTGGAATGACGATGTAATAATGACCTTTGTTTCTGTGTACTTCATCTTAAACTGTGGATGCTAGAATTTGATCCAGGGACTAGCATTGCAATCACAGGGACCTTTACCTTTATAAAGGTGGGGTCTTACACTTTCCGTTCCTTGGTGTACTCATGCATCAGCTTCAAGCGGTGCTGCAGAGGCTGGATCCGTCGGATGAACCAGCACATGGCTAGGTCCAACCCGGTCAGACCCGTGTCTACGAACCACTCTATCCGCCTTATGGCGCGGGAGGCGTCGTTGTCGGAGGGAAGGATGGCCTAGGATCTCCATGTCGGGGCTTCAGCGGCGGCTCCATCGACGAAGTCTGGATACGTCTCTTCTCGGCTGGCCAGTGTAACTACCTCGGTGAATTACGCTCCTAGATACAAGCCTGGATGAGCGGTAGTGGTTGAAATATTACGGTGGGGCCCCAAAAGCCACTCACGGGTAGACCTTTCGGCCGTCCCAACCACTTCCAACTCAACGGGACCTGTACGGGCGGCGTAATCGGCAGGCGAAGGGATCAACTACATACATAAGTGGGTATGTATGCAAGCCACCATACAAGAGTACATCAGAGCCATACCATCTAGAAAGAAAGGAAATATAGCAACGCCATACGGCAAGATTCAAATATCCTAGATACATCTATAAGTTAGGATATGTCCTCATACATCACAGAACAGAGTATCAAGCGGAAGCGGCAAACAAGATCCGAGTACGGATAAGAGGCAAATTGGCATAAGATGCCTAGAAATAAGCACACCCCGCCCACAGATCTCACGGATCCCCGTTCCCGGAATCTCTACACCGAATGATCGTTGCCCACATCATCAGACTCCTCCACCCAGTATCCATCTCCGGAGTGCACCTGTTCATCTGAATCAAACAATTTATCGTGTGAGACCCTAGGGGTACTCAGCAAGTCTTTATGCCTCTAAAGGGGACACAACCTGGGGTGACGCCATTGCAGCAAAAGATAAACCCTAACAGTTCTACAGATACTCGCTACCCATCCGCCTAACCAAAGATAGACGGATGTCCGTGAATTAATGGCAACAGTTAAAGCGGTAATATTAACAGATCCATCCTCCTCCCCGCTTACCGACGAGGAAGCGGACGAACAACCCCCATCCGTTGGCAGTTTTATTAACCATTCCATGAGACTTGCACTATTTACTAGTCAGTTGTTTAGTCAGGTTAAAAACGGTACTTTAGTTATGCTTGTCTATGATCGAGAAACTGTGCTCCAAGTCGTCCATAACCGCGGACACGGCTTTCAGAAAGTTTTACCCTGCAGGGGTGCACAAATAGCAACACACACTCGATCGACCTCGGAAAAACCAAATCAAAACCCAACGAGGCCTTCACGACAAAGCAATCACAAGATTCAGAAATATTTCAGGGGGCCACCCCTTGGAGTACACCCGCAACGAAGCTAGCTGACTCCGAGACGGACCCAAGGTTAGTGGGGACGGCTGTAAACGACTGGGAACCCGAAAACTCGAGCTTGTCGATACAGCGAAAACGGGTCACGATTCCTAAACAGTACAGTGTGCTCCTCGCACAATCTTAAATAAAGCAGTAAAGCATGGCATAAGTACAGGATAGTAAATAAATCCTCGAACTAGTTTGTGGCCCCAAGAAATAAGAATGAATCAAGCTCTGGCTCAGGGGGGTCCCATATACCTCCTGGACGTGGATAGCGCGATAAATCTTGGAACAGGAATCAAGTACTCGGGGTCTTACGGGACACAAGTGGGCAGGAAAAACCAAATAGCAGATGTTGCCCACCGGTGCCACTTTCATTAGTTATCCCATTACTACTCCGGTTAAGTTGTTTAGGTACCTCGTTATCCAACAGACACTCACATACCCTACACATGCTGTTCTGCGACTCGCATGGCTCAAACAACTCCTGTAGTAATGGCTCATGGGATGGAGGAACAAGCTTGGGGGGGGGTTTAAAAGTAAAGGCTATGCAATACTTGGGATTCAATTTAATGCATTCGCGACTCAATGATGCAAGAATAAGGTAGAGGCAATAGGTACTGTATGTATGCGAGCATGTGGTAGTGCTTGCCTGGCAACTCAGTTGAAGCGAGAGACGGATCTGGGTAGTGCTCCTGGTGCTCTTGATAATTCCCCTGCTCAGAGTCTATTCGAAGAAGAACCAAACAAACAAGGGCCAACATAAATAAAGTGCGCAAGCAAATGAATAAAATGCGTCAAGCAAACAATCATGCCATGATGAATGATGCACAAGTTACATGGCAATAAGGTAGCATGGCATAGGTGAGGTGTAGAACACAAGAAGTAACATTTTTATGGGGTTTTGGTCCCATTTTATTGTCATAATAGTTGTTGTTTGCATTATATTTGTATGATGCATGCTTCAATTGAAAACAAGGATAGCATAAACAGAAAGGTCTCGTCGAGCTGATCATTTTAGACATATCATTTGTGAAATTTGGAATTATAAAACAAAAGTTATTAATTATTTAAGTTCTAGTGGCATTTGTGGTAATTTAATTCAACTTGGAATTTAAATTGTCCAAAAGGTAATTTAAATAGCATATTTGAAATCCTCACATTTTTGTGATTCAAAAACATATATTATTTGTTAAATTTGGATTAGTGGTTTAAAAGTTATTAAAATCTGATTGAATTTGAATTTAAAACAATTTGTAAAGATTTAATTTGTAAAAAGAAAGACAGGAAACCTTTTTCACCCAGACCAGACCTAGCCACAGTCTCTGGCGAGTGGGCCTGAGGCTGACTGGGCCTGGCCTGGTATGGTTGGGGACCGCGGGTTGGAAAAGGGGGATCCTCAGGTTTTTTTGCATAAAACGTCAAGAGGCTGGCGGTGGGGCTAGGGGACTGCGGGTTGGATAGAAGGAAGGACAGGGGCTTTTTTGCAAAACAACTGGGAGCTGCCGGTTGAGTCTGACGAAACTGAACTTGCACACGCAGGAACGCCCAGTTGGTTCCATCTTCGGGCGACGATGGCGACGAATCCTTAGGGAAAACCGGCATCCCACCAAAACGAAAAACGGAGAGGGAAGATAGGGCTAAACTTTTCGTCAAGGGGGCATCGCCGTAGGAGGACTACAGCGCGCGGGGCACGTCTAGGTTCAGAGGCGGAAAACGCTGCTGCTGCTGCTCCCTGACGCGCGCGGCGAGCGGCACGGCGAAGCTGCGCGGGAGGGAGGCGGTTGATTCCGGCGACACGATGCAGAGCGGAGGGGAAAAGGGAAGGGGAACAGGAGGGGGTTGCTCACCTCGGCCGATTCCCAGAGGGAACGAGGAAGCGGAGGGACGGAGGTGATGTCGGCGACGGTGGTTTGGTTCGGTGCCTGTCCAGGAAGAAGAAGTAGCAGAGGCGGCCCGCCCAGCTCCTCCCAGAGCTCGCGAGATGGTCGACGAAGACCTTCTGCACGCCCTCCGGCTCCAGACGGCGATCAAGGCGACGGCGCGGTGACGCTCTCCCCGCCGGGCTCTCGAGCAACGGGGCAGACAGATGGGGGGTAGGTTAGCGGAATGGCGGCTGAGGGAAAAAAAAGGGGGGGCTAGGGCTCCAGACGGATCCAGGGTTGATAAAGGAGGGGGACACGAGCGCAGCGTGGGGGGTTGACGGGGTTCACGGCGCGGGACGGCCACCTGCTCCGCTCCGTCACCTGCTGAGAGAGGGGAGGCGACGGCAGGAAGACGGTGAACAGGGGATCGAAGGGGTATCGGGCCAGGTGAGTAGGGTGGGCCGGAGGAGAGACGGAGGTCCCCTAGCGGGCCTTGTATGCGGCCAGGTGAGGCCCAGTTGTGGCCAGGTTTGCATTCTTCCCCTTATTTTTTCCTATTTGTTTTTATTTGCTTGGTATGTTTTATTCTAATGCAATTTTTAACCCAACTACTAATTTTAAAAACTTTGGAACTTTTCTCAGGGAATTTGAACAGAGGGTTTGGGCCAAGAGGAGAGGCAAAAGAACAAGATACAAAGGATGGAGAGTACCCCCATGATCACATGATCATGCATGGATGGGGAAAGGTGATTAGGGTTTTAGCTAGAGGGGAAGAGAGAGAGATAGAAGGTTTGGTGGTTTATTAGATCAAACATGATCCACCCCAGCTCAACAAGATGGCTAAGAGAGGAAAAAGAAAAGAGGTGATCCATGCAAGCAAAACAATAAGATTCAAGTGTCAAGTAAAAGGTGGTCCTTGCATGGCCCATGCAACAATAAATGCCATGTATTCATATTGTGAAAACAACCTAAATTCATGTGGCATCATTCCATGCATTTCCAAAAGGTGGAAAAAGGCCAAGCATAAGATGATGAGTGGAATCCATCCAACCCACATGAGCTAGAGGTAACCACAATAAAAGGCCAAGCTCATATTAGTTGGATGGTGGAATTACAAGGTGGTGAAGAAAAAGGTGATGGAGTACAATAAGAGATATGTCCCCAAATCAACTTGGGCATTTAACAATACATCAAGAACCAAATACAATATCAAGAAGCAAATGCAATTAATAATGCACATGAGACAAGAACCAAACAAGGAGGAGTCTTATATGATGCTCAAAATGCAAGGTGGCATGATGGCATGAGCATGATATGATGATGGTGCAACAATTATATGTTGGAAGTGGCCCTTTATATTACTAGAACAAGTAGCATTACAGGTGTTGGACAACTGGGATGCTACAACTCTCCCCCACTAAACAGGAATCTCGCCCCGAGATTCTAGGAAGAAGAGGAAGACACAAAGAGGGTAGGATAGTTGGCACGGAGTTCATCTTCACGCTCCCAAGTGGCTTCATCAACAGAATGGTGTGACCACTGCACCTTGCAGAACTTGATGGACTTGTTGCGAGTCCTTCTTTCTGCGGTCTCAAGGATTTTTGTTGGGTGTTCTTGATAAGACAGATCTTCTTGGAGATTGATTAGCTCGTGGTCCACGGTCCTGCCGGGATCCTTGAAGCATTTCTTGAGTTGAGAGATGTGGAAAACATCATGGACTTTGAGTTTTTCCGGAAGCTCAAGGGCATACGCAACTTCTCCTCTTCTTCCACGAATTTTGAATGGACCAATGTATCTAGGAGCCAGCTTTCCTTTGATACCAAAACGGTGAGTGCCTTTCATGGGAGTGACACGAAGGTACACGAGATCACCAGGGGCATACACCATGTCCGTGTGCTTCCTGTCATAATTGCTCTTCTGGCGACTTTGAGCAATCTTCAGGTTCTCAAGAATGATATGCACCTTCTCTTCCGCTTGAGTTACAATGTCAGGGCCAAACCAGATTCTTTCTCCTGCACCTGACCATCCAATCGGAGTTCTGCACTTGCGACCATAGAGAGCCTCAAATGGTGCCATCTTTAGACTCTTCTGGAAGCTATTGTTGTAAGAGAATTCAGCATAAGGAAGGCATTCTTCCCATTTCATGCCAAAAGAGATGACGCAAGCACGAAGCATATCCTCCAGAATTTGATTAATTCTTTCCACTTGTCCTTGCGACTGAGGGTGGTAAGCTGTGCTGAAGTTCAATTTTGTTCCCAAAGCAGTTTGGAAACTTTCCCAGAACTTGGAAGTGAAGATGCTTCCACGGTCTGAACTGATCTCGAGCGGAACCCCATACAGAGAGACAATTCTGTTGATATAGAGCTCAGCCAACTGAATTCCAGAAATTGTTTCCTTGACGGGAAAGAAATGAGCCACTTTGGAAAGCCTGTCAATGACAACAAAGATTGCATTGTTGCCCTTCTGCGACCTTGGGAACCTAGTGATGAAATCCATCTCCACTTTCTCCCATTTCCATTCCAGAGGTTTCAATGGCTGTAGAAGACCGAAAGGTTTCTGATGGACAGCTTTCACTCTGCGGCAGACATCACACTCCGAGACATACTTAGCACAATATCGTTTCAAACCAGGCCACCAATACTGTGTTTTCAAGTCCATGTACATCTTTGTGCTGCCAGGGTGGATAGAAAGAACAGAATCGTGCGCCTCCTTGAGAACTTGCTCTCTCAAACCCGGGTAGTTTGGAACAAATATCCGGTGTTCAAAGAAGAGCGTGCCTTGATCATCGACGTGGAATGACTCATACTTTGGAAGCTGAAGTTTGGAGATGAGCTTTTTTGGTGTGCGGATCACCACGCTGACGAAAACGAATGTTTTCTTCCAAGACAGGAGTTGCTAGAAGGTTCAGGAGATGCCCTTGTTCCACAATTTCAAGGTTGAGCTGGCGGAACTCCTCACACAACAGAGGCTGTTGTTCTTCCAACACGAGGTTATTGACATAAGCTTTGCGGCTGAGAGCATCTGCCATGACATTAGCTTTGCCCGGTGTGTAGTTGACGGTCAAATCAAAATCATTGATTGCTTCAATCCATCTCCTCTGCCGAAGGTTGAGATCAGGCTGGGTGAAGATATACTTCAGACTCTTGTGATCAGAAAAGATTTCACAACGGTTGCCAAGCAAGTAGTGCCTCCATAGCTTCAAAGCAAAGACAACTGCTGCCAGCTCGAGGTCATGTGTAGGATAGTTGATCTCATGCGTCTTCAACTGACGAGAGGCATAAGCAACAACTTGATTTTCTTGCATAAGGACCGCACCTAATCCTTGCAAAGAGGCATCACAGAATATCTGGAAAGGCTTGGATGTATCTGGAGGAACCAAAACTGGTGTGGAAGTGAGCTTCTCTTTGAGTGTCTCAAAGCTTTCTTGACAGGCAGGGGTCCAAAGATATTTCTTGCCTTTCTTGAGGAGATCAGTAAGAGGCTTCGCTATCTTGGAGAAGTTCTGGACGAAGCGGCGGCAATAACTAGCCAAACCGAGGAAACTCCGCACTTCTTTGACATTAACAGGAGGAAGCCAATCAACAATTGTTTTCACAGTTTCCGGGTTGACTGCAATGCCCTTGGCAGAGATAACGTGACCCAGATAGGTTACTTCAGGCAGCCAGAACTCACACTTTGAGAACTTTGCATACAAGCGGCTCTCGCGAAGCTTGTTTAGGACACAACGAAGGTGTTCTTCATGCTCTTCCTTTGACTTGGAATAGACCAGGATGTCATCCAGATAGACCACAACGAACTTATCAAGGTACTCCATGAAAACTGAGTTCATAAGTCTCGAGAAGGTGGCAGGTGCGTTGGTGAGACCGAAAGACATGACCGTGTACTCATACAGGCCATAGCGGGTAGTGAAAGCTGTTTTAGGGACATCCTCCTTGCGAATTTTTATTTGATGATAACCACTCCTCAAGTCAAGTTTAGAGAACACCACAGCTCCAGCTAGCTGATCGAAGAGATCATTAATCCGCGGAAGGGGATATTTATTCTTGATGGTTTTAGCATTAAGAGCCCGATAATCAACACAGAGCCTATCGGTCTTGTCTCGCTTCTTCACAAAGATTGTTGGGCTACCCCAAGAAGAAGTACTGTGCTGAATGAAACCCAACTTCTCTTGTTCATCAAGTTGTCGTTTGAGTTCAGCCAACTCAGAAGGACCCATTTTGTAAGGCCGCTTGGAGATAGGAGCTGTCCCGGGTTCAAGCTCGATTACGAACTCAACCTCACGATCCGGAGGCATACCTGGCAACTCTTCAGGAAAGACATCTGGGAACTCACAGACCACTGGAACACTCTGAATAGCATCCATAGCATCATTATTCAGAGCCGCCAAAGAGTAGAGCTGAATTGAAGGAGTCAGACTTGGAGAAAAGACTATATGGCCTTCAGGAATCTTCAGAGAAACCGAGCGTTCAACACAATCAATTACAGCTGCATTTGCTGTCAACCAATCCATGCCCAAGATAACATCAATATCAGAATTGCCCAAGAGAATTAAGGATGCCGAGAACGAAGAGCCACCAATCTCAATTTGATTGCCATGGCTGATATGAGCAGCCCTCATGTTTGACC
Source organism: Avena longiglumis (assembly GCA_030063025.1). Classification (NCBI taxonomy): domain Eukaryota; kingdom Viridiplantae; phylum Streptophyta; class Magnoliopsida; order Poales; family Poaceae; genus Avena; species Avena longiglumis. Next base: position 444,723,948 of record CP125979.1, on the reverse strand, counting down.
CAGGAGATAGTACCACCAGACGACGTGACAAAGGAACCCTAGCCAGATCATGCTCTTGTGCAAACTTATGTGAAACGAAGGAATGTGAGGCAACAGAATCAAACAAAACTCGTGCAGGGACTGAGTTAACTGGAAGCATACCCATCACAACTCCAGGTGCATGCTCAGCGTGAGCGGCGTTGACACAGTTGGCGCGAGCAACAATAGACTCGGGCTTGGTGTTGATGTTGAGAGCCCGAGGTGGTGGTGCACGAACCATAGGAGAGCTTGACGCAGATCTTGGAGGAGGTGGAGGGAGAGCTTTGTTCTTCATTGGACAGTTCCAGCTTTGATGCCCAGATTCTCCACATGTGTAACAAACACCAGGTGGACGTGGAGGAACGTGGCCAGGGACTCCGCCAGGCGCTCCAGGGTAAAGGTTGTTGTAGCCCCTAGGAGCAGCAGTGAGGAAGTTTGTTGGCCTTGGTGCGTAGCTTGCAGGTCTTGGTGGAGCCGGGAGCGACGGTGGGGTGTTAGGAACCCAGACACACCGCTTAGAAGGAGCTGCCATAACCGAAGAGCTTGATGCATCCCTGTTGTGCTTCTTTGACTCCTCAAACATCTGCCTGCTTGCTTCCTCTTGCAGAGCTGTGTGCTGAAGCTCAAGAAAGGATGCCGGTCTTGCATGAGTGATTGCATACTTAATCGATGCATTGAGCCCTTGCCGGAACCTCTTCTGCTTCTTCTTGTCATCTAAGACCTCATCGCCACCATAACGAGAGAGTTTCATGAAGTTCCTGATGTAGGTGTTAACGTTGTCATTTCCCTGCTTGAGGTTGAGAAAGACTTCCTTCATCCTTTCCATGACAATCTCTGACAAGAATTGCTCTTTGAAAGCCCCAGAGAACTGTTGCCAAGTAGGCTGAAAACCAGTGCAGCTTGCCTTCAGGTAATTCTCCCACCAAAGAGCTGCATCTCCCTTCAGAAGGTGAGTAGCACACTTTACCCATTCCTGCTCAGGAACATCAGCAGTCTCGAGCAACCTGGACATCTCACGTAGCCAATCATCCGCATCAAGTGGTTGATCAGAAACATCAAATTGGCGAGGGTTGAACTTGAGGAAGCTTTTGATGTCTCCTCGCTTGGGAGGTGGAGGTAATGGAGCAAACTCGTTCCTCCGAACACTCTTCCAAGCTATTGTTCACTTTGCATGGCTGCCAAAGCATTTGCAATGTTTGACAAAGCGGCCCCCAATTCCGGTGGTATGTCCTCATCTGAACGGTGTGGTGGAGCCATCCTGAGATTGATATAACACACAAGTCAGTACTATAATGGAGAATAATAATAATCCAAAATAGTACCAAGATGGAATTAACCAAGATTTAAAGGATACAATTTACTAAGATGATATAAAATATCAACATAGTTCAAAGCACCTAGAAGATATTCAGCATATCGCACACGACTGAAAAGGAGTGTGGTACACAGATATATCAAAGAAAATTTTTCCACAAATTTCGGCATTAAAATACCAATAGATGCGCAAAATCACTTAACGAATCAAGATTAGTGACTCTACCAATTCAATCTACTAAAGCGAATGACAAGAGTAGTGGTATGGTCGCGACTCCATCCCGCACTCAAATCATTACTCTGCACATGAATAAGTGGAACACATATCCTAACCCCTTCTTCTCAAGTTGAACCTAAAGATTAGTATCTACGGAATCGAACACCCCAAACAAGACAACGTCGGATAACAAGGAGTAAGACAGATCGCGACGGTTTGCAACGAATCCAAAAGATCGCGTCGGTTTGCAAAAGCCTGTCGGTATGGAATGTACCAACAGTTGATAACCAAGAGGACGATTAAGATAACAATTTGGATGCAACAGATAGACAAGGGATTACACACACACACACACACACACAACCTATGGTACTACGGAAACCCAGAACACGTGAATCCTAATTTGAACTTTAAGAAGAGGATTGAAAACGTTACACTTCCTTACCAGAAAAGGGTGGGTGGGTGGTTAAGAAGAAAAGTGGAAGCAGTCCTACTCTCGCGTTTTGTTTTTCCCTAATATACATAACTACCAAAAATATTTTCTAGACTGACAACGACCATTTGGCTGAGACCCTGAAGGTCGGGATGGCTCTGATACCAATTGTAACTACCTCGGTGAATTACGCTCCTAGATACAAGCCTCGATGAGCGGTAGTGGTTGAAATAGTACAGTGGGGCCCCAAAAGCCACTCACGGGTAGACCTTTCGGCCGTCCCAACCACTTCCAACTCAACGGGACACAGACGCGGCGTAATCGGCAGGCGAAGGGATCAACTACATACACAAGTGGGTATGTATGCAAGCCACCATACAAGAGTACATCAGAGCCATACCATCTAGAAAGAAAGGAAATATAGCAACGCCATACGGCAAGATTCAAATATCCTAGATACATCTATAAGTTAGGATATCTCCTCATACATCACAGAACAGAGTATCAAGCGGAAGCGGCAAACAAGATCCGAGTACGGATAAGAGGCAAATTGGCATAAGATGCCTAGAAATAAGCACATCCCGCCCACAGATCTCACGGATCCCCGTTCCCGGAATCTCTACACCGAATGATCGTTGCCCACATCATCAGACTCCTCCACCCAGTATCCATCTCCGGAGTGCACCTGTTCATCTGAATCAAACAATTTATCGTGTGAGACCCTAGGGGTACTCAGCAAGTCTTTATGCCTCTAAAGGGGACACAACCTGGGGTGACGCCATTGCAGCAAAAGATAAACCCTAACAGTTCTACAGATACTCGCTACCCATCCGCCTAACCAAAGATAGACGGATGTCCGTGAATTAATGGCAACAGTTAAAGCGGTAATATTAACAGATCCATCCTCCTCCCCGCTTACCGACGAGGAAGCGGACGAACAACCCCCATCCGTTGGCAGTTTTATTAACCATTCCATGAGACTTGCACTATTTACTAGTCAGTTGTTTAGTCAGGTTAAAAACGGTACTTTAGTTATGCTTGTCTATGATCGAGAAACTGTGCTCCAAGTCGTCCATAACCGCGGACACGGCTTTCAGAAGTTTTACCTGCAGGTGCACAAATAACAACACACACTCGATCGACCTCGGAAAAACCAAATCAAAACCCAACGAGGCCTTCACGACAAAGCAATCACAAGATTCAGAATATTTCAGGCCACCCTTGAGTACACCATAACGAAGCTAGGCGACTCGAGACGGACCCAAGGTTAGTGGGGACATCAGAACGATCGAACCCGAAAACTTCGAGCTTGTCGTCTGGTAAACGGGTCACGATTCCTAAACAGTACAGTGTGCTCCTCGCACAATCTTAAATAAAGCAGTAAAGCATGGCATAAGTACAGGATAGTAAATAAATCCTCGAACTAGTTTGTGGCCCCAAGAAATAAGAATGAATCAAGCTCTGGCTCAGGGGGGTCCCATATACCTCCCGGATGTGGATAGCGCGATAAATCTTGGAACAGGAATCAAGTACTCGGGGTCTTACGGGACACAAGTGGGCAGGAAAAACCAAATAGCAGATGTTGCCCACCGGTGCCACTTTCATTAGTTATCCCATTACTACTCCGGTTAAGTTGTTTAGGTACCTCGTTATCCAACAGACACTCACATACCCTACACATGCTGTTCTGCGACTCGCATGGCTCAAACAACTCCTGTAGTAATGGCTCATGGGATGGAGGAACAAGCTTGGGGGGGGGTTTAAAAGTAAAGGCTATGCAATACTTGGGATTCAATTTAATGCATTCGCGACTCAATGATGCAAGAATAAGGTAGAGGCAATAGGTACTGTATGTATGCGAGCATGTGGTAGTGCTTGCCTGGCAACTCAGTTGAAGCGAGAGACGGATCTGGGTAGTGCTCCTGGTGCTCTTGATAATTCCCCTGCTCAGAGTCTATTCGAAGAAGAACCAAACAAACAAGGGCCAACATAAATAAAGTGCGCAAGCAAATGAATAAAATGCGTCAAGCAAACAATCATGCCATGATGAATGATGCACAAGTTACATGGCAATAAGGTAGCATGGCATAAGTGAGGTGTAGAACACAAGAAGTAACATTTTTATGGGGTTTTGGTCCCATTTTATTGTCATAATAGTTGTTGTTTGCATTATATTTGTATGATGCATGCTTCAATTGAAAACAAGGATAGCATAAACAGAAAGGTCTCGTCGAGCTGATCATTTTAGACATATCATTTGTGAAATTTGGAATTATAAAACAAAAGTTATTAATTATTTAAGTTCTAGTGGCATTTGTGGTAATTTAATTCAACTTGGAATTTAAATTGTCCAAAAGGTAATTTAAATAGCATATTTGAAATCCTCACATTTTTCTGGTTCAAAAACATATATTATTTGTTAAATTTGGATTAGTGGTTTAAAAGTTATTAAAATCTGATTGAATTTGAATTTAAAACAATTTGTAAAGATTTAATTTGTAAAAAGAAAGACAGGAAACCTTTTTCACCCAGACCAGACCTAGCCACAGTCTCTGGCGAGTGGGCCTGAGGCTGACTGGGCCTGGCCTGGTATGGTTGGGGACCGCGGGTTGGAAAAGGGGGATCCTCAGGGTTTTTTGCATAAAACGTCAAGAGGCTGGCGGTGGGGCTAGGGGACTGCGGGTTGGATAGAAGGAAGGACAGGGGCTTTTTTGCAAAACAACTGGGAGCTGCCGGTTGAGTCTGACGAAACTGAACTTGCGCACGCAGGAACGCCCAGTTGGTTCCATCTTCGGGCGACGATGGCGACGAATCCTTAGGGAAAACCGGCATCCCACCAAAACGAAAAACGGAGAGGGAAGATAGGGCTACACTTTTCGTCAAGGGGGCATCGCCGTAGGAGGCCTACAACGCGCGGGGCACGTCTAGGTTCAGAGGCGGAAAACGCTGCTGCTTTGCTCGACAGCCGAGCAAGACGGCAGCGGGTTAAGCGGGAGGGCGGCGGTTGATTCCGGCGACACGATGCAGAGCGGAGGGGAAAAGGGAAGGGGAACAGGAGGGGGTTTCTCACCTCGGCCGATTCCCAGAGGGAACGAGGAAGCGGAGGGACGGAGGTGATGTCGGCGACGGTGGTTTGGTTCGGTGCCTGTCCAGGAAGAAGAAGTAGCAGAGGCGGCCCGCCCAGCTCCTCCCAGAGCTCGCGAGATGGTCGACGAAGACCTCCTGCACGCCCTCCGGCTCCAGACGGCAATCAAGGCGACGACGCGGTGACGCTCTCCCCGCCGGGGTCTCGAGCAACGGGGCAGACAGATGGGGGGTAGGTTAGCGGAATGGCGGCGGAGGGAAAAAAAAAGGGGGGGCTAGGGCTCCAGACGGATCCAGGGTTGATAAAGGAGGGGGGGACACGAGCGTGGGGGTGACGGGTTCACGGCGGACGGCCACTGCTCCTCCGTCACTGCCGAGAGAGGGAGGCGACAGGAAGACGGTGAATGTGGGATCAAGGGTATCGGCCGGTGAGTAGGCTGGGCCGGAGGAGAGACGGAGGTCCCTAGGCCTTGTATGCGCCAGTGAGGCCAGTGCGGCAGTTTGCATTCTTCCCTTATTTTTCCTATTTGTTTTTATTTGCTTGGTATGTTTTATTCTAATGCAATTTTTAACCCAACTACTAATTTTAAAAACTTTGGAACTTTTCTCAGGGAATTTGAACAGAGGGTTTGGGCCAAGAGGAGAGGCAAAAGAACAAGATACAAAGGATGGAGAGTACCCCCATGATCACATGATCATGCATGGATGGGGAAAGGTGATTAGGGTTTTAGCTAGAGGGGAAGAGAGAGAGATAGAAGGTTTGGTGGTTTATTAGATCAAACATGATCCACCCAGCTCAACAAGATGGCTAAGAGAGGAAAAAGAAAGAGGTGATCCATGCAAGCAAAACAATAAGATTCAAGTGTCAAGTAAAAGGTGGTCCTTGCATGGCCCATGCAACAATAAATGCCATGTATTCATATTGTGAAAACAACCTAAATTCATGTGGCATCATTCCATGCATTTCCAAAAGGTGGAAAAAGGCCAAGCATAAGATGATGAGTGGAATCCATCAAACCCACATGAGCTAGAGGTAACCACAATAAAAGGCCAAGCTCATATTAGTTGGATGGTGGAATTACAAGGTGGTGAAGAAAAAGGTGATGGAGTACAATAAGAGATATGCCCCCAAATCAACTTGGGCATTTAACAATACATCAAGAACCAAATACAATATCAAGAAGAAAATGCAATTAATAATGCACATGAGACAAGAACCAAACAAGGAGGAGTCTTATATGATGCTCAAAATGCAAGGTGGCATGATGGCATGAGCATGATATGATGATGGTGCAACAATTATATGTTGGAAGTGGCCCTTTATATTACTAGAACAAGTAGCATTACAGGTGTTAGACAACTGGGATGCTACAGCCAGAGGGATATCTGGGACGTAGAAGTACGCCTGTTGCCAGTTCTTGCAGGACTCATGGCCGACAATGTCGGGGAACCGCCGGCCATGCCGGATCTTAAAACTAATCGTGCCACAGTTCCTGAGCTCGTCCTTGCCGGCTCCGGCTTCCCTCTTGACGGTGAAGAATTAAATAAAGAGATCTAGCCTAGGCCTAATCCCTAAGTAACCCTCACAAAGCATCGCGTAGTTGCTAAGCGCGAGGATGCTATTATTGGAGATATGCCCTAGAGGCAATAATAAATGTAGTTATTATTATATCTTTGTGTTTATGATAAATGTTTACATTCATGCTATAATAGTATTAACAGGGAAACATTAATACTTGTGTGATTTGTAAACTTAAATTGAAGTCCCTAGTAAAGCCTCTACATAATACTAGCTTGTTGGTTAATATATGATTGTGGTTTCCCTACCATGAACATTGAGATGTTATTAACAAAAAAATCATATCATTAGGAGAATGATATGGTGGACATACTCCTATAGATAAAGCGTAGCATAAAGATCAAGTCATTTTAATAGTTCAATTGCTATATGCTTTCTGATACATAGTAACCTAATTCCTTCGACCATGAGATCATGCTTATCACCTTCACCAGAAGGATGCTTTGATGACATCAAACACCACACCGTAACAGGGTGTCTATAAAGGTGGCATTGAGTGTTCGGAAAGTATTGGTTGAGACACATGGATCAAGAGTGGGATTTGTCCATCCATATGACGGATAGATATACTCTGGGCCCTCTCGGTGAAATGTCATCCAATTAGCTTGCAAGCATGTGACTGGCTCACAAGGGATCACATATCACGGAGCGAGAAAAGAGTACTTATCGATGTGAGGTTGAACTAGGTATGCAGAGATACCGATGATCATAACCTCGGATAAGTAAACTATCGTGAGACAAAGAGAAATTGGTATCGTATGTAAGTGGTTCATTCGATCGCAAAGTAATCGTAGAAATATGTGGGAGCCATATGAATTTCCAGATTCCTCTATTGGTTATTGTTCGGAGAAGTGTCTCGATCATGTCCGCATAATTCACGAACCGTAGGGAGACACACTTAAGGATTCGACGTTGTTTGAGTAGTTATGGAATGATGAGTAAGAGACCGAATGTTGTTCGGAGTCTCGGATGGGATCCGAGATATCACGAGGAGATCCGGATTGGTTCGGAGAATAAGATTCATATAAGGAAAGTCCTGTTTCGGAGTTGGAGAATGGTTCCGGTGTTTTCATTGGGAATGTTCTAGAAGGTTCCGGAATGTCCGGCACTCCGGAGGGGAAGGGTACATGAATGTGTCATTACAATTTGGAATGATTGCATCATGTACTAGGTGTCATCGCTGTACAAAATAAAGGGTTTAATCAAATCCTAGTTTGAAAAGTCAAACGCCAATTTGAAAAGTCAAACGGCTATTTTGGAAGGTGGAGGGGAAGTAGGAAACCTACTTGGAGGAGAGTTCCTCCCCTCCACCGCCGGCTGCCTTAGAGGCCGAGTTAGAGAGGGACTCCCCTCCCCTTGCGCGCCTCCCTCCACCTATATAAGGAGGGGCAGGGCTGCCCCTCCTAGCACACAAGTTCCCTACCTCTAAACCTAAACCCTAGCCGCAGCCTAGGGATTTATCCCAAGCCGCCGAGTTTAGAGCTTCTAATTGCTCTAGCCGCCGGTTTAGCCCCTTCTAATTGGTGTGTCTAAACCCTAGATCACCAAGGCTCTCTCATAGTCCACCATACTCGCTCCGGCTTAAGGCGAAGCCCTGCGAGATCTCCCCTCTACTTCTGGTACCACGTCGTTGTGCTGCCGGAATCGCGAGGAGAGTGCTACAACCTCCGCTACCTGCTGGAACAAGGGAGAGGAAGGTCTTCGTCGAGTACCGAACGTGTGACCGACTGCGGGAGGGCTACCGGAGCCTTGTTAGGAAGGATCGTCTACGCGATCTTGAGATCGGCAAGAGTACGACTACATCACCCACGAGAATCTGCTCTCGTTAAACACTTTGGAATCTTCGAGGGCGAGTTATTCCATCGACTCGTTGATACTATCTAGTAGATAGATCTTGGCTTGTTTGTTTGTATGCGATAGAAATTTTTTGTTTTCCATGCTACGAAACCCTACAGTGGTATCAGAGCTGTGTCTATATGTAGATCTGTTGCACGAGTAGAACACAATGGTCATTGTGGGCGTTGATGCTTTTATTGTCGATTGCTTCTTGTGTACTTTGCATCTTACGGGATGGTGGGATGAAGCGGCCCGGGCTAACCTTACATGACATCGTTCATGAGACTTGCTCCACGCTTGACATGCAACTTGTATTGCATAAGTGGCTTTGCGGGTGCCTGTTTCTCCCAACATAGTTAAGATCCAATTTACAACGGGTGATTGACAATGCTAGTATCAATGTTGTGGTTTTTGTTCGTAAGTTAGAACGACACTTATCGAAAGCCCCAAACCACGTAAAATATGCAAAGAAAGTAGAAGCGTCTAACTTTGTTTTGCAGGGGTGTGCAGTGATGTGATATGGCCATGATTGTGATTATATTTGATGTATGCAATGTTCCTTATTGTAAGTTGGCAACCGGAAGGAGCCATATGGTTATCTTTAATTTCTGTTAAGACACGCGTGTCTATTCAAAGTAGTTGTAATAGTTGAAGCTGGTGGACGACAACCATGGAGCAGCATCATGGACCTTGATGCAATGCCGGTGATGATGGAGATCATGTTCGTGCTTGAAGATGGAGATCGGAAGCACAAATAAGAAAGGCCATATCATATCACATATTATGAATTGCATGTGATGTTAATCCTTTATGCATCTTGTATTGCTTAGTTAACAACAGTAGCATTATAAGATGATCCCTCATGCACACGAATTTCAAGTCATAAAGTGTTCACCCTTAGTTAGCACCGTTGCTAAAGCTTGTTGTTTTGAAGCACCACGTGATGATCGGGTGTGTTAGATTCTGCAAGTGTATACAACATGGGCAAGCCAGTATTTGCTCATGCGGAAGCTAAGGTTTGATCTTGACGAGCCTAGCATGTACAGACATGGTCTCGGAACACGGTTCACCGAAAGGTAAAGCATGAGTCATATAGTAGATATGATGAACATGTTGATTGTTCGCCATTGAAGCTACATCAGCTCTCGTGATGATCGGTTTTGATGTGGTGGATTTGGTTCGTGTGATCACTAAAACAATGTGAGGGATATTGTTTTGAGTGGGAGTTCACCTAGATTAATTTAATTATTAATTAGAACTCAATTTGTCATAAACTTAGTCTAAACTATTGCAAATATGTTGTAGATCAATGGCAGCCCCTACCATCAATTTTAATGCGTTCCTAGAGAAAGAAAAGTTGAAAAACAATGGAAGCAACTTCGCGGATTGGTTCCGCAATTTGAGGATTGTCCTCACAATTTGGTAATTTGACCTATGTCTTTGGATGCACATTTGGTTACCCCTGCGGTGATGCTACCAATGAATTAAAGAACGTTTACCTCACTCGGAAGAATCAGTACTCCACAGTTCAGTGTGCTATCTTGTATGGTTTAGAATCGGAGCTTCAGAAAAGGTTTGAGAATTCAGACCCACATGGTATTGTCCGTGAACTCAAATTTATCTTTGAGACTCACGCGGCAACTGAGAGCTATGAGGCTTCTAAAAAGTTCTTTAACTGCAAGATGGAAGAGGGCAGCTCCGTCAGTGAGCATGTGCTTAAGATGTCTGGGCACGCAAACAAACTTCAAAGCTTGGGTATAGTGATTCCTAATGCTTTGGGGATTTATCGTGTCCTCCAATCACTACCACCAAGTTACAAGAACTTTGTGATGAACTACAATATGCAAAACATGAACAAGCGGTTGCCAGAACTCTTTGCCATGTTGAAATCTGCAGAAGTGGAGATCAAGAAAGAGCACCAAGTGTTGATGGTCAATAAGACCACCAAATTCAAGAAAGGCAAGTCTAAGCAAGAGGGACACTTCAAAAAGGGTGGTAAGAAAGTTACCGTGCCGATGAAGAAGACCAAGGCTGGACCTAAGCCTGATACTGAGTGCTTTTACTGCAAGGGAGAAGGTCACTGGAAGCGGAATTTCCCAAAGTACTTGGCGGATTTGAAGAACGGCAACATCAAGAAGAAAGGTATATATGATATACATGTTATTGATGTGTATCTCACTAGTACTCGTAGTAGTGCCTGGGTATTTGATACTGGTTCGGTTGCTCATATTTGTAACTCAAAGCAGTGCAGAATAAACGGAAACTAGCGAAGAACGAGGTGACGATGCGCGTGGGAAGCGGATCAAAGGTTGATGTGATCGCAAGACGCTACCCCTTCATCTACCATCAGGATTAGTTTTATACTTAAATAATTGTTATTTGGTGCATGCGTTAAGCATGAACATTATATCGGGATCTTGTTTATTGCGAGACGGTTACTTGTTTAAATCTGAGAATAATGGTTGTTCGATTTATATGAGTAATATGTTTTATGCACATGCACCTTTGATAGATGGTCTATTCTTATTGAATCTCGATAGTAGAAATACACATATTAATAACATTGAGGCTAAACGTTTGAAATCGAGCGATAACTCGACATATATGTGGCACTGTCGTCTTGGTCACATTGGAGTGAAGCGTATGAAGAAACTCCATTCCAATGGACTTCTTGAATCACTTGATTTTGAATCACTTGAAAGATGCGAAGCATGTCTGATGGGTAAAATGACTAAGACTCCATTTTCTGGTATAATGGAGCGAGCTACGGACTTATTGGAAATCATACATACTGATGTGTGTGGTCCAATGAGTGTAGCATCGCGCGGTGGTTATCGTTATGTTCTTACTTTCACGGATGACTTGAGTAGATATGGGTATATCTATTTCATGAAACATAAGTCCGAAACTTTCGAGAAGTTTAAGGAATTTCAAAGTGAGGTTGAGAATCAACGTAACAAGAAGATTAAATTTCTACGTTCTGATCGTGGAGGTGAATATCTAAGTTACAAGTTTGGCGAGCATTTGAAGAAATGCGGAATACTTTCACAATTGACACCGCCGGGAACACCATAGCGTAATGGTGTGTCCGAACATCGTAATCGAACTCTCTTAGATATGGTTCGTTCTATGATGTCACTTACAGATTTACCGCTATCATTTTGGGGTTATGCATTAGAAACAGCCGCATTCACTTTAAATAGGGCACCATCTAAATCCGTTGAAACGACACCGTATGAATTATGGTTTGGGAAGAAACTTAAATTGTCGTTCCTTAAAGTTTGGGGTTGCGAAGCCTATGTAAAGAAGTTACAGCCGGACAAGCTTGAACCCAAAGCGGAAAAATGCGTCTTCATAGGATACCCGAAGGAAACTATTGGGTATACCTTCTATCATAGATCCGAAGGCAAAGTCTTCGTTGCCAAGAATGGATCCTTTCTAGAGAAGGAATTTCTCTCGAAGGAAGTGACTGGAAGGAAAGTAGAACTCGACGAGGTTGTCAAACCTTCTCTCGAACTTGCGAGTAACACAGCACCGGAAGAAGTTCCTATGGTGCCTGCACCAATAAGAGAGGAAGCTAATGATGATGATCATGAAACTTCGGTTGAAGTTGCTACAGAACCTCGCAGGTCAACGAGAAATCGTACCACTCCTGATTGGTATGATCCCGTTATGAGTGTCATGTTGGTGGACAACACCGATGACCCTGTGACATATGAGGAAGCGATGATGAGCCCAGATTTCAATAAATGGCAAGAAGCCATGAAATCCAAGATTGGATCCATGTACGAAAACCAAGTATGGACTTTGGTGGACTTACGGATGGCGGAAGGTCGAGAACAAATGGATTTTCAAGAAGAAAACAGATGCTGATGGTAATGTTACTATCTATAAAGCTCGACTTGTCGCAAAAGGGTTTCAAAAAATTCAAGGAGTTGACTACGATGAGACTTTCTCACCCATAGCGAAGCTAAAGTCTGTGAGGATTATGTTAGCAATCGCTGCATATTATGATTATGAGATATGGCAGATGGATGTCAAAACAGCATTCCTCAATGGAGATATTGATGAAGAGTTGTATATGATGCAACCCAAAGGTTTTGTCGATCCTAAAGATGCTAACAAGGTATGCAAACTTCAACGGTCCATCTATGGATTGAAGCAAGCATCTCGAAGTTGGAATCAACGTTTTGATAAGGTAATCAAAAGTTTTGGTTTTATACAAACTTATGGAGAAGCTTGTATTTACAAGAAAGTGAGTGGGAGCTCTGTAGCATTCTTAATACTATATGTAGATGACATATTGTTGATTGGGAATGATGTAGACCTTCTTAATAGTGTCAAGGAATATTTGAATAATAGTTTTTCAATGAAGGATCTTGGCGAAGCAGCTTACATATTAGGCATAAAGATTTATAGAGATAGATCGAGGCGCCTAATATCATTGTCACAAAGTACATATTTGGACAAAGTTCTAAAGAGGTTTGGAATGGAAGATAGCAAGAAAGGGTTCTTGCCCATGTTGCCCAATACGACCTTGAGTAAAACTCAAAGTCCGACATCGGCAGAAGATAGAGAAAAGATGAGTAAGACTCCCTATGCCTCAGCCATAGGATCTCTAATGTATGCCATGCTATGTACTAGACCCGACATTGCATATGCTGTTAGTTTAACTAGCAGATATCAAAGTGATCCAGGAGTGGATCATTGGACAACGGTCAAAAACATCCTTAAGTACTTGAGAAGAACTAAGTATATGGTTCTTTCTTATGGAGGTGATGAACAACTCGTTGTTAATGGTTACACCGATGCTATTTGGAACACCGATCCGGATGATTCTAAATCACAATCTGGATACGTATTTATTTTAAATGGTGCAGCAGTTAGCTGGAGGAGTGCAAAGCAAAGCGTTGTGGCGAGATCTTCAACTGAATCGGAATACATGGCTGCTTCAGAGGCTTCACAAGAAGCGATATGGATGAAAGAGTTCATTGTAGAGCTGGGTGTGGTTCCTAGTGCGCTGGACCCAATGTCTATCTACTGTGATAACATGGGAGCCATAGACAATGCGCAAGAACCAAGGTCACACAAGAAGCTAAAGCATATCAAGCTACGTTTTCATGCTATTCGAGAACATGTCCAAGATGGGGACATAAAGATTTGCAAAGTACACACAGATATGAATGTGGCGGATCCGTTGACTAAACCTCTCCCGAGGGCAAAACATGACCAACACCAAATTGCCATGGGTGTTCGGTATATTACCATGTAATCTAGATTAGATGACACTAGTGCAAGTGGGAGACTATTGGAGATATGCCCTAGAGGCAATAATAAATGCAGTTATTATTATATCTTTGTGTTTATGATAAATGTTTACATTCATGCTATAATAGTATTAACAGGGAAACATTAATACTTGTGTGATTTGTAAACTTAAGTTGAAGTCCCTAGTAAAGCCTCTACATAATACTAGCTTGTTGGTTAATATATGATTGTGGTTTCCCTATCATGAACATTGAGATGTTATTAACAACAAGATCATATCATTAGGAGAATGATATGGTGGACATACTCCTATAGATAAAGCGTAGCATAAAGATCAAGTCATTTTAATAGTTCAATTGCTATATGCTTTCTGATACATAGTAACCTAATTCCTTCGACCATGAGATCATGCTTATCACCTTCACCGGAAGGATTCTTTGATGACATCAAACACCACACCGTAACAGGGTGGCTATAAAGGTGGCATTGAGTGTTCGGAAAGTATTGGTTGAGACACATGGATCAAGAGTGGGATTTGTCCATCCATATGATGGATAGATATACTCTGGGCCCTCTCGGTGAAATGTCATCCAATTAGCTTACAAGCATGTGACTGGCTCACAAGGGATCACATATCACGGGAACGAGAAAAGAGTACTTATCAGTAACGAAGTTGAACTAGGTATGCAGAGATACCGACGATCATAACCTCGGATAAGTTAACTATCGTGAGACAAAGGGAAATTGGTATCGTATGTAAGTGGTTCATTCGATCGCAAAGTAATCGTAGAAATATGTGGGAGCCATATGAATTTCCAGATTCCTCTATTGGTTATTGTTCGGATAAGTGTCTCGATCATGTCCGCATAATTCACGAACCGTAGGGAGACACACTTAAGGATTCGACGTTGTTTGAGTAGTTATGGAATGATGAGTAAGACCCCGAATGTTGTTCGGAGTCTCGGATGGGATCCGGGATATCACGAGGAGATCCGGATTGGTCCGGAGAATAAGATTCATATAAGGAAAGTCCTGTTTCGGAGTTGGAGAATGGTTCCGGTGTTTTCATCGGGAATGTTCTAGAAGGTTCTGGAATGTCCGACACTCCGGAGGGGAAGGGTACATGAATGTGTCATTACAAGTTGGAATGATTGCATCATGTACTAGGTGTCATCGCTGTACAAAATAAAGGGTTTAATCAAATCCTAGTTTGAAAAGTCAATCGCCAATTTGAAAAGCCAAACGGCTATTTTGGAAGGTGGAGGGGAAGTAGGAAACCTACTTGGAGGAGAGTTCCTCCCCTCCACCGCCGGCTGCCTTGGAGGCCGAGTTGGGGAGGGACTCCCCTCCCCTTGCGCGCCTCCCTCCACCTATATAAGGAGGCGCAGGGCTGCCCCTCCTAGCACACAAGTTCCCTACCTCTAAACCTAAACCCTAGCCGCAGCCTAGGGATTTCTCCCAAGCCGCCGAGTTTAGAGCTTCTAATTGCTCTAGCCACCGGTTTAGCCCCTTCCAATTGGTGTGTCTAAACCCTAGATCACCAAGGCTCTCTCATAGTCCACCATAGTCGCTCCGGCTTAAGGCGAAGCCCTGCGAGATCTCCCCTCTACTTCCGGTACCACGCCGTTGTTCTGCCGGAATCGCGAGGAGAGTGCTACAACTTCCGCTGCCTGCTGGAACAAGGGAGAGGAAGGTCTTCGTCGAGTACTATAGCATCCCATTTGTCTAACAACTGTAATGCTACTTGGTTTAATAAAAATAATGGATACCCTCTACATAAAATTGTTGCATCATCATCTTATCATGCTCATGTCATCATGCCACCTTGCATTTGTGCATCATACAAAACCCTTTTTGTTTTGGTTCTTATCTCATATGCATTATTATTTGTATTTGTTTCTTGATATTGTATTTGGTTCTTGATATATTGTTAAATGCCCAAGTTGAGTTGGGGGCATATCTTTTATTGACTCCACCACCCTTTCTTTCACCACTTTATAATTCCACCATCCAATTAATATGAGCTTGGCATTTGATTGAGTTTACTTCTAGCTCATGTGGGTTGGGTGGATTCCACTCATAAACTTTTGCTTGGCCTTACTCCATCTTTGGGGATGCACATAAATAAATGCCATGGGATATTATTTTGTTCTCACAAGATAAAACCTAGCATTTAATGCATTTGCATGGGCCATGCAACCTTCATCAACTTTGGTCATCTTATGGTTTTATTTGAATCCTTGAGTGGGTCATCTCTGTCTTTATTCCTGCTTTTGGGCTTGATCCATTTTAATCTTGCTCATACCTCATCACCTCTCTTCTTCTTTCTATTTTGGCCATCTTGATGAGCTTGTGTGGATCATGCTTGATCTAATCAAGACACCAAACCCTCTATCTCTCTCTCTCTTACCCTTTAGCTAAACCCTACACCCCTAAACACCATACCCCATCAAACCCTAAACCCTACCTATCCTTTTTAATCCATCCCCATCCATGCATGATCATGTGATCATGTGGGCATGCACAAACCCCACCCCTCCCCCTCTCTCTAACCTCCTACCACAATTTGTGCTTGATCATGTGATGCCCTTCATGTGCTTAAACATGGGTATCTCTCTTTCCCTCTCTTCTCATCTCTCCCATAAACCCTAAACCTACCCCTCTAGCTAATCACACCCCATCTCACCCTCTCTTTCCCTCTCGACCTACCCTCCCCATCACTGCCAGCAGGCCCCCCCGAGCTACCTCTCTCTTGCCAAGCCCAACCCTAGACCGAGCCTACCCCCTCTCCTTTCTCTCTCTTTTCTCTCTCTGACCTGTGGCCCAACCGAGCCTGCCCCTGCCTCCTTACTCTCTCGCCAACCCCACCTGGCAGCCCCTTCCCTAGAACTGCCTGCGCCCACCTCCCTGGCCCCATGCCGAGCACGCGGAGGAGGAGAGAAAGGTGACACCAAGGCCACTTTTTCCCATCTTCCCCTCCCCCACGCCATCCACCCCTCTCCCTCCTTATCTACCCCTTCCCAACCCCCTGGCCTCTCCCAGATCTACCCAGGCCTGCCTCCTCTTCTCTCTCCTTCCTCCACCGCCACCATCTACTGACGCCGGCCACCACCGTCGGCTCTCTCGCGTACACAACAAACCAGGAGGCGGGCGAGGTGCTAGGGTTGTCGGGGAAGCCCATGGAGAGCCTCTGCTTCGTCCTGTACACGGAGCCACGGAGGAGGAGAGCGCCAGGCCGAGGAGCACCAGCGCCGCCGACGAAACCCTAGCCCCGCCAGTGCGTTAGCCTCGCCGACGATCGCGACCGCCTCGCGCTGAACCTCCTACACCGACAAGCCTCTGGTGAGCCCCTCTTCCTCCTAGACATGGCCCCTCCCTCTCTCGTGCGCCGTAGCATCGCCGGCCGTCGTCGAGCACCTCGCACGCATGCTCGGCCGCTCGCCGCGCGCAGACAGACACCTGCAGCAGCTCGTTCCGCCTCTGTTCGTCGCCCTACCCCACGCGCTGTAGCCCTTCTCTGCGTTAGATCGCTGAACGAGACTTGTAGCCCGAAGTCCCCTCTTCAACTTTCGTTTTAGCCGCATCGCGTTTCTCCCAGCGGATTCGTCGCCACCGTCGACGAAGAGCGGCCGGATCCGCCGCCGTCAGGAGCGGCTTCGTCAGCAGCGCAGCAGCAGCCGATGAAGCTTTTGTGTTTAGGCCCCTGTAGTATTTTGTAACACCCTCAGAATCGACCCTATGCAAGTTTTAGCGAAACCCGCCAAACCCGCATAGAAACGATTCAAAGGTGCCCACCAGGCACTTTCGTGCGGGTGGAAAACGAAGTAGTAACATTACACAACAGTCCTCGATGGGACCCACGGAACAGATATATATAACAGCGACTCAAAGAGTCAAGAATACGATATCTGACGAAGATCCAAATCACACGGAGAACGATATAGCGTCGAGTACGGACAAGATGCAAATGGGGCTAAGAGCCACGAAGAATAACCAATGGCGTCCATAACCACCTTGAGCCAAGCGGAAGGGTAACCGCTAACGGCGTCGATCTCAAACCTGCTTAAACAAAGGGTGCCGACAAAGGGCAAAGGAAAAAAAGAGGAGCGTCGATCTTGAGGCGATTACGGCGAGGCTAATTCGGTGGTCCTCGCCTACATAGGTATGGTGGACTGAAGCGGCAGCATGCACTCAACAACCTATAGAGACTCGATACAACTGGCGGCTATCAGAGAGGGGTAAGAAGGACCTATCCGGATCCAACCTGAAGCCAACACCAAGCAACCCGTCCTGGGATTCCCCCTCGATACCAACCGAGGAAGTCAACCGAGGAACTCACACAGTTGGCAGTTTTATTTATTCGGTTATCGTTGCAGCAATTACTAGTCATGTGTAGATAGTTGTCCTGATAAAATAAGCAGTGGGCACTTTTAGTTAACCATTCCGTTGTAGTTGCGACATTTACTAGTCAGTTACAATTAGCATGAGATAATCCCAAAACCCAGCAGTTGTTGGTACTTTTATTTAGCCTTTCCGTTGTAGTTGCAATACTTACTAGTCAGGTACATTGGTAGCCAGCGGCAACCCAAACAAGCAGTTGTTGGAAGTTTTATTAGCCATTCCATTATAGTGAAGCTGATTACTAGTCATTATAAAGTCAAATTTATAGCAGTAAACTTTAGTTATAGTTGTCTATGATCGAGATACTGTGCTCCAAGTCGTCCATAACGCGACACGGCTTTGAGAAAGTTTTAACCGGCGGGTGCACCAATAGCAACACACACGATCAACCTCGGAAAACCAAGTCAAAACCCAACGAGGTCTTCACGACAAAGCAATCACAAGATTCGAAATATTTGGGGGCGGGGCCACCTTGAGTACACTGCAACGGCCGCCGGCTCGAGACGGACTCAAGGTTGTGGGGCGGCTATGAGCAGGGGAACCCGAAAACTCGGGCTTGTCGACACAGCGAATTGTGCCACGATCCTAACAGTGCAGTGTGCTCCGCACAATGTCGTAAATAAAGCAGTAAAGCATGGCATAGGTACAGGATAGTAAATAAATCCTCGAACTAGTTTGTGGCCCCAAGAAATAAGACGGAATCAAGCTCTGGCTGAGGGGGGCCCATACTCCCCGTATGTGGATAGCGCGATAAATCAAGGAACAGGTATCAAGCACTCGGGGTCCTACGGGACACAAGTGGGCGTATCTATCACCCACCGATGCCTCTGCTTACTTACTTCAATTTTAGTTGTTAAACAGGAATTAAAGTGAACGATAAGTAAAACCATGATCATCTCCAACCTCAACATGCGGCTATATTCCAACAACTGTGGTTCTCGACGACACGCAACAGCACTTGAGCAAGCGACGGCGACGCGCAAGGCCAACTATCTACCAAACAACAGGTAATAGGATGTGTCCGAGGCAATATATAAGGCTGCAGGGGATATCACGGGTACGGAAACTAGAGCATCGCGACACAGATAGCAATAGATCAACAGGAGGGAAATAGGCCCCCTCGCCGGCTGCGGCCTCCCTCAGCAAACCGCCCCGGCAGCCTCCTCCAGTGCCGGCTCGAGCTCGCCGACGCTCTGGCCCGTCCATGCCGGCCCCTAGACGTCCTCACCATCCCTCCCGGTGGCCGCCTGCGCGCTGCCTCCGACGAGCTCGGCCTTCTCATCCATATCGCGCGTGCAGCCTCTTCCGTGCCTTAGGCAGCAGCATCCCCGCATCAGTACCAGGGGCCCCTGTTGGGTGTACGATCGCGAGTAGGACGACAAGAACTTCTACCGGAAACAAACCCCGCAGACCGAACCCCGGCGCGCCAAGCTCTCCTTCCTGGACCTGACACCACGACAAGATCTCCCTCACGGATTCGACGACCGAACCCGATAACCGCCAAGTTCGACAAGACCCTCACAACGTCAAGATCGACCCCGTGGGACCCGACAAGATCGGCACGACGACAAGAACGACACCGTCCAGGGTTAAACCGATGCGCCCCGACGCCACGCCAAGTTCATCTACCCGAACGCCAAGATCTACCCCGATATCCGAGGACGATCCCGCCGAAGCCGTTGAACCCTGGACCCTGAGACCGACCCCGAACCCCGGAACACCAAGATCGTCGAACCCTAATGTGTGAACCCCTTCCCGAAACCCTATTTTATAATATAATACAACTTGTTGCATATCAAATTGTCTTTCTTGCATGCATATTCATGTGGTTGGGGGCCTTATGCCGATTCACCTAATAACTAAATATGGGGCCCATATGCGGGCAAATCTAGTCTCATATTGGCCTCATTTAAATTTGAGTAGCGAACCGGTGCTATCTTTTGCCATGTTAAGACAACCTTTAAATTGCGGGGTAGCTAAACAACTTGAACCATATAATTATTGTCGGGACCCCCGGTTCCGCTTAATATGACCTAATCGCATCGCACCCCTGCCATGTCATTCATCATACATGCATCATGCCGATCTTTTGCCCTAGTATTAAATAGTGCATCCGGTGTTTATTCTAGTGTTTTGGTTCTTCGCGGATAAGGCCGTTGAGATGATGCGAGTGTCGACCCGATCTTCGGTTGAACCTTCGGCAATGTTTTTAGGCGAGCATCTCCCCCTTTCTACCTATCTTACTTTTATAGTATTTATTTCCCTCCTGTTGATCTATTGCTATCTGTGTCGCGATGCTCTAGTTTCCGTACCCGTGATATCCCCTGCAGCCTTATATATTGCCTCGGACACATCCTATTACCTGTTGTTTGGTAGATAGTTGGCCTTGCGCGTCGCCGTCGCTTGCTCAAGTGCTGTTGCGTGTCGTCGAGAACCACAGTTGTTGGAATATAGCCGCATGTTGAGGTTGGAGATGATCATGGTTTTACTTATCGTTCACTTTAATTCCTGTTTAACAACTAAAATTGAAGTAAGTAAGCAGAGGCATCGGTGGGTGATAGATAACATTTGGTTTCCGAACGCCCACTTGTGTCCCGTAGGACCCCGAGTGCTTGATACCTGTTCCTTGATTTATCGCGCTATCCACATACGGGGAGTATGGGCCCCCCTCAGCCAGAGCTTGATTCCGTCTTATTTCTTGGGGCCACAAACTAGTTCGAGGATTTATTTACTATCCTGTACCTATGCCATGCTTTACTGCTTTATTTACGATTGTGCGAGGAGCACACTGTACTGTTTAGGATCGTGGCACGATTCCGCGGTGTCGACAAGCCCGAGTTTTCGGGTTCCCAGTCGTTCACAGCCGTCCCCACAACCTTGAGTCCGTCTCGGAGCCGGCCGGCTTCGTTGCGGGTGTACTCCAAGGGGTGGCCCCCTGAAATATTTCTGAATCTTGTGATTGCTTTGTCGTGAAGACCTCGTTGGGTTTTGACTTGGTTTTTCCGAGGTTGATCGTGTGTGTGTTGCTATTGGTGCACCCCGGCCGGGTTAAAACTTTCTGAAAGCCGTGTCCGCGGTTATGGACGACTTGGAGCACAGTATCTCGATCATAGACAACTATAACTAAAGTTTACTGCTATAAATTTGACTTTATAATGACTAGTAATCAGCTTCACTATAATGGAATGGCTAATAAAACTTCCAAAAACTGCTTGTTTGGGTTGCCGCTGGCTACCAATGTACCTGACTAGTAAGTATTGCAACTACAACGGAAAGGCTAAATAAAAGTACCAACAACTGCTGGGTTTTGGGATTATCTCATGCTAATTGTAACTGACTAGTAAATGTCGCAACTACAACGGAATGGTTAACTAAAAGTGCCCACTGCTTATTTTATCAGGACAACTATCTACACATGACTAGTAATTGCTGCAACGATAACCGAATAAATAAAACTGCCAACTGTGTGAGTTCCTCGGTTGACTTCCTCGGTTGGTATCGAGGGGGAATCCCAGGACGGGTTGCTTGGTGTTGGCTTCAGGTTGGATCCGGATAGGTCCTTCTTACCCCTCTCTGATAGCCGCCAGTTGTATCGAGTCTCTATAGGTTGTTGAGTGCATGCTGCCGCTGCCGCTTCAGTCCACCATACCTATGTAGGCGAGGACCGCCGAATTCTAGCCTCGCCGTGTACTGGCCTCAAGATCGACGCTCTTTTTTTTCCTTTGCCCTTTGTCGGCACCCTTACATTTAAGCAGGTTTTGAGATCGACGCCGTTAGCGAGGTTACCCTTCCGCTTGGCACAGGCAGTTATGGACGCCATTGGTTATTCTTGGGGCTCTTAGCCCCATTTGCATCTTGTCCGTTTCGACGCTATCGTTCTCCGGTGATTTGGATCTTCGTCTCAGATATTCGTATTCTTGACTCTTTGAGTCGCTGTTATATATATCTGTTCCGTGGGTCCCATCGAGGACTGTTGTGTAATGTTACTACTTCGTTTTCCACCCGCATGAAAGTGCCTGGTGGGCACCTTTGAATCGTTTCTATGCGGGTTTGGCGGGTTTCGCTAAAACTTGCATAGGGTCGATTCTGAGGGTGTTACAAAGTGGTATCAGAGCTCAGCAGTTGCGATACCCCACAAGTCCAGCCTGTAGGATAACCTAGCTAACGGCCGAAGTAGAGTGTCAAGACTATTTTTGGAAAATCGGTTGGGTAGTTCTGATTAGGTCTAATTTTACTCCTTACCCCTCTGCTATTCTCCTCTTACCTCTACGTATTTTGAATCCGCTCTCTCCTCTCTCTTCGAGTCCAGGATTTCTCGTGGATGGGTTCCGTCGTACCTTCAGGGTTTCGTTTCCTTCTCTGATAACGGTGTTCTACCATCCGGTGTTCAAGCTGCCTGATGAATCCGTCTACTGTGGTACCATTCTTTGTCCATGTTTGTGCCTTCCGGTGTTTTTCGACGCGACGACATCATCTACGCCAGATCCGATGCAGAGTCTGCGTCACTCCTTTGTTTCTGAACCTCGATTGTCGAGATCTTCAGTCTAATTCCGAGAGTTGGTTGCATAATCCGCCTATTCATGTGCAGAGTAATGGTTTGGGTGCGCGATGGACTGATCACCATCCGACTACTCTTATCATTCGCCCTTGTACATCGAATCAGTGGATCCAGCAATTTTACTCCGTCCACGGAAGCTAGAGGTGGCTTTATTTGTTGATGCCTCTACCTTCGACCTTTTGTTCCGGAGGGTTCTCCCGACGATCACGGACAACGACCTCTTGTTAGTGGTGTCGCGAGGATCTACACGAAGCGAGAAGATGCAGATCGCCGACCTTCCTTCCGGTACCATGAGGCGGATCTCGAGGGCGAGATCCATTGTTAGTGGTGTCGAATTGTGGCATCCCGCAAAACCACTACTAGAACATCGCGTTGATTTGTGCATTGCATCGTCATCATCATGCATTATTTGTCTAAAACTATTTTCGCAAAGTCTGGTTTTTGTTTTCTAAACGCCCCGTCCTTGTTCAAACGCAAAATCCGGGTCGCCGGAATATTTTGTTTTGCCGCTGTTGGTTTGCAAAAGTATGTTTGAAACAAATAAAATATTTAAATTATTTTTGTGGGGGCAGTCGAACGGGCCGATTCGACCCGAACGACCACCCCTAGTCCAAACAATCGGTCCACCCCGTTATTCTTTTCCTACCAACCTATCTACCCACACCCAGCCTCCACCTCACCCTGGCCAATCGCCCTCCGCCACCTCACCCTCTCTCCCCCTCTACCCAATCCTAAACTGCCACCTAGCCCACCCCACTCGGCTCACCCCAACCACCGAGCCACCTCCCTCCTGGCGCCCCTCTCCCACCAACTCACACCCAACACCACACACCCACACATGAGTCCACACGCTACAGCCTTGCCCTGTTGTCCCCAGCCCCACCAACCTGCTCCACCCCGACCCCCTCCGCCCATCGCCTGCCGTGGCTCCTCTCTCCCTCGTGTCTTCTTCCTCCCCCGACCGCTTCCTCCCCTCTACCACCGCCCCAGCGCCTCTCTTCTCCCCCACCGGACCTCCCCGCCGCCAGGAGGCGCGCGTCCCCGCCGCCTCTCCTTCATCTGCCGCCGGCCCGTTCCCCTCGAGCGCGCCGTCGCCTTCACCCCGGCCTTCAGGCTCCGCCCGCCCTCTGTGGCGTCCTCCTCCTCTCCCCGCGCCACCCGCGTCCGCCTCGCCGCCCCTCGCCGCTCCTCCACCCCGCTGCTGGCCGCTGCAGTAGCGGCCCGTCCCGCCCGGCAGTTCCGCCTCCGCCGTCGCCCCTCCCGGCGACCCGCCAAGGCGTCCCCACGCGCCTCCCCTCTCCGCCTCCCGGCCTTGCTTCTGTCGGCCCCAACCTCGTCGCCAGCCCGGCCCGCCTCGCCCGCGCCCTCGAGCCCGTCCGCCTCCTCGCGGACGCCTCACCTCGACGCCCAGCCGCCCCTCGACCCAGCGGCCCCTCGCCGGCTGCGGCCTCCCTCAGCAAACCGCCCCGGCAGCCTCCTCCAGTGCCGGCTCGAGCTCGCCGATGCTCTGGCCCGTCCATGCCGCCCCCTAGACGTCCTCACCATCCCTCCCGGTGGCCGCCTGCGCGCTGCCTCCGACGAGCTCGGCCTTCTCCTCCATATCGCGCGTGCAGCCTCTTCTGTGCCTTAGGCAGCAGCATCCCCGCATCAGTACCAGGGGCCCCTGTTGGGTGTACGATCGCGAGTAGGACGACAAGAACTTCTACCGGAAACAAACCCCGCAGACCGAACCCCGGCGCGCCAAGCTCTCCTTCCTGGACCTGACGCCACGACAAGATCTCCCTCACGGATTCGACGACCGAACCCGATAACCGCCAAGTTCGACAAGACCCTCACAACATCAAGATTGACCCCGTGGGACCCGACAAGATCGACACGACGACAAGAACGACACCGTCCAGGGTTAAACCGATGCGCCCCGACGCCACGCCAAGTTCATCTACCCGAACGCCAAGATCTACCCCGATATCCGAGGACGATCCATGAAGCCGTTGAACCACGGACCACGAGACCGACCCCGAACCCCGGAACACCAAGATCGTCGAACCCTAATGTGTGAACCCCTTCCCGAAACCCTATTTTATAATATAATACAACTTGTTGCATATCAAATTGTCTTTCTTGCATGCATATTCATGTGGTTGGGGGCCTTATGCCGATTCACCTAATAACTAAATATGGGGCCCATATGAGGGCAAATCTAGTCTCATATTGGCCTCATTTAAATTTGAGTAGCGAACCGGTGCTATCTTTTGCCATGTTAAGACAACCTTTAAATTGCGGGGTAGCTAAACAACTTGAACCATATAATTATTGCCGGGACCCCCGGTTCCGCTTAATATGACCTAATCGCATCGCACCCCTGCCATGTCATTCATCATACATGCATCATGCCGATCTTTTGCCCTAGTATTAAATAGTGCATCCGGTGTTTATTCTAGTGTTTTGGTTCTTCGCGGATAAGGCCGTTGAGATCATGCGAGTGTCGACCCGATCTTCGGTTGAACCTTCGGCAATGTTTTCAGGCGAGCATCTCCCCCTTTCTACCTATCTTACTTTTATAGTATTTATTTCCCTCCTGTTGATCTATTGCTATCTGTGTCGCGATGCTCTAGTTTCCGTACCCGTGATATCCCCTGCAGCCTTATATATTGCCTCGGACATCCTATTACCATTGTTTGGTAGATAGTTGGCCTTGCGGCGTCGCCGCTTGCTCAAGTCTTCATGCGTGTCGTCGAGAACCACAGTTGTTGGAATATAGCCGCATGTTGAGGTTGGAGATGATCATGGTTTTACTTATCGTTCACTTTAATTCCTGTTTAACAACTAAAATTGAAGTAAGTAAGCAGAGGCATCGGTGGGTGATAGATAACATTTGGTTTCCGAACGCCCACTTGTGTCCCGTAGGACCCCGAGTGCTTGATACCTGTTCCTTGATTTATCGCGCTATCCACATACGGGGAGTATGGGCCCCCCTCAGCCAGAGCTTGATTCCGTCTTATTTCTTGGGGCCACAAACTAGTTCGAGGATTTATTTACTATCCTGTACCTATGCCATGCTTCTTCGCTTTATTACGATTGTGCGAGGCACACTGTCTTTATTTAGGATTGTGGCACGATTCGCGGTGTCGACAAGCCGAGTTTGGGTTCCCGATCGTTCTGGCCGTCCCACAACCTTGAGTCCGTCTCGCCCGGCGGCCGTTGCTAGTGTACTCAAGGGTGCCCCACAAATATTTCTGAATCTTGTGATTGCTTTGTCGTGAAGACCTCGTTGGGTTTTGACTTGGTTTTCGAGGTTGATCGTGTGTGTTGCTATTGGTGCACCGGCGGGTTAAAACTTTCTGAAAGCCGTGTCCGCGGTTATGGACGACTTGGAGCACAGTATCTCGATCATAGACAACTATAACTAAAGTTTACTGCTATAAATTTGACTTTATAATGACTAGTAATCAGCTTCACTATAATGGAATGGCTAATAAAACTTCCAACAACTGCTTGTTTGAGTTGCCGCTGGCTACCAATGTACCTGACTAGTAAGTATTGCAACTACAACGGAAAGGCTAAATAAAAGTACCAACAACTGCTGGGTTTTGGGATTATCTCATGCTAATTGTAACTGACTAGTAAATGTCGCAACTACAACGGAATGGTTAACTAAAAGTGCCCACTGCTTATTTTATCAGGACAACTATCTACACATGACTAGTAATTGCTGCAACGATAACCGAATAAATAAAACTGCCAACTGTGTGAGTTCCTCGGTTGACTTCCTCGGTTGGTATCGAGGGGGAATCCCAGGACGGGTTGCTTGGTGTTGGCTTCAGGTTGGATCCGGATAGGTCCTTCTTACCCCTCTCTGATAGCCGCCAGTTGTATCGAGTCTCTATAGGTTGTTGAGTGCATGCTGCCGCTTCAGTCCACCATACCTATGTAGGCGAGGACCGCGAATTCTAGCCTCGCGTGTCTTGGCCTCAAGATCTTGGCTCCTCTTTTTTTTCCTTTGCCCTTTGTCGGCACCCCTTCTGTTTAAGCAGGTTTTGAGATCGACGCCGTTAGCAGGGTTACCCTTCCGGCTTGGCCTGGGCAGGGTTATGGACGCCATTGGTTATTCTTCAGGGCTCTTAGCCCCATTTGCATCTTGTCCGTACTCGGACGCTATATCGTTCTCCAGGTGATTTGGATCTTCGTACTGTATATCTGTATTCTTGACTCTTTGAGTCGCTGTTATATATATCTGTTCCGTGGGTCCCATCGAGGACTGTTGTGTAATGTTACTACTTCGTTTTCCACCCGCACGAAAGTGCCTGGTGGGCACCTTTGAATCGTTTCTATGCGGGTTTGGCGGGTTTCGCTAAAACTTGCATAGGGTCGAGGGGCGGCTTTGGCGGCGGCCGTCAGGGGCGTCCGTGAGGCGGACAGGCTCGGGAGGGCGAGTGCTTTCATGGGCGGGCTGGCGGACGAGGTTGGGGCCGGCAGTGGGGGCGGGCTGCCGGGCGAGGAGGCGTGGGGGCGCTGGCGGATCTGCCGGGCGGCACGGTGGCGAACCGGTCGGCGGGACGGGCATGTGCGGGCGCGGGGTGGAGGCGGCGGGAGGCGGCGGGCGAGCGGGTGGCGCTCGAGGAGGAGGAGGAAGCCGGGCGCGCGGAGCCGGGAAGGCAGCGAGTGGGGTGAAGCGGCAGCTCGAGGAGCGGCGAGATGAAGGAGCGGCGGGGACGCGCCTCTGGCGGGAGGTCCGTGGGGAGAAGAGAGGCGGTGGTAGAGGGGAGGAAGCGGTCGGGGGAGGAAGAAGACACGAGGGAGAGAGGAGCGGTCGACGGGCGATGGGCCAGGAGGGGGGTCGGGGTGGGGCCAGGGTTGGTGGGGGTGGGGCCAGGAGACAGCGGGGCAGGGCTGCGCGCGCTGTGTGGTGTGGACTGCGTGTGTGGGTGTGTGTGGTGTTGGGTGTGAGTTGGTGGGGAGAGGGGCTGGCCAGGGAGGGAGTGGGTTGGCTCGGTGGTTGGGGTGAGCTGAGTGGGGGTGGGCTAGGTGGCAGTTTAGGATTGGGTAGAGGGGGAGAGAGGGTGAGGTGGCGGAGGGCGATTGGCCAGGGTGAGGTGGAGGCTGGGTGTGGGTAGATAGGTTGGTAGGAAAAGAATAACGGGGTGGACCGATTGTTTGGACTGGGGCTGGTCGTTCGGGTCGAATCGGCCCGTTCGACTGCCCCCACAAAAATAATTTAAATATTTTATTTGTTTCAAACATACTTTTGCAAACCAACAGCGGCAAAACAAAATATTCCGGCGACCCGGATTTTGCGTTTGAACAAGGACGGGGTGTTTAGAAAACAAAAACCAGACTTTGCGAAAATAGTTTTAGACAAATAATGCATGATGATGACGATGCAATGCACAAATCAACGCGATGTTCTAGTAGTGGTTTTGCGGGATGCCACATATTTCCCGCCTAAACCCGCGGTCCCCCGAGCCCCACCGTCAGCCGCCCTGCTCGTTTTGCAAAACCGCCCCTCAGCTTTTCAGCCTTCAACCCGCAGCCCTTTGGATCGCACACGTGTCACGCCCGGTGGCGGCGTGCGTCGTGGCCGCTACGCCCAGCACTTTGTCATTATTGTGTCTAGCCAGAGCCCCGGTGCAAAAAGGTTTCTGTGCTCGCGTGTCAACACAGTCAGCGTCTGACACCACCTGTCAATGGTAGTGGCTAGAATTGCCTGAGTGCAACAAGTATTTTCTGTATCTGTTTTGAATTCTTTTCTTTTCAAATCTTTTCAAATTCAAATTCAATTCAAATCTGTTTAAATTTTCATGAATTCATAACTTATTCCTGGTTTGGAATTTGAATTCAAACCTTATATGAAAAATGATTTGTTTTTGAATGTTAATTCAAATCTTTATTCAAATATTTTCAAAATTAATTTAATTAGTCAACCTTTGACTTTGACCCTAATTATTAATTTTGACTATAAAATAAATTTAAAAATCATAATTCCAAATAATACAAATAATATATGTTTTTGAATCAGAAAAATGTGAGGATTTCAAATATGCTATTCAAAATATTATTTGAATACTTTAAAATTCAAGTTGTTCTAAATTACAAGAAAATGCCCCTCGACCCTAATAAAATTAATAACTTTTGATTTATAACTCCGAATTTGACAAATGATATGTCTAAAATGATCAGCTCGAGACCTTTCTGTTTATGCATTCCATGATATGAATTGAAGCATGCATCATATAAATATATAATGTACAGCAACTAATATGAGAATAAAATGGGGCCAAAACTCAATAAAAGGTTTATTTCTTGTATTCTACACCTCACCCATGCCATGCTACTTTATTGCCATGCAAATTGTGCATCATTCATCATGGCATGATTGTTTGCTTGTCGCATTTTATTCCCATGCTTGTGTACTTTATTTATGTTGGCCCTTGTTTGTTTGGTTCTTCTTCGAATAGACTCTGAGCAGGGGATATACCAAGAGAACCAGGAGCACTACCCAGATCCGTCTCTCGCTTCAACTGAGCTGCCAGGCAAGCACTACCACATGCTTGCATACATACAGTACCTATTGCCTCTATCTTATTCTTGCACCATCGAGTCGCGATTGCATTAAACTGAATCCCAAGTATTGCATAGCCTTTACATTTAAACCCCACCGAAGCTTGTTCCTCCATCCCATGAGCCATTACTACAGGAGTTGTTTGAGCCATGCGAGTCGTAGAACAGCATGTGTAGGGTATGTGAGTGTCTGTTGGATAACGAGGTACCTAAACAACTTAACCTGAGTAGTAATGGGACAATTAATGAAAGTGGCACCGGTGGGCAACATCTGCTATTTGGTTTTTCCTGCTCACTTGTGTCCCGTAGGACCCCGAGTACTTGATTCCTGTTCCTTGATTATTCGCGCTATCCACATCCGGGAGGCTTATGGGACCCCCCTGAGCCAGAGCTTGATTCATTCTTATTTCTTGGGGCCACAAACTAGTTCGAGGCTTTATTTACTATCCTGTACTTATGCCATGCTTTACTGCTTGATTACGATTGTGCGAGGAGCACACTGTACTGTTTAGGATCGGGACACGATTCCGCGGTGTCGACAAGCCCGAGTTTTTGGGTTCCCAGTCGTTCACAGCCGTCCACCCAAACCTTGAGTCCGTCTCGGAGTCAGCTAGCTTCGTTGCGGGTGTACTCACGGGTGGCCCCCTGAAATATTTCTGAATCTTGTGATTGCTTTGTCGTGAAGGCCTCGTTGGGTTTTGATTTGGTTTTTCCGAGGTTGATCGAGTGTGTGTTGCTATTTGTGCACCCCTGCAGGGTAAAACTTTCTGAAAGCCGTGTCCGCAGTTATGGACGACTTCGAGCACAGTTTCTCGATCATAGACAAGCATAACTAAAGTACCGCTTTTAATCTGACTAAGGAACTGACTAGTAAATAGTGCAATGCTCATGGATTGGTTAATAAAACTGCCAACGGATGGGGGTTGTTCGTCCGCTTCCTCGTCGTGGCGAGGAGGAGGATGGATCATTAATATTCTTTATAAGCTGTTGTTCTTAATTCACGGACATCCGTCTATCTTTGGTTAGGCGGATGGTTAGCGAGTATCTTTAGAATTGTTAGGGTTTATCTTTTGCTGCAATTCGTCACCCAGTTGTGTCCCCTTTAGAGGCATAAAGACTTCTTGAGTACCCTAGGGTCTCACACGATAAATTGTTTGATTCGATGAACAGGTGCACTCGGAGATGGATCTGGGTGGAGGAGGCTGATGTGGGCAACGATCATTCGGTGTAGAGATTAGGAGCGAGGATCCGTGAGATCTGTGGGCGGGATGTGCTTATTTAATGGGCATCTTATGCCGATTTGCTTCTTATCCGTACTCGGATCTTGTTGCCGCTTCCGCTTGATACTCTGATGTGTGATGTATGCGGAGATATCCTAATCTATAGATTTATCTAGGATATTTGAATCTTGCCGTATGGCGTTGCTATATTTCCTTTATTTTTTAGACGGTATGGCTCTGATGTACTATTGTATGGTGGCTTGCATACATACTCATTTGTGTATGTAGTTGATCCCTTCGCCTGTCGATTACGCCGCCCGTTCTTGTCCCGATGAATTGGAAATGGTTGGGACGGCCGAAAGGTCTACCTGTGAGTGGCATTTGGGCCCCACCGTACTATTTCAACCATTTCTGTTCATCCAGGCTTGATTCTAGGAGCGTAATTCACCGAGGTAGTTACAATTGGTATCAGAGCCATCCCGCCCTTCAGGGTCTCAGCCAAATGGTCGTTGTCAGTCTAGCAAATATTTTTGGTAGTTATGTATATTATGGAAAAACAAAACGCGAGAGTAGGACTGCTTCCATTTTTCTTATTACCCACCCACCCACCCTTTTCTGGTAAGGAAGTGTAACGTTTTCAATCCTCTTCTTAAAAGTTCAAACTAGGATTCACGTGTTCTGGGTTTCCGTAGTACCATAGGTTGTGTGTGTGTGTGTAATCCCTTGTCTATCTGTTGCATCCAAATTGTTATCTTAATCGTCCTCTTGGTTATCAACTGTTGGTACATTCCATACCGACAGGCTTTTGCAAACCGACGCGATCTGTCTAATTCGTTGTATACCGCCGCGATCTGTCTTACTCTTTGTTATCCGACGTTATCTTGTTTGGGGTGTTCGTTTCCGTAGTTACCAATCTTTAGGATCGTCGTGATAAGAAGGGGTTAGGATATGTGTACTACTTATTCATGTGCGGAGTAATGATTTGAGTGCGGGATGGAGTCGCGACCATAGCACTACTCTTAGCATTCGCTTTTGTATATTGAAGTGGTAGAGTCACTAATCTTGATTCGTTAAGTGATTTTGCGCATCTATTGGTATTTTAATGCCAAAATTTGTGGAAAAATTTTCTTTGATATATCTGTGTACCACACTCCTTTTCATTCGTGTGCGATATGCTTAATATCTTCTAGGTGCTTTGAACTTTGTTGATATTTTAATATCATCTTAGTAAATTGTATCCTTTAATCTTGGTTAATTCCATCTTTGTACTATCTTGGATTATTACTATTCTCCATTATAGTACTGACTTGTGTTTTATATATATCAATCACAGGATGGCACCACCACGCCGTTCAGATGAGGACATACCACCTGAACTGGGAGTCGCGTTGTCAAACATTGCTAATGCCTTGGCAGCAATGCAGCAGAACCAGCAGCGCTTGGAAGAGAGTGTTCGGAGGAACGAGTTTGCTCCACTACCTCCACCTCCCAAGCGAGGAGACATCAAAAGCTTCCTGAAGTTCAACCCTCGCCAATTTGATGTTTCTGATCAACCACTTGATGCTGATGATTGGTTGCGTGAGATGTCAAGGTTCTTTGAGGCTGCGATGTTCTGGCGAATGGGTAAAGTGTGCTACTCACCTTCTGAAGGGAGATGCAGCTCTCTGGTGGGAGAATTACCTGAAGGCAAACTGCACTGGTTTTCAGCCTACTTGGGAACAGTTCTCTGGAGCTTTCAAAGAGCAATTCCTGTCAGAGATTGTCATGGAAAGGATGAAGGAAGTCTTTCTCAACCTCAAGCAGGGAAATGACAATGTCAACACCTACATCAGGAACTTCATGAAACTCTCTCGTTATGGTGGCGATGAGGTCTCAGATGACAAGAAGAAGCAAAAGAGGTTCCGTCAAGGGCTAAATGCATCGATTAAGTATGCAATCACACATGCAAGGCCGGCATCCTTTCTTGAACTTCAGCATACAGCTCTGCAGGAAGAAGCAAGTAAGCAAATGTTTGAGGAGTCAAAGAAACACAACCGGGATGCACCAAGCTCTTCAGCTATGTCAACTCCTTCTAAGCGTCGTGTCTGGGTTCCTAACACCCCACCGTCGCTCCTGGCTCCACCGAGACCTTCAAGCTTTGCGCCAAGGCCAAAAAACTTCCTCACTGCTGCTCCCAGGGGCTACAACAACCACTACCCTGGAGCGCCTGGCGGAGTCCCTTGCTACGTTCCTCCACGTCCACCTGGTGTTTGTTACACATGTGGAGAAGCTGGGCATCTAAACTGGAACTGTCCGATGAAAAACAAAGCTCTCCCTCCACCTCCTCCAAGATCTGCGTCAAGCTCTCCTATGGTTCGTGCACCACCACCTCGGGCTCTCAACATCAACAACAAGCCCGGGTCTACTGTTGCTCGAGCCAACTGCGTCAACGCAGCTCAAGCTGAGCATGCACCTGCAGTTGTGATGGGTATGCTATCCGTTAACTCAGTCCCTGCACGAGTTTTGTTTGATTCTGGTGCATCGCATTCGTTTGTTTCTCACAAGTTTGCAAATGAAAATGAGTTAGTTATGGTTCCTCTCCTCAAGCGATTAATGGTCCTTTCTCCTGGAGCAAACATGAGGGCTGTTCATATCAGCCATGGCAATCAAATTGAGATTGGTGGCTCTCTTTTCTCGGCGTCCTTAATTGTTCTGGGCAATTGTGATATTGATGTTATCTTGGGCATGGATTGGTTGACTGCAAATGCAGCTGTGATTGATTGTGCTGAACGCTCGGTTTCTCTGAAGATTCCTGAAGGCCATATAGTCTTTTCTCCAAGTCTGACTCCTTCTATTCAGCTTTACTCTTTGGCGGCTCTGAATGATGATGCTATGGAAGCTATTCGGAGTGTTTCGGTGGTCTGTGAGTTCCCAGATGTCTTTCCTGAAGAGTTGCCAGGTATGCCTCCGGATCGTGAGGTTGAGTTTGTAATTGAGCTTGAACCTGGAATGGCTCCTATCTCCAAGCGGCCTTATAAAATGGGTCCTTCTGAGTTGGCTGAACTCAAACGTCAACTTGATGAACAAGAGAAGTTGGGTTTCATTCAACACAGTACTTCTTCTTGGGGTAGCCCAACAATCTTTGTGAAGAAGCGAGACAAGACTGATAGACTTTGTGTTGACTATCGGGCTCTCAATGCTAAAACCATCAAGAATAAATATCCCCTTCCGCGGATTAATGATCTCTTGATCACTATTTGGAGCTGTGGTATTCTCCAAGCTTGACTTGAGAAGTGGTTATCACCAAATCAAGATTCGCAAGGAAGATGTTCCTAAAACAGCTTTCACCACCCGCTATGGCCTGTATGAGTACACGGTCATGTCCTTCGGTCTCACCAACGCACCTGCCACCTTCTCAAGGCTTATGAACTCGGTTTTCATGGAGTATCTTGATAAGTTCGTTGTGGTCTATCTGGATGACATCCTAGTCTATTCTAAGTCAAAGGAAGAACATGAAGAACACCTTCGGTGTGTCCTGAACAAGCTTCGTGAGAACCGTTTGTATGCAAAGTTATCCAAGTGTGAGTTTTGGCTGCCACAAGTCACCATCTTGGTCACGTCATCTCCGCCAAGGGCATTGCAGTTAACCCGGAAACTGTGAAAACAATTGTTGAATGGCTTCCTCCTGTTAATGTCAAAGAAGTGCGGAGTTTCCTCGGTTTGGCTAGCTATTGTCGTCGCTTCGTTCAGAACTTCTCGAAGATAGCGAAGCCTCTTACCGATCTCCTCAAGAAAGGCAAGAAATATCATTGGACTCCTGCCTGTCAAGCAAGCTTTGAGACACTCAAAGAGAAGCTCACTTCCACACCAGTTCTGGTTCCTCCAGATACATCTAAGCCTTTCCAGATATTCTGTGACGCCTCTTTGCAAGGATTGGGTGCGGTCCTTATGCAAGAAAAACAAGTTGTTGCTTATGCCTCTCGTCAGTTGAAGACGCATGAACTCAACTATCCTACACATGACCTCGAGCTCGCAGCAGTTGTCTTTGCTTTGAAACTGTGGAGGCACTACTTGCTTGGCAACCGTTGTGAAATCTTTTCCGATCACAAGAGTCTGAAGTATATCTTCACTCAGCCTGATCTCAACCTTCGGCAAAGGAGGTGGATTGAAGCAATCAATGATTTTGACTTGACAATCAACTTTACTCCGGGCAAAGCTAATGTCATGGCCGATGCTCTCAGCCGCAAAGCTTATGTCAATAACCTCATGATGGAAGAACAACAGCCTCTCTTGTGTGAGGAGTTCCGTCAGCTCAACCTTGAAATTGTGGAACAAGGGCACCTCTTGAACCTTCTGGCTACTCCTATCTTGGAAGAAAATATTCGCTCTCGTCAGCTTGGTGATCCACACACCAAAAAGATCATCTCTAAACTTCAGCTTCCGAAGTATGAGTCCTTCCACGTCGATGATCAAGGCACGCTTTTCTTTGAACACCGGATGTTTGTTCTGAACTACCCGGGTTTGAGAGAGCAAGTTCTCAAGGAGGCGCACGATTCTGTTCTTTCTATCCACCCTGGCAGCACAAAGATGTACATGGACTTGAAAACACAATATTTGTGGCCGGGTTTGAAACGATATTGTGCCAAGTATGTCTCGGAGTGTGATGTCTGCCGCAGAGTGAAAGCTGTCCATCAGAAACCTTTCGGTCTTCTACAGCCATTGAAACCCTCGGAATGGAAATGGGAGAAAGTAGAGATGGACTTCATCACTGGTTTTCCAAGGTCGCAGAAGGGCAACAATGCAATCTTTGTTGTCATTGACAGGCTTTCCAAAGTGTCTCATTTCTTCCCCGTTAAGGAAACAATTTCTGGAATTCAGTTGGCGGAGCTCTATATCAACAGAATTGTCTCTCTGTATGGGGTTCCGCTTGAGATCAGTTCAGACCGTGGAAGCATCTTCACTTCCAAGTTCTGGGAAAGTCTCCAAACTGCTTTGGGAACAAAATTGAACTTCAGCACAGCTTACCACCCTCAGTCGCAAGGACAAGTGGAAAGGATCAATCAAATTCTGGAGGATATGCTTCGTGCTTGCGTCATTTCTTTTGGCATGAAATGGGAAGAATGCCTTCCTTATGCTGAATTCTCTTACAACAACAGCTTCCAGAAAAGTCTGAAGATGGCACCATTTGAGGCTCTCTATGGCCACAAGTGCAGAACTCCGATTGGTTGGTCGGGTGCAGGTGAAAGAATTTGGTTTGGCCCTGACATTGTAACTCAAGCGGAGGAGAAGGTGCATATCATTCTTGAAAATCTGAAGATTGCTCAAAGTCGCCAGAAGAGCAATTATGACAGGAAGCACACGGACATGGTGTATGCCCCTGGTGATCTCGTGTACCTTCGTGTCACTCCCATGAAAGGCACACACCGTTTTGGTATCAAAGGAAAGCTGCCTCCTAGATACATCGGTCCCTTCAAAATTCCTGGAAGAAGAGGAGAAGTTTCTTATGCTCTTGAGCTCCCGGAAAAACTCAAAGTCCATGATGTTTTCCACATCTCTCAACTCAAAAAGTGCTTCAAGGATCCCGGCAGGACCGTGGACCATGAGCTTATCAATCTCCAAGAAGACCTGTCTTATCAAGAACATCCCACAAAAATCCTTGAGACCGCAGAAAGAAGGACTCGCAACAAGTCCATCAAGTTCTGCAAGGTGCAGTGGTCACACCATTCCGTTGATGAAGCAACTTGGGAACGTGAAGATGAGCTCCGTGCCAACTATCCTACTATCTTCGTGTCTTCTTCTTCTTCCTAGAATCTCGGGGCGAGATTCCTGTTTAGTGGGGGAGAGTTGTAGCATCCCATTTGTCTAACAATTGTAATGCTACTTGGTTTAATAAAAATAATGGATACCCTCTACATAAAATTGTTGCATCATCATCTTATCATGCTCATGTCATCATGCCACCTTGCATTTGTGCATCATACAAAACCCTTTTTGTTTTGGTTCTTATCTCATATGCATTATTATTTGTATTTGTCTCTTGATATTGTATTTGGTTCTTGATATATTGTTAAATGCCCAAGTTGAGTTGGGGGCATATCTTTTATTGACTCCACCACCCTTTCTTTCACCACTTTATAATTCCACCATCCAATTAATATGAGCTTGGCATTTGATTGAGTTTACTTCTAGCTCATGTGGGTTGGGTGGATTCCACTCATAAACTTTTGCTTGGCCTTACTCCATCTTTGGGGATGCACATAAATAAATGCCATGGGATATTATTTTGTTCTCACAAGATAAAACCTAGCATTTAATGCATTTGCATGGGCCATGCAACCTTCATCAACTTTGGTCATCTTATGGTTTTATTTGAATCCTTGAGTGGGTCATCTCTGTCTTTATTCCTGCTTTTGGGCTTGATCCATTTTAATCTTGCTCATACCTCATCACCTCTCTTCTTCTTTCTATTTTGGCCATCTTGATGAGCTTGTGTGGATCATGCTTGATCTAATCAAGACACCAAACCCTCTATCTCTCTCTCTCTTACCCTTTAGCTAAACCCTACACCCCTAAACACCATACCCCATCAAACCCTAAACCCTACCTATCCTTTTTAATCCATCCCCATCCATGCATGATCATGTGATCATGTGGGCATGCACAAACCCCACCCCTCCCCCTCTCTCTAACCTCCTACCACAATTTGTGCTTGATCATGTGATGCCCTTCATGTGCTTAAACATGGGTATCTCTCTTTCCCTCTCTTCTCATCTCTCCCATAAACCCTAAACCTACCCCTCTAGCTAATCACACCCCATCTCACCCTCTCTTTCCCTCTCGACCTACCCTCCCCATCACTGCCAGCAGCCCCCCCGAGCTACCTCTCTCTTGCCAAGCTCAACCCTAGACCGAGCCTACCCCCCTCTCCTTTCTCTCTCTTTTCTCTCTCTGACCTGTGGCCCAACCGAGTCTGCCCCTGCCTCCTTACTCTCTCGCCAACCCCACCTGGCAGCCCCTTCCCTAGACCTGCCTGCGCCCACCTCCCTGGCCCCATGCCGAGCACGCGGAGGAGGAGAGAAAGGTGACACCGAGGCCACCTTTTCCCATCTTCCCCTCCCCCACGCCATCCACCCCTCTCCCTCCTTATCTACCCCTTCCCAACCCCCTGGCCTCTCCCAGATCTACCTAGAGGCCCTGCCTCGCCTCCCTCTTCTCTCCTTCCTCCACCGCCACCATCTACTGACGCCGGCCACCACCGTCGGCTCTCTCGCGTACACAGCAAACCAGGAGGCGGGCAAGGTGCTAGGGTTGTCGGGGAAGCCCGTGGAGAGCCTCTGCTTCGTCCTGTACACGGAGCCACGGAGGAGGAGAGTGCCAGGCCGAGGAGCACCAGCGCCGTCGACGAAACCCTAGCCCCGCCAGTGCGTCAGCCTCGCCGACGATCGCGACCGCCTCGCGCCGAACCTCCTACACCGACAAGCCTCTGGTGATCCCCTCTTCCTCCTAGACATGGCCCCTCCCTCTCTCGTGCGCCGTAGCATCGCCGGCCGTCGTCGAGCACCTCGCACGCATGCTCGGCCACACGCAGACAGACACTGCAGTTCGTTCCTGCTCGTCGCCCTACCCCACGCGCTGTAGCCCTTCTCTGCGTTAGATCGCTGAACGAGACTTGTAGCCCGAAGTCCCCTCTTCAACTTTCGTTTTAGCCGCATCGCGTTTCTCCCAGCGGATTCGTCGCCACCGTCGACGAAGAGCGGCCGGATCCGCCGAGGCGGCTTCGTCAAATGCAGCGGTGATGACGCTTTTGTGTTTAGGCCTCAGTATTTCCCCTAAACCCGGTCCCCGAGCCCACCGCCACCGCCTGCGTTTGCAAAACGCCCTCAGCTTTTCAGCCTTCAACCCGCAGCCCTTTGGATCGCACACGTGTCACGCCTCATTTGGCGGCGTGGCGTGGCCTCTACAGCACTTTGTCATTCATTGTGTCAGCGAGCCCGGTGCAAAAAGGTTTCTGTGCTCGCGTGTCAACACAGTCAGCGTCTGACCCCACCTGTCAATGGTAGTGGCTAGAATTGCCTGAGTGCAACAAGTATTTTCTGTATCTGTTTTGAATTCTTTTCTTTTCAAATCTTTTCAAATTCAAATTCAATTCAAATCTGTTTAAATTTTCATGAATTCATAACTTATTCCTGGTTTGGAATTTGAATTCAAACCTTATATGAAAAATGATTTGTTTTTGAATGTTAATTCAAATCTTTATACAAATATTTTCAAAATTAATTTAATTAGTCAACCTTTGACTTTGACCCTAATTATTAATTTTGACTATAAAATAAATTTAAAAATCATAATTCCAAATAATACAAATAATATATGTTTTTGAATCAGAAAAATGTGAGGATTTCAAATATGCTATTCAAAATATTATTTGAATACTTTAAAATTCAAGTTGTTCTAAATTACAAGAAAATGCCCCTCGACCCTAATAAAATTAATAACTTTTGATTTATAACTCCGAATTTGACAAATGATATGTCTAAAATGATCAGCTCGACGAGACCTTTCTGTTTATGCATTCCATGATATGAATTGAAGCATGCATCATATAAATATATAATGTACAGCAACTAATATGAGAATAAAATGGGGCCAAAACTCAATAAAAGGTTTATTTCTTGTATTCTACACCTCACCCATGCCATGCTACTTTATTGCCATGCAAATTGTGCATCATTCATCATGGCATGATTGTTTGCTTGTCGCATTTTATTCCCATGCTTGTGTACTTTATTTATGTTGGCCCTTGTTTGTTTGGTTCTTCTTCGAATAGACTCTGAGCAGGGGATATACCAAGAGAACCAGGAGCACTACCCAGATCCGTCTCTCGCTTCAACTGAGCTGCCAGGCAAGCACTACCACATGCTTGCATACATACAGACCTATTGCCTCTATCTTATTCTTGCACCATCGAGTCGCGATTGCATTAAACTGAATCCCAAGTATTGCATAGCCTTTACATTTAAACCCCACCGAAGCTTGTTCCTCCATCCCATGAGCCATTACTACAGGAGTTGTTTGAGCCATGCGAGTCGTAGAACAGCATGTGTAGGGTATGTGAGTGTCTGTTGGATAACGAGGTACCTAAACAACTTAACCTGAGTAGTAATGGGACAATTAATGAAAGTGGCACCGGTGGGCAACATCTGCTATTTGGTTTTCCTGCTCACTTGTGTCCTGAGGACCCCGAGTACTTGATTCCTGCTTGATTATTCGCTATCCACATCCGGAGGCTTATGGGACCCCCGAGCCGAGCTTGATTCATTCTTATTTCTTGGGGCCACAAACTAGTTCGAGGCTTTATTTACTATCCTGTACTTATGCCATGCTTTCTCGCTTGATTACGATTGTGCGAGGAGCACCTGCATCATTAGGATCGGGACACGATTCCGGTGTCGACAAGCCCGAGTTTTTGGGTTCCCGATCGTTCACTGGCCCACCCAAACCTTGAGTCCGTCTCGAGTCGTTAGCTAGCTATGGTGTACTCACGGGTGGCCCTCGAAATATTTCTGAATCTTGTGATTGCTTTGTCGTGAAGGCCTCGTTGGGTTTTGATTTGGTTTTTCCGAGGTTGATCGAGTGTGTTGCTATTTGTGCACCTCAGGTAAAACTTTCTGAAAGCCGTGTCCGCAGTTATGGACGACTTCGAGCACAGTTTCTCGATCATAGACAAGCATAACTAAAGTACCGCTTTTAATCTGACTAAGGAACTGACTAGTAAATAGTGCAATGCTCATGGATTGGTTAATAAAACTGCCAACGGATGGGGGTTGTTCGTCCGCTTCCTCGTCGGTAAGCGAGGAGGAGGATGGATCTGTTAATATTACTGTTATAACTGTTGTTCTTAATTCACGGACATCTGTCTATCTTTGGTTAGGCGGATGGTTAGCGAGTATCTTTAGAATTGTTAGGGTTTATCTTTTGCTGCAATTGCGTCACCCCAGGTTGTGTCCCCTTTAGAGGCATAAAGACTTGCTGAGTACCCCTAGGGTCTCACACGATAAATTGTTTGATTCAGATGAACAGGTGCACTCCGGAGATGGATACTGGGTGGAGGAGACTGACGATGTGGGCAACGATCATTCGGTGTAGAGATTCCGGGAACGGGGATCCGTGAGATCTGTGGGCGGGATGTGCTTATTTAATGGGCATCTTATGCCGATTTGCTTCTTATCCGTACTCGGATCTTGTTGCCGCTTCCGCTTGATACTCTGATGTGTGATGTATGAGGAGATATCCTAATCTATAGATTTATCTAGGATATTTGAATCTTGCCGTATGGCGTTGCTATATTTCCTTTATTTTTTAGACGGTATGGCTCTGATGTACTATTGTATGGTGGCTTGCATACATACTCATTTGTGTATGTAGTTGATCCCTTCGCCTGTCGATTACGCCGCCCGTTCTTGTCCCGATGAATTGGAAATGGTTGGGATGGCCGAAAGGTCTACCTGTGAGTGGCATTTGGGCCCCACCGTACTATTTCAACCATTTCTGTTCATCCAAGCTTGAATCTAGGAGCTGTTATCGCCGTATTTTGGCCAAAGGAGGAGATGGGCCGTAATCAAGATGGGCTTGGAAGATACATATATGCAGCGTGTTGTTGAATCGGCCTTGTGCGTGGATTTGGGCTAAATTGCCCGTGTATCTGTATATTATAGTAGGTTACGTTTCGGTTTAGGTAAGAGATAGAGTTGTTAGGGTTATTCCAAAGATAGAAAGTCTCCGGACTATAAATATGTACCTAAGGTTATTGAGAAAGGAGGACGATCACGTTCACAATAAACACAATCTCGGTGCATCGCCACCCCTTGTTTCTAGGGTTTTTCTTCGGGTAAGTATCATGCTGCCTAGATCGCATCTTGCGGTCTAGGCAGTATCTGCTTATGCGTTATTTAGTATTACTCGTACTGAAGCCTTGTTGATGGCGAGTAATACTGTTATCATAGATTTGTTTGGGCTAGCATCGGTACCTTTTCGTTACGATTGTTTAGTTATGCTGCCTTCAGTTATCTCGCTGCCTTTGCACCTCTTTCGGGTGTAAGGGCAGCATCTTGCTTGATCTTTATTCGATTGATTTGATCTGTTATAGTTATGCCTTGTTTTTCAAAGGTTTAGTTTGATATCCACATAGTCAGGCCTTGCAAACGGGTTGAACGATCCAGTAGTATGTAAGGATATGGTTTACCAATTCGAGAGGAGTTGTTCCGGGAATTGACTTTACGTCGATTGTTAGGCCTTCTCTAGGGTTAGTTTTCTATCATCTTTTGTATCTACCAGGCTCAATTACGTGTAGGACGTTCCAATTATATGGTGAAAACATTAAACTGTCGTAGATCGATTTAATTTGTATTGATCAAGCAAAACCCCATGTTATCGTAGATTTAATGCAGAACCATGGGATAATCAGCTCCAGGAGCCGATTCATAGGGAAACCTGGGAGCCGATCGCGGCTCGAATTTTACGTATACTTGTTTACCATGCAGGAAACTAATCGAAGCAATCCATCACCTTCCTGACCAGGTATAGGTCAGGTGGCACGCCCTTGCATCAGCCATGACGTGTGCCGGATTTTTGCGGGTTGCCAGGGACCGAGGCCCACCAGCAGCCTAGGAGCCTCGGCTTCGTGTTGCTCGTCGCTGCTCGCCGTGGGTTTTGACAGCAACACATTCTCGCACGCCGTGGGACTTTCAACAACATACGCATCAACATCCGACGCTGCGATGGGGGAGGCGACCACGTCTGACGGTGCACGAGGAGCACAAGGCGAAGTATGATGATATCAAAGCTCTCTTCGAAGCTGATCTCATCGGCTCCTTTGAGAGGACCCGTAAGCATGGCATCAGGTGGAAAGGGTTCTCACCTGAAGGTGCTCTTGATGAGGTAGATCTGTTTGTTCCTTCAGAGGAGCGCACCAGGGCTCTGCGACAGGAAGTCAATTACATGGTGGCTCATTCTCTTCACCGCCATTCCGAGAGCCTGGTGAACGCTTTCGAGCGCGTCGCGGTTCGCGTAGTTCAGGAAATCATGAAACATCAGTACTCTCCGTCGGGGCCTACTCTAGGGACTCACCAGGGAGAAAGACCGCTCCAGACCAGGCCCCAGCTGCCATTCACGCTTGCAGCTCCGGAGCCACCAGGGGCACCGGCGTACGTCGTCTACAAGGTTGGAGGTGACCCTGGCGATTACCAATTCCTGTTTGAACCACCTAAAGAAATCCCACATGGATATGTGTGCACCTACGTGCCGGACTGCAATAGCCTGACGCGCACGAACCAGATTGCAACCGCAGGATTTACGGAGGCGAGGCTGCGGAGCAGGGGTGTTTCGGAGCAATTTGTCTGGCATGGACGCTGACAAACAGGCATGGCTAGCCAAGTATGCCACCGGAACGAATCATGAGAGTTTAGCCCCTGCAGCTCAAACGGTGGAGCAAATCCGTACCATCTTGAGAGACCAGTTCGGCTTCGTGCCGAAAAGAAGGACAATCGGCTATTCCAAGCCGTACCCCAACGAGTTCGATCTGATTCCGCTGCCACCCAAGTATCGGCTCCCTGAGTTCTCAAGGTTTAGCGGATCAGAAGGGTCAAGCTCGATCGAGCATGTGAGCTGATACCTGGCGCAGTTAGGCATGATTTCAGCGTCGGATCAGTTGCGCGTAAGGTTCTTTGCGCAATCTCTGACAGGACCAGCTTTTGGGTGGTACACCTCGTTGCCACCAGATTCAATCCAGACCTGGAAGCAACTCGAAGAGCAGTTCCACATTCAGTATCACTCAGAAGCCACCGAGGCTGGCATTGCAGATCTGGCGCAGGTGCGGCAAAAGCGGGGAGAAACGGTAGCTGAGTACATTCAGCGTTTCAGGACTGTCAAGAACCGATGTTATTCGGCTGCTTAATCGAGAGAAGCGATCGAAGTGTTGGGTCTCTCAGCACCTATCAAGGATCTGGCTTTCCAAGTAGAATACAATTCATTGGCGCACATGGCCCAGAAACTGACAATGTATGAACAGCGCCACCCTGAGTTGTACCAAGACAAGTTCAAACGTCCGATAAGCCTGGTCGATACAGAAGTTGATACAGAGGATCCCGCACAAGACCAGGAGGTGGCCGTGGCTGAATGGGCTCGGAGGGCAGATCCTGTGTCCTGCAAATGGGTGAAACAGCAGGGGCCTGCGAAAGGGTTCGACTTCGATGTGAGCAAAGCTGAGCAGATATTCGATTTACTGCTGAGAGAAAAGCAGCTGAAGTTACCCGAAGGCCATAAAATCCCTACGGCTCAAGAGATGAACGGGAGACCATACTGCAAGTGGCATCACTCGTTCACCCACACCACCAATGATTGCAAAGAGCTACGTCGCCAGATCCAAACGGCGATAGAACAGGGCCGTCTGATCCTGGGTCAATTCGCCATGAAAGTAGACACAAACCCGTTTCCCGGCGTCAACATGGTAGAACACAGCCACTCCACGAGGCGTCAGTTAGATTTCTCGTTCGACGTTAATATGGCAGGGCCTGTGTACCACCATGGCACATACAAGGAGGAAGGCAGTCGCTCCCGGTGCAAAGAAAGAGAGGAGGCTGGTCCACGTAACCGGCCCCGTTACGATGACAGACGGTATGTAACCGAGGAGCAAGTGAGAAGCGTGCGATATCAGAAGCCACACTCCACGCACCTCCTTAACAAGTATGAGCGTCAGTATGACCGACGTCGCCGGCACGGTAGAGATGACGAAGGATATGAGCACCTCGCTAGGGGAAAGTCAACGGGAAAGGAAGACATGGATAAACATTGGGATTGTCCTTTCTTCAAGCATTGCTGGGATGCGGGAATGAGCCGATTGCCTACAATCGACCACTACCCGGAGTGTGGACAGCAGAAGGATTACACAGGTCCGGTTTCAGTGTTCAAGCGTCTAGGGCCTCTCCCGCCTCAGAACAGACAAGAGGAGCCATCTCGAGCAAAAGATCTCGAGAAGCCGAAGGATGGAGAAGAAGGAGACAGGTATCACCGGCCAAGGTGGTGTCCTGATGGACTCAGACATACCCAAAAGCGTAGAGTTCAGCGACTGCGTAGATTGGAAGAAGCTGAAGCGCAGTACCTCCACGCTTTAAGGAAAGCACGGCCCGACCTGGCCGTGAAAATTCGGCAAACCTTGGAAACAGAGGCTCGTCCGAAAAGGAAAGAATG
This sequence comes from Avena longiglumis, assembly GCA_030063025.1. Classification (NCBI taxonomy): domain Eukaryota; kingdom Viridiplantae; phylum Streptophyta; class Magnoliopsida; order Poales; family Poaceae; genus Avena; species Avena longiglumis. Next base: position 444,679,239 of record CP125979.1, on the reverse strand, counting down.
GCGCCCCAAACCAGTAAAAGCCGATGCGAAGACATCGGCTGGCGTAAACATGGTGTTCATACTTCCGTCAGAGTTTCGCGCTCCAAGAACCAAAGAGCTACCAGTGGCACAGTTTGACTGCGGCCCACGGCCGGTCATCTTTGAAAAGCCACAAGAGAAGGGCTACAAGCATCTGAAAGCTTTGTACCTGCGAGGTTATATCAATGGGCAGCCTGTCCGCAAGATGTTAGTTGACACCGGAGCGGCAGTCAATATAATGCCATACTCCATGCTACGTCGTTTGGGACGCTCCACCGCGGATCTGATCAAAACCAACGTCACGTTAAGCGACTTCAACGGCCAAACTTCAGAAGCGCAAGGCGTTCTGAACGTGGATCTAACCGTAGGTAGAAAAACCATCCCTACGTCATTCTTCATCGTTGACAGCAAAAGCACCTACGCTGTCTTGCTGGGGAGGGATTGGATTCACGCTAACTGCTGCATCCCATCCACAATGCACCAGTGCCTAATACAGTGGGATGGAGATGAAGTGGAGGTCATTCGTGCAGATGACTCGATCGAGGTCTCCATAGCTGGCATGAACATCTGGGAGGCAGAAGACCAAGAGCCGATCTCTGGAATCAGTCTAGACGGCTGTGAGCGCATTGAAGCTACAAAAAACGGGGTGAGGCCGGTCTTATCCACTGGCCTGACAGAGTAACAAAGTCCACGACCATACGTGGTATGGCCGATCCCTGCGATCGACCACATAAAATAAAAAGCAGTAACCTTACGACAAACAGGTCATGTAGTCGTAGTAGGGGGATTCCCTGCCACTGCAGAACGCAAATAAGTTGTAAACCTTCCTTGATTAATGCAACCAAAAAGGGGGCCGATTCCGGCAATCGGCCCAAATTATCTTTGTTATCCTCACCAACTGTTTGCCCCGTTCTTAGCATCGATTTAGCAGGTGACGGAAAGCTAGGGTATGGGTTTACCTCCGCGGATGAGCTAGAGGAGATTGATATTGGTCCTGGGGATAAGCCGCGACCAACATTTATCAGCAAGAAGTTAGATCCGAATCTGCGGGGTCCGATGATAGCTTTGTTGAAAGAATATCCAGATTGCTTTGCCTGGGACTATACAGAGATGCCCGGGCTAGACAGGAGCATCATTGAACATCGGCTCCGGCTTAAAAAAGGATTTCGGCCATTCCAGCAGCGAGCACGACAGATGAAGGCCGAAATTTTAGAAGAAGTCAAGAAAGAGATCGAGAAAATGTTGACAGCTAGGCTAATTAGGCCATGCAGGTATGCTGAGTGGATTTCTAGTATCGTACCTGTAGAGAAAAAGGATGGTCGCTGGCGTGTTGCCATAGATTTTCGGGATCTCAATAGAGCCACTCCAAAGGATGAGTATCCTATGCCGGTAGCAGAGACATTAATCAACGCAGCTGCTGGTCATAAGGTTTTGAGCTTCATGGATGGTAATGCCGGTTACAACCAAATCTTTATGGCTCCGGAAGATATACACAAGACTGCATTGAGTCCTGTGTTCGGGTGGGGTTGTTTGAATATGTAGTCATGACGTTTGGACTGAAGAATGCCGGCGCCACATACCAAAGAGCCATGAATTACATTTTTCATGATCTGATCGGCAAGCTGGTGGAAATTTATATCGATGACGTGGTGGTCAAGTCTGCCTCAGTACAAGGACACTTGGACGATCTGCAACGCGTCCTGGACCGAACAAGAAAATTCGGGCTACAGATGAATCCAAAGAAGTGTGCCTTTGGTGTGACGGCCGGTCAGTTCTTGGGTTTCTTGGTCCATGAACGCGGAATTGAGATCGGCCTGAAAAGTCAGGAGGCAGTGCGAACAATGAAGCCACCTACCACGAAGAAAGAACTGCAGTCTCTCATCGGCAAGATCAACTTCGTCAGAAGATTCATCTCCAACCTGTCAGGGAGAATAGAGCCGTTCATGGGACTGGTGAAAATTAAATCTGATGAAGAGTTCTGGGGATGAACAACAACGAGCCTTCGACGAGATCAAAGAATATCAGCGAAACCGCCCGGTGTTGGTTCCGCCCGGATAGGCCGTTCTACATTTACTTGTCGATCGACACGTCCATCGCCTCGGTGGTGGTGCAAGTTTATGATGGTGCGGAGCGGTGTTTTTACATCGCGAAGGATCTTTGGATGCAGAAACAAGGTATCCCAAGATCGATAAGTTATGCCTCTGCCTGTTTTTCACCTGCATCAAGCTGCGCCACATCTTACTTTCAGCAGAGATTATCATTAGATGCAAATCGGATGTCATAAAACATATGCTGTCGGCTCCTATGCTGAAAGGCCGACTTGGCAAATGGATGTTTGCATTATCGGAATTTGATATCCGGTACCAACCAGCGAAAGCGGTTAAGGGTCAAGCGCTGGCCGACCTTATTGCTGAAAGAATCAACACTGATATAGCAGTGCTGTCTATACGAGCGTGGGCTATGTTTTTCGATGGATCGGTTTGTGATGACGGTTGCGGCATCGGCATTCTCCTCATGTCGCCCAGGGGGCAACATATTCCTTCTCCATCAGGCTGTCTACCCTTTACACCAACAACGCCGCTGAGTATGAGGCGATACGCAAGGGAATGGAGTTGCTCATCGAAGCTAGAGCAGAAGCAGTGGAAATTTTTGGAGACTCCAAATTGGTGATTTCTCAACTCACGGAGGAATACAAGTGTGAGAGCGAGTCGCTCTTCCCGTTATGGTTGCAATGCCGTGAGATGATGGCACAGTTCCGGTACATAAACTTTAACTAGATCCCGCGATCACAGAATACCGAGGCGAATGATCTCGCACAAATGGCTTCAGGCTACAAGGACGTGGCAGAGGGAGCTGATGTTCAGGTACAGTTCCTGGAGGCGGACGACTGGAGAGCCTATATCTTCAATTACTTGAAAGATTCGGCTCGGGGGGCACCTAAACGTATAAGGTACAAGGCCATGAAGTATGTGCTTATTGGGGACATGTTCTCTGAGGACTCTGGAAGGGTTACTGCTCAAATGTCTGGGGCCAACCGAGGCCAATCGGCTCCTACACGAGGTACACGAAGGCGCCTGTGGAACTCACCAATCGGCTCACAGGATGAAATGGTTGATTAGGCGATCAGGGTTTTATTGGCCCACCATGCTTGAGGACTGTTTTAAGTACTACAAAGGGTGTCAAGCATGTCAGAAATTTGGAAAAATTCAGACGGTACCCGCGTCAGCAATGAACTCCATCATCAAGCCTTGGCCATTCCGAGGTTGGGGCATGGATATGATTGGCAAGATCAATCCTCCATCAAGCAAAGGCCACATGTGGATTTTGGCCATTACGGATTATTTCACTAAATGGGTGGAAGCCGTCCCTATGAAGTCAGTGAACTTGAAGGATGTTATCAATTTTTTGAAAGAACATGTCATTCATAGGTTCGGGATTCCCCAAACTATCACGAACGATGGAGGTTCGGTCTTCGTTTCTCACGAGTTTAGAAAGTTCTGTGAGGACACGGGAATTAAGCTGATCCGATCATCTCCATACTATGCTCAAGCAAATGGGCAAGCTGAAGCGTCCAACCAGAGCCTTATCAAGCTGATCAAGAGGAAAGTGGACGAGCACCCTAGGCGTTGGCACGAGATTTTATCAGAAGCTTTGTGGGCTTATCGCATGTCATGTCATGGAGCGATAAAAACCTCGCCATACCATCTAGTCTACGTACAAGAAGCCGTATTACCCTGGGAGATTACGGCTGGATCGAGACGTGTCACTTTTCAGAACGATCTAACAACTGAAGAGTATGCGGCCCTGATGAGTGACAGAGTTGAGGATTTAACTGAGCTTAGGCTGTGGTCACTTGAAAAAATCAAAGAGAACAAAGCCAAAGTAGCTCGTGCATATAATAAGAAGGTGAGGCCAAAGGAATTCCACGTTGGCGATCTGGTATGGGAAGCTGTATTGCCATTAGGGACTAAGGATGCAGCATATGGTAAATGGTCTCCCAATTGGCACGGGCCGTACAGGGTCGACCAAGTCCTAAGGGGGAACGCGTACATGCTTGAGGAGCTGGACGGCGTGAAATTCCCAGTGGCTGTCAACGGTCAGCATCTCAAGAAATATTTCCCAAGCATGTGGGATGATGGACAGTGAAATATGGGGGCCGATACATGAAATCGGCCAATAAAAAGTTATAGCCGATTCATAGCCATCGACTCTAGAGGTTTAAATTGTTACGAACAGGTGTCAGTTTACATGAATAAGCTACTGAAGGAATGCCTCGAAGGCGTGGAGGGCGTCAGCACGGACACGATCCACCTCGGCGATCTCGGCTTCGTCATCTTCGTCCTTGCCCATCACTAGCTGCTGGTTCAGGGCACGTATTTCCGCCAGATCAGTCTTCAGTTGAGCTTTGAGCCCTGCTGCTTCGTCTTGGGAGCGGGCGATAGATGCTTCCTTGTCACGGATGAGCTGTTTAGTCGCCCGGACCTTCTCTTCAAGATCTTCCAATTCCTTTTTTAAAGATGCAAGCTCGGCGGTACTGACAGAGGTGTCAGTTTTGGCATCCAGAGACGCCTTTTTCTCATTAAGCCGCTGACATTTGTCTGCGATATTGGCCTTCAGCGGGAGCTGGGCGCGGCGTAGATTAATCCTCTCACGAGCCAGCTTCACCCTTGACCCGTAGAAAGACAGAGTTACAACTGGCCAAAGCTTCACCTGCAATGCTACTGGGAGTTGGTCCTTGATTTCGGCAAGAACACTCTACACCTCTTCAGAACCCTCGATCAACTTCTCGATCGGGGAAGACAGCAAGGCTTTGAGATGCTGGAATTGGGGTAGGACAGCCCTTGCTCGTGATTCGTCGTTGGCGACAGAGAGGGTTGGTTCGATGGATTCAGGGTCAAACGTCAGCAGGCCTGAGATATCACAACCCTGGCAGGCCAAAATGGCGTCAGTATGCGTCCGACAGGGAAGGATGAGCCGAACGAAGCAAACATACCTCTCCTAAGGTCAAGGGGATAGCAGATGACGAGACAATCGGCTGGTGTGTTGTTGCTGGGAGCTGGGCCAAAGTGGGAACCGTTTCATCTCCACCTTCGGGGATTATTAGATCCAGCTGTGCGGTGGACGTCGGCACTTCCCCGGCTTCCCCACTAGAAGTGTCAGTCGCCTGCATGGAAGGTGCTTAGCCGATGTAAATGGTAGTGAATCGGCAGAGAAAAAATTCTGGTAAGAGCATGGAGGGTGGTGACTTTTGAAACCTCTTGGCTTGGCAAAGAAGTTCGCAGTCCCTTGCGAGCCCTCTTGGGGCTCACGGCTGGCCCCGCCTCGACTGGTGCTCGGGGGGCAGCAGATTCAGGAACCGGCCTTTTCCTGGAAGCCGATGGTGGCAAATCTGGCTGGCTTGGCATGGTGGTCATCTCAGAGTCTGTTGGGCCCGATTCTTCTCGATCGGATTGTGTGTCCCCGCTGGAGGCGTTTTCGATGGAAGCCTGTAAGGAAAAGGAGAGCTAGTGAGCACAAGCATGTTTGCGAGGACGAAAGAGAACAACCAGGGCATGGAGCAGCGTACATGCGAACTTTCCGGAGAAGGGCTTCGGCGCCTCAAAGTCTTCCTAGCAGCTACCTTCCTAACCACCGTTCTTGTTTTAGTTGGAACTCGAGGGGCGGCTGACCCCGAAGTTGCTCGGCTCTTGGAAGCCGATTGTGGTGACATCGGCTGGTTCTGCATCATGACCTTTTTCAAAGGTGGTGAGTTTTTGCAGAAAAGGACCACGGGAGCTGGTGGGAAGAATTCGAAGGGGGAGCCATCACTGTGTGTGGGTTCAGGACCATCTTGTTGCTGCAAGAAGGCATAGCGGGTTATTGGAAGAATCATTTGTGAGCTACGTCAAGGAAAGTTACAAGTAGTGGTACCTGTTCTACGGGGATATCATATTCAGTATCGAGCTGTTCCAGCAACGGTCCCAGGGCTCTCCTGAAGACATGAGTCTTCCACATCGACCACCAGTTCTCAAAACCATCAGTTGATGAAGCGAAGGTGAGGTTGTTAGGAATGGGGATGGTCAGAGCATCGAAGAAGGAGTAACACCTTTGGCTGGTGAGAGGATCGGGCAGGTCAGCTCTGCTCTCGGTAAGATGGTGGAGAAACAAATGGGGAGGTACTTGTCCAAGGCCAAATTGCCGGGCCGCTACGACCGGCTGTTAGAATTCGTATCCAGGCTTGATTATTCTGTTGGATGTGCTCATGCCAACTGGAAGGAAGCAGGGACGGATCACAGTGGAGAATAACTGCCGAGTGCTGGTGTCATCGGCAAAGTTGTCTAGCCTGAAGGAGATTGGATTTTCAAAATGTTCCGATTCTTCCATGTAAGGAAAGAAGATAGGATTGTCTAGGCCTTGGAAGAAAATGCTGAACCACTTGGATGCTTCCTGAGGGATCAGTTTACTACCTGGCAGTCTATACAGAGCTTGGCCGTAGCTGGTGCATCGAATCTGCTTCCCTTTGACATCTAGGAAGGTGCAACTCGCCAGAAGGGGAAGTTTGGAACATGGTTTTGAAAATACAGCTGAGACCATAGCTGAATGAACCACCAAGGACCTCCTATTTTGACTGCTACGCCGGAGAATAGTTTGACAGACATCAACTGGAGGTATCGATAGACTTCTCCAAGGAACAGTTTGCCAATGCCAAGTTGAGTGCCTTTGGCAAGTTCATAGGCCAAGGAGAGATAATTCTTGGTTGGAGCAAGGGAAGGGCCACAGAAGATGAAATGTTCCAGCCAGAAATTGAGGAAATCCGTGTGTTCTTTCTCTGTGACAGGGCCTCTAGTTTTCATGTGACTTTGAAGATAGGCACCCCAGTTCGTGCAGTCTGTTTTGGAAGAAAGCTTGAAGGGGACCTTTGTCAACTTAAAAGCAGAGGGGCTGGGTGATGTAACGTCCAGGCCAGTAATCATCACCACGTCTAACAGAGTTGGTGTCATGGGGCCATGACCAAACATGAAGCAGTTCAGAGCATCGGACCAGAAATAGCCGATGGTTTTTAGAAGATTTTCGTGTTTCTCAAGGGGAGACAGTGACAAATACAAGGCATCGGCTATTCCCGTGGTTTCCCATTGGGATTGGTAAGTTTTGGCTACCCTGCTGTACCAAGAGACCCAATGTTCAGGAGGGTTAGGCCAGGCTCGCAAGCAGTCGGCCCAAGAATTCAAATCTAGGTTTTGGCTTATGAAGGGGATTCTGTTTGCCTCGCAAGAGATCAGATGGGCAGGGCTAGATTCTGTACGGGGGCCAAGACAGAGAGAATTTGGGAGAGAAGGATGCGGCGTAATATACGAAACCTAAAAATTTAATGGTGGAATAAAGAATTAATTCAGGTGTTTGCCATTAATTCCAGCACCGTGTTCAGACTGCGAGGAGTAGGCGTACCTTCAGACCAGAGACCGCTGTGTTGGTGTTGGACGATTCCGCCATCTAGTTTGCCGGCGGAGATGGATCTATGCAATTGGGGATCGAGGGTTCTTGTCGCTGTGAGTTCGGTCTATTCCGTGAGGCAATTGGAGATCTGGGTTGGCCTTTTTTGAAGAGGGTCGCAGGCTACCGTTTGAAACTGGAAAGTGGCCACTCAGATTTGACTAAGTATGCGACCAAATTTGACCTTGTCAACGTTTGTGGGAAAGCCGATGTGTTACCATCGGCTCTTGGGGCTTTGACTTGGTTGACCATATGAGCATAGTATGGTGAAAGCCGATACGTTGCTATCGGCTTCTGGAGCATTGACCTATTTTGACTATCGGCAGAAGCGAATTGGAAAAGCAATCTTTGTTGATTCAAAAGAAGATTGTTTACAATGGAGCCGATTGCTTACAAAAGGAAATCTACTGCTAGTACTACTACTACTAGTTCCTAATCTAGAGGCCGGTGTCGTCGCCGCTGTCTTCGCCGCCGTCGTACTTTCATTGTCATCGGGCTGCTTGGCGTCGCCTTGCTCTTTGAGGATGTCGTGAGGGCCTCCTCGTCGTCGTCTTCGGTGTCCTCGCTGGACCCGGCGCGGAAGCGCTTCACCGGCGGGTATTCATCGGAGGAGGTGTCCTCCTCCGCTTCCTCCTCCTCGTCGGAGGATTCGACGCTATCCCAGGACCAGGCGTCGTCGGAGCTCTCCACCTCCAGTTCCCCGTCGGCAAGGAACTGGAGGCCCTCCTCGCCGTCGGTCAGGGACTCTTCGTCCTCCGACCAGGCGGCAAAGTCCCAGTCCCTCTCGTCCCACCATTGTGGGGCGAGAGCCTCGTACGCCGCCATTGGCGGGTGCTCCGACGTCGGCTCTCGGTTGCTCATCGTGTTGGAAGATTGGGAGGAAAGGGCGGATGATGTGGAGGAAGAAGAGGAGGCCATGGCGGAGGAAGAGGGTTTTTTCGGCGGAGGAAGAGGGTTTTTTGGCTAATGGAGGAAGATGGGGGCTGCAAACTTCTCAAATGAATTTAAATAAGGGGAATAGTGGGAGGCGGTTCAATGCTATAGCGGTTTCCCAGAATGTGGTGCCAAAATTGTCAAATCGTGCACTGCGGAGGAGTTGAGAAGATAGGGCATCATGATGAGGGGGTGGCGTGACGATTCTGCTCTGCAACGCGTAACCCGATATAAAAAAAGGGGGGGGAGAAAAAACATCAACAGAGTGGTTTTGGAATTATTATTGCCAAAACCAGGGGGGCATGTGTTATCGCCGTATTTTGGCCAAAGGAGGAGATGGGCCGTAATCAAGATGGGCTTGGAAGATACATATATGCAGCGTGTTGTTGAATCGGCCTTGTGCGTGGATTTGGGCTAAATTGCCCGTGTATCTGTATATTATAGTAGGTTACGTTTCGGTTTAGGTAAGAGATAGAGTTGTTAGGGTTATTCCAAAGATAGAAAGTCTCCGGACTATAAATATGTACCTAAGGTTATTGAGAAAGGAGGACGATCACGTTCACAACAAACACAATCTCGGCGCATCGCCACCCCTTGTTTCTAGGGTTTTTGTTCGGGTAAGTATCATGCTGCCTAGATCGCATCTTGCGGTCTAGGCAGTATCTGCTTATGCGTTATTTAGTATTACTCGTACTGAAGCCTTGTTGATGGCGAGTAATACTGTTATCATAGATTTGTTTGGGCTAGCATCGGTACCTTTTCGTTACGATTGTTTAGTTATGCTGCCTTCAGTTATCTCGCTGCCTTTGCTCCTCTTTCGGGTGTAAGGGCAGCATCTTGCTTGATCTTTATTCAATTGATTTGATCTGTTATAGTTATGCCTTGTTTTTCAAAGGTTTAGTTTGATATCCACATAGTCAGGCCTTGCAAACGGGTTGAACGATCCAGTAGTATGTAAGGATATGGTTTACCAATTCGAGAGGAGTTGTTCCGGGAATTGACTTTACGTCGATTGTTAGGCCTTCTCTAGGGTTAGTTTTCTATCATCTTTTGTATCTACCAGGCTCAATTACGTGTAGGACGTTCCAATTATATGGTGAAAACATTAAACTGTCGTAGATCGATTTAATTTGTATTGATCAAGAAAAACCCCATGTTATCGTAGATTTAATGCAGAACCATGGGATAATCGGCTCCAGGAGCCGATTCATAGGGAAACCTGGGAGCCGATCGCGGCTCGAATTTTACGTATACTTGTTTACCATGCAGGAAACTAATCGAAGCAATCCATCACCTTCCTGACCAGGTATAGGTCAGGTGGCACGCCCTTGCATCAGCCAGGACGTGTGCCGGAGTTTTGCGGGCCGTTGCCCGAGGGACCAGGGCCCACCAGCAGTTTTGGGAGCCTCCCGGCTCTTCGTGTTGCTCGTCGCTGCTCGCCGGTGGGTTTTGACAGGCAACATGAGCGTAATTCACCGAGGTAGTTACAAGCACCGAACATGTGATCGACTGCAGGAGCGCTACCGGAACGCAGCGCCGGAAGAATCGTCTACGCGATCTTGACATCGGCAAGAGTACGACTACATCACCCATGAGAATCTGCTCTCGTTAAACACTTTGGAATCTTCGAGGGTGTGTTATTCCATCAACTCGTTGCTACTATCTAGTAGATAGATCTTGGCTTGTTTGTTTGTATGCGATAGAAATTTTTTGTTTTCCATGCTACGAAACCCTACAGCTATTGGGGGAGAGGTTCTAGGGCTAAACTCGGTAATGGCTAAGGACAGCTAGAAAGAAGTTGGAGATGGGAAGGGAAACACCGCGTACCAATTGAGCTTTGATGTACACCTTCTCTCCGGCTTGGGGAGAAGGGGTAACCTCGCCGGCCGGCGCCGCCATCCAGACGAGCCCCTCCGACGCAGGGAGGTAGCCTTCGAAGAGCATCTCCTTAATATCATTATCCATGATATCTGAGCCACACCACTCCTCTTTGTGGGAGTCACCCTCCTCCTCCAGTGGCTCCAGCGCCGCTAGGATATGGTCATCACCGGTGGATTCCACCACCGTGGACCTTGGCAGCAGAAAACCTTCTAGAGGCATGAGAATAGTGCTCGCCGACTTGGTCGTGGCATCGCTCATCGCCGCCATGGAAGAAGTGGAACTGGAGCTGGCCATTGGGGTGAGAGGAGATGTGACTGGAAGATTGGGAGATTAGGGTTCTCACGTTAGCACGGAGGGATCAAGGAGTGCTCGCTGGAGGAAGAAGATGACATAGGAGGAGAATGAGGTGAAAAGTAAAAATCCACCACAGCTACGATTTATAACCCCTGGCGTCAAGATTCATGCAAGACGATTGAATGGTTGGCGCGTGGACGACATGTGCGGGCGCGTGCGCGGAAATTTCGCCACGTTCCCAACCATCGCCTCCAACGGTTCGTATCTCTCGCGCGTGAAAAATGGACATGATTGAGTTCTCTGCATGTCCGAGTTACGAGGTGTCACTGACCTATGTCTACGTCATCCTAGCTATCACTGGCAGGTGAACCATCACATCGGAATATTCTGGCATGGATGGATCCAGTCTGGCTATGGAAGAGTACGATGGAAGATTCAGTAATTCTCTGACTTGCAAGTTGAAGATGGAGAAAACCTTGCAGGGTTCTTGGGAGGACTACAAGATATTGCTTGACTATTTGCCGACATCCATCTAGAAGGAGCATTCAACCTGAAGTGACAAGACAACACAAGATCTCGGAGTTCTCCGGGGGCTACTGTTGAGGATATGCTATATGGGTGTCCTTATAGAATGTCTCCTATCCGAATAACCCGGGTGGCACATAGTTGGTTGCATGGCCCATGTACTATTGGGCGACCCAGTTAGATGGATCTAGAAGGGAGGCCCATGCCGGATAAAGAAAGGCTACGGAGGAGTCACCGACGTACCCGGAGCCTTGGAGTGCAAGACACGCTAAACTAGTTGTAAGCAGTGTAGGACTCTGTCACCTGTCTGGCTAGGACTTTTCCCTGTAACCCTAGGACCTGGCGACTATATAAGTCGGGCCTATGGGAGCCTTTAGGGATAACTTTAGACGTACAACTCGTACTCGCGTACAGCGAACCAATCCCTGTAACCCGGCATATTGCCCTTGAAAGGATACGGATGTCGCCTAGAGGGGGGTGAATAGGCGATTAAAAGTTTTCCTAGAGTGGCTCCACAAAGGCGGAATAAAACTAGTGTTTACTTTGTTAAGCACAACCTAGAACAATTAAGTTTCACCTATGTGCACTAACAACTTATGCTAAGCAATACAAGCAACAAAATGATAGCAAGATATATATTACTTCAAGCACGAAGGCTATCATAATGTAAAGTGCATAAGTAAAGAGCTTGGGTATAGAGATAACCGAGGCATGCGGGGACACCGATATTTTACCGAGTTCCTCCCAACATGGAGTATGTCTCGTTTGGAGAGGGGGTGGTATCAAACCACTAACGCCACAAAAGGCCTCCCTTATTCTCCTGTGAATCTCACCCCAACGGGATCGATCCACGCTTCCACTATCGATGCACTTGTCGGTGGCAACCGGAACCTCTCACAAGGTTGGGGCACTTCTCCACAACTTAATTGGAGGATCCCAACAAACGCCACAAAAGGCCTCAACAAATGCCACCAAGGACACAAAACCGTCTAGGGTTCCAAGAACCCAAGAGGGACAAGCTCCAATGAGCAACTCAAACCAAATCCTCCGAGGAGAACTCAAACCGATGCACCAAATGCAAATGGCAAGAACACCACAAAGATGATCAAATCCCTCACTCTCAAGTTCCAACATAGCTACTAAAGCTATTGGGGGAACAAGAGAGGAGGAATCAAAGAGAGACACAAAATCCCCAAAATCTAGATCCCCAAAGATACACTCATAAAGAGATGTTTTGGTTTGGTCAAAACGTAGATCTAGATCTCCTCCAACTACCCCTCAAATATATGCAAGAATCAATGGAGGGGTGAGTATAAATCAAGCTCAAAGAGTAAGGCAAATGGGGGCAAAGCTTAGACAAAAGGAGGAGGAAGAAGCAACCCTAAAAGACAAAGGGGTGAAGCTATTTAAAGACATAGGCAAAATCTGGCCGTTGGGATGATTTTTCGGACCGGTCCGATACTACCGGATTTACCAGTAGTACCACACACGTCCTAGGCTGAGCAAAAAAACAAGGGAATGCAGGGGGCCGCGAATGCAGCAGAAGCGCCGCTGTGCGCATGCGTGAAAACAGCTAGGCGCTCGCGCATGCGGCCATAAGATTAGCTTAGCAATAGCAGCGATGGCTAGCGGGGCCACAACAAGCAGAAGCACTACGCGGGGCAAGCGCGGCGGCGAGCCGCAGCGAGCGGCGAGGCGAGGCGATGGGAGGGAATCGAGGCGCGCGGGCGCGGCTGCCAGCGGCAAGCGGGTCAACACGAGCGTGCGTGCGTGGGGCCAGTGCGGCCGGGTCGCAGCACAATGCGCGAGGCTGAGCCGGCGATTGGCGAGCGAGATCTGAGCGGGTCAACGCGAAGGGCGAGCTCTAGGAAAAAACTATCTGGGCCGGCCGGTAGTACCGGCCCACCCGGGTGGTACTACCGGGCCGGCCGGTATTACCGGTATTGGGTACCTGGTGAGGCAGAAAGTTATTATGGGCTGCCTAGGGGCAGGCGGTAGTACCGACCCGCCTGGGTGGTACTACCGCCTGGCCCAGAGAGCAGATTTTCCTTTTCCTTTTATAAATAAGACCGACAAATATTCAAACAACAATAACTTTTGATTAGAGACTCCGATTGTCCCGATTCCAATTGCGTTGGAAATATTGATTATCACCAAGTGGGAGTGTATCAATTAATATAATGTGAGATACCTTACTTGGTGAGAAACCGAAAAGCCGCATAAATCAAAATCGCAACAAGATACATATGGGAGATCCGATTTTGATGAACAAGAGCTTGTTATGGAGATTACCACAAGCTCTATATCCTCACATGGATAAGACCAAATAACAACCAAATATGCTGATGCAAGTATGCAAAGGTTTGAGCTCTCTCCGAACGATGTGACCGAATTACTCATACGAGAGCCCCTCTTGATAGTACGGTTATCTATCCTAAACCCGGTCACATACACACAACGTGAGACCGGTAAAAGGGAAAACCTATCAAGATTATACCTTTGCCTTGAGCATTCCACTAGAGCTCGATGTAGACAAACTTGAGCGTCTCAAGATGGAACACCTTTCTTCATCCCTCATCATCGATCCATGATCACTGAGGATGGCAAGCCTCAAACATGAGATCTTCTATATATGGCGCATTTTGAGCTTGCACAACACATCTTCTTCTCATTTCATCGACCTTGAAGCCACCACATGCTCCAAGCGATGCCAATGGACAAATCCTACAAGTATAACTTAATACATACATTAGTCCATAAATATTGTCATTAATTACCAAAACCACACATGGGGGCACATATGTTCTTTTCAGCCCTTATAGTGATTTATAGCAGGAGTAGGATTCCGCCACTGTTGTGGGATCTGAACCTGGGTAAGTTGTGTAACCTCGTACCCGTCAACCGTCCGTCTTCCCCCACGTCTCTAAACACACACTATGAGGACCCTTCCATGGCGTACTCGTTGGCAATACCACGACAGTACCCTGACCCATCGGTTGTCGGGCCCGCTGATGGGGGACAAAAGCCTCATGAGGGTAGTTGTAGCATCCCAGTTGTCTAACACCTGTAATGCTACTTGTTCTGGTAATAAAAGGGGCACCTCCTACATATAATTGTTACATCATGCTCATGTCATCATGCCACCTTGCATTTGAGCATCATACAAAAACCCTTTTGCTTTGGTTCTTATCTCATATGCATTAATATCTGTATTTGCCTCTTGATATTGTATTTGGTTCTGGATATATTGTTAAGTGCCCAAATTGAGTTGGGGGCATATCTCTTTTTGACTCCACCACCTTTTCCTTACCACCTTTTAATTCCACCATCCAATTAACATGAGCTTGGCATTTTAAATGAGTTTACCTCTAGCTCATGTGGGTTGGGTGGATTCCACTCATAATCTTATGCTTGGCCTTATTCCAATTTTGGGAATGCAAAATAATAATGCCATGTAATAACCTTGTATTCACAAGAATCAACAGGGCAATAAATATTTCTGCATGGGCCATGCAAGTACCATCTTGTGCTTGCCCTTGGTTTTATTTGCTTTTTGAGTTGATCATCTTCATCTCTATCCTCACTTTTGGCTTGAACTTGATGGATCTTGCTTTAAACCCTACCACATAATCCCCTCTCTACTTCTACCTCTAACCCTACACCCTACCCTCCTTTCTATCCATCCCACACTTGCATGATCATGTGGTCATGTGGGTGTGCTTAGCTCTAACCCTCTCAATTAAAGCCTAAACCAAACCCTCTATTCTAAACAAAACCCTAAGCCACCCCATACCCCAACCTAGCTATCTCTCTTCCTCTCTCGACCTCCCCTCCCTATCTCTGCTAGCAGCACCCCGAGCTACCCCTCCCTCTCGGCCTTCCCCTCTCCCTGCATGAGGACCCACCAACACCACCTCCATGCCGAGCTACCCACCCCTCCTATCCAACCCTAGCCGAGTTTTCCCTACCCTAGACACCCGAGCCTACCCTTCCCCTTTTCCTTTCTCTCTCTCTGCATGCTAGCCCCACCTTGGCAGCCTCTCTCCCGTGCTCACGCCACCCCATCCGTGCCTGCCCTGCCCCATGCCGTGCACGTGAGGGGAGAGGATAAAGGTGGCCGAAGCCACCTCCCCTCTCCAACACGCCATCCCCTCCCTCCCTTCGGTCCTATCCACCCCACAGCCTCCTCTGCCTTCCAGATCCCGCCCCAGCGACCTGCCTCTCCTCTCCGTCCTTCCCACCACCGGCCAACCACCATCGCCGGCCACCATCTGCTTCGGCGTCGTCCTGCAGAACGAGGAGGCGAGCGTGGGGTTGGTCGTGTCGAGGAAGAGCTGGAGGCTCCCTGCAGCAGCCCGTGCACGAGCCGCGGAGAAAGCCCTGCATCGCTGTAACCATCGACGCCCGCGCCGGAACCCTAGACGATCTGTCCGTCTGCATCACCGTTGATCGCCAGCGCCCCTGCCCTATCCAGCGCTACTGACAACCTCACGGTGAGCCCCTATACCCCCTAGACACGGTCCGCTTCGCCGCCGTCGCCGGTGCTCGCCGGTCAAATCGTCGAACGGCCTCTGTGCGCCGGCGTCGCGCTCGTTTCTTCTCGCTCCCAAGTCGCAAACACCGTAGCTAGGCATCACCCACCTCCCTGACACCAACCGCACCTAGCCGCACTGGTTCGCACCCCCAGCGCGCGCCCGCACGTCCCCGGTTCGAGCCCCGCCGCGGCGCCTGTCCTTTGTCGCGCACGGACCCATCTGTCCGCAGAAAGGAAGATCCACAGTGCATCGCGTTGCCGTTTTGCAGTAAACCCCCCTAGTTTTTATTCTCAAACCCGCGGTACAAACGAGCCCACCCGTCGGCCTCTCTGGTCGTTTTGCGAAACACACCCCCGTGAAGAATGCCCTCAACCCGCGCTCCCTCGCTGCGTCGCGTGGCACCCCCGGGGACGCCCGCTGTCACGTGGGCCTGCGAGGTCGATGGCCCCACCTGTCGGCCTCTAGGTCTAGCTCAACCCGCGGTGCAAAACGTCGTCTGCGCGTGTGTCTGTCGAGTCAGCGCCGGTCCCCCTGTCAGCGACTGGGGCTAGCTGAGCCTGAGTGCAAAAAGTTAGTTGGCTGTCTGTTTACAAAATTCAAATCTAAATCAAATAATTTAAATTCAAACTCAAATTCTGTTTTAATATAACTTTTAAAACACAAACTCAAATAATACATATAATATATGTTTCTGAACCAGAAAAATGTGAGGATTTCAAATATGCCATTCAAATTGCCTTTTGCACATTTAAAATTCCAAGTTGAGTAAAATTACAACAAGTGCCACTAGAACTTAAATAATTAATAACTTTTGATTTATAATTCCAAATTTAACAAATAATATGTCTAAAATGATCAGCTCGACGAGACCTTTATGTTTATGCTATCCATGACTTCAATTGCAGCATGCATCATATAAATATAAAGTATACAGCAACTATTATGACAATAAAATGTGGCCAAACCTTAATAAAATGACTTATTCTTGTATACCACACCTCACCCATGCCATGCTACTTTATTGCCATGCAACTTGTGCATCATTCATCATGGCATGATTGTTTTCTTGACGCATTTTATTCCTATGCTTGTGCACTTTATTTATGTTGGCCCTTGTTTGTTTGGTTCTTTTTCGAATAGACTCTGAGCAGGGGATTTACCAAGAGCACCAGGAGCACTACCCAGATCCGTCTCTCGCTTCAACTGAGTTGCCAGGCAAGCACTACCACATGCTTGCATACATACAGTACCTATTGCCTCTATCTTATTCTTGCATCATCGAGTCGCGAATGCATTAAACTGAATCCCAAGTATTGCATAGCCTTTACTTTTAAACCCCACCGAGCTTGTTCCTCCATCCCATGAGCCATTACTACAGGAGTTGTTTGAGCCATGCGAGTCGTAGAACAGCATGAGTAGGGTATGTGAGTGTCTGTTGGATAACGAGGTACCTAAACAACTTAATCTGAGTAGTTGGGATAACTAATGAAAGTGGCACCGGTGAGCAACATCTGCTATTTGGTTTTTCCTGCTCACTTGTGTCCCGTAAGACCCCGAGTACTTGAAACCTGTTCCTTGAATACTCGCGCTATCCACATCCGGGAGGTATATGGGACCCCCCTGAGCCAGAGCTTGATTCCGTCTTATTTCTTGGGGCCACAAACTAGTTTGAGGTTTTATTTACGATCCTGTACTTATGCCATGCTTTACTGCTTAACTATGATTGTGCGAGGAGCACACTGTACTGTTTAGGTAAGCGGAGTGTTTTCGCGGTATCGACAAGCCCAGCCACACTTTCGGGTTCCCAGTCGTTTACAGCCTCTGGCGCAAACCTTGAGTCCGTCTCGGAGTCAGCTAGCTCCGTTGCGGGTCTACTCAATGGGGTGGCCCCCTGAAATATTTCTGAATCTTGTGATTGCTTTGTCGTGAAGGCCTCGTTGGGTTTTCATTTGGTTTTTCCGAGGTTGAGCGAGTGTGTGTTGCTATTTGTGCACCCCTGCAGGGTAAAACTTTCTGAAAGCCGTGTCCGCGGTTATGGACGACTTGGAGCACAGTTTCTCGATCATAGACAAGCATAACTAAAGTACCGCTTTTAATCTGACTAAACAACTGACTAGTAAATAGTGCAAGTCTAATGGAATGGTTAATAAAACTGCCAACGGGTGGGGGTTGTTCGTCCGCTTCCTCGTCGGTAAGCGAGGAGGAGGATGGATCTGTTAATATTACTGTCATAACTGTTGTCTTTAATTCACGGACATCCGTCTATCTTTGGTTAGGCGGATGGTGAGCGAGTATCTGTAGAACTGTTAGGGTTTATCTTTTGCTGCAATTGCGTCACCCCAGGTTGTGTCCCCTTTAGAGGCATAAAGACTTGCTGAGTACCCCTAGGGTCTCACACGATAAATTGTTTGATTCAGATGAACAGGTGCACTCCGGAGATGGATACTGGGTGGAGGAGTCCGACGATGTGGGCAACGACCATTCGGTGTAGAGATTCCGGGAATGGGGATCCGTGAGATCTGTGGGCGGGATGTGCTTATTTCTGGGCATCTTATGCCAATTTGCCTCTTATCCGTATTCGGATCTTGTTTGCCGCTTCCGCTTGATACTCTGTTCTGTGATGTATGAGGATATATCCTAAATTATAGATGTATCTAGGGTATTTGAATCTTGCCGTACGACGTTCCTATATTTCCTTTCTTTTTAGATGGTATGGCTCTGATGTACTATTGTATGGTGGCTTGCATACATACCCACTTGTGTATGTAGTTGATCCCTTCGCCTGCCGATTACGCCGCCCGTACAGGTCCCGTTGAGTTGGTAGTGGTTGGGACGTCCGAAAGGTCTACCCGTGAGTGGCTTTTGGGGCCCCACCGTACTATTTCAACCACTGCTGCTCATCCAGGCTTGTATCTAGGAGCGTAATTCACCGAGGTAGTTACAATTGGTATCAGAGCCATCCCGACCTTCAGGGTCTCAGCCAAATGGTCGTTGTCAGTCTAGAAAATATTTTTGGTAGTTATGTATATTAGGGAAAAATAAAACGCGAGAGTAGGACTGCTTCCATTTTTCTTCTTACCCACCCACCCACCTTTTTCTGGTAAGGAAGTGTAACGTTTTCAATCCGCTTCTTAAAAGTTCAAACTAGGATTCACGTGTTCTGGGATTCCGTAGTACCATAGGTTGTGTGTGTGTGTGTCTGTGTAATCCCTTGTCTATCTGTTGCATCCAAATTGTTATCTTAATCGTCCTCTTGGTTATCAACTGTTGGTACATTCCATACCGACAGGCTTTTGCAAACCGACGCCATCTATCTAATTCGTTGTACACCGACGCGATCTGTCTTACGCTTTGTTACCGACGTTGTCCTGTTTGGGGTGTTCGTTTCCGTAGTTACTAATCTTTAGGTTCATCGTGAGAAGAAGGGGTTAGGATATGTGTAATACTTATTCATGTGCGGAGTAATGATTTGAGTGCGGGATGGAGTCGCGACCATACCACTACTCTTGTCATTCGCTTTAGTATATTGAATTAGTAGAGTCACTAATCCATATTCGCTAAGTAATTTTGCGCATCTATTGGTATTTTAATGCCGAAATTTGTGGAAAATTTTTCTTTGATATAACTGTGTACCACACTCCTTTTCAGTCGTGTGCGATATGCTTAATATCTTCTAGGTGCTTTGAACTTTGTTGATATTTTAATATCATCTTAGTAAATTGTATCCTTTAATCTTGGTTAATTCCATCTTGGTACTATTTTGGATTATTATTATTCTCCATTATAGTACTGACTTGTGTTTTATATCAATCTCAGGATGGCTCCACCACGCCGTTCAGATGAGGACATACCACCAGAATTGGGGGCCGCTCTGTCAAACATTGCAAATGCCTTGGCAGCCATGCAGCAGAACCAGCAACGCTTGGAAGAGAGTGTTCGGAGGAACGAGTTTGCTCCACTACCTCCACCTCCCAAGCGTGGAGACATCAAAAGCTTCCTGAAGTTCAACCCTCGCCAGTTTGATGTTTCTGATCAGCCCCTTGACGCGGATGATTGGTTACGTGAGACGTCAAGGCTTCTTGAGACTGCTGATGTTCCTGAGCAGGAATGGGTAAAGTGTGCTACTCACCTTCTGAAGGGAGATGCAGCTCTTTGGTGGGAGAATTACCTGAAGGCAAGCTGCACTGGTTTTCAGCCTACTTGGCAACAGTTCTCTGGGGCATTCAAAGAGCAATTTCTGTCAGAGATTGTCATGGAAAGGATGAAGGAAGCTTTTCTCAACCTCAAGCAGGGAAACGATAATGTCAACACCTACATCAGGAACTTCATGAAACTCTCTCGTTATGGTGGCGATGAGGTCTCAGATGACAAGAAGAAGCAGAAGAGGTTCCGGCAAGGGCTCAATGCATCGATTAAGTATGCAATCACTCATGCAAGACCGACATCCTTTCTTGAACTTCAGCACACAGCTCTGCAAGAGGAAGCAAGCAGGCAGATGTTTGAGGAGTCAAAGAAGCACAGCAGGGATGCATCAAGCTCTGCAGTTATGGCAGCTCCTTCTAAGCGGCGTGTCTGGGTTCCTAACACCCCACCGTCGCTCCTGGCTCCACCAAGACCTGCAAGTTTCGCACCAAGGCCAACAAACTTCCTCACTGCTGCTCCTAGGGGCTACAACAACCTTTACCCGGGAGCGCCTGGCGGAGTCCCTGGCCACGTTGCTTCACGCCCACATGGTGCTTGTTTCACATGTGGAGATCACGGACATCCCAACTGGAACTGTCCGTTGAAGAACAAAGCTCTCCCTCCACCTCCTCCAAGATCTGCGTCAAGCTCTCCTACAGTTCGGGCACCACCACCTCGGGCTCTCAACATCAACACCAAGCCCGAGTCTATGGTTGCTCGTGCCAACTGTGTCAACACCCCTCAAGCTGAGCATGCACCGGGAGTTGTGATGGGTATGCTATCTGTTAACTCAGTCCCTGCATGAGTTTTGTTTGATTCTGGTGCATCGCATTCTTTTGTCTCCATCAAGTTTGCTTATGAGAATGGGTTAACATTGGTTCCTCTCCTCAAGCGGTTAATGGTCCTTTCTCCTAGAGCAAATATGGCAGCTTCTAAAATCAGCCATGGCAATCAAATTGAGATTGGTGGCTCTCTTTTCTCGGCATCCTTAATTGTTCTGGGCAATTCTGACATTGATGTCATCTTGGGCATGGATTGGTTGACAGCAAATGCAGCTGTGATTGATTGTGCTGAACGCTCGGTTTCTCTGAAGATTCCTGAAGGCCATATAGTCTTTTCTCCAAGTCTGACTCCTTCTATTCAGCTTTACTCTTTGGCGGCTCTGAATGATGATGCTATGGATGCTATTCAGAGTGTTCCGGTGGTCTGTGAGTTTCCAGATGTCTTTCCTGAAGAGTTGCCAGGTATGCCTCCGGATCGTGAGGTTGAGTTTGTAATTGAGCTTGAACCTGGAACGACTCCTATCTCCAAGCGGCCTTATAAAATGGGTCCTTCTGAGTTGGCTGAACTCAAACGTCAGCTTGATGAACAAGAGAAGTTGGGTTTCATTCAACATAGCACTTCTTCTTGGGGTAGCCCAACAATCTTCGTGAAGAAGCGAGACAAGACTGATAGACTTTGTGTGGACTATCGGGCTCTCAATGCTAAAACCATCAAGAATAAATATCCCCTTCCGCGGATTAATGATCTCTTCGATCAGCTAGCTGAAGCTGTGGTATTCTCCAAGCTGGATTTGAGGAGTGGTTATCACCAAATCAAGATTCGCAAGGAAGATGTTCCTAAAACAGCTTTCACCACCCGCTATGGCCTGGATGAGTACACGGTCATGTCCTTTGGTCTCACCAACGCACCTGCTACCTTCTCGAGGCTTATGAACTCGGTCTTCATGGAGTACCTTGATAAGTTCGTTGTGGTCTATCTGGATGACATCCTGGTCTATTCTAAGTCCAAGGAAGAGCATGAAGAACACCTTCGGTGTGTCCTGAACAAGCTTCGTGAGAACCGCTTGTATGCAAAGTTCTCAAAGTGTGAGTTTTGGCTGCCTCAAGTCACCTATCTTGGTCACGTTATCTCTGCCAAGGGCATTGCAGTCAACCCGGAAACTGTGAAAACAATTGTTGATTGGCTTCCTCCGGTTAATGTCAAAGAAGTGCGGAGTTTCCTCGGTTTGGCTAGTTATTGCCGTCGCTTCGTTCAGAACTTCTCGAAGATAGCGAAGCCTCTTACCGATCTCCTCAAGAAAGGCAAGAAATATCTTTGGACTCCTGCCTGTCAAGAAAGCTTTGAGACACTCAAAGAGAAGCTCACTTCCACACCAGTTTTGGTTCCTCCAGATACTTCCAAGCCTTTCCAGATATTCTGTGATGCCTCCTTGCAAGGATTGGGTGCGGTCCTTATGCAAGAAAAGCAAGTTGTTGCTTATGCCTCTCGTCAGTTGAAGACGCATGAGATCAGCTATCCTACACATGACCTCGAGCTCGCAGCAGTTGTCTTTGCTTTGAAAATATGGAGGCACTACCTGCTTGGCAACCGTTGTGAAATCTTTTCTGATCACAAGAGTCTGAAGTATATCTTCACTCAGCCTGATCTCAACCTTCGGCAGAGGAGATGGATTGAAGCAATCAATGATTTTGATTTGACCATCAACTACACACCGGGCAAAGCTAATGTCATGGCCGATGCTCTCAGCCGCAAAGCTTATGTCCATAACCTCGTGTTGCAAGAACAACAGCCTCTTTTGTGCGAGGAGTTCCGTCAGCTCAACCTTGAAATTGTGGAACAAGGGTACCTTCTGAACCTTCTAGTAACTCCTGTCTTGGAAGAAAGTATTCGCTCTCGTCAGCTTGGTGATCCACACACCAAAAAGATCATCTCCCAACTTCAGCTTCCAAAGTATGAGTCTTTCCACATTGATGATCAAGGCACGCTTTTCTTCGACCACCGGATGTTTGTTCCAAACTACCCGGGTTTGAGAGAGCAAGTTCTCAAGGAGGCGCACGATTCGGTTCTTTCTATCCACCCTGGCAGCACGAAGATGTACATGGACCTGAAAACACAATATTGGTGGCCTGGTTTGAAACGATATTGTGCCAAGTACGTCTCGGAGTGTGATGTCTGCCGCAGAGTAAAAGCTGTCCATCAGAAACCTTTCGGTCTTCTTCAGCCATTGAAACCTCCGGAATGGAAATGGGAGAAAGTAGAAATGGACTTCATCACTGGTTTCCCAAGGTCGCAGAAGGGCAACAATGCAATCTTTGTTGTCATTGACAGGCTTTCTAAAGTGGCTCATTTCTTCCCAGTCAAAGAAACAATTTCTGGAATTAAGTTGGCTGAGCTCTATATCAACAGAATTGTCTCTCTGTATGGGGTTCCGCTTGAGATCAGTTCAGACCGCGGAAGCATCTTCACTTCCAAGTTCTGGGAAAGTTTTCAAAATGCTTTGGGAACAAAATTGAACTTCAGCACAGCTTACCACCCTCAGTCGCAAGGACAAGTTGAAAGGATCAATCAGATTCTGGAGGATATGCGTCGTGCTTGCGTCATCTCTTTTGGCATGAAATGGGAAGAATGCCTTCCTTATGCTGAATTCTCGTACAACAACAGCTTCCAGAAGAGTCTAAAGATGGCACCATTTGAGGCTCTCTATGGCCGCAAGTGCAGAACTCCGATTGGTTGGTCAGGTGCAGGAGAAAGAATCTGGTTTGGCCCTGACATTGTAACCCAAGCAGAGGAGAAGGTGCATATCATTCTTGAAAACCTGAAGATTGCTCAAAGTCGCCAGAAGAGCAATTATGACAGGAAGCACACGGACATGGTGTATGCCCCTGGTGATCTCGTGTACCTTCGTGTCACTCCCATGAAAGGCACTCACCGTTTTGGTATCAAAGGAAAGCTGGCTCCTAGATACATTGGTCCCTTCAAAATTCGTGGAAGAAGAGGAGAAGTTTCTTATGCTCTGGAGCTCCCGGAAAAACTCAAAGTCCATGATGTTTTCCACATCTCTCAACTCAAGAAGTGCTTCAAGGATCCCGGCAGGACCGTGGACCACGAGCTAATCAATCTCCAAGAAGATCTGTCTTATCAGGAACACCCCACCAAAATCCTTGAGATTGCAGAAAGAAGGACTCGCAACAAGTCCATCAAGTTCTGCAAGGTGCAGTGGTCGCACCATTCCGTTGATGAAGCCACTTGGGAGCGTGAAGATGAACTCCGTGTCAACTATCCTACCCTCTTTGAGTCTTCTTCTTCCTAGAATCTCGGGGCGAGATTCCTGTTTAGTAGGGGAGAGTTGTAGCATCCCAGTTGTCTAACACCTGTAATGCTACTTGTTCTGGTAATAAAAGGGGCACCTCCTACATATAATTGTTACATCATGCTCATGTCATCATGCCACCTTGCATTTGAGCATCATACAAAAACCCTTTTTCTTTGGTTCTTATCTCATATGCATTAATATCTGTATTTGCCTCTTGATATTGTATTTGGTTCTGGATATATTGTTAAGTGCCCAAATTGAGTTGGGGGCATATCTCTTTTTGACTCCACCACCTTTTCCTTACCACCTTTTAATTCCAGCATCCAATTAACATGAGCTTGGCATTTTAAATGAGTTTACCTCTAGCTCATGTGGGTTGGGTGGATTCCACTCATAATCTTATGCTTGGCCTTATTCCAATTTTGGGAATGCAAAATAATAATGCCATGTAATAACCTTGTATTCACAAGAATCAACAGGGCAATAAATATTTCTGCATGGGCCATGCAAGTACCATCTTGTGCTTGCCCTTGGTTTTATTTGCTTTTTGAGTTGATCATCTTCATCTCTATCCTCACTTTTGGCTTGAACTTGATGGATCTTGCTTTAAACCCTACCACATAATCCCCTCTCTACTTCTACCTCTAACCCTACACCCTACCCTCCTTTCTATCCATCCCACACTTGCATGATCATGTGGTCATGTGGGTGTGCTTAGCTCTAACCCTCTCAATTAAAGCCTAAACCAAACCCTCTATTCTAAACAAAACCCTAAGCCACCCCATACCCCAACCTAGCTATCTCTCTTCCTCTCTCGACCTCCCCTCCCTATCTCTGCTAGCAGCACCCCGAGCTACCCCTCCCTCTCGGCCTTCCCCTCTCCCTGCATGAGGACCCCACCAACACCACCTCCATGCCGAGCTACCCACCCCTCCTATCCAACCCTAGCCGAGTTTTACCTACCCTAGACACCCGAGCCTACCCTTCCCCTTTTCCTTTCTCTCTCTCTGCATGCTAGCCCCACCTTGGCAGCCTATCTCCCGTGCTCACGCCACCCCAGCCGTGCCTGCCCTGCCCCATGTCGTGCACGTGAGGGGAGAGGATAAAGGTGGCCGAAGCCACCTCCCCTCTCCAACACGCCATCCCCTCCCTCCCTTCGGTCCTATCCACCCCAAAGCCTCCTCTGCCTTCCAGATCCCGCCCCAGCGACCTGCCTCTCCTCTCCGTCCTTCCCACCACCGGCCAACCACCATCGCCGGCCACCATCTGCTTCGGCGTCGTCCTGCAGAACGAGGAGGCGAGCGTGGGGTTGGTCGTGTCGAGGAAGAGCTGGAGGCTCCCTGCAGCAGCCCCGTACACGGAGCCGCGGAGAGAAAGCCCCAGACCGCCAGAACCATCGACGCCCGCGCCGGAACCCTAGACGATCTGTCCGTCTGCATCACCGTTGATCGCCAGCGCCCCTGCCCTATCCAGCGCTACTGACAACCTCACGGTGAGCCCCTATACCCCCTAGACACGGTCCGCTTCGCCGCCGTCGCCGGTGCTCGCCGGTCAAATCGTCGAATGGCCTCTGTGCGCCGGCGTCGCGCTCGTTTCTGCTCGCTCCCAAGTCGCAAACACCGTAGCTAGGCATCACCCACCTCCCTGACACCAACCGCACCTAGCCGCACTGGTTCGCACCCCTGCCGTCCCGGTTCGAGCCCGCCGGCATCTGTCCTTGTCGCGCACGGACCCATCTGTCCGCAGAAAGGAAGAGCCACAGTGCATCGCGTTGCCGTTTTGCAGTAAACCCCCCTAGTTTTTATTCTCAACCCCGCGGTACAAACGAGCCCACCCGTCGGCCTCTCTGGTCGTTTTGCGAAACACACCCCCGTGAAGAATGCCCTCAACCCGCGCTCCCTCGCTGCGTCGCGTGGCACCCCCGGGGACGCCCGCTGTCACGTGGGCCTGCGAGGTCGATGGCCCCACCTGTCGGCCTCTAGGTCTAGCTCAACCACGGTGCAAAAGCGTAAATGCTGCGTGTCTGCCGAGTCGGCCGGTCCCCATCGTCGGCCGATGAGCCTGAGTGCAAAAAGTTAGTTGGCTGTCTGTTTACAAAATTAAGATCTAAATCAAATAATTTAAATTCAAACTCAAATTCTGTTTTAATATAACTTTTAAAACACAAACTCAAATAATACATATAATATATGTTTCTGAACCAGAAAAATGTGAGGATTTCAAATATGCCATTCAAATTTCCTTTTGCACATTTAAAATTCCAAGTTGAGTAAAATTACAACAAGTGTCACTAGAACTTAAATAATTAATAACTTTTGATTTATAATTCCAAATTTAACAAATAATATGTCTAAAATGATCAGCTCGACGAGACCTTTCTGTTTATGCTATCCATGACTTCAATTGCAGCATGCATCATATAAATATAAAGTATACAGCAACTATTATGACAATAAAATGTGGCCAAACCTTAATAAAATGACTTATTCTTGTATACCACACCTCACCCATGCCATGCTACTTTATTGCCATGCAACTTGTGCATCATTCATCATGGCATGATTGTTTGCTTGACGCATTTTATTCCTATGCTTGTGCACTTTATTTATGTTGGCCCTTGTTTGTTTGGTTCTTTTTCGAATAGACTCTTAGCAGGGGATTTACCAAGAGCACCAGGAACACTACCCAGATCCATCTCTCGCTTCAACTGAGTTGCCAGGCAAGCACTACCACATGCTTGCATACATACAGTACCTATTGCCTCTATCTTATTCTTGCATCATCGAGTCGCGAATGCATTAAACTGAATCCCAAGTATTGCATAGCCTTTACTTTTAAACCCCACCGATCTTGTTCCTCCATCCCATGAGCCATTACTACAGGAGTTGTTTGAGCCATGCGAGTCGTAGAACAGCATGAGTAGGGTATGTGAGTGTCTGTTGGATAACGAGGTACCTAAACAACTTAATCTGAGTAGTTGGGATAACTAATGAAAGTGGCACCGGTGAGCAACATCTGCTATTTGGTTTTTCCTGCTCACTTGTGTCCCGTAAGACCCCGAGTACTTGAAACCTGTTCCTTGAATACTCGCGCTATCCACATCCGGGAGGTATATGGGACCCCCCTGAGCCAGAGCTTGATTCCGTCTTATTTCTTGGGGCCACAAACTAGTTTGAGGTTTTATTTACGATCCTGTACTTATGCCATGCTTTACTGCTTAACTATGATTGTGCGAGGAGCACACTGTACTGTCGTGGTTTTGCACGGCAGATGCTACTGGGGGTAGCTTACGTAGAGGGAGCAAGGCGACGTAGGAGAATCCGGGAGCGAGATTGGCACACGATGTACCCAGGTTCACGTCCCCTCGGTGGAGGATCGCTACGTCCTGCTATCAATCCAGTATATGATCATAGATTGGTTTACAATGGAGTCGCCGAGGCGTGGGGAGACTAGATCTAATATGACGTACCCTTGGGGTGCCCTTGGTGGCTTTATATATGCAGCGATTAGGGTTTACAAGTGCTTTAGTGGGCTTTCTATTGGAGTCGCCGCCTTGGGCCTCCAGTCGGCGCCAGTCGTCTGGGTCCAGCACGCGCCACTCGCCGTATTGGGCGAGTCGACCCGCTCTGGGCTTGGCTTTAGTCGGCTCGATCCAGCTGGCGAATCCGCTTCGTGGGTATACCCCGATTGGTATTCCCCCATCAGTAGTCCCCGAGCGCGTTGTCGATTCGGCGGCTTGAGGCAGCGGCGAGAGTCTTGACGATGGGTCGTGGCGAATCGGACGAGCTCTGAACATAGAAAAGAATCATGAAGCGGGAGGCGGTCGGCGTGAGCGATCTGATGACCATTGGCGAAGACGAGGGTGTCGGTGAAGCCGCCAATTGCGGCGATTCTCCGAACATGGAGCATGCCGAGTCCCCGAACGCGGCGAGGGGCGAGGTCGAGCGACCGGAGAGGGCCGAGGTCCCAAGCGCGACGGCGGTCGGCGACCGGCGGGCACCGAGTCCCCGGCGAGGGGCGAGGTCAGCGACCGCAAGCGCCGAGACCCCGAGCATGGAGAGCGACTAGGTCAGCGACGGCGAGAATCAAGGACGAGCAACGACGGGCGCCGAGTCCCCGAGCACGGAGAGCGGCGAGGTCGATTAGGGCGAGTGCGCGGCGAGGGGCGAGGTCGAGTGACCGGCAAGCGTCGAGACCCCGAGCACGGAGAGCGACTAGGTCGAGCGACCGGCGAGCATCGAGGACGAGCAACCGACGGGCGCCGAGTCCCCGAGCACGGAGAGCGGCGAGGTCGATCGACTGGCGAGTGCCGCTGTTCAGCGCCGAGTCCCCGAGCGCATCGAATCTGTGAGTCCGCGGCGGCGAGTCCCCGAGCGTGTTGAGTACGCGAGGGATAGTCCGTGGTGACGAAACGAAGAGAGAGAGCCGCGGTCGTGCAACCACGCGTACATGCAGCATGCCTAGGAGTAGTCCCCGAGGCTCGAGTTGGCTTGTAGAGGCGACTCGAGGCTCATATTTTGAAAATAGTAGTGGTTGTTGCCGAGCGTGGCGAGTGGAGAGGTCGAGCGACCGGCGAGCGCTGAGTCCCCGAGCGCGGCGAGTGGCGAGATCGAGCGACCGGTGAGCGTCGAGGCCGAGCGACCGATTATGCGCCGAGTCCCCGAGCGCGGCGAGTCCGCGAGGGGAGAGTCCCCAAGCGTGGCGAGTCCGCGATGATTGCGAGTCCGCGATGATTGCGAGTCCGCGAGGGGAGAGTCCCCGAGTGTGGCGAGTCCGCGATGATTGCGAGTCCGCGAGGGGAGAGTCCCCGAGTGTGGCGAGTCCGCGATGATTGCGAGTCCGCGATGATGTTGATTGCGCTGTTTTCTTAGCGAGTCTCTCGTCTTGGCCCAGGGGCCAGCATGGCGACTCAAAGATGGCTCTCGACTTGGCGTTCTTCCGGGCGATCCGAGGCCGGTTTGCAGTCTCGTCCGCAGTACTTAGCCGTGCGAGTCGCACTGTCTAAGGTTGAGGAGGACATGGTGCTGTTTGTGTAGCACTGCCATTTGTCTTGGCCCGGAAGGCCAGTCGAGCAAGGCGAATCCAATGATGGCTCTCGGTTAGCGTTTTTCGTGGACGATCCGAGGCTCGGTTTGCGAGTCCTTGTCCGCACTACTTGGCCGTTGCGAGTCGCTCTTTCAAAGGTTGACAAAGGCGAATAGATTTTTCCCGGGGGGGAAGAGACACCCAGTGGTGAGTCCATGCAGCGTGGCATGCGACCCTCTCTGGCGACTCGGACGATAAAGGTCCCTTAGTAGGCACGGCGTACGCATTCGACGTAGCCGGAAAGAGTCGACGCGGCGGACATGGGGTCGACGCGGCGGACGGAGGTCGCACTATGGCGAAGTCGACGCGGCGGACACGGGGTCGACGCGGCGGACGGAGGTCGCGCTATGGCGAAGTCGACGCGGCGGACACGGGGTCGACGCGGCGGACGGAGGTCGCGCTATGGCGATGTCGACGCGGCGGACACGGGGTCGACGCGGCGGACGGAGGTCGCGCTATGGCGATGTCAACGACGGCAAGGCCACGAGGGCGAGGCCGCGACGGGCGAGTCCCCGAGCCTAGCGAGTTCGCGTTTAGACGAGTTCTGGAGCATGACGTATCCGCGAGGGGCGAGTCCGTGGCGGGAAAGTTCCCAAGTGTGGTCGTGAGAAGCCGATTCATGTACATGTATTGCAAAAAGACAATAGATGAAGGATTAGATCCAAATAAAATAGGTATTAGGGAGAGTAATCATAGTATCAAAACATGAGATTGAATAGAAAAGGCTAAAATCCATAGTCCTGTTCACACGCGATCGGCCGAGCATAGTGCACGTGTGGCTTTGTGCTTTAAGCGGTGGATCCCAGGCTTCACGTCTGTGGAGCGGCAGTAAAAGCAATCTGATGTGCCATTAAGTGGTATAGAACCTTTTCCGCGCTCGGGTCGGCGATCTATAACGCGCGTGCGGCTGAAACACAGTATCTTGCCGTCGAGTTTGTCGGCAATGAACCGGAGGATCATGAAGTAGAGCCGTCATGCAAACGGATCAAGCAAAACTTTAGATCAAAATAAAATAATGAATTGATAAAAGACTCAAATCAGAGGAGGATGAAATAATCGGTCGTCATCTGCGTGTGTGTTGCCATGGTTGTTGTGGCACGCCGGACCAGATCGATCGATCACTTCCATGATAGGCGAACTCGCAAAGAGCAATGGATCAATCGATCATGTATAAGTTGCAGCTAGGTATTAGTATCCATGATTAATAAACAAAACCAATCAATGTAGACAGACATGCAGTAGGTTCTTTCGCGCTTGCGATCGACCCAGTACTGGACCATTAAATTGAATAATGAGAAAAGCATGTACTTTATCGATTAATCTGGTGACTTGATTAAATATTGGTGTTCGACTTCCACATATGATCGCACGGGGCCATGCGATCGGGAGTTTGATGAGACGTTGCAGTATCCATCTAGATTAGCATTAGTTTCTACTAGATTGAAAACTAGTACGTACCTGGATTGGCGGGATCGGTTCATCCATGTCATCATGTATCTGTCGGGACTCCGATCTGTGGCGGCTCGCTGCTTGCGCTGCGACCTAGGCCTGGCGATTATTGCATGCAAAGCTGCCTTTAGATCGATCTGACTCACGATCCAAGTGCCAAGTAATTCTTGAAGGTAAGTGGGTATTGCACGGCAGATGCTACTGGGTAGCTTACATAGAGGGAGCAAGGCGGCGGAGAATCCGGGGCGAGATTGGCACACGATGTACCCAGTTCACGTCCCTCGGTGGAGGATCGCTACGTCTGCTATCAATCCAGATATGATCATAGATTGGTTTACAATGGAGTCGCCGAGGCGTGGGGGAGACTAGATCTAATATGACGTACTTTGGGGTGTGCCCTTGGTGGCTTTATATATGCAGCCAGTTAGGGTTTACAAGTGCTTTAGTGGGCTTTCTATTGGAGTCGCCGCCTTGGGCCTCCAGTCGGCGCCAGTCGTCTGGGTCCAGCACGCGCCACTCGCCGTATTGGGCGAGTCGACCCGCTCTGGGCTTGGCTTTAGTCGGCTCGATCCAGCTGGCGAATCCGCTTCGTGGGTATACCCCGATTGGTATTCCCCCATCATGTACTGTTTAGGTAAGCGGAGTGTTTTTGCGGTATCGACAAGCCCAGCCACACTTTCGGGTTCCCAGTCGTTTACAGCCTCTGGCGCAAACCTTGAGTCCGTCTCGGAGTCAGCTAGCTCCGTTGCGGGTCTACTCAATGGGGTGGCCCCCTGAAATATTTCTGAATCTTGTGTTTGCTTTGTCGTGAAGGCCTCGTTGGGTTTTCATTTGGTTTTTCCGAGGTTGAGCGAGTGTGTGTTGCTATTTGTGCACCCCTGCAGGGTAAAACTTTCTGAAAGCCGTGTCCGCGGTTATGGACGACTTGGAGCACAGTTTCTCGATCATAGACAAGCATAACTAAAGTACCGCTTTTAATCTGACTAAACAACTGACTAGTAAATAGTGCAAGTCTCATGGAATGGTTAATAAAACTGCCAACGGGTGGGGGTTGTTCGTCCGCTTCCTCGTCGGTAAGCGAGGAGGAGGATGGATCTGTTAATATTACTGTCATAACTGTTGTCTTTAATTCACGGACATCCGTCTATCTTTGGTTAGGCGGATGGTGAGCGAGTATCTGTAGAACTGTTAGGGT
The DNA here is from genome assembly GCA_030063025.1 of Avena longiglumis. Lineage (NCBI taxonomy): Eukaryota > Viridiplantae > Streptophyta > Magnoliopsida > Poales > Poaceae > Avena > Avena longiglumis. The sequence goes on along the minus strand of CP125979.1, from coordinate 444,647,576 downwards.
TTATCTTTTGCTGCAATTGCGTCACCCCAGGTTGTGTCCCCTTTAGAGGCATAAAGACTTGCTGAGTACCCCTAGGGTCTCACACGATAAATTGTTTGATTCAGATGAACAGGTGCACTCCGGAGATGGATACTGGGTGGAGGAGTCCGACGATGTGGGCAACGACCATTCGGTATAGAGATTCCGGGAATGGGGATCCGTGAGATCTGTGGGCGGGATGTGCTTATTTCTGGGCATCTTATGCCAATTTGCCTCTTATCCGTATTCGGATCTTGTTTGCCGCTTGATACTGCTTACGTGATGTATGAGGAGATATCCTAAATTATAGATGTATCTAGGGTATTTGAATCTTGCCGTACGGCATTGCTATATTTCCTTTCTTTTTAGATGGTATGGCTCTGATGTACTATTGTATGGTGGCTTGCATACATACCCACTTGTGTATGTAGTTGATCCCTTCGCCTGCCGATTACGCCGCCCGTACAGGTCCCGTTGAGTTGGTAGTGGTTGGGACGTCCGAAAGGTCTACCCGTGAGTGGCTTTTGGGGCCCCACCGTACTATTTCAACCACTGCTGCTCATCCAGGCTTGTATCTAGGAGCGTAATTCACCGAGGTAGTTACACTAGTCCCTCACCCTATGCTGGTGATTGAGTGCGTGAGGAGGAAGGGGATTGACCCTCCACGAGGGTGTTCTCAGGGAGCTACGCCCGAGTAGCCTCTAGAGGAGAGCCCTCTAGAAGAGATGACCTTCCTCCAAGGGAGCATAGAATTCCCTCCCCCGGGGGTACGTTTGTAAACTTTCTACAAAGGGAAAACGACAACTTCAATGGGCAATCCCACGATCATGCATGCTACGCAAACTGTGCACTTGCAGTCATCAAGCTATTTTCTGGCGCCGTTGCCGGGGAGCTAAGCGTTGTAGGTCTTTTAGCTTTTGTTTATTTATTTTAGTTTTGCTAGATTTTGTTTTAAACTTTCTTTATTTGCTGCATTTGTATTTTTTTATTTTTTTTACAAACCAAAAGCACATAAAAATATGTGTTACTTATCATGTCTTTTGAGATAACTACCTACCAACATATGAAATCTATAATGGAGGAGTCAAAGGGAAGTACTTTGGGAGATATTCTTAAGAGGCAAGGCATATTAAAAGAATGGTTGACTTGGGTGGACAAGTATTCATCCACACTATGTGCCTCTTATCAATTATGTTGTGATTATTGAGGATCTTCAGATCACCTCAATTATCAATGTAAGTATAATTTTGATACCTAACTAGCAAACTATAATAGAGATGAGTTTAAATGCCTTGCTGGGGAGGACACATTACAATTTATGCTTTTTACTGGTTGCAAAGATTCGCTAGTTCGTTTAAGAGATATACAGGTATAACGTAAACCACTTGATACGATCTATAAATAAGTTCACCCTATATTCTGCTATTGCCAAGATAACTTCCATGATAATGAATTTATTGTTGGGCGGATTAAAGCTACCATGGAAGAATCTAACCTTTTGCAGGGTGCTCCAAAAGATAATGTGGAGGTAACTCCACTCAAAGAGCCTCTACCTAAACCACCGGAACATGTTGTTAATAAAGAGGTGGCACTTGATGTTGCACCCTCTCAACTAGTTGAAGGTAAGCCCAAAGGTAAGACTATCGCTAAACTACTCATGAATTATCTTCGTAAGAGTGAGGAGGAGAAACTTGATCAACCACTTGAATCTCCTACAAAATAACTTTCCACACACACACAAATAGTATGCATGCAAACGATATCTCATTATCTAGTAATGATTTCTAAAAGTCCCAAACTTATGATGATTTTTCTAAGGAGGATTCGTGCCTAGACAGTAATTTTGGGGACTTTGGTGAGGGACTAGAAGATGAATCTTTCTATGAATATTGTGATGCTATTAACATGGGACAGGAATCCTCATTGGAAGATGTAGATGAGTATTTTGAAGAATAAGTGAGAAATATGACGGTAAGAGAAATGTATTCCCAAATAGTGGTATATTCTAAAAATTTAATTTCTTTGGATACGATAGACGATCCAATAGTATGTCCTCAATGTCTGAAACTTGGGAATTACTTTTTTCAATGCTCTGATACCTTTAATCAATATTCAGTGTCATATAATAATGGTGATGTTACTAGTGAAGTATTAGAGTATATTATCTTTGAAGGTGCCCATGAGTTGATAATACTTGTCATGTCATGTATTAATAGTGAAGATAGTGTTCTCATAAAAACAGCTTATGAAATCCTGCAACGTATTTCTTGGTATTCTCATGAACATTTTAGTGAGAATACACTTATTATGAGGAGTAAGGCACAGAGAAAACCCGTAGCGCACAAAGTTACTTTTTTATAGGAAATCTCATTGGAGAAGGACGAAGTTCCTTCCCAAGAAGCGGATGAACACGAAGAAGAACTACAAATCCCCTTGGAGGAGGATGAAGTTCCTTCCCAAGAAGAGGATGAACACAAACAAGAACCACTAATCCTTGAGGATATGCAACTACTAGACATGTGGATGCAGGTGGATTACTGTTATGGTAATTTGTTTAGTTTTATTCGAAGATATGATGCAATATAATGGTAAGCCTAACAAGCTTTATGATTATGAATGCATTTCTATCTTTAAAGATTTTTTATCAACCAATACTCACGTATATGGTAATAATGTAGAACTCTTGGAATACATAGTTTATGAAGGGTCTCATGAGGTACTTAGAAAAAATGGTATTATTATGAAAAGTAGCGATAATGAGGATTTAGCAAGGTATCATAATATTATGGATTAAATTTTCAATTATTGTCAATAACATTTTAGTGGGAATACACTTGTGATAAAGAGTAAGGAGCTATGTAAACCAATAGTTCCCGAAACTAACATTTTGCAAGAGCCACTGGATAACAAGGAGGAACACCAAAAAAGTGAGGTTGAAGACAAACATCATTCTACTAATAATAAGTTTGTTTTATGATGCCTTAGTCTCTAGTAACGATTCTTATTGTGTTGAAACTGAAGATAATTTATCTGCGGCTTTATGCCTAGATACTCAATTGGAGAACACTAATAATGATGAACTGGAGATAAATCCTTATAGTATTAATGAGCAGGTTTCAGGAGAGAACATATTTGATGAAACATTTGTTGATGATTCTTCTTTTTGTGAGTGGCTTGATAACTCTAGAACTGATGAACTTGTTAGCAAGGGTGATGAACTAGATAATAGAGACACTTTTGAATTTTTTCCTGCTGCTAAATATAAGTATTATGAAGTGTCCCTCATGATAGTGTATCCCAAGAAGAGTACTATGAGTTATATCTTGATGATGCTATTAAAGGTAAAATGTTTGAAGTTACATGTGAATATCTAATCCTTTTGTTGAAGCTATCTAGGGAGGTATGCTCACCACACATGGCGCATCAATCATCACTTGTGAGCAATAACACATTTATCTACATGACTCTGATGCACCGTAAGCGGGTGAGACTTCAACCAGGCTATAATATTAAGTGTTCCAAACCTCTTTTGGAGGTAAGACTAAATAATTCTCCAGCTCCTATCTATTGAAATGATAATGGAGAAAAGCTTGGCTACTTGGTTATAAGAAAGCGCTTCCCGGGAGGCAACCCGGAAGTCATTAGGTGTATTTCTTAGTTTTGTGTCTTGAGTCTTGATGAATTCATGTTGCATTGGAAGTTTTATTCTTTTCATGATTTGTTATTAGATTTATCTAGTTGTAATTTTCAAAAGGTAGAATTTATTATTACTATGTGTTGCATAACTTGGTGGTACTAAAACTCCTATTTTATGCATGCTGTTGTTGGTCGAAAATTAAATTTTCTATTTTTCTGTCAAGAACATGGTGTTTCGCTAAGTTTTAGGTTAAGAAAGAATTATCGAAGGAACAAAAAAAATTGGCGAGTACAGAAGGCTTAACGACCAACTATACGGCAGGAATAAAAATTCCACCCGTATAGTTGCGGCCATATATTTATCTGCCATCGTCAAATTTTATTTCCTAGGTAGAGAAGGTTTAATGACCAACTATACGGCGGGAATATAAATTCCGTCCGTATAGTTGCGGCCGTATAGTTATCGATGCCTTCGACAATTTTAGTTTTCAGTTTACTACATGTTTGACGATCAACTATACGGCGGGAAATATTTTTCCGGCCGTATAGTTGCTACGAAGACGATTCCAAGATCTGGGTAAGGTAACTGTGGCATCCCGCAAAAACCACTACTAGAAAATCTCTGTAACACCCTCAGAATCGACCCTATGCAAGTTTCAGCGCTTCCCGCCAAACCCGCATAGAAACGATTCAAAGGTGCCCACCAGGCACTTTCGTGCGGGTGGAAAACGAAGTAATAACATTACACAACTGTCCTCGAAGGGACCCACAGAACAGATATATACAACGGCGACTCAAAGAGTCAAGAATACAGATATACAATACAAAGATCCAAATCACCTTGAAGCGATCAGCGTCGAAATGCGGACAAGATGCAAATTGAGCTAAGAGCCACGAAGAATAACCAATGGCGTCCATAACCTGCCAGCCAAGCCGGAAGGGTAACCACCGCTAACGACGTCGATCTCAAAACCTGCTTAAACAAAAGGCGCCGACAAAGGGCAAAGGAAAAAGAGAGAGCGGTCGATCGAGGCGATTGCAGCGAGGCTAGAATTCGGCGGTCCTCGCCTACATAGGTATGGTGGACTGAAGCGGCAGCGCAGCATGCACTAAACAACCTATAGAGACTCGATAAACTGTCGGCTATCAGAGAGGGGTAAGAAAGACCTATCCGGACCCAACCTGAAGCTAACACCAACAAACCTGTCCTGGTATTTCCCCCTCGATACCAACCGAGGAAGTCAACCGAGGAACTCACACGGTTGGCAGTTTTATTTGTTCAGTTATCGTTGCAGCAATTACTAGTCAGGTATAGATAATCGTTCTGATATAATAAGCAGTGGGCAATTTTAGTTAACCATTCCGTTGTAGTTGCGACACTTACTAGTCAGACATAATTAGCATGAGATATCCCAAACCCAGCAGTTGTTGGTACTTTTATTTAGCCATTCCGTTATAGTTGCCATACTTACTAGTCAGGTACAATGTTAGTAAGCGAGAACTCAAACAAGCAATTGTTGGCAGTTTTAGTTAGCCATTCCATTATAGTGAAGCTGATTACTAGTCATTATAAAGTCAAATTTATAGCACTACTTTAGTTATAGTTGTCTATGATCGAGATACTGTGCTCCAAGTCGTCCATAACCGCGGACACGGCTTTCAGAAAGTTTTACCCTGCAGGGGTGCACAAATAGCAACACACACTCGATCAACCTCGGAAAAACCAAATCAAAACCCAACGAGGCCTTCACGACAAAGCAATCACAAGATTCAGAAATATTTCAGGGGGCCACCCCATTGAGTACACCCGCAACGAAGCTAGATGACTCCGAGACGGACTCAAGGTTTGCGTCAATGGCTGTGAATGACTGGGAACCCGAAAACTCGGGCTTGTCGACACCGCGAAAACACTCCGCTTTCCTAAACAGTACAGTGTGCTCCTCGCACAATCGTAAATAAAGCGGTAAAGCATGGCATAAGTACAGGATAGTAAATAAAACCTCAAACTAGTTGTGGCCCCAAGAAATAAGAATGAATCAAGCTCTGGCTCAGGGGGGTCCCATAATCCTCCCGGATGTGGATAGCGCGAATATTCAAGGAACAGGTATCAAGTACTCGGGGTCCTACAGGACACAAGTGGACGGTTAACAACCAAATAACATCTATTGCCCACCTATGCCTCTGCTTACCTACTTCAATTTTAGTTGTTAAACAGTAATTAAAGTGAACGATAAATGAAGCCATGACCATCTCCGACATTAAGCATGCGGCAATACCCCAACAACTGTGGTACTTGACGACACACAATAGCACTTGAGCAAGTATCACGACGCTGGCAAATCCAACTATCTACCAAACAACAGGTAATAGGATGTGTCCAAGGCAATATAAGGCGGCAAGGGATAACTCGGGTACGATAACTAGAGCATCGCAAGACAGATAGCAATAGATCAACAGGAGGGAATAAATACTATAAAAGTAAGATAGGTAGAAAGGGGAGAGATGCTCGCCTGAAAAACATTGCCGAAGGTTCATCCGAAGATCGGGTCGACACTCGCATCAACTCAACGGCCTAATCCGTGAAGAAGCAAAGCACTAGCACAAACACCGGATGCACTATTTAATACTATGACAGAAGATCGGGCATGATGCATGTATGATGCATGACATGGCAAAGGGGCGGTGCAATTAGGCAAGATTAAGCGGAACCGGGGTCCCGACAATTAATTAGATGGTTCATGTTGTTTAGATACCCCGCAAATTAAATGTTGTTTTAACATGGCACAATCTGACAACGGTTCGATGCACAAATTTAGATGGGGCCAATATAAGACTTGATTTGCCCGCATATGGGCCCTATTTAATTATAAGGTGAATCGGCATATGGCCCCCAAACCACACAATAAGCATGCGAGATGAATGATTTAATTATGCAACAAGTTTTATTATTTATAAAATATAGGGGTCTCGGGAAAAAGGTCACACATCGGGGTCGAAGGTCTTGGGGTTCCGGGGTTCGGGGTTCGGTCTCAGGGTTCAGGGTTCGACGGGATCGTTCTCGGACATCCGGGATTTAGGGTCTTCGGATCGGGTAAGTAGATCTTGTCGCACGGCGTCAATGCTTCCGGGGAGGAGAACTTGTCGTTCAGGGTCTCCATGTCCGAGGTGAAGTACTTGGCATCCTCGAGGAAGTACTTGTCGTATCCGTGAGGGGATCATGTCGGTCCACGGAGTCGGGCTTCGAAGCCAGGAAGGAGTACTTGGCGTGCCGAGGAGAAGACCTTGGCGTTCCGCGGTGAAGTGCTTGTCGTTCCGGTGGCGATCTTGGCGTCAGGGTTCTCGGTCACCCGGATCCTTGAAGGAGGACTCCTGGTCTTCGGGTTCGCCCCCCGGTTCCGGGTCGGGGTTCGGGGCCTTGGCGTCCGCGTCCTTCGAGGCCATGTTGTGGTACTTGTCATCCATGATGAAGGTCTTGTCTGGGGTTCGCCAAGTGCTACCGGTCTTGGTCCTTTGCGAAGAACTTGTCGACGAGCTAAGGGCCCGAGACAAACTTGGTGGTTCACATCTTCAGCAACAGACACCAGAACAGCTGCCAAAACCAGCGGCACCCGAGCCTGCAGGCGTCGGCGTCACGCGAGGCCCTTCGCGTCGGCTCGGGAGATGGTTCAGCGGAGGAGCTTCTCATGCTCGAGGAGGAGGGGATGGCCCTGGTGTCGCTGGACAGAGAGAGGCCATGGCGCGGGGCCGGGCTTGCGGGGCGGGGTGGAGGCATGGTGGCGGAGGTCTTGGCCCGGAGGGAGAGGAGGCTGCGGAGGGGAGGGGCCCTGGCGGCGGCTCGCGAGGAGAGGCGGCAAGAGGGAGGCGAGGCGGCAGGAGCTCGGCCGGCGGGCCAGCGGGAGGCGCGTCGGCGGGCGGCCGAGCTCAGGAGAGGAGGGTCGGCGGGTGGAGGAGGCTGCGGGGAGCCGCTGACGGAGGGCAACGGCCGGATCGGGAGGACGGGAGGCGCCGGAGCAAGGGGAGGCCAGAGGAGGCGGTCGCAGGCGAGGCCTGGGCGAGGTGAGTGGCGCGACTAGGGCCGAGCCGGGAGGGGAGACGCGGTGGGGCGCGCTTCAGAGGCGGAGGGCGGTGGCGGGATGGAGCTCCGGCGGCCGACGACGGGGTTTGCAGGGCGACGGCGGGGTGCGGTATGGTGAAAGGCGGGCATAGGCGAGGTGGGAGACGTGTCGGGGGGAGAGAGGGTCGCGTTGGAGTGGGGCCAGAGGGAGGTGACGCGGGGTGGGGCCTGGTTGGGTGCGGCAGGGTGGCGTGTGGGTTGGTCTGGGGGAGGCAGGTGGGGAGGAGTGGGGCTCGTGCGGGTGGGACCCAGGGGGTAGTGAGAGGGGGTAGATGGGGGCTAGGTGAGAGAGAGAGAGGGGTGTGGGGGCTGTGGATTAATGAGGTGGCGATGGGTGTGGTGAGGTGGAGGGAAGGGGAGGTGGCAGGCTGGGATAGGTGGGTAGACTAGGATTGGGTGGGAATAGATTTAGGTTCTATGTGGACCGATTGTAGGTAGTCTGGACCGATTGGGCCTTTGGCCTGACCGGTCGGACTGCCTCTCCGGACAAAAATATTTTATTGTTTTAATTTTATTTGTAAAACATTTTTGTAAATACTTTTTAGACGAAATAAAAGATCTGATCATACCGATGTTTTAATTTGAAAAAAGGACGGGGGTTATTTAGAAAACAAAACTAGGCGTTTCGAAAATAGTTTCAGACAAACAATGCATGATGATGACGATGCAATGCACAAAATCACGCGATTTTCTAGTAGTGGTTTTTGCGGGATGCCACAATTCGACACCACTAACAATAGATCTCGCCCTCGAGATCCGCCTCATGGTACCGGAAGAGAGATCGGCGATCTTCGTCTTCTCGCTTCGTGTAGAACCTCGCGACACCACTAACAAGAGGTCGTTGTCCGTGATCATCGAGGGAACACTCCGGGAACAAAAGGTCGAAGGTAGAGGTATCAACAAATAAAGCCACCTCTAGCTTCCGTGGACGGAGTAAAATTGCTGGATCCACTGATTCGATGCACAAGAGCAAATGATAAGAGTAGTCGGATGGTGATCAGTCCATCGCGCACCCAAACCATTACTCTGCACACGAATAGGCGGATTATGCAACCAACTCTCGGAATCAGACTGAAGATCTCGACAATCGAGATACAGAACAACGGAGTGATGCAGGCTCTGCATCGGATCTGGCGTAGATGATGTCGTCGCGTCGGAAAACACCGGAAGGCACGAGAAGGAACAAGGAGAAGTCCACCAGACGAGGGATTCCTCGGATAGCATGAAGACCGGATGTAGCAATACCGTTACCAAAGGAGGAAGCGAAACCCTGAAGGTACGACGGATCCCAACCACGAGAAATCCTGGACTTGAAGAAAGGTAAGAGAGAGGATTCAAAACACGCAGAGGTAAGAGGAGAGCAGCAGAGGGGTAAGGAGTAAAATCAGACCTAATCAGAACTATCCAACCGATCTTCAAAAATAGTTTTGACACTCTACTTCGGCCGTTAGCTAGGTTATCCTACAGGCTGGACTTGTGGGGTATCGCAACTGCTGAGCTCTGATACCACTCTGTAACACCCTCAGAATCGACCCTATGCAAGTTTCAGCGCTTCCCGCCAAACCCGCATAGAAACGATTCAAAGGTGCCCACCAGGCACTTTCGTGCGGGTGGAAAACGAAGTAATAACATTACACAACAGTCCTCGAAGGGACCCACAGAACAGATATATACAACGGCGACTCAAAGAGTCAAGAATACAGATATACAATACAAAGATCCAAATCACCTTGGAAACGATACAGCGTCCGAGTACGGACAAGATGCAAATTGAGCTAAGAGCCCTGAAGAATAACCAATGGCGTCCATAACCCTGCCCAGGCCAAGCCGGAAGGGTAACCCTGCTAACGACGTCGATCTCAAAACCTGCTTAAACAAAAGGGGCGCCGACAAAGGGCAAAGGAAAAAGAGAGAGCGGTCAAGATCGAGGCCAAGACGGCGAGGCTAGAATTGGCGGTCCTCGCCTACATAGGTATGGTGGATCAAGCGGCAAAGATGCACTAAACAACCTATAGAGACTCGATAAACTGTCGGTTATCAGAGAGGGGTAAGAAAGACCTATTCGGACCCAACCTGAAGCTAACACCAACAAACCTGTCCTGGTATTTCCCCCTCGATACCAACCGAGGAAGTCAACCGAGGAACTCACACAGTTGGCAGTTTTATTTGTTCAGTTATCGTTGCAGCAATTACTAGTCAGGTATAGATAATCGTTCTGATATAATAAGCAGTGGGCAATTTTAGTTAACCATTCCGTTGTAGTTGCGCCACTTACTAGTCAGACATAATTAGCATGAGATATCCCAAACCCAGCAGTTGTTGGTACTTTTATTTACCCATTCCGTTATAGTTGCCATACTTACTAGTCAGGTACAATGTTAGTAAGAGACAACTCAAACAAGCAATTGTTGGCAGTTTTAGTTAGCCATTCCATTATAGTGAAGCTGATTACTAGTCATTATAAAGTCAAATTTATAGCACTACTTTAGTTATAGTTGTCTATGATCGAGATACTGTGCTCCAAGTCGTCCATAACCGCGGACACGGCTTTCAGAAAGTTTTACCCTGCAGGGGTGCACAAATAGCAACACACACTCGATCAACCTCGGAAAAACCAAATCAAAACCCAACGAGGCCTTCACGACAAAGCAATCATAAGATTCAGAAATATTTCAGGGGGCCACCCCATTGAGTACACCCGCAACGAATCTAGCTGACTCCGAGACGGACTCAAGGTTTGCGTCAATGGCTGTGAATGACTGGGAACCCGAAAACTCGGGCTTGTCGACACCGCGAAAACACTCCGCTTTCCTAAATAAGACTGTGCTCCTCGCACAATCGTAAATAAAGCGGTAAAGCATGGCATAAGTACAGGATAGTAAATAAAACCTCAAACTAGTTGTGGCCCCAAGAAATAAGAATGAATCAAGCTCTGGCTCAGGGGGGTCCCATAATCCTCCCGTATGTGGATAGCGCGAATATTCAAGGAACAGGTATCAAGTACTCGGGGTCCTACGGGACACAAGTGGACGGTTAACAACCAAATAACATCTATTGCCCACCTGTGCCTCTACTTACCTACTTCAATTTTAGTTGTTAAACAGTAATTAAAGTGAACGATAAATGAAGCCATGACCATCTCCGACATTAAGCATGCGGCAATACCCCAACAACTGTGGTACTTGACGACACACAACAGCACTTGAGCAAGCGACTACGACACGCAAATCCAACTATCTACCAAACAACAGGTAATAGGATGTGTCCAAGGCAATATAAGGCGGGAAGGGATAACTCGGGTACGATAACTAGAGCATCGCAAGACAGATAGCAATAGATCAACAGGAGGGAATAAATACTATAAAAGTAAGATAGGTAGAAAGGGGAGAGATGCTCGCCTGAAAAACATTGCCGAAGGTTCATCCGAAGATCGGGTCGACACTCGCATCAACTCAACGGCCTAATCCGTGAAGAAGCAAAGCACTAGCACAAACACCGGATGCACTATTTAATACTATGACAGAAGATCGGGCATGATGCATATATGATGCATGACATGGCAAAGGGGCGGTGCAATTAGGCAAGATTAAGCGGAACCGGGGTCCCGACAATTAATTAGATGGTTCATGTTGTTTAGCTACCCCGCAAATTAAATGTTGTTTTAACATGGCACAATCTGACAACGGTTCGATGCACAAATTTAGATGGGGCCAATATAAGACTAGATTTGCCCGCATATGGGCCCCATATTTAATTATAAGGTGAATCGGCATAAGGCCCCCAAACCACACAATAAGCATGCGAGATGAATGATTTAATTATGCAACAAGTTTTATTATTTATAAAATATAGGGGTCTCGGGAAAAAGGTCACACATCGGGGTCGAAGGTCTTGGGGTTCCGGGGTTCGGGGTTCGGTCTCAGGGTTCAGGGTTCGACGGGATCGTTCTCGGACATCCGGGATTTAGGGTCTTCGGATCAGGGAAGTAGATCTTGTCGCACGGCGTCAATGCTTCCGGGGAGGAGAACTTGTCGTTCAGGGTCTCGATGTCCGAGGTGAAGTACTTGGCGTCCTCGAGGAAGTACTTGTCGTATCCGTGAAGGGGATCATGTCGGTCCACGGAGTCGGGCTTCGAAGCCAGGAAGGAGTACTTGGCGTGCCGAGGAGAAGACCTTGGCGTTCCACGGTGAAGTGCTTGTCGTTCCGGTGGCGATCTTGGCGTCAGGGTTCTCGGTCACCCCGATCCTTGAAGGAGGACTCCTGGTCTTCGGGTTCGCCCCCCGGTTCCGGGGTCGGGGTTCGGGGCCTTGGCGTCCGCGTCCTTCGAGGCCATGTTGTGGTACTTGTCATCCATGATGAAGGTCTTGTCTGGGGTTCGCCAAGTGCTACCGGTCTTGGTCCTTTGCGAAGAACTTGTCGACGAGCTAAGGGCCCGAGACGAACTTGGTGGTTCACATCTTCAGCAACAGACACCAGAACAGCTGCCAAAACCAGCGGCACCCGAGCCTGCAGGCAGAGGCGTCGACGTCGCTGCAGGGCCCGCTCGCGTCGGCTCGGGAGATGGTTCAGCGGAGGAGCTTCTCATGCTCGAGGAGGAGGGGATGGCCCTGGTGTCGCTGGACAGAGAGAGGCCATGGCGCGGGGCCGGGCTTGCGGGGCGGGGTGGAGGCCGCGGGCGGCGGAGGTGCCGGCCGGAGGAAGAGGAGGCTGCGGAGGGGAGGGGCCCTGGCGGCGGCTCGCGAGGAGAGCAGCGGCTGCCGAGGAGGGAGAACGGCGGCGAGAGGGGAGGCGAGGTCGGAGGCGCGGCGGGGAGCTCGGAGGCCTTGGGAGGCGCTGGCGTCGGCCGGGCGTGGCTCAGGGAGAGGGGGGTCGGGGGCGGCGGGGTGGAGGAGGCTGCGGGGGAGCCCCGCGGCGGCGGACGACGGCCGGCTCGGGAGGACGGGGAGGCGCCGGAGCAAGGGGGAGGCCAACGGAGGCGAGGGCGGTCGCGCGAGGCACGGCGGCGGCGTGAGGTGAGGGGAGCGCGCGACTAGGGCCGAGCCGGGAGGGGAGACGCGGTGGGACGCGCTGGAGAGGCGGAGGGCGGTGGCGGGATGGAGCTCCGGCGGCCGACGACGGGGTTTGCAGGGCGACGGCGGGGTGCGGGATGGTGAAAGGCGGGCAGAGGCGAGGTGGGAGACGCGTCGGGGGGAGAGAGGGTCGCGTTGGAGTGGGGCCAGAGGGAGGTGACGCGGGGTGGGGCCTGGTTGGGTGCGGCAGGGTGGCGTGTGGGTTGGTCTGGGGGAGGCAGGTGGGGAGGAGTGGGGCTGGTGCGGGTGGGACCCAGGGGTAGAGAGAGGGGGTAGATGGGGGCTAGGTGAGAGAGAGAGAGGGGTGTGGGGGCTGTGGATTGATGAGGTGGCGATGGGTGTGGTGAGGTGGAGGGAAGGGGAGGTGGCAGGCTAGGATAGGTGGGTAGACTAGGATTGGGTGGGAATAGATTTAGGTTCTAGGTGGACCGATTGTAGGTAGTCTGGACCGATTGGGCCTCTGGCCTGACCGGTCGGACTGCCTCTCCGGACAAAAATATTTTATTGTTTTAATTTTATTTGTAAAACATTTTTGTAAATACTTTTTAGACGAAATAAAAGATCTGAACATACCGATGTTTTAATTTGAAATAAGGACGGGGGTTATTTAGAAAACAAAACTAGGCGTTTCGAAAATAGTTTCAGACAAACAATGCATGATGATGACGATGCAATGCACAAAATCACGCGATTTTCTAGTAGTGGTTTTTGCGGCATGCCACGGTAACTAAAGGTCAGAGGTTCTTCTATTTTTATTTCTTCTTCCTCTAAAACCTCCTAACACCACTTAGGAGCTTCTCCTATGTTCTAGATAAGCCGAGCATATGTAAACAATAAACTTCTACCTCGGAAATTTCCTAGACTATAATTGTTCGACCTAGTTTGTTGACTTAAGCGGGGTGTTTAGGTTGATGAATCGACTCAGTGGGACTTGTATTTTTATCACTTGTGAGATAATCCCCGTTTCTTCAAAAACACAAAATGTTTTATTTCCTTCTTAGTTTCCAAACAGGTTCTCAAGGAAGGCAGCCGCCAGGCTATATCAAGAAATATACGTTAAAGCAAAGGTTCTTTGTCCATCAAAAGAGATGTTACTTGTACCTCAACGATAAAGTGTGTCACCCTTGTTTTCAACTAAGCTTAGGGAGGTAACCACTTATCACACTCTCTTTTGGAAACTATATTTTATCTTTTCTTTTGGTGATATACTCAAGTTTGGTTCTTGCAAATTTCTAAGCTTGCGAAGGTTACTTCTGCATGTGTATAGTCTTGTGCAATGTTCATATTCGATGAAAGTTTAATGCAATCATGTATCCTGCTATTTTTGAATGCTTGCTTAAGTGAGTCTAGTTTTTTATTTATATGGGGATACACTTGCTCATGATAGGCACCATAGGAGTTGACTTAGAGCATGTATGCATCTTGCCAAATTGTTTATAAATCTTGTGATAATATTTGTGATCCTCTAGAAAACATTGCCACAATATCTACACTTGGAAAGGATGAATACTTGATCAAGATCTTTTGAAAAAAAAATTGGATGTCACCTAATAGCTTTGTCTTAAATAAATAAGTTATGCTCGACCCCATAGTGTCAAAACAATAGAATTGATAGTTTGCTTACAGAAGAAGTTGTCAATTGGAAATGATCTTGCAAAGTTTTGAGTTATATGCTAAATAAGGTGTTGTTTAATTGTCTTAAGAGTTTAGCCTTAAAGATACTCAACACCATATATGTGATGATCGACTTGATAGTACTCTTTGAAAGGATTTGTTTTAAGAAACTAATGTTTAGAGGTAATTGAGATGCATGCCAAATATTGACCGGTTGATTAAAGTACGATATTGATTTACGCGTATCTGCACCACTGTCGCACAAAATGGGATGCTAACAACTCCGCTGGCCTTTGAACAATCCAAAAAGAGGAAACTCTTAGAGTTTTGCTATGAGTTGCCCAACATATGTAGAAGAAATGCTATATTTGGGTATGCATTGGTATTCTCATGGGCCTGCGTTCAAAGCAAAAGAGGGAATACTCCTCTAACCGTTATGAGAAATCATTATACCGAAAAGGGAAACCTTGGTAATGGTCACGAGTATCCATTGTTAGCCTGTACAGTCTAATTAAACACACTAAGTTTTGGCATGATCTCATTACTGATAAACTGACGTTTTAGAAAGACAAAGAATAGAAAATGAGTGTTTAATAGCCATGATTCATTTATGTGGATGACCAAATGAGACACTCTAATGCTATGCTTATTTTGACATGTTCTCGCATTTCCTTTTGGCATAAATCTTGTTACTAAGATATAATTTTTTTGAAATCTTAATAACTGATGTTTGCACTTGAGAGCCTTAACTAGATGACATGATTTGGTAGAATCGATAAACTTTATATTAAGAAATATAAAGTTCTACCTCAGAAACTTCCTTGACTATAGTTGTTCGACCTAGTTTGTTGACTTAAGCGTGGTGTTTAGGTTGATGAACCGACTCAGTGGGACATGTATTTTTATCACTTGTCAGCTAATCCCCGTGTCTTCAAAAACACAAAATGTTTTATTTCCTTCTTAGTTTCCAAACAGGTTCTCAAGGAAGGAAGCCGCCAGGCTATATCAATAAATATACGTTAAAGCAAAGGTTCTTTGTACATCAAAAGAGAGGTTACTTATACCTCAACGGTAAAGTGTGTCACCCTTGTTTTCAACTAAGCTTGGGGAGGTAACCACTTATCACACTCTCTTTTGGAAACTGTATTTTCTTTTTTCTTTTGGTGATATAATCAAGTTTGGTTCTTGCAATTTCTAAGCTTGGGGAGGTTACTTCTACATGTGTATAGTATTGTTCAATGTTCATATTTGATGAAAGTTTAATGCAATCATGTATCCTGCTGTTTTTGAATGCTTGCTTAAGTGAGTCTAGTTTTTTATTTATATGGGGATACACTTGCTCAAGATAGGCACCATAGGAGTTGACTTAGATCTTGTATGCATCTTGCCAAATTGTTTATCAAGCTTGTGAGAATATTTGTGATCCTCTAGAAAACATTGCCACAATCTCTACACTTGGAAAGAATGAATACTTGATCAAGATCTTTTGAAAATAAATTGGATGTCACCTAATAGATTTGTCTTAAATAAATAAGTTATGCTCGGCCCCATAGTGTCAAAACAATAGACTTGATAGTTTGCTTAGAGAAGGAGTTGTCAATTAGAAATGATATTGCAAAGTTTGAGTTATATGCTAAATAAGGTGTTGTTAAATTTTCTTAAGAGTTTAGCCTTAAATATACTCAACACCATAGATGTGATGATCGACTTGATAGTACTCTTTGAAAGGATTTGTTTGAAGAAACTAATGTTTAGCGGTAATTGAGATGCATGCCAAATCTTGACCTGTTGATTAAAGTATGATATTGCTTACTGGCGTATCGCACCAATCGCCGCACAACATGGGATGCTAACAACTCCGCTGGCCTTTGAACAATCCAAAAAGAGGAAACTCTTGGAGTTTGGCTATGAGTTGCCCAGCATATGTAGAAGAAATGCTATATTTGGGTATGCATTGGTACTCTCATGGGCCTGCATTCAAAGAAAAAGAGGGAATACTCCTCTGACCGTTATGAGAAATAATTATACCAAACAGGGAAACCTTGGTAATGGTCACAAGTATCCATTCTTAGCATGTACAATCTGATTAAACACACTAAATTTTGGCATGATCCCATTACTGATAAACTGACATTTTAGAAAGACAAAGAATAGAAAATGAGTGTTTGATAGCCATGATTTATTGATGTGGATGACCAAATGAGACACTCTAATGCTATGCTTATTTTGACATATTCTCGCATTTCCTTTTGGCATAAATCTCGTTACTAGGAGATAAATTTTTTGAAATCTCAATAACTGATGTGTGCACTTGAGAGCCTTAACTAGATGACATGATTGGGTAGAATCGATAAACTTTATTCCTATTTATGCTTGACATCTATTTATGACTAAGTTTTGTCTCATAAAAATAATGATATGAAAATTATACAAAAGGTGCAATAAGAGGATCACAAGTTTGTTTGCAAGTTAGATTCACTATTGACATGGAGCATATAAGTTTTTATGAATCTTTAGTGGTCTTTATAACTGGGCTTGTGTTGCTTTGTATGAATGCATGTTTTCTCTCTGCGATCTTGTAGAAGAAATAAGGATGCAAGGCATTGATTTCCAATGATAATCTATTTCACAACCATTAATTTATTATCGACCCTTCCTTCTTGAGGACGAGAAAGGTCTAGCTTGGGGAAGTTGATGGCTGTGAAATACCACCTCTTTTAGCCATATAAAATGTGTCATTTATCTCTCATATCATGTTTCTTCTAGCTACAGCTATGCCATATATGCATGACTTCTAGTTCTCATTTACTTTCATATGAGCTTTGCACATTTAGTAGTTTAGGTAGAATTTTATCACTTTCCTTGTCTATGACATGTGTAGGTGTTGGTGAAGATTATGGATAAACATGAACAAAGAGAGCATACTATGGAGGAGCTGCAGAGACCAGAGTTAGCCATTTGAGAGGTTGGAAAAGTGAATCTTTCAAACTTCTCAAAATAAATATCCAAGACCATGGGGTCATAGCCCTCGATGAGATGAATCCAACGAGCCCAAGAAACACCCAGAACAGAGTTCGTATGAAGAAATGACGACCAAAATATGAAAGGGGCAGAAGGTTTGACGACCAACTATACGGCGGGAGCAATAATTTCGGTTGTATATCTCATGTTGTATAGTTGCCAAAAAGGTTGGAAACGACGGGATTTCACCCCAGAAAAGCTCCAGAACCTTCCCTAAGTCATATGACGGTATTGTGGGTACCCTAGGGCACCCCCAAGGCCTATATAAAGAGGGGAGGAGCCAAGAGAGAACCACCAATCCATATTATCACCCATGATAGAGCCCTACCGCCATGCCACCGCCATAGCCTCCTCCAATCATATCTACACCATCACCATCACACAAGAGGAGAAGGGACTAGGATCTTGAAGGACTCCACATCGCTCTACATCATCATCTTTATCAACAACGTATCCATCACCGATCCCCTTTGGTTACTTGTTGTAATTCTAGATTGAATCATGGATTTGCACTTGTTCTCAATTGTATCATCATACTTCATCCATATTCTATCCATGATTTTTATTGCCTTCATGTGTGAGTAGTTCCCTTTGTTCTTGGGGAGATGGAGAAACCCTAGTATGTGATTGAATTGAGATAAAGATTATTATGTGATATTATTCATTATGTGTATGTGTTAATTGTCTCCATCTTGATGTTGGGAGATGTGCCCCTCCTTAATATCTCCTCTTGCGGGGACTTGATGAAGGGGATTACTTGTTGGTAGACGGAAGGATGATAGCACTTAATGTGACTATAAAGTAGTTGTTATTCTTTACGTACTAACTTGGGGAATCAAGGAGAACTCATCAAGCCATGTCCATGCCATGGAAGAAATCCGTTAATAACACAGTAACACAATGGTTGTCGGTTGTTGTCTACTATGGTTATGACGGATGATGTGAGCAGTGGTTGCTACATATTCGTCCATATATGGAGCTCCTCCCACACATATCATAAATGGTCTTATTCATTATAATAATTTTGATCACTCTTTCTAAATACTAGCGGTGCATACACTACTCCTTGAAAACTCTTTCCATCATCTTGCAAACCTTCGTAATCGTAACCACATGCTCTTGTTTACTTACAGCTTTAGTTATTTATTGTTCTCCTATTTGAAAACCCAAAAATATATTTTACATAAAACTCGCATTTTATCTTGGTACTTAGAACGTTACTTAGCATTACTATTTCGGTATTTAGTTCAAGAGTTATTTAGACTTTAGACTCATGCTCCCTGTGGGATCGATATCTTTATTTCAAAACTTGCTACAAACTGTTGGAATTATGCCCTAGAGGCAATAATTGAAGGGAATATGCACGAGAGGCAATAATAAAGTGGTTATTATTGTATTCCTTATTTATGATAAATGTTTATTTTGCATGCTATAATTGTATTAATACGGAAACGTTAATACATGTGTGTTTAATAAACAAAAAGGAAGTTCCTAGTTATGCCTCTCTTATAAACTAGCTCGTTAATTAGCAAGATGATCAAAGGTTTCCTGATCATGGACATTGGATGTTGTTAATAACGAGGTCACAACATTAGTGTAATGATGTGATGAACATTATTTATGATCAAAGTCATTGAGTTTATATTGCTATAACAACTTACGAAGTGATCCTAATCCTTAGACCATGAGATCATGTCAATCACTAACACCGGAAGAGTTTCTTGATAACATCAAACGTCACACTGTAACAGGGTGATTATAAAGATGGATTCAGAACTAACAAAGTGTTATGTTGAGGCCCATGGATCGAGAGTGGAATTTGTTCATCCCGATGACGGATAGATATACTCTGGGCCCTCTCGGTGATATCACATTGATTAGCTTGCAAGCAAGTGATTTGATCACTAGAATGGTATATCACGGGAACGAGAAAAGAGTGCATGTCAGTAACGAGATCAAACTAGGTATGGAGATACCGATGATCGAATCTCGGACATGTAATATATCGTGAAACAAAGGGATTAAGATACTAGCGTAAAAGGTTCCGACGATCACAAGAAAGTCATCGTTGAATGTGTGGAGCAAGGTATGGGTCTCCAGATCCCGCTTCTGATTATTGATCCGAGAGGGGTCTCGATCATGTCCGCATTATTCACGAACCGTAGGGTGACACACTTAAGAGACACCGACATCCATTTGGAGCAAAAGTTTCATGTCGAAAAGAATAACAAGCGCAGGAATTTATTTCACTAGATACCGAAACAGGTTTTCGGGTGAAATTGCAGAAAGTGTTTCTGCATGTGAAATGAAATACTAGCAAGGGGTTATTTATGAATGTTTGTCATTAAAGTAATTGACAAAGTTCTGAATAAAATAAAAGAGTTTTATTTAATGAGAGTTTGCATTAAATTTGGTGGAAATTTAATGGGAATTTGAGTGGGTTTTTGAGTGGAGGGAATTGAAAGGCTTTTGTGTGAGTGGAGTGTCCACCCACATGAATGAGGGAGAGGTGGGGGCACCCTCCATGGCCGGCGGCCATGCCCCCTTGGGCTGCCCCCCCTCCCCTATATAAGGAGCCCCTCCTCTCACTTCTCACTCACACCTCCTCGTGAAGGATCTCTCTCCCCCTCTAGAATTTATCCCCCATGGTCTCGGACTAGCGAGATACATGTTCCCGGTGGCTTTTCGGAAATAAAGAGTTGTGCTTCCGCTGCATCGCTGGAGCGAGGAGGCGGAGGTTGCTCGGTGCCTCGAACGTGTGTGCGAGCACGGATGCGCTGCTGTTTTGCGGCGCTAGGACTTCCTCTCGATCTTGAGATCGGCAAGAGATCGTCTACATCAACCACGAGTTTGGACTCTTTAAGCTTTGTCGGTCTTCAAGGGTATGTTCTCTACGGATATACATCCGCTTGTTGTTTGTATCTAGTAGATAGATCTTGGTACATAGTTGTTCCCATCGTAGGAAATTTTTTGTTTTCTATGCTGCGAACCCTACAGTGGTATCAGAGCCGGATCTATGCGTAGATACTTTGCACGGTTAGTACACATATGAGTATGTGGGCGATGATGATCATTTTATTGCTTCTTAGTTGTACTTTGGATATTGGTGGCATAGTGGGATGAAGCGGCCCGGACAAACTTTACATGTCCTCGCACATGAGACCTGTTCCACGCTTGACATGCAACTAGTTTTGCATAAGTGGCTAGCGAGTGTCTGTCTCTCCTACTATAGTCAATATATAATTTGCAACGAGTTGTCAACAATTTGGTTATCCTCGTTGTGGTTCATGTTCGTAGGTAAGAACGGTTCTATCTTCGAAAGCCCTAAGCCACGTAAAACTTGCAATGGATAAATTAGAGGCGTCTAGTTTAGATTGTTGCTGGGCTAGTGTTTTGATATGGTAATGTTGTAAGTAGAAGTATGAGATGATACTCTTACAACACACATAGCGTGTAAGTTCCATAGACCTTGGCCTTACACATAAAGGTATGATAGTGATCATACCACGATGCACATGATCGAGATCATATGCGGGGACCATATCATTTCACTTCCAAACATGTGATGTTTGATTGCATCTTATATTGCTTGTTTGGCGTTTTATTAGCATAATAAGATGATCCCTCATTTAGATATCAAGATAAAAATGTGTTCTTCCTTAAGTATGCACCGACAATGTTTCGTCGCTTGAAGACATCACGTGATGATCGGGTGTACTTGAATCCACGAGCATATCTCGGGTGTAAGAGCGATTACACGCCGAATAATACTAAGGTTCTTACTTGACGAGCCTAGCATGTACAGACATGGCCTCGGAACACGGACCGAAAGGTTAAGCATGAGTCATATGTTTTGATATGATGACCATTTGATGCTCGCCTTTGAAGCTATACCGACTCACGTGATGATCGGACTTGGTGTAGTGGATTTGGTTCATGTAATCACCAAAAAGACACGAGGGATGTCGTTTTTGAGTGGGAGTTTATTTCTAATTTGGATTAGTAGAACTCAATTTATCATAAATTAAATCAAAGTGAATTTGCATAATTTTTTGTAGTCATTGGCATTCGTTCACCGCCTTATGCTTAGTTATAATTGAGATAATAGAACTATAGAATTCTGGATATATACTTTACGAACTGGTATCGTATTGTGTTGAGTGTCAATCTAAAGTTTAAAGTCCTATTGCAAACTTTCAGCAAACTCTATTTACTCCAGGAAATTTAATAGTTGGTATTAAATCGAGAGTAACAATTCTAGTGTTAGTATCTTAAGTATCATGTTTGCCTCCACGATTCTTGATTGTTTTAATATCAAGTTTATCTAGGAGCTGAAAGAATTGTTTCAGAAACCGTCATGTGTGACAGATATAACGATATCTGAAACAATGAATTGGTTGCAATATGATAGAGTATAATATGTATTCTCATATAGGATGAGAATTTACAAAGGTTGGAGATGCTAGACATCCTAATCATCCAAAAGGGTTTTGGAAAGCAACAGTATACTCACGATTCTCCTTATAAGCTACATCATCTTGATCATGAAAGTCGTCATGATAAGGATGAATAGAAGATGTTGTTGGGGTTCGTATCATGGAAAACAAAAAAATTCTACCGCATGCAAACAAACAAGCCAAGATCTATCTACTAGATTGTAGCAACGAGTCGATAGAGGAACTCACCCTCGAAGATTCCAAAGCGGTTAACGAGAGCAGATTCTCGTGGATGATGTAGTCGTACACTTCCGATCTCAAGATCGCGTAGACGATCCTTCCGGCGTTAAAGCAGCGCTTCCATGATCGGTCACACGTTAAATTTTCGATGAAGACCTTCCTCTCCCATGTTCCAGCAGGCAGCGGAGGTTGTAGCACTCTCCTCGCGATTCCGGCAGCACGACGGCGTGGTACCGGAAGTAGAGGGGGGATCTCGCAGGGCTTCGCCTTAAGCCGGAGCGAGTATGGTGGATTATGAGAGAGCCCTCGGTGTTCTAGGGTTTAGACACACCAAGGAGAGGGAGCTAGGCCGGCGGCTAGGCAAGGGGATTGCCCCAACTCGGCGACTTGGCAAACCCTAGAAGGCGGCGGCGACAATGGTGGAGGCCGGCGGCTAGGGTTTAGGTTTAGAGGAGAGAGGTGTCTTGTGTGTCTAGGAGGGGAGCCCTGCCCCTCCTTTTATAGGTGGAGGGAGGCGCGCCAGGGGAGGGGAGTCCCTCCCCAACTCGGATCCCACTTGGGCCGGCGGTGGAGGTGGAGGGACTCCTCCCCAACTCGGATTCCACCTCCTCCTCCTCTTTCCGAAAACTGCCGTTTGACTTTCAAACTAGCCGTTTGACTTTTCAAACTAGGATTTGATTAAACCCTTTATTTCAGACAGCGATGACACTTAGTACATGATGCAATCATACAAAATTTATATAACACATTCATGTACCCTTCCCCTCCGGAGTGCCGGACATTCTGGAACTTTCTAGAACATTCCTGATGAAAACACCGGAACCATTCCCAAACTCCGAAACAGGACTTTCCTTATATGAATCTTATTCTCCGGACCATTCCGGATCTCCTCGTGATATCCCGGATCCCATCCGAGACTCCGAATAACATTCGGTCTCTTACTCATCATTCCATAACTACTCAACAACATCGAATCCTTAAGTGTGTATCCCTACGGTTCGTGAATTATGCGGACATGATCGAGACACTTCTCCGATCAATAACCAATAGAGGAATCTGTAAATTCATATGGCTCCCACATATTTCTACGATTACTTTGCGATCGAATGAACCACTTACATACGATACCAATTTCCCTTTGTCTCACGATAGTTTACTTATCTGAGGTTATGATCGTCGGTATCTCTGCATACCTAGTTCAACCTCAATTCGATAAGTACTCTTTTCTCATTCCCGTGATATGTGATCACTTGTGAGCCAGTCACATGCTTGCAAGATAATTGGATGACATTCCACCGAGAGGGCCCAGAGTATATCTATCCGTCATATGGATGGACAAATCCCACTCTTGATCCATGTGTCTCAACCAATACTTTCCGAACACTCAATGCCACCTTTATAGCCACCCAGTTACGGTGTGGTGTTTGATGTCATCAAAGCATCCTTCCGGTGAAGGTGATAAGCATGATCTCATGTTCGAAGGAATTAGGTTACCATGTATTAGAAAGCTTATAGCAAATGAACTATATTAAATGACTTAGTATGTCCATCACATCATTCTCCTAATGATATGACCCTGTTGTTAATAACATCTCTATGTTCATGATCAGGAAACCATGATCATATATTAACCAACAAGCTAGTTTAACAAGAGGCTTTACTAGGGACTCTTTTATGTTTACAAATCACACAAGTATTAATGTTTCCGTTTAATACAATTATAGCATGGTATGTAAACATTTATCATAAGTATGAAGATATGATAATAACCACTTTATTATTGCCTCTTGGGCATATCTCCAACAGTCTCCCACTTGCACTAGAGTCAATAATCTAGTTTCAAACCTTTGTGTATTCAACACCTATGGCTTTCCGGTGTTGTATGTACACGATTGCTAGTGGTCAACTGATCTCCGGATCTGACACTTCCAGGTCCGTGTGTAATTGCATGTCTTTGCGTCCCTACGCATCACTCATTCTCTAATGAGATGGCTTTGTATAAATTTGGTCCTTTGGTGAGACCTTTAGTTCTTTGGGGTTAAAACATGTTGATAATATTGTTGTACAATATATCTTCATAGTATTATCCCTGCTGTGAACTACACCTAGTTTGATAATCAAACTACTTGGCACAAATGCCCTCTTCTGCTGCTATAATAGCAGTCATATACTTAGCCTTTTGTTGTAGTATCTGTCACAATGTCTTAACTTTGGAACTCATCCAAATCCATTATGGAACTCACTTTCCATTATATTGTGCCACCCTTAGTTTAGATTGAGATAAACTTAATTTGTACTTTGTGACAAAACTAGTATCAATGTAGTGCTTTTACAATGAACTTAACCATCTATTTGTCACTTCTACAAATAATATACTCTTAGTTCTTGCAAAAGATCATAAGAATATCTTCACTATTTTCCAATGATCATCTTATGAATCATTCTAGTATATGCTCATACCATTTAGAGCATAGGACATATCTGGATTTGTACATATCACAGTATGATTGATATAAATACTCTTTTGTGATTTCATACATCAATTATCAATCTATACTTGAATCTTTGTTTCACTTACCAAGTGTCAATACACTTGAATATATCATCAATATTGAATTCATTCAATCCTTTCTGTGCGACAAGAACCTTTCTTGTAGTTTCTATATTGAACTCATTCAATATCTCATCTATGTACTTTTGACACAACCATGTTGGCGTCTATTGATGCCAAACATTTGGGTTTTGCCTAAGTCTTTCATCGGGATGAAATTCTTAATATGTGTTAATAAAAGATACATCATTTCCAATCAACAATATGTCCTCCACATAATGTATTATAAATATGCCTTAGCGCTCCCACTTAATTTCTTGCAAATGCAAGCATCTTCATTGTCTCCGATGAAATTAAACTCTTTTAACAGTTTCATCATAGTGAAGATTCCAACTCCGCTATGCTTACTTCAACCATTGAAGTTTGCATATGCTTTTAGCGTCCTTTGAATTAACAAAACCCTATGGACCGTGTTATGCACATGTCCTAGGTAACAATTCTATTAGAAGAACTTGTTTTGTTTATTCAACTACCACATAACAAAATTATATGTAGTGGTTGCTACATTAATCCGTCTAGACTAAATATCGCTTAATGAAAGATCAGATCTTGTCATAGTCAACTCTTTGAACATTGTCGTGAACTCTTTCCCGACATGTCGATGATTTCATAGATGTGAAACATCCATGTCTATTTCTTTATAGATCCAAACACAACTGTAAGGTCTTACACCTTTCTCGAGGGTCCTTCAAGTTCAAAACTTGATTTCTCGTGTATGGAACTATCACGGATTTTATGGCTTCAAGCCATTTTGACGGAGTCAGGGCTCATCATTGCTTCTTTGCATGTAGTCGGACCATTATTGTCAAATAATGATTTAACTCTCAAATCTTGGTATTTGATTGTTTACCCGACCTACTTGTTTCAATAGGAACTTAGACCTCCGTGACCGCAACCTTTGAAGCACGTGAGCCATGAGCATTGTTGCTGCTTCCGGAACACTTTTCGGCGCTGCGCAACTTTGCACATATAGCTAAGGTTCTTTTAACCTTATCAAAATTCTATTGTCCTCCCACTTATCTTTTCACGAAAAATTCCTTCTCAAAGAAACTTCACGTTCTAAGCGACAAACACTTTTGTCTCCGGTGTTTATGGAGGAACAGTTATTCGAAATAACAAACAAAGACAGGTTCATCCGACTTTGGTTGCAAACATCTTTCTTATGCATAGCATACCAATGTTTAAGAAAGGACTACTTGGGTTTTATCCCAAACCATAACTTTATATGGTGTCATTTTAGCGGATTATGATGGAGCTCTTTTCAGTGGAAAAACGGTAGTCTCTAAAGCTTTTAATCTTTAAAATATTATGGCAGTTTTATGAATTATACCTTTGATCTTACCATGTCAAACAAGGTTTTAATCACATATCTCAAACGCTCCATACTCTTATGGTGTTTCGGGACATGCAAATCCACGGAACGATTCCTTAAATCTTAGGTATTATGCTAAACTTGCAACTCAAAATATCTTCCTTTATGATCTTTATCATAAACTATATATATTCTTGTTACAATGATTTTGCACTTCATCTTGAAAGACTTTGAACTTTTTCAAATGTTTCATACTTCATCCTTATTAAGTAAATATTCATATATTCACTTAAATTTTCGGAGAAATCATATGAAGTTGAAATCCATCGCTCTTGACTACACATAATGGACTTCGTACAACAATATGTACAAGTTCCAATAAGCTAGTCTTTCGTTCCCTTTTTGGCCTATGAACGAAGTTTTAATTATCTCTAGGAAAGTTTCACAAGCGTCATTTGATCAAAAATCAAAAGACTCCAAAATTTCATACACATGGAGTTTCTTCATGTTTTCTTTCCAATATAATTTAAACGGCGATGTCACTTCCTAAGTGATCTTTCAATCAATTTGTCTTTCGACATTTTTAGCACTAGTTTTATGGATGTGATTTATCCAACGAGATTTGTGAATCATCCATCTTTTATGGATTACGGCAATTATTTGAACAACCCTTTTGTTCTCATAATACCTGATAAAACAAATCTTGAAGGCAAGCTTTGATGTTTAACGAGCAACACAATAACCCTTTATTTGTTCTCGATGAACATCATCACATATTCTTTTGCTAGTTACTTAGGCCATTGTAGTTCATGAATTCTGTTGTTTCGTATGACGATTCACACCAACAAATTCAGTATCAAATACTTAAGAACCACATTGTTTAATAAGCAAAGAATATAGCCATAACATGTATATCATCTATATACTTAAGCTGAACAATTCTAGTCTTTTCTTTTCTGCCATATACTTATGAGATTCTCTTTCAGTATTTCCTTTTCTATTTGAAAGAATCTATCAACATCAATAGTGGAGCCATACACATGACACATAGTCCAAAGCGTGTATAGTTAAATACCCATGTCTTTGGTCTTGCACTTTGAAGTAGATCACCATTATCAAATGTTTGGTGTTCTTTCAAATTCCTTTCTTTAGTAATCTCTTGGTGTAGTAAACATTTTACCTACATCAAATATTCACCCTCATCATGGATTTATCCATGATCAAGCTACTTTTAGCTTGTAACGGTGAATCGCGAGTATAATGTTGCTTTCCAAAACGTTTTGGAGAAGTAAGACAACCATTGTATCCAACCTTTTGCAAATTCTCATCAAATATGAGAACATGACTTTTGCCATATTATACTCTATCATGTTGCAACCAAAACTCCGTTTCAGATATCACAATATCTTCCACACATCATGGTTTCTGAAACAACTCTTTCAGATCCTAGATAACCTTGATATTAAGACAATTCTTTGAATATCAAGAATCATGGAGACAAACATGATACTCATACACTAACTCTTGGAATTTTCACTCTCGAATTAATACC
The DNA here is from genome assembly GCA_030063025.1 of Avena longiglumis. NCBI lineage: Eukaryota > Viridiplantae > Streptophyta > Magnoliopsida > Poales > Poaceae > Avena > Avena longiglumis. Next base: position 444,619,953 of record CP125979.1, on the reverse strand, counting down.
AATTATTAAACTTCATGGAGTAACCGGAACTTACTGAAAGTTTGCAATGTGACTTTTAAACTTTAGATTAACACTTCAAAAACAATACGATACCAGTTCGTAAAGTAACTAACCAGAATTCTATAGTTCTATCATCTCAATTATAACTAAGCGCAAGGTGGTAAACAGATGCCAATGACTACAACAATTATGCAAATTCACTTTGATTTAATTTATGATAAATAGTGTTCAACTTTTAATCATATTGCTGTTGAACTCCCACTCAAAACAATATCCCTCACATTGTTTTAGTGATCACACGAACCAAATCCACCACATCAAAACCGATCATCACGAGAGTTGATGTAGCTTCAATGGCGAACAATCAACATGTTCATCATATCTACTATATGACTCATGCTTTACCTTTCGGTGATCCATGTTCCAAGACCATGTCTGTACATGCTAGGCTCGTCAAGATCAAACCTTAGCTTCCGCATGAGCAAATCTGGCTTGCCCACGTTGTATACACTTGCGGAATATAACACACCCGATCATCACGTGGTGCTTCGAAACAACAAGCTTTAGCAACGGTGCTTACTAAGGATGAACACTTAAGAAATTGATATTTATGTGCATGAGGGGTCATCTTATAATGCTACCGTCGTGAACTAAGCAATACAAGATGCATAAAAGGATTAACATCACATGCAATTCATAATATGTGATATGATATGGCCTTTCTTCTTTGTGCTTCCGATCTCCATCTTCAAGCACGAACATGATCTCCATCATCACCGGCATTGCATCAAGGTCAATGACGCTGCTCCATGGTTGTCGTCCACCAGCTTCAACTATTACAACTACTTTGAATAGACACGTGGGTCTTAACAAAATTTAAAGACAACCATATGGCTCCTTCCGGTTGCCAACTTACAATAAGGAACATTGCATACATCATATATAATCACAATCATGGCCATATCACATCACAGCACACCCCTGCAAAACAAAGTTAAACGCCTCTAATTTTCTTTGCATATTTTACGTGGTTTGGGGCTTTCAATAAGTGTCGCTCTAACTTACGAACAAGAACCACAACATTGATACTAGTATTGTCAATCACCCGTTGTAAATTGAATCTTAACTATGTTGGGAGAAACAGGCACCATAAAGCCACTTATGCAATACAAGTTGCATGTCAAGCGTGGAGCAAGTCTCATGAACGATGTCATGTAAGGTTAGCCTGGGCCGCTTCATCCCACCATCCCGCAAGATGCAAAGTACACAAGAAGCAATCGACAACAAAAGCATCAACGCCCACAATGACCATTGTGTTCTACTCGTGCAACAGATCTACATATAGACACGGCTCTGATACCCTTTGTTGGGGTTCGTAGCATGGAAAACAAAAATTTCTACCGCATGCAAACAAACAAGCCAAGATCTATCTACTAGATTGTAGCAGTCAATAGAGGAACTCACCTCGAAGATTCCAAAGCGGTTAACGAGAGCGATTCTCGTGGATGATGTAGTTGTACACTTCCGATCTCAAGATCGTAGGCGATCCTTCCCAAGCTGCGTTCGTGGCGCTTCCCGCGTCACATCGCGTTCGATTTTCGATGAAGACCTTCCTCTACCTTGTTCCAGCAGGCAGTGGAGGTTGTAGCACTCTCCTCGCAATTCCGGCAGCACGACGGCGTGGTACCAGAAGTAGAGGGGATATCTCGCAGGGCTTCGCCTTAAGCCGGAGCGAGTATGGTGGATTATGAGAGAGCCCTCGGTGTTCTAGGGTTTAGACACACCAAGGAGAGGGAGCTAGGCCGGCCGCTAGGGCAAGGGTATTGCCCCAACTCGGCGACTTGGCAAACCCTATGTGGCATCCCGCAAAACCACTACTAGAAAATCGCGTTGTTTTTGTGCATTGCATTGTCATCATCATGCACTGTTCGCATAAAACTATTTCGCAAAGCATGTTTTGTTTTCTAAAACGCCCCACCTCTATTCAAATATCAAACCCCGGGTCCCCGGATTATTTTTGTTTATCTACTGTCGGGTTGCAAACGGTGTTATTAAAACAAATAAAATTTATATTATTTTGTTGGGGCAGTCGAACGGGCCGAATGACCCGAACGACCGCCCCAGGATTTTACAAACGGTCCACCTAGACAGCCCCCCTAATTCCTAAACCTACCAACTAACCTACCCAACCCTCTGGCCACATCACCCCGGCCAACCCCGTCGCGCCACCTCACCCCTCCCTCTCCCTCACCCAATCCTATCCTGCCACCTAGACCCACACCACACAGCACACACCACACCACACACACCACCCAGCCCCACCTGTCGCCTCCCGCCTGCCCCTGCTCTCCACGCCAGCTGGCGTGCCGCCTCGCCTCCAGCCTCCGGCCGCCTCCCTTCTCAACCTCACCGCGCGAACCACCCTCCTCCTCCACCTCCCGCCCGCCTGCAACCGCCTTCCCGGCGGCCTCCACGCCTGCGGCCTCCCGCTTCCCCTGGCCCGCCTCGCGGTTCTCCTCCTCCTCGCCCAGGCTGGCAGCTCCTCTCCGGCCTCCTCCGCTCGCAGTTGGCCGCCCATGCGCTCTGGCGCCTCTCGCCGCCGCCTGCCGGACGCCTCGCCCGACCCGTCCGCTCGAGCCCGCCCGTCTCGTCGCCTCGCCCAGCCTTCAACCTCGCCTGCTCGCTTCGCTGCCGTCCTCGCCTGAGGCCGCCTCCCGCCGTCTTCCTCCAGGACCCCGCTCCCGTTCATCCCCGACCCCCGCCGCCTGGCCTCGATCCGCCGTCGCCCCGCGAAGCTCGCCACCGGCGCCTCCCTGCCGACCGTCGTCGGCGCCTCCCTGTGTTGTGGCGTGCGACCCCACACGGGACACCTCGAGTCTGCCTTGCAGCACCTCAGGGCTGCCCTGGTGTTCTGCTCCTGTTGTTAGTATGGTTACGGTGTTGTTGCGAAGCTGGAACCCGAAGTTAAAGAGACGCATCCCAATGTCAACGACATGGTTCCGACGTACCTGAAGATCCTCGAATCCGAAGACCTTTGACCCGAAAACCCCAAGAACTGCTTCATGGATCCGAGACCGATCCGGAACGCCAAGTACTTCCTCTCGAACGCCAAGATCTTCATCCCGAACGCCAAGATCGCCGACGCGAATACGCCAAGTTCGTCTCCCCGGACACCGTGCGACAAGATCTACTTCCCCGATCCATCGAACCCTGAACCCTGAGACCGACCCCGAACCCTCGGACCAAGTCCGTCGAGACCCCTAATGTGTGAACCCCTTCCCTAACCCTATTTTATAAATGCCATATAAAACCTGTTGCATATTAAATTGTCATACTCGCATGCATAATCATGTGGTTTGGGGGCCTTATGCCGATTCACCTAATAATTAAATATGGGGCCCATATGCGGGCAAATCTAGTCTCATATCGGCCTCATTTAAATTTGAGTAGCGAACCGGTAATACAATCTTGCCTGTTAAAACAACATTTAATTTGCGGGGTAGCTAAACAACAGGGATCATCTAAATAATTATCGGGACCCCGGTTCCACTTAATATGACCTAATCGCATCGTACCCTTGCCATGCCATGCATCATACATGCATCATGCCGATCTTCTGCCGTTGTATTAAATATTGCATCCGGTGTTTCTTCTAGTGTTTTGGTTCTTCGCGGATAAGGCCGTTGAGTTGATGTGAGCTTCGCCCCGATCGTCGGTTGAATCTTCGACAATGTTTTCAGGCGAGCATCTCCCCCTTTCCACCTATCTTACTTTTATAGTATTTATTCCCTCTTGTTGATCTATTGCTACCTGTGTTGCGATGCTCTAGTTTCGTTCCCGAGTTACCCCTTGCCGCCTTATATTGCCTTGGACACATCCTATTACCTGTTGTTTGGTAGATAGTTGGCCTTGCGCATCGCCGTCGCTTGCTCAAGTGCTGTTGCGTGTCGTCGAGAACCGCAGTTGTTGGAGTATTGCCGCATGTTGATGTTGGAGATGATCATCGTTTTACTTATCGCTCACTTTAATTCCTGTTTAACAACTAAAATTGAAGTAAGCAGAGGCATCGGTGGGTGATAGATAATATTTGGTTTCCGAACGCCCACTTGTGTCCCGTAGGACCCCGAGTACTTGATACCTGTTCCTTGATTTATCGCGCTATCCACATCCGGGAGGTATATGGGACCCCCCTCAGCCAGAGCTTGATTCCGTCTTATTTCTTGGGGCCACAAACTAGTTCGAGGATTTATTTACTATCCTGTACCTATGCCATGCTTTACTGCTTTATTTACGATTGTGCGAGGAGCACACTGTACTGTTTAGGTAAGCGGAATGTTTTCGCGGTATCGACAAGCCCAGCCACACTTTCGGGTTCCCAGTCGTTTACAGCCATTGTCGCAAACCTTGAGTCCGTCTCGGAGCTTGCTTACTTCGTTGCGGGTGTACTTCAAGGGGTGGCCCCCTGAAATATTTCTGAATCTTGTGATTGCTTTGTCGTGAAGACCTCGTTGGGTTTTGATTTGGTTTTTCCGAGGTTGATCGAGTGTGTGTTGCTATTGGTGCACCCCGGCCGGGTAAAACTTTCTGAAAGCCGTGTCCGCGGTTATGGACGACTTGGAGCACAAGATTCTAACCATAGACAAGCATAACTAAAGTTTATTGCTCTAAATTTGACTTTATAATGACTAGTAATCAGCTCCACTATAATGGAATGGCTAAATAATACTGCCCACAACTGCTTGTTTGGGTTGCCGCTGGCTACCATTGTACCTGACTAGTAAGTATTGCAACTATAACGGAATGGCTGAATAAAAGTACCAACAACTGCTGGGTTTTGGGTTTATCTCATGCTTATTATGTCTGACTAGTAAGTGTCGCAACTATAACGGCATGGATAACTAAAAGTGCCCACCGCTTATTTTATCAGGACAACTATCTACACATGACTAGTAATGATAACCGAATAAATAAAACTGCCAACTGTGTGAGTTCCTCGGTTGACTTCCTCGGTCGGTATCGAGGGGGAATACCAGGATGGGTGTGTTTGGTGTTAGCATCAGGTTGTATCCGAATAGAACTTTCTTACCCCTCTCTGATATCCGCTAGTTTTATCGAGTCTCTATAGGTTGTTTAGTGCATGCTGCCGCTGCCTCTTCAGTCCACCATACCTATGTAGGCGAGGACCGCCGAATTCTAGCCTCGCCGTGTACTGGCCTCAGTACTGACGCTCCTCTTTTTCCTTTGCCCTTTGTCGGCACCCCTTTTGTTTAAGTAGGTTTTGAGATCGACGTCGTTAGCAAGGTTACCCTTCCGGCTTGGCCTGGGCAGGGTTATGGACGCCATTGGTTATTCTTCAGGGCTCTTAGCCCCATTTGCATCTTGTCCGTAGCTGGACGCTCTATCATTTTAAAGGTGATTTGGATCTTCGTATTGTATATCTGTATTCTTGACTCTCTGAGTCGCTGTTGTATATATATATCTTTTCTGTGGGTCCCATCGAGGACTGTTGTGTAATGTTATTACTTCGTTTTCCACCCGCACGAAAGTGCCTGGTGGGCACCTTTGAATCGTTTCTATGCGGGTTTGGCGGGTTTCGCTAAAACTTGCATAGGGTCGATTTTGAGGGTGTTACACCCTAGAAGGCGGCGGCGACAATGGTGGAGGCCGGCGGCTAGGGTTTAGGTTTAGAGGAGAGAGGTGTCTTGTGTGTCTAGGAGGGGAGCCCTGCCCCTCCTTTTATAGGTGGAGGGAGGAGCGCCAGGGGAGGGGAGTCCCTTCCCAACTCGGATCCCACTTGGGCCGGTGGTGGAGGTGGAGGGACTCCTCCCCAACTCGGATTCCACCTCCTCCTCCTCTTTCCGAAAACTGCCGTTTGACTTTCAAACTAGCCGTTTGACTTTTCAAACTAGGATTTGATTAAACCCTTTATTTCGGACAGCGATGACACTTAGTACATGATGCAATCATACCAACTTGATATAACACATTCATGTACCCTTCCCCTCCGGAGTGCCGGACATTCCGGAACTTTCTAGAACATTCCCGATGAAAACACCGGAACCATTCCCAAACTCCGAAACAGGACTTTCCTTATATGAATCTTATTCTCCGGACCATTCCGGATCTCCTCGTGATATCCCGGATCCCATACGAGACTCCGAATAACATTCGGTCTCTTACTCATCATTCCATAACTACTCAACAACATCGAATCCTTAAGTGTGTCTCCCTACGGTTCGTGAATTATGCGGACATGATCGAGACACTTCTCCGATCAATAACCAATAGAGGAATCTGGAAATTCATATTGCTCCCACATATTTCTACGATTACTTTGCGATCGAATGAACCACTTACATACGATACCAATTTCCCTTTGTCTCACGATAGTTTACTTATCCGAGGTTATGATCGTCGGTATCTCTGCATACCTAGTTCAACCTCGTTCGATAAGTACTCTTTTCGCTCCGTGATATGTGATCCCTTGTGAGCCAGTCACATGCTTGCAAGATAATTGGATGACATTCCACCGAGAGGGCCCAGAGTATATCTATCCGTCATATGGATGGACAAATCCCACTCTTGATCCATGTGTCTCAACCAATACTTTCCGAACACTCAATGCCACCTTTATAGCCACCCAGTTACGGTGTGGTGTTTGATGTCATCAAAGCATCCTTCCGGTGAAGGTGATAAGCATGATCTCATGGTCGAAGGAATTAGGTTACCATGTATTAGAAAGCTTATAGCAAATGAACTATATTAAATGACTTGATCTTTATGCTACACTTATCTATAGGAGTATGTCCATCATATCATTCTCCTAATGATATGACCCTGTTGTTAATAACATCTCTATGTTCATGATCAGGAAACCATGATCATATATTAACCAACAAGCTAGTTTAACAAGAGGCTTTACTAGGGACTCTTTTATGTTTACAAATCACACAAGTATTAATGTTTCCGTTTAATACAATTATAGCATGGTATGTAAACATTTATCATAAGTATGAAGATATGATAATAACCACTTTATTATTGCCTCTTGGGCATATCTCCAACAGATGTATGTAAAGTGTTTACTACACTAAAATATTACTAAAGAATGGATTTTAAAAGAATATCGATCATTTTGATGATGGTGATCTACTTTAAAGTGCAAGTCCAAAGGTATTATTATTTGAATATACACGCTTTGGACTATGCGTCATGTATATGGCGCCACTTTTGATGTTGATAAATTCTTTTAAAAAGGAAAAGGAAATGCTTAAAGAGAATCTATAAAATATATTTGGCAGAAAAGAAAAGATTGGAAATATCCAATTTAGGTATATATATGATATACAGGTTATGGTTGTATTCTTTGCTTGTTAAACAATGTGGTTCTTGGGTATTGGATACCGAATTGGTTGGTATGAAATTTCATACGGAATGACGCAATTCATGGACCACAATGGCCTAAGTAACTAGCAAGAGAATATGTGATGATGTTCATCGAAAACAAACAAACCGTTGTTTGTATTTCTCGTTGACATCAAAGCTTGACTTCAAGATTTGTTTTAATAATTGTTATTTAAATCAGGTATTATGAGAACAAAGGTTGTTCAAATAATTACCATATTCCATATTAGATGGATGATTTACAAATCTAGTTGGAGAGATCACATCCATAAAACCTAATGCTAAAATGTCGCAAGACAAATGACTGAAAGATCACTTACGAAGTGACATCGCCGTTTAAATTATATTGGAAAGAAAACATGAAGAATCTCCATATTCATGGATTTTTGTTGTCTTTGATTTGATCAAGTGACGCTTGTGACACTTTCCTCGGGATAATTAAAAACTTCGTTCAAAGGCCAAAGAAGAACGAACGACTAAAATATTGGAATTTATACATATTGATGTATGTAGTCCATTATGTGTAGTCGTAAGCGATGAGTTTCAACTTCATATGCTTTCTCCAAAAATTTGAGTGAATGTTCATTTAATGAGAAAGAAGTATGAAATATTTGAAAAACGTTTCAAAGACTTTCAAGATGAAGTGAAAATCATTGTAACAAGAAAATAAATGGTTTATGATTTTATCATAAGGGATTTATTTGAGTTACAAGTGTAACAAGAAAAATAAATGAATTATGATTTTATCATAAAAGGGATTTATTTGAGTTACAAGTTTAGCAAAACACCTAGATTTACATCTCCCGAAACACCATAGGAATATGGAGTGTTTGAGATTTGTAAGGAAACCTTGTTTGACATGGTTGGATCAAAGGTGTTATTTATAAAACTGCGATTATGTTTTAAAAGATTAAAGATTTAGAGACTACCGCTTTTACACAGAAAAGAGCTCCATCTTGATCCGTTGAAATGACACCATATGAGTTATGGTTTGGGGTAAAACCCAAGTTGTCCTTTCTTAAATTTTGGTATGCTAAACATAAGTAAGATGTTTACAACCAAAGTCGGATGAGCATGTCTTTGTAGGTTATTTCGAATAACAATTGGTTATTCCTCCATAACACCGAGGACAAAAGGGTTTGTCGCTTGAAATGTGAAGTTTCTTGAAAAAGGAATTTTTCGCAAAAGTTAAGTGGGAGGAAAATAGAACTTTGATAAGGTTAACGAACCTTAGCTAAATGTCTTTGAGTTGCAAGGATCTTTGGAAATCGCTCGAGGCTTCCATAATGCTCATAGCTTATGTGCCTCAAAGGTTGTGGTCATGGAGATCTAATTTCCTATTGAACCAAGTAGGTCGGTTAAACAATCAAATGCTAAGATTTGAGAGTAAATCATTATTGTTTGACAATGATGAACCGAATACATACAAAGAAGCGATGATGGGCCCTGACTCCGTCAAATGGCTTGAAGCCATAAAATCCATGATAGTTCCATACACGAGAAATCAAGTTTTGAACTTGGAAGACCCTCCGGAAAGGTGTAAAAACCTATCGGTCGTATTTGGATCTATAAAGAAACAGACATGGATGTTTCACATCTATGAAATAGTCGACATGTCGTAAAGTATTTTACGACAATGTTCAAGGAGTTGACTATGACAAGATTTGATCTTTCATAGCGATATTTAGTCTGGACGGATTAAAGTAGCAGCCACTACATATAATTTGGTATATGGTAGATGAATAAACAAAACAAAGTTCTTCTAATAGAATGGTTACCTAGGACGTGTACATGACATGGTCCAAAGGGTTTTGTTAATTTAAAGGATGATAAAAAGGGCATGCAAATTTCAACGGTTGAAGTAAGCATCGCGGAGTTGGAATCTTCACCGTGATGAAAAAGAGTTTTTCATCAGGAGACGATGAAGATGCTTGCATTTGCAAGAAATTAAGTGGGAGCGCTGAGACATATTTCTAATACATTATGTGAAGGACATCTTGTTGATTAGAAATTATGTATATTTTACTGACAAAGGTTAAGGATTTCATTTTGATGAAAAACATAGGCAAAACCCGAATATTTAGCATGAATGTCTATACTGGATAGGCTGTGACGCTAATATGGTTGTGCCAAACGTACATATATGAGATATTGAAGGAGTTCAATATAGAAACAACAAGAAACGGTTCTTATCGCATGGAAAGGAATTGAATCAAGATTCAAGTGTATCGACACTTGATAAGTGAAACAAGATTCAAGTGCTTTGACACTTGATGAGTGAAATCACGAGAATGTTTTGATCAATCATACCATGATATGTACACATCCAGATATGTCCTATGCTCTAAGTGTTATGAGCATATACCAGAATGAATCATAAAATGATCATTGGACGATAGTGAGGATATTCTGATGATCTTTTTGAAAGAACTAAGAATATATTTGTGTAGAGGTGACAAACAATTACAAATAGTTCATTGTAAAGCGTTACATTGATACTAGTTTTGTCACAAGATACAAATTAAGTTTATCTCAATTTAAACTATGGGTGGCACAATGTAATGGAAAGGAGATTCCATGATGGATTTGGATGAATTCCAAAGTTAAGACATTGTGACGGATACTACAACAAAAGGCTAAGTATATCGCTATAGTAGCGACAAAGGAGGAATTTGTGTCAAGTAGTTTGTTATCAAACTAAGGTGTGAGTTAGAACGGCTAACACTAAAGATATATTGTATGACAATAGTATCGACGTGTTTTAACGCCAAGGAACTAAAGGTCTCACCAAAAGACCAAATTTATAAAATGCCATCTCATTGGAGAATGAGTGATGCGTGAAGACGCAAAGACATGCAAATACACACGGACCTGAAAGTGTCAGATCCGTAGATTATGTTAACCACTTGCAATTGCGTATATGGAACACCGAAAAGCCATAAGTGTTCAATACGCAAAGTTTTCAATCTAGATTATTGTCTCTAGTGCAAGTGGGAGACTGAAGGGAATATGCCCGAGAGGCAATAATAAAGTGGTTATTATCGTATTCCTTATTTATGATAAATTTTTATTTTGCATGCTATAATTGTATTAATAAGGAAACGTTAATACATGTGTGTTTAATAAACAAAAAGGAAGTTCCTAGTTATGCCTCTCTTATAAACTAGCTCGTTGATTAACAAGATGATCAAAGGTTTCCTGATCATGGACATTGGATGTTGTTAATAACGAGGTCACAACATTAGTGTAATGATGTGATGAACATTCATCCGAAGTATAGCATTACGATCAAAGTCATTGAGTTTATATTGCTATAACAACTTACGAAGTGATCCTAATCCTTAGACCATGAGATCATGTCAATCACTAACACCGGAAGAGTTTCTTGATAACATTAAACGTCACACCGTAACAGGGTGATTATAAAGATGGATTCAGAACTAACAAAGTGTTATGTTGAGGCCCATGGATCGAGAGTGGAATTTGTTCATCTCGATGACGGATAGATATACTCTGGGCCCTCTCGGTGATATCACATTGATTAGCTTGCAAGCAAGTGATTTGATCACTAGAATGTTATATCACGGAGCGAAAAGAGTGCATGTCGATGCGAGATCAAACTAGGTATGGAGATACCGATGATCGAATCTCGGACATGTAATATATCGTGAAACAAAGGGATTAAGATACTAGCATAAAAGGTTAAGCGATCACAAGAAAGTCATCGTTGAATGTGTGGGAGTCGTATGGGTCTCGATCCCGCCGATTATTGATCCGAGAGGGGTCTCGATCATGTCCGCATTATTCACGAACCATAGGGTGACACACTTAAGAGACACCGACATCCATTTGGAGCAAAAGTTTCATGCCGAAAAGAATAACAAGCGCAGGAATTTATTTCACTAGATACCAAAACAGGTTTTCGGGTGAAATTGCAGAAAGTGTTTCTGCATGTGAAATGAAATACTATCAAGGGGTTATTTGTGAATGTTTGTCATTAAAGTAATTGACAAAATTCTGAATAAAATAAAAGAGTTTTATTTAATGAGAGTTTGCATTAAATTTGGTGGAAATTTAATGGGAATTTGAGTGGGTTTTTGAGTGGAGGGAATTGAAAGGCTTTTGTGTGAGTGGAGTGTCCATCCACATGAATGAGGGAGAGGTGGGGGCACCCTCCATGGCCGGCGGCCATGCCCCTTGGGCTGCCACCCTCCCCTATATAAGGAGCCCCTCCTCTCACTTCTCACTCACACCTCCTCGTGAAGGATCTCTCTCCCCCTCTAGAATTTATCCCCCATGGTCTCGGACTAGCGAGATACATGTTCCCGGTGGCTATTCGGCAAGAAAGAGTTGTGCTTCATGCATCATTTGGAGGCGAGGCGGAGGTTGCTCGGTGCCTCGAGCGTGTGTCGAGCACGGATGCGCTGTTTTCTTGGCGCTAGGACTTCCTCTCGATCTTGAGATCGGCAAGAGATCGTCTACATCAACCACGAGTTTGGACTCGTTAAGCTTTGTCGGTCTTCAAGGGTATGTTCTCTACGGATATACATCCGCCCGTTGTTTGTATCTAGTAGATAGATCTTGGTACATAGTTGTTCCCATCGTAGGAAAAATTTTGTTTTCTATGCTGCGAACCCTACAATAATAAAGATGTTATTATTATAATTCTTGTTCATGATAATGTTTATATTCCATGCTAGAATTGTATTAAGCGGAAACTTTAATACTTGTGTGGTTTGTGAACAACACCGTGTCCCTAGTACGCCTCTATGGACTAGCTCATTGATTAATGATGGTTAAGGTTTCCTAACCATGGACATGAGTTGTCGATTAATAATGAGATCATATCATTGGGAGAATGATATGATGGACAGACCCAAACTAAGCGAAGCAATTAGATCATGTCATCGTGTTCATCTTTGCGAAGCTTTTCTTATGTCAAATATTGTATTCCTTAGACCATGAGATAATACAACTCCCTGGTATCGGAAGAAAGCTTTGAGGTCATCAAAAGTCATCCTATGAGAGGGTGATCATAAAGGTGTCTCACAGGTGATCGGAAAGTACATTGGGTTGTATGTATCGAGATGGGATTATCCCTCCCAAGTCGGAGATATACTTGGGCCCTTTCGGTGTCGATATCAACACCGCTTGCAAGCATGTGATTAAGGGTTAATCACAAAGTGATATCGGATTACGAAGCGAGTAAAGTACTTCTTGTGAGCGAGATTGAACTAGGTATGGCCAAGACGATCAAATCTCGGGCAAGTAAAATATCGCGAGACGAAGGGAATATATATATGGGAGTGATTGAATCCTGGCATCGTGGTTCATCCGATATGATCATCGATGAATGTGTGGGAGTCAATATGGGTTTCCAGACCCCGCTATTGATTATTGATAGAAGGTCATGTCTGCATGTTCTCGAACCCGAAGGGTCACACACTTAACGTGTCTCGACGCTAGGATAGATTGGATAATTGGTTTATGAGTTTTTGTTCGGAGTCTCGGATGGGATCTGGGACATCACGAGAGGTTCCGGAGTGGTCCGGAGAATAAGATTCATATAAGGCAGTGCAGTTTTGGAGTTTGGAATTGTTCCGGGTTAATCGGTATTGTACCGGAAGCTTCTAGAACCTTCCGGAAGGGGACCAACGTGGTCCCACCTGTCGGGAGGGGGAATGGGCCTATGAGGGAGTGCCCTGTCTGCATTGGGACAGGGGCACAAGGCCCCATAGGGCCCAGTCGGCCAAACAAGGGGGAACCCTAGTTTGGAGCTTCTAGAAGGGGGGGTTTCCTTGCCCCCCACTCCTCCCTCCTTTGGCCGCAGGCCTAGGCTTGGGGGAGGGCTGGGGCGCCCACCCTCTCTATATAGAGGGTTGGGGCGCACCGCCCCCACACACCTTCCCCTCAAGCCTAGTCGCCCTGCTGCCCTCCTCTCTCTCTCCCTCCCGACTGCGTGTAGGCGAAGCCCTGCTGCAGAAACTCTCCACCACTTGCACCGCGTCGTCGCGTTGTAGATCCAATCCATCTATCCACCATACTTTATGGACCAAGGAAGGAGGAGACGTCGAGGTGCTGCACGTGTGCATCTCACGGAGGCATCGCCACTTGCGGTGCTAGATCGGATCGGATCGCGAGGAGGAGAAATGCGACTATATCACCCACGTTAAATGAGCGTTCCATCTTGAATCTTCAAGGGTATGAAGATCTAATCCAATCCCTCTTGTTGTTTGCATCTCCTAGATTAGATCTTGGCTTTCCTCTGTTCGCATCCGTAGAAATTTTTTGATTTACTATGCCGCGAAACCCATCAATGGTATCAGAGCTAGATCTATGCGTAGATGTGTTTCACGAGTAGAACGCAACATGGTTGTTGCGGGCATTGATGTTTTCTGTTGCAAGCCTCTTGTTTGTGTTCTTCTTATGACGCGGGATAGTGAGATTGAAGCAGTCCAGGCCAACCTTACGCGACATCGTTCGCGAGACTTGACGTGGCTTGTTCCACACATGCGGCTGGTGGATGCCAATTTCTCTCACTATAGTTGTCATGGGATTAACACCGGAGTTTGGCAACCATAATATCACCGTTGTGGCTTTCCTTAGGTAAGAATCGTTCTTAGCTTGCTACTCCCATAAGCCACGTAAAACATGCAACAAAAAAGTAGAGGCGTCTAACTTGTTTTTGCAGGGAGTGTTTTCTATGATATGGTATGGCCCAAGATGTGATGTGTATAATGTATGCGATGATCATGTTTTGTAATGTTTCACGACTTGCATGTCGATGAGTACACAACCGGCAGGAGCCATATGGTTGTCTTTATAATTGTGTATGACCTGTGTGCCAACTTCTTATACGCCATGTAATAGTTTTACTTTATCGCTAAGTAGTTAGCAATAGTTGTAGTTGTTATTCGTGGTGGAGGCAATCATGGTGGAGTGATGGAGATCATGTCGGCACGCACAAGATGGAGATCATTGCGCGAAGATTGGCTATACCATGTCACATAAAGTTATATGCATGTGATGTTTATCCTTTTATGTATCTTATTATGCTTAGATCGCGACGGTAGCATTATAAGATGATTCCTCACTTAAAGATCAAGATAAAACTGTGTTCTCCCCATGTATGCACCGTTGCAAAAGTTCGTCGTGTCCAAGCATCACGTGATGATCGGGTGCTATAGACTCTACGTTCACATACAACGGGTGCAAGACAGTTTTGCACATGCGGAAATACTTGGGTTTAACTTGACGAGCCTAGCATGTACATACATGGCCTCGGAACACATGAACCGAAAGGTTAAGCATGAGTCATATGAATGATATGATCGACACTTTGTTGTCCACCATTGAAACCACATCTCTTCTCGTGAAGATCGGATTAGGTGTGGTGAATTTGGATCATGTTCACTAAACAACTTGAGGGATGTTGAATTTAGTGGGAGTTCATCTAGTAATTTGATTAAAAGTTGAACTAGTTATCATGAACATAGTCTAATTTGTACTTGCAAATATTGTAGATCAAATGGCTAAGTCCAACTTCAACTTCAACGTTTTTGCTGAGAAGGAAAAGCTTAGAAACAATGGGTCTAACTTCACCAACTGGTTCCGCAATCTGAGAATCATTCTCTCTGGCGGTCAAAAGGACTATGTCCTTGAAAATGCGCTAGGTGACGCCCCTGCTGTAGATGCGTCGGCTGATGAGAAAGCTGTCTATCAGTCGCGCAAAGATGATTATGGTGTGATTAAGAGCACCATGTTGTTTGCTATGGAATTGGACCTTCAAAATCGTTTTGAAGACTATCCCGGACCCTCTGAGATTCTCGAGGAGCTAAAAACCATGTTTCAGACTCAGGCCCGTTCTGAGAGATATGAGATCTCTGAGAAGTTCTTTAACTGCAATATGGAGGAAGGGAGTTCCGTTAGTGAGCACACCATTAAGATGTCGGGCTACACTCAACTCCTTGAGCAACTGGACTGCAAGATTCCAGAGGAGCTCAAGATTGACAGGGTTCTGCAATCACTCCCTCCCAGCTACAAAAGTTTTGTAGTGACTCACAATCAGATTGGTTCCACTGATACGATCACCGAGCTCTTCGCAAAGCTGAAGGCTGTGGAGGTGGACATCAAAAAGGATAATCATGTGTTGATGGTCAACAAGCCCCCCACCTTCAAGAAAGGTAAGGGTGCAAAGAAGCCCTTCAAGAAAGGCGGCGGCAAGCGCGTTGCCCCTCTTCGAGAAGAAGCTCAAGTCTGGTCCTAAGCGGACCTCGAGTGCTTCTATTGCAAGGACAAGGGTCATCGAAGCGCAATTGTCCAAGTACTTAGGACAAGAAGGTGGCACCATCAAAGGTATATTTGATATACATGTTATTGATGTTTTCCTTACTAGCCCTCGTTGTAGTGCCCGGTATTTGATCTCGTTCGGTTGCTAATATTTGTAACTCAAACAGAGCTACGGAATAGACGGCGGCTTGCGAGGATGAGGTGACGATCTTGGCGTTGGTAACGGATCAAGAGTTGATGTGATGGCCAAGACGCTCTCCTTAGTTTTACCTTCGGATTAGTTTTAAACCTTAATAAGTGTTATTATGTGCTGCGTTGAGCATGAACATTATTTCTGGATCTTGTTTATTGCAAGACGGTTATTCATTTAAATCGGAGAATAATGGTTGTTCTATTTATATGAGTAACATCTTTTATGGTCATGCACCTGTTGTGAATGGTTTATTTCTTCTAAATCTCGAAAGGGATGAAACACACATCCATAACATTGAGGCTAAGAGATGCAAAGTAGACAGTGATAATACTACTTATTTGTGGCATTGTCGTCTAGGTCATATTGGTGTAAAGCGAATGAATAAACTCCATTCTGATGGACTTTTGGAGTCTCTTGATTTTGAATCATTTGACACATGAACCATGCCTCATGGGCAAGATGATCAAAACCCGTTCTCGGAATGATGGGCGAACAACGGACTTGTTGGAAATCATACATACCGATGTGTGCGGACCGATGAGTGTTTCGACGCGCGGTGGATATCGCTATTTTCTCACTTTTACCGATTACTTAAGTAGATATGGGTATATCTATTTAATGAAACATAAATCTGAAACATTTGAAAAGTTCAAGGAATTTCAGAATGAAGTGGAGAACCATCGTAACAGAAAAATTAAGTTTCTACGATCCGATCGTGGAGGTGAATATTTGAGTTATGATTTTCTCACGCATCTTAAAGCAAGCGGAATCGTTTCGCAACTCACGCCACCCGGAACACCACAGCGCAATGGTGTCAAAATGCCGGAATCGAACCCTGTTAGATATGGTCCGATCGATGATGTCTCTTACTGATTTGCCGTTATCATTTTGGGGTTATGCATTAGAAACCGCTGCATTCACTTTAAATAGGGCACCATCTAAATCCGTTGAGACGACACCGTATGAACTGTGGTTTGGTGCTAAACCTAAGTTGTCGTTGCTTAAAGTTTGGGGATACGAAGCTTACGTCAAGAATTTGATGCCGTACAAGCTCGAACCAAAAGCAGAGAAATGCGTCTTCATAGGATACCCTAAGGAAACTATTGGGTATACCTTCTATCACAGAACCGAAGGCAAAGTGTTTGTCGCAAAGAATGGTTCCTTTCTTGAGAAGGAGTTTCTCTCGAAAGAAGTGAGTGGGAGGAAAGTAGAGCTAGACGAGGTTGTTGAACCTTCTCTTGAGTTGGAGAGTAGCGCAGCACCTGAAATTGTTCCAAAGGTCTTGCATCAACAATAGAGGAAGCTAATGACAAGGATCATGAAGCTTGGACGATGCTACTACTAAGCGTCGCAGTCGACAAGGTCGCGTGCCCTCTCCGAGTGGTATGGCAACCTGTCTTGTTGTCTTGTTGGTAGAAGATAGTGAACCTACGAACTATGAGGAAGCGATGATGAGCCGGACTACGAGAAATGGCTAGAAGCCATGAAATCCGAATTGGGATCCATGAGCGAAAACCAAGTATGGACTTTGGTGGACCCTCCTAGCGTAGAAAGGCGTTGAGTGCAAATGGATTTTCAAGAAGAAAACGGACGCGGATGGTAATGTTACCGTCTATAAAGCACGGCTTGTCGCGAAAGGTTTTCGACAAGTTCAAGGTGTTGACTACGATGAGACTTTCTCTCCCGTAGCGATGTTTAAGTTCATTCGGATTTTATTAGCAATTGCTGCGTTTCATGATTATGAAATATGGCAGATGGATGTCAAGACTGCGTTCCTCAATGGCAACATTGATGAAGAGTTGTATATGATGCAACCCGAAGGTTTTGTCGATCCTAAGGATGCTGATAAAGTATGCAAACTTCAGCGTTCCATTTATGGACTGAAGCAAGCATCTCGGAGTTGGAACCTTTGTTTTGATCAAGTGATCAAGAGCTTTGGATTTGTTCCAAATTTCTACGAAGCTTGTATCTACAAGAAAGTGAGTGGGAGCTCGGTGACATTTTTGGTACTATATGTGGATGACATATTGATTATTGGAAATGACATTAACATGCTTAACGATGTGAAGAGTTATTTGAACAAGTGTTTTTCAATGAAATACCTAGGTGAAGCTGCTTATATATTGGGCATCAAAATCTATAGAGATAGACAAAGGCGCTGATAGCTTTAAGCGAGTACATACCTAGAAAAAGTTACGAAAAGGTTCGAATGGATAAGGCAAAGAAAGGTTCATGCCTATGTTGTCGGGTAAGATATTGAGCAAGGCTCGGTGTCCTCTGATGAAATGATAGAGAAGCTATCGACAAAGTGCCTTATGCCTCGCCATAGGTTCTATCATGTATGCCATCTTTGTGTACTAGACCGGATGTGTCCAATGCTCTTAGTTTGACGAGCGAGATATCAAAGTGATCCAGAGTGGAACATGGACAGCCATGAAGAACATCCTAAAGTACCTAAATAGGACTAAAGAAATGTTCTTAGTCTATGGGGGTGATGAACAGCTTGTCATAAAAGGTTACGTCGACGCTAGTTTCGACACCGACAAGGATGATTCTAAATCTTAGACAGGATACGTGTATATTTTGAATGGAGGAGCTGTGAGTCATGGTTGCAAGCAAAGCGTGAACGCGGGATCTACAGATGACGGAATACATGGCTGCTCTGAGCGTCAAGTGAAGGAGTTTGGATCAGGAACTTCATCACTGAGCTTGGCGTGGTTCCAACTGCATTGGACCCACTGGAGATATTGTGTGACAACACTGGCGCCATAGCACTCGCTAAGGAACCAAGATATCATCCAAAGACCAAGCATATCAACCGCAAGTTTCATATAATCCGAGATTATATAGCAGATGGAGATCTGAAGATTAGCAAAGTACATACAGATCTGATTGTCGCAGATCCATTGACTAAACATCTTCCACGTGTAAAACATGATCAGCACCTCAGTGCCATGGGTGTGAGATTGTTGCCAAATGTAAACTAGATTATTGACTCTAGTGCAAGTGGGAGACTGTTGGAATTATGCCCTAGAGGCAATAATAAAGATGTTATTATTATAATTCTTGTTCATGATAATGTTTATATTCCATGCTAGAATTGTATTAAGCGGAAACTTTAATACTTGTGTGGTTTGTGAACAAAACCGTGTCCCTAGTACGCCTCTGTGGACTAGCTCATTGATTAATGATGGTTAAGGTTTCCTAACCATGGACATGAGTTGTCGATTAATAATGAGATCATATCATTGGGAGAATGATATGATGGATAGACCCAAACTAAGCAAAGCAATTAGATCGTGTCATCGTGTTCATCTTTGCGAAGCTTTTCTTATGTCAAATATTGTATTCCTTAGACCATGAGATAATACAACTCCCTGGTATCGGAAGAAAGCTTTGAGGTCATCAAACGTCATCCTATGAGAGGGTGATCATAAAGGTGTCTCTCAGGTGATCGGAAAGTACCTGTTGGGTTGTATGTATCGAGATGGGATTTGTCCCTCCCAAGTCGGAGAGATATACTTCGGGCCCACTCGGTAATCGATATCAACACCGCTTGCAAGCATGTGATTAAGGGGTTAATCACAAAGTGATATCGGATTACGAAACGAGTAAAGTACTTGTTGTGAACGAGATTGAACTAGGTATGACGGTAACGACGATCGAATCTCGGGCAAGTAAAATATCGCGAGACAAAGGGAATATATATATGGGATTGATTGAATCCTGGCATCGTGGTTCATCCGATATGATCATCGATGAATGTGTGGGAGTCAATATGGGTTTCCAGACCCCGCTATTGATTATTGATAGAAGATCATGTCTGCATGTTCTCGAACCCGAAGGGTCACACACTTAATGTGTCTCGACGCTAGGATAGATTGGATAATTGGTTTATGAGTTTTTGTTCGGAGTCTCGGATGGGATCCAGGACATCACGAGAGGTTCCGAAGTGGTCCGGAGAAGAAGATTCATATAAGGCAGTGCAGTTTTTGGAGTTCGGAATTGTTCCGGGTTAATCGGTATTGTACCGGAAGCTTCTAGAACCTTCCGGAAGGGGACCAACGTGGTCCGACCTGTCGGGAGGGGGCATGGGCCTATGAGGGAGTGCCCTGGCTGCATTGGGTCAGGGGCACAAGGCCCCATAGGGCCCAGCCGGCCAAACAAGGGGGAACCCTAGTTTGGAGCTTCTAGAAGGGGGGGTTTCCTTGCCCCCCACTCCTCCCTCCTTTGGCCGCCGGCCTAGGCTTGGGGGAGGGGCTAGGGCTGGCGCCCACCCCTATATATATAGAGGGCTGGGGCGCACCACCCCCCCCCCCACACACACACACACACCTTCCCCTCAAGCCTAGTCGCCCTGCTGCCCTCCTCTCTCTCTCCCTCCCGACTGCGTGTAGGCGAAGCCCTGCTGCAGAAACTCTCCACCACTTGCACCGCGCCATCGCGTTGTAGATCCAATCCATCTCTCCACCATACTTTCTGGACCAAGGAAGGAGGAGATGTCGAGGTGCTGCACGTGTGCATCTCACGGAGGCATCGCCACTTGCGGTGCTAGATCGGATCGGATCGCGAGGAGGAGAAGCGAGTACGACTACATCACCCACGTTCCGACGAACGTTCCGCCGTGCGAATCTTCAAGGGTATGAAGATCTAATCCAATCCCTCTCGTTGTTTGCATCTCCTAGATTAGATCTTGGCTTTCCTCTGTTCGCATCCGTAGAATTTTTTTGATTTACTATGTCGCGAAACCCATCACAAACGATCTATGCACTTGCAGTCATCAATGTGCACAACCTGGATTCTCAAGGTTGAGTCTGATCTTTGACTCACGCAGAGCCAGCGGTCCCACCAACCGCTCAGGGACCTTGCTTCTTCGTGTCCGCCGAAGGAAACGTATAGAGCAAGCGCTCGGGGGCTACTATCGAGTCACTGGCACCGGGGGTACCCAGACCCATCGGTTGTCGGGCACGCTGATGGGGGACAGAATCCTCATGAGGCTAGTCCCTCGCCCTATGCCGGTGATTGAGTGCGTGAGGAGGAAGGGGAGTGACCTTCCCCGTGGGTTGTTCTCAGGGAGTTACGCCCGAGTAGCCTCTAGAG
This sequence comes from Avena longiglumis, assembly GCA_030063025.1. Classification (NCBI taxonomy): domain Eukaryota; kingdom Viridiplantae; phylum Streptophyta; class Magnoliopsida; order Poales; family Poaceae; genus Avena; species Avena longiglumis. The sequence goes on along the minus strand of CP125979.1, from coordinate 444,598,967 downwards.
GAGAGCCCTCTAGAAGAGATGACCTTCCTCCAAGGGAGCATAGGATTCCCTCCCCCGGGGTACGTTTGTAATCTTTCTACAAAGGGAAAACGACATCCTCAACGGGAAGTCCCATGATCGTGCAGGCTATGTAGACTGCCTTGGTAAAGAGGAGGCCTTGTTTGGCCTCTTTGGTGTTAAAGCAGGGTTGGAGACCTCGGCGTCAACGAAAACTCTCTTTGCTGCTTTGGTGCAATGGGGCAGTGGGCGACGTCATGTAGTGGGGAGACTTCATCGATAACCCCATCTTTATGGAAGACCGACGACGCCAGAAGGTCCTAGACCCACTCCATGTAAAGCAGCCTTGTAGACCCATTCTCCCTTGGGCGGCAATGTGGTGACCCTTCTGGCCCAAAGATTGGGGTAAGAGGCCCGATGCCACTATAAAAGGAGAGCCACCCCTACCATAGAAGGGGATCGATCCATACGAACCGAAACCCTAAGTTTACATCCACCATTGTACCCTCGCGAAGCACCGCGTGTAATACAACAAAGCATGAGTAGAGACTTTACCTCCTCACGAGGACCCTGAAGATGGGTAAAAAACCACTGTGTCCACTCTATGTCGAGTGAGAGCTCTGTCGTAGCCATCGTTGCTAAGAAGATCCAAACGCTTGTTCAGCCCCCTACTCATGGCTCGTTGGACCCCTTGTTCCTTCACGGGATGCAAGTATCCGACATCAACGATTAGCGAGTAACAGAAAGATGCACTAACATGTCCAAGAAGGAAACCACGATAAAAACAACCTAGAGAACCGAAGCCGACCAAGGCGATGATGCCTACGCAAACCTCCAGAAAATAAGCATTAGTGCGTCCATGAAAATGCAACTGTGATCAGCGAAAACAGAAAGAACACGTCTAGAAGCGCCCGTAGGAGTTTACATACCAGATACGTCCGAAGAAAGGGGATGAGCGAGGCGACTGTCATTATCGAATATCTGGAAGAACCGAATCCCAGAAATACGACAATGCTTGTGAAAACATCAAGGTAAGCATTAGTGTATCACCAAAAAATGTAGTCCAGAAAATAAGCATTAGCGTGTCCGCGAAAATGCAACTGTGCTCAGCGAAAATAGAAAGAACGCGTCTAGAAGCGCATGTAGGAGTTTACATACCAGATGCGTCTGAAGAAAGGGGATGAGCAAGACGACTATCATCCTCAAACAGCCGGAAGAACCAAAGCCGAGGAAGACGACGATGGTTGTAGGTAAGCATCAGCGCATCACCGAAAATGCAATCATAACAACGAAAATAGAAAGAATGCCAGATGTGTCCAAAGAAAGGGATGAGTGAGACGACTGTCGTCCTCGAACAGCCAAAAGAACCAAAGCCGAGGAATATGAAGATGCCTGCAAAAATGTCCAGAAGGCAAGCATTAGCACATCACCGAAAATGCAATCGTAATCAGCGAAAACATAAAGAATATAAGATGCATCTGAAGAAAGGGATGAGCGAGACGATTGTCATCCTCGAACAGACAGAAGAACCGAAGCCGAGGAAGACGAAGATGCTTGCAAAAATTGTCCAGAAGGCAAGCATTAACGCATCACCGAAAATGCAATTGTTATCAGTGAAAACAAAACGAACACGTGTAGAAGCGAGCGTAGGAGTTTACATACCAGATGCATCCAAAGAGAGGCGATGAGTTCGACGACGGAGAGAGGCAGAGAAGCAGACATACGTAGTAGGACACCATCGACGTCAATCAAAGTGAAGCGCATCAGAGTAGACGCGATGAGCAAGAGGAAGAGAGTGGTGGAAGGGGTATCCGAGTTGGCGATAAGAGTGTCAGTTTGTAGCTATAAGAAGCTAGCATTTGGAAACCTTCGCGCGCACAACACCGCATAAGAGCGCGAGGATCCACGTAACCTACAATGCTACAACTAGTAGATGTGTAGATGATGGCATGGCCCACCTAAACCCTGCCATGTACACTGATGGCGGGTCCATCAAGCACGCGCGTCCTCCCGTCTGGCGAGGCTGGGTACGACAGCACGCGTGACACCCGTCCGTGGTAGGGCGATCTGGCCGTGAGAAAACGCAGACGCCCACGTCCTAAGATGCTAGCCCCGCTCTTCGTCGCTAACCAACGCGTCGGCCCCATGGCCACAAGAAGTCACAGCCTGCATGGGATGACGACGTCACGTATGCACCCTTCGGGTCCCGCCACACGGCAGGTGCAGAGGCGTGTCGCGTCTGAAACGCCTCACAGTGCGAGACTCTGCCAACACACGTTGACGATGGGCCCATGGCACGTGATGTCCACCTTCCTGTGACGCGGGGTACGACGACGCGCTCGACATCCTCCCGTGGTCTGGAATCTTTCAACCTGTTCCGCAGCTGGTCCCGCCTTCTAGAAGAGCAGAGCTCTGTTGTGACAGTGCCGCATGTCCTTTCCGTCGTACATCCCATGTCTAAAAAGAATCGGGACGACGTGGATAGCAGTTTTGGCTGAAACAATCTATCGCTATTGTTTACTCTGATTGCAAGTGTATGTAATGAGTATTTGCATGTCGCTGATCTGGAACTGCTTCTGGGAGATTGTTCTAAAAATAAGTATGCCCTATGTCTAAGTTTTCTTATACTTATTAGATGACTACAATGGCTGGGACATCTTTTTGGTGCATAGCGCAGAAGGACAAGTAACTATACACTCCTATTGGAATGATTCCGTCAGAAGTGTGATATATGAATGATTTATGTTCCTGTATTTTGTTTATGTGGCGGTGTGGTATCTATGTAGCAACTCTTGAGCTGCAGATCTAAGTAAGGGCAGACGGCGAGGGAAACGCGCGTTCTCGTCTAGTTTTATTAGTAATGAAAGCTGCCAAATCCATATATGTTCATGGCACATTGCTTCACGAAGTTGCATATTAATACTCTTCGTGATGCCTTAGAGCAACTCTAACAACTTATATATATGGGTAAGCAAAAACTTTTAAATAAGTGGAGATTGTAATATCCCGTAAATCTATACACGTTCTGTTGACCCTAGCAAGGTTTCCACTGTCGTTGGCTGGGAACGACCATCTAATGTGAAGGAGGTGAGAAGTTTCTTGGAAATGGCTGGCTACTATAGGCGTTTCGTGAAGGATTTTTCTAACATTGCCAAGCCAATGACCATGCTTACACATAAAGGGGTAAAGTTTTAGTGGACAGAGGAGTGCGAGCATAGCTTTTATTTATTGAAGGACCTGTTGGTGTCAGCACCTATTCTTACACTTCCGGATTTTGGAGAGCGTTTTACAGTATATTCTGATGCGTCTTTGGTAGGCCTTGGATGTGTTCTCATGCAGAATGGCAAGGTGATTTCTTATGCGTCGAGGCAATTGAAAAAGCACGATAAAAATTATCCTACCCATGATTTAGAGCTTGTAGCAGTTGTTTTTGCACTCAAGCTTTGGAGACTTTATATTTATGGAGCAACGTGTGACATATTCACGGATCATAAGAGTCTCAAGTATATCTTCACACAGAAGGATTTGAACTTAAGGCAGAGGAGGTGGCTAGAGTTGATTAAAGATTATGATCTTAATATCCAGTATACACCGGGTAAAGGAAACGTGGTTGCGGATGCTCTTAGTCGTAAGCCAGTTCCTTCCACAATAAATTCCTTGATAGCTGATTTCGAGCAGATGGATATTTCATATTGCTATGCCGGAGTTGTAGAATCAGAGTCACGATTCATTCTTGAGTCGGCCATACCTAGGCGGGATTTGGAAGCACAACAACAAGATCGATTATTGCAGCAAGTTAAAAAGCATGTCCGAGAAAGGAGGATTAGAAATTTTACTTTGGATTCCATGGGAGTTGTTCGGTTTCGCGGTCGTCTCTATGTGCCACAGAAATCACAAGTAAAAGAAGATATTTTGAGAGAGGCACACCGTACTCCATATACGGTGCACCCACGTGAGAACAAGATATACCAAGATTTGAAGGAAAACTATTGGTGGAAACGAATGAAGGTCGATGTGGCCAAATATGTGTCTTGTTGTAGTGTTTGTCAGCAAGTGAAGGCTGGGCATAAGAGGCCATCAGGATTGTTGCAGCCCCTAGATATTCCGGAGTGGCCATGGGATGACATTGCTATGGATTTTGTTGTTGGGCTACCACGTACTCAAAAAGGGAAAGATGCTATTTGGATGGTCGTGGATCGACTAAGCAAGGTTGCTCATTTTATTCCCATACACACCACCAACTCAGCAAGTGACCTGGCACCGATATATGTGCGGGAGATAGTACGGTTGCATGGTGTTCCAAAAACCATTGTTTTTGACAGAGATGCTAAATTTGTATTAAAGTTCTGGGAGAGTTTGCAAAGTGCATCGGGTATAGAATTGAGGCTTAGTACGGCGTTTCACCCCCAGACGGATGGCCAGTCAGAGCGTACGATCCAGACTTTGGAAGATATGTTGAGATTTTGTGTTTTATCTTGGCAAGGGAGTTGGAAGGACCATTTTCCGCTCGTGGAGTTTTCATATTATAATAGTTACCAAGCTAGCATTCGCAAGGCGCCTTACGAGGCTTTATATGGACGTAAGTGCCGATCTCCGATTTGTTGGACTGTCGTAGGTGAGAAATCAGTATTGGGGCCAGACTGGGTTCAGCAGACCACTGAGAGGGTTGCTGAGATTAGAGAGCACATGTTGGCAGCACAGAGTAGGCAAAAGAGTTATGCTGATCCGAAAAGACGGAATATGGAATTTCAAGTAGGTGATGAGGTGCTTCTCAGAGTAGGGTGTTGTGAGATTTAACATCAAAGAAAAACTTAGCCCCCGATATATTGGACCTTTCAAGATAGTGGCACGAGTAGGAAAGTTGGCATATCGTCTGGAGTTACCCGATTCAATGAAATGGGTACATAATGTATTTTATGTCTCGATGCTGAGGAAGTACTTTCGAGATCCAGAAAAACAAATGACACTGGGGCCAATTACGATCGAGTAAGATTTGAGTTTTGAGGCCCGTCCAGTAAGAATTTTGGAGGAGGCTGATAGAGTAATGAGGCGTCGGACTCTCAAGTTTGTCAAGGTTCTATGGACAAATCAGACGGAGCGTGAAGCAACATGGGAGCTTGAGTCACTGATGCGAGAGAAATATCCTGAGTTATTTACACCTGGTGAGTAAATATGTTTTTATAAGCTTAAGTTATTCTTGGGATGAGTAGTAAGAGAGAATTCGAGGGCGAATTCTGTTAAACGGGTGGAGAATGTAATATCCCGTAAATCTATACATGTTAATTTTATTATCTCTTTACAGTTGACCAAAATTTAACTTTTTGAACTATAAGTCCAATGGATAATCAAATACCATGGTCGGATGCATCTCGTCGAAATGATAGGAAAAGGTTATAAATTTATGCAAATCGAAGATCAAATAAATTATTGGAGATATGTTAAATTTTTGGCTATTAATATTTTTGATGGAACCTGGACCACGTTTTCGAGTAGGAAAAAATAAATAGAAATAAGAAAAGAAAACCGGTGATCCAGACCTAGCCTTAGCCATAACTAAAACGCTTCCCAACTCGTAGACTACGTCGCCGCCGCGTTTGGGTTTCTTCCTAGTCCGTCTGTTCCTGTTCCAGTGCGAGCACCCTAGACGTTCCGGTCCGTGTCTTCTACGGTCGCCCGGAGACGTATTCCGAGCTGCAGCTTTTAGGTATGTGGTAAATCTCCATGCCCTTTGTTCCTTTGCAGTTGTTTATCTAGGTTCGGCGCTATCCAGCTGTTTCCCGTCGATACGCTGGTAGGAGAAGATTTGTTGTATCAGCTATTTGGGCAGGAGCGACCAAGTAATTTGGTTTGCCTGTATCTACGAGCGTAGGGTCTAATTGCTAAGTCTGACATTGAATTTGTATGTAGCCGATCGGCCGGAAACCGGTGGATTCATTTAATTAAATAAACTTTGTAGTTGCTTCACCGTATCAGATTTTGTATTACAGATTTCAGCACTAATAGGCTTCCTGGGTCAGGTATTTGTCTTTCGCCGCAAGTTTTGCAATAATGGGAGTTACAGATTAAACTGAATTACTCATCTTAGGGCGTACTGTTGTTGCTTCTTTAGATTGAATCCTCATGCTGGACGAATAATAAGAACGTCTGAGCTGAAGAATGTTCGGTTCTAACTACAGTATAGAATTAGAATAAAAAATATATATACGCAGCGTAATGTAGGATGTTTGACTTTTAGGACGGTTTCTAAAACCATGTTTTACCTAGAGGGTTTGGAGTTTCGGGTGCGAGAAGTGGTTCTTCAGTTTAAACGCCGTTTTAAGGCAAGTGCATGACGAGCCGTTTGTGTTATGATTGCCCTCTTGAATTGTTGACGGTGTGATATTGGCTCTTTCTTTTGTGTTCATGCCTTGACTTGTTGTCGAAAAGTTTACTTTAAGTCAGGGCGGTGAATAAGTTACAACTAACTATTCCAGAGCGGACGGTGATATAAGTTATTATGTAACTACTCCGGTGAACTTGGGCTAGGTCGGTGATAATTCACATGTTTAACTATTCCGCGAGATCGGTGAGGAAGTTAACAGTGAATATTCCGAAACGTCCGTACCGTAAAACAAAATAAGTTTAATGGTGTTTCTAGATATCATTTGAAATGAGTATTAGAGTTTGTATGATATTGATTTGGTTCTGAACTTGTGCTTGCTGAGTATATTTTTACTCACCCTTGTGTTTTCTTTGGTTTTTATTTGGATTTCAGGTACTCAGCGTAGCGACATGCATGGGAGGGAGTAGATCGCCACCACTTGGGCCCACACATCCATTCTACATATTATAGAATATCGATCACACATAATACTTAGTTTACCATTATTCCTTTGTCATAATTTGTGGAGTCGTTTGCATGTTCTTGTGAGCCTTTGGTCGCTCCATCGTTAGTACTCGTGTCATAGAATGATTATGCACTATGTGAACTACGTGGATTGCTTAGTTACATGGTCTTTACTGTCTTTATCCATTATATTGTGTTTTGCCTGTCGTGGATGTCCTTTGAAACAAAGGAGGTGCTACCGAAATTTTGAATTCTAGTTAGTTTCGATCATAATTTAAAAAGTGTGGTTACACCGCCAGCTAGGTAGAAATCTGGGGTGTTACAGAGATATAAGGCAAATGTAAAAATATCTTGGTTTGCTTTTCTAGCTTACTCATATTAGCTTACCCAAAAATTATCTGGGAAAAATCTGCTTGTTGGACCCACTTGTCAGTGGGTCATTTTTTCTCCTCTCTTTTTCCCCTTTCTTCTTCCCTGCCCCATCCCACCTACCCGACACATCCACCCCCACCACCAGCATCCCTCGCCAGAGATGCCCGACCGCCCCCGTTCCACACCAGAGATGCCTGGCCGCCACCGCCACTCTACTTCATGTCCGCCAGCGCCTCTCCCCAAAGCAGTGACGCTCGTGCCAGCCCCTCTCCTCCCCGTCCTTGACCCGCAGCGCTGCCCCTCTCCTCCCGTTCATGGACGGCATGAAACGCCCTTCTCCTTCCCCATCATGTATGTGGCATGTGAAAGGCAGGGGCTCTGGAATCGAGCTTTTCCCGACCAGAATTGTCTACACGAATCGAGTTTGCCACCAGCGGGCTTGAGCTTGGCCAATGCGACGCCGGGAGCGGCGGGGATGGCCGGTGGGAGAAGCGAGGGAGCAGGGGAGTCCGTCCATAGCGCGGCGGCGACTGGAGGGACGGTGACGAGCGGTGCTGGCGTCGGACGAGATGGGCTAGATGGGCTAGACGGGCTAGGACATGGCGGTTTGGCCTCCCGCCCGCCTCTCTGCTCATGTGGCCCATCTACCCATAAATAGGTAAGAGGGATGACACGCGTATTTATGAATTTCACACATCATCTCAGAAATGTTTTGCCTGAGCCTCGAACATAATACATTATTTGATAAATCGAACAAACAACATATTTTGCCTGAGCCTCGAACATAATACATTATTTGATAAATCGAACAAACAACATATTTTTGTAAAAGAAATTCGGATGTGTGCATCCGTATTGTGTGTGGGTGTAATTGGTATCTCATTAAGGACAGACAGGGCGAAACGTGCGTGCCCGTCTAGTTTTATTATTAACAAAAAACTGCATGAAAACTGCCGAATCCATATATGTTATGGCGCATTGCTTCACAAAGCTGCATGATAATACTCTTCATGATGCCTTACCTTTCCTACAGATCGGTCGCTTAAGGATAGCATACGAATCTCAACAATAAAATGGGATGACACACGTATTTATGAATTTCACACATGATGCAAAATAAATAAAATTTATTTTATTTTTATTTGAATTCAATATTATTATTACTTATTTATTGTTGTTTACTCAAAAAATTGTATGGAATGTAAAAAAACAAATATGTCTAACATTATAGTGTAATGGTTAATAGGTTTGATATGATAATATTCACAACAAGTTCTAGTTTGTTTGTCGGAAGCTCATGTGGAAGGAACGGAGAAGTTAAGCGTGCTGGGGCTGGAGTAGTATTAGGATGGGTGACCGGTTGGAAAGTTTGACTAATTGTGCAATTTGACTTGAGACTAAGTATACTTAAAATTAAAAATGTACATGTGAGATTAACAAGTTAAACAATACAAAAATGTTAAAAAAGTTGAAAAAATTTTGAAAAAAAATTTTGAAAAAAAAATTGAAAAAAAAATTGGAAAAAAATTGAAAAAATCTAGGCCGACGGTAAAGCCGTCGGCGTAGCCAAACGGCCGTTAGTCATCTAGGTGGGCCCCATATGGTATACGCCGACGGCTTTTATACGCCGACGGGAGAAGAGGCTACGCCTACGGGGCATTACGCCGACGGCCATACGCCGACGGCAGCCGTCGGGCCAGCCTACGCCGACGGCATTAGGGCCTACGCCGACGGAACCCGGCCGTCGGCGTATTCAGCTTCTCCCGTAGTGATTTGCCTACTAAAAATACTTGTGCGCACTCAAAGTATTCTAGAGAATTCTATTGAAAATCTTCTAAGTAAATAAATAGAGATGAAAAAAACTTCGTTGAAGAAACCATGTACCATCTGTAAAATATTAGGTACAAAACGGATCTTTTCAACATCAACGTTTCAATGGCAGAAGTCGGTAAGAGTTCCCAACAACCGAAAAAACATTCTTTCTAAGATGAGATGAGGGAAACAAAGAATAGTGTGCAATGTTACTATGCAGAAACACATTTGAGTCATAAAAGAGATATCAAAACGGAAACCATCTTAACCTACTCCTTCCGACTCATATTAGTTGACTCAAATTTGTCTAGATAGTACAATATGCCAAAATGTAGTGCATTTGAGTCTCTTTTAAAAGTGAAACAATGTAAACTTGACAAAAATATGTAGAAAACTGAATCTACAACATCAAATCAATATTATTAGAGTCATCATGAAATATACTTTCATATTATACATATTTTGATGTTGTAGATGGTACATTTTTCTATTGATGTTGTAGATGGTACATTTTTCGGTTGTGTGTATCTGTATTGTCAATAGGGTATTGCGTTGTTGCAGAGACTATTGCGTTGTTGCAGAAGCTAGGTGTAATTGGTATCTCAAAAAAAAGTAAAGGCAGACGGCACGTGCCCGTAAAGTTTTATTAATAATGAAAATTGCCGAATCCATATATGTTCATGGCGCATTGCTTCACGAAGTGTATAATAAAAGTAATGGGACATCTTTTTGGTGCATAGCGCAGAAGGACAAGTAACTATACAGTCCTATTGAAATGATTCCGTCAGAAGCCTATGTGATACATGAATGATTTATGTTCCTGCATTTTATTTATGTGGCGGTGTGGTATCTACGTAGCAACTCTTGAGCTGCAGATCTAAGTAAGGACAGACGGTGGGGCAAACGCGTGTTCCCGTCTATTTTTATTAGTAATGAAAGTTGTCAAATCCATATATGTTCATGGCACATTGCTTCAGGAAGTTGCATAATAATACTCTTCATAATACCTTAGAGCAACTCCAACAACTTATCTATATATGGATAAGAAAAAAACTTTTAGATCAGAGGAGATATAAGGCAAAGGTAAAAAAAATCTTGGTTTGCTTTTCTAGCTTACTCATATTAGCTTACCCAAAAATGATCTGGAAAAAAATCTGCATGTTGGACCCACTTGTCAATGGGTTATTTTTTCCTCCTCTCTTTTTCCCCTTTCTTCTTCCCTGCCCATCCCACCTACCCGACACATCCACCCCCACCACCAGCGTCCCTCGCCGGAGATGCCCGACCACCGCCGTCCCACACCAGAGATGCCCGGCCGCCACCGCCACTCTACTTCCTGTCCGCCAGCGCCTCTCCCCGAAGTAGTGACGCTCGTGCCAGCCCCTCTCCTCCCCTTCCATGGCCCGCAGCGCCGCCCCTCTCCTCCCGTTTATGGACAGCACGAACCGCCCCTCTCCTCCCCATCATGTATGTGGCATGTGAAAGGCAGGGGCATTGGAATCGAGCTTTTCCCGGCCAGAATTGAACTTCCTCTACACGAATCGAGTTTGCCACCAACGGGCTTGAGCTTGGCCAATGCGACGTCGGGAGCGACGGGGATGGCCGATGGGAGAAGCGAGGGAGGCAGGGGAGTCCGTCCATAGCGCGGGGCAACTGGAGGGACGGTGGCGAGCGGTGCTGGCGTCGGACGGGATGGGCTAGACGGGCTAGGACATGGAAGTTTGGCCTCCCGCCCGCCTCTCTGCTCATGTGGCAACATATGGGTAGGAGATGCCTCTTACCCATCCCATCTAGAAATGGGTAAGAGATGACAAAAAATGGATGATCACCCAAAAAAAAAAGAGGGCCACTTATGGATAAACTGTTGGAGCTGGTTTTTTGCCCCTCTTACCTATATTTCACTTCTTACCTCTTACCCATTCATAGGTAAGATGTTGGAGTTGCTCTTAAAGTACCTTTCCTACAGATCGATCGCTTAATGCATAACAGAGTTGAAATTAAAGGATAGCATATGAATCTCAACAGTAAAAAAGGATGACACGTGTATTTATGAATTTCACAGATCATGTCAGAAATGTTTTGCTTGAGCCTTGAACATAATACATTATTTGAAAAGATAAATCGAACAAACAACACATTTTTGTAAAAAAAATCGGGTGTGTGCATCTATATTGTGGGTATGCGTTGGTGTAATTGGTATCTCATTGATATTAATATTACTCTTTTCAAAAAAAAAGTAAGGGCAGACAGGGCGAAACGCACATGCCCGTCTAGTTTTATTATTAATGAAACCTGCATAAAATCTGCCGAATCCATACATGTTAATGACGCATTGCTTCACAAAGTTGCATGATAATACTCTTTACGATGCCTTAAAGTACCTTTCCTACAGATCGGTCGCTTAAGGATAGCATACGAATCTCAATAATAAAATGGGATGACACGCGTATTTATGAATTTCACACATCATCTTAGAAATGTTTTGCTTGAGCCTCGAACATAATACATTATTTGAAAAAATAAATCGAACAAACAACACATTTTTGTAAAAAAAATTCGGGTGTGTGCATCCGTATTGTGTGTGGGTGTAATTGATATCTCATTAATATTAATATATACTATTTAAAAAAAAATAAGGACAGACGGGCGAAATCCGTATTGTGTGTGGGTGTAATTGGTATCTCATTAATATTAATATATACTATTTTTAAAAAAATAAGGACAGACAGGGCGAAACGTGCGTGCCCGTCTAGTTTTATTATTAACAAAAAACTGCATGAAAACTGCCGAATCCATATATGTTATGGCGCATTGCTTCACAAAGCTGCATGATAATAATCTTCATGATGCCTTACCTTTCCTACAGATCGGTCGCTTAAGGATAGCATACGAATCTCAACAATAAAATGGGATGACACGCGTATTTATGAATTTCACACATGATGCCAGAAATGTTTTGCTTGATCCTCGAACAGAATACATTATTTGAAAAGATAAATCGAACAAAGATTCCACTCGTAAGAGACTATAGTTCACAGCACATTTTATCACCACCATAACACCACCACCTCCCAGTTGACTTCAAGCACACCACACCATTGTTGCGAGACACCAGATCAGCAAACATGGTTGGTGTTTTTCTTCTTGGCCATCGTCTTGTTGTTCTTCTTCTTCAGGACAACATTCTCCCTGCAAAAGCAAAGCTAGGGAGTGAATTCATCGTTATCAAAAATGATAATCACCAGATTGCAAATGAACCTGAAGCATGCAAAACTCCAGCTAAATGCAGGACATCACATAATGTCTCGTATCTACCTCCCTCCCTTGCGTTCTTTTACACTTTTGAAACACAAATGAAATTACATCTTCAAACGTTTTAATAGGTGCACATAGCAGTAAGTTGGTACATAGACACGCAAGTAGTCTAGAGAATTCTATTGAAAATCTTCCAAGTAAATAAATAGAGATGAAAAAAACTTCGTTGAAGAAACCATGTACTAAGCGACCTGTAAAATATTACAAAACAGATCTTTTCAACATCAACGTTTCAATGGCAGAAGTCGGTACGAGTTCACAGCAACTGAAAAAACATTCTTTCTAAGATGAGAAGAGGGAAAACAAAGAATAGTGTGCAACCTGTTACTATGCAGAAACACATTTGAGTTATAAAAGAGATATCAAAACGGAAACCATCTTAACATACTCCTTCGGACTCATATTAGTTGACTCAAATTTGTCTAGATACGGATGTATCTAGCACAAACAATTTGACTAGATACATCCGTATCTAGATGAATCTAAGTCAACTAATATGGGTCGGAGGGAGTACATGTTTTATGCTAAGAAACCCTTAGTTGCACAGGCCAAAGAAAAGATCAAAGGGGATATATTAGATAATGGACAAAAACGCACAACTACTGACTAATATAAACATGCATTTTGGATGAAACAGACTCACTACTTTATATTGTGGGACATTTCAGTTTCAGTTGTATCGATAGTACAATATGCCAAAATGTAGTGCATTTGAGTCTCTTTTAAAAGTGAAACAATGTAAAACTTGAGAAAATATGTAGAAAACTGAATCTACAACATCAAATCAATATTATTAGAGTCATCATGAAATATACTTTCATATTACACATATTTTGATGTTGTAGATGTTACATTTTTCTACATAATACTTGGTCAAACTTACATCGCTCAAGACTTTCCACAAGACTCGGATGCACTACAATTTGGCATAGAGGGAGTACCAAAATAATGATCCCATTTACAGTCTCATTATATTCCATTACATCAGAACAATGAACATAAATGGAAGACACGTCAACAGAACAAGTAATAATATATGAATGGGCAAATAGTTAAAGTGAATCTATATGGTACCTTGAGTGCTTTATCAGGTAGTTAGTGAAGTCGCTAGGGAAGAAGCCAAATCCATTGAGGAAGTTGTCAGAAGGGAAGGCTTTAATACCATCACAGCTCAGGACTGTCTTCCTCGCAATGTCAAGTGTGACTATCCATACAGTTTCATCGGAGAGAGCAGATGTGCCGGTCAACACGAAGTAGAGGATGTGGGGGTCGTCCATGCTCACGAGAGGGTGTTGCGGCACAGAGCAAGGGAGCTGATCAAGGTCATAACCCTTCATGGCCCAGAGTGTCTTTTCTGTGATCTTGACATCCACCACCCACCTCTTGGCATGGTGGTTTGTCCATTCCATCGTGTGCACACTGATGGTGAAACCAAGTCCTGGATTGCAGTTAGGGCATGAGGGCGTCTTGCTAACTGTGACAAACTTGATGGTTCGGCCTTTGTTTGTGAGACAAAGGGCGCGGGAGAACATTGGAAAATCTTCTCGAGGCATGTCGTCAAGCGGTAACGGAAGATACTCCAGATGAGGAGTCTTGCTTGAGACATCACAGAAGAGAACACCTTTGTTGTAATCAGCCCAGCAAAGGTAGCTACTAGTGAAAGGGACAACTCTATGACTTTCCCAGCTGACCATGTCCTGGAACCTGACCTTGCCGTCATGGCTCCTGGCGCGCGTGAGCTCCCACTGGTCACCACCACCATTTGCGGACGCCGCCGGTGATGATGAGGATGAGATTAGCCTGAAGAGCTCTGCTTCTAGTGGGGCCGTTTTGTCAGCGGCAGGCCTGATGCAAAGCTCCGCCACCACGAACTTGTGTTCAGCACCTTCAGCAGCAGCAAGGAGACCAATATTGGTACTCGTCACCATGAACCACTTGCCTCTCCAGGAAGCATCATCATGTGCGGCCTCGAAGATCTCATCGCTCGTGGAATAGCAGCGCGGGAGCAGAGTGAGCTTGGGGCCGGAGGAGGAGGAGGAGGAGTGGGCCCTGTAGATGAAGTAGTCCATGCCGCGCCTATCGAACGGGCGCCCATCGTAATCGACCTCGATGCGGAAGAGGACGGCGTCGCGGTGGGCGGCCACAACGAAGTCCAAGAAGGAGGATTCCCTCTCCGCCGGGGAGTGCAGGCAGAGGCGCGACGACCCCGGCGGCGACTGGATGTCGAAGGAGACGCGGACGGGCTGGCCGTTGGTGTCCTGTGTCTCCGCCGAGGTCTCGCCGTCGGCGCGGAAGGAGATCGGGTCCTTGTACAGGAAGAGCTGGTCCAACATCACCCAGCTAGGGATGGCCATGGGCTGAGCCGGTTGGATTTCGTTCATCATAGATCTAGGGTTCAGCCTGCGACCAAGGGGAGAAGGGCAGGAGGGGGTCTAGTTTGCGTGGAGAAAACGGTATAGGCCTGATTGCTTTTCAAAGGGAAATTGATTCTATTCTATCCCTCCGTAGCGCGTCGCGGCATCCTCCGGTCTCAGCCTGTCACACGGGAGATCCACGAACAAACCTGCCCAAAGGGCTGGCCTGGCACGGGCCTGGCCTAACACCAGCGCCTAGCGGTCTGGCCCGTTGCACGTTTGGCCCTGCAGGGCCAGAGAAGGCCTGTTTAGCTGTTTAGTCTATTTTTCTATTATTTTTCTTTAATTAAACCCAAAAAAATACTAAAAAAAATACTCTAAGAGACTCAGCAAGTTTTTATTTCTTTAAAGGAAATAACCTGAGGATAATGCAATTGCAGCGAAAATAAAACCTAGTAGTTCTATAAAGACTCGTTATGGCATCCGTCTAACCAAAGATGGACAAACGCTCGTAAATAAATAACAGTTAATTATCCAACAGATATATACATTAACATAAATAAACATCGCTCGCACACCTCCCGTTTCCATGTGAGTAATCATTTCATAAATGTTGCACTATTATTAGTCAAGTTTTAGTCAATTTAAAAGCGGTACTTTAGTTATGCTATAATCGAGAAACTGTGTTCCAAGTCATTCATAACCGCGAACACGACTTTTAAAAAGATTTACCCTCCGGGGTGCACAAATAGCAGCACACGCACGACCAACCTCGGAAAAACTAAATAAAAATACAACGAGGTATCACGACAAAGCAATCATAAGATTCATAAAATATTTCAGGGGGGCAAGCTAACTGCTACGAAGTCGGCCGAGCTCCGAGACGGACTAAAGAGGTTTGCGACGACGGCTGTAAACGACTAGGAACCGAAAGTGTGTCTTGACTTGTCGATACCACGAAAACGTGACGCGAGGTCCAAAAACAGTGCACAGTGTAAACGACAGTGACGCGAGGTCCAAAAACGTGACGCGACCTCCGAGACGGACTAAGAGGTTTGCGACGACGGTTGTAAACGACAGTGTGTCTTGGCTTGTAGATACCGCGAAAACGTGACACGGGGTCCAAAACCAGTATACAGTAGTAAATGTTATTCGAGCAACAGTTATAAATAAAGCAGTAAACCATAGTATAAGTACATAATAGTAATAACGTCCCAAAATACTTTGTGACCGTAAGAAATAAGCTACGACTCAAGCTCTAACTAAAGGGATTCATGGTCCCACATGCGGATAGTGTGATACTCAAGGAACATGTATCAAGTACTCGGGATCCTACAGAACACAGATGAGCTTAAAGAACCAAATAGCAGATAATGTCCATCGGTGCCTCTTTCATTAGTTATCCCATTACTAATAAATTCAATTGTTTAGGTATCTCATTATTCAAAGATGCTCATAAACTCTACACATGCAATTCTAAAACTCGCATGGCTCAATCAACTCCTATTGTTATAGCTCATAGGATTGAGAAACAAGCTTTGGTGGAGTTTAAAAGTAAAGGCTATGCAATACTTGTGATTCAATTTATTTGTGACGCGATATGATGTAAGAATAAGATAGATGCAATAGGTGTTATATGTAGTGCAAGCATGGGGAAATACTTGCCTGGGAGTTCAGTTACAGAATAAGATGGATCCGGATAATACTCCCGAGGATTTTGATATTCTTTTTGCTCGGCGTTTATCTAGATAAAAATCAAACACACAAGGGTTGAAATAAATACATTGCACAATCATATAAATCATATGCAACAAGCAACAAGTATGCCTTGATATAATGATGCACAATTTATATGGCATAGCATAGCATGGCATGGTTGAGGTGTGGGGTATAAGAATAAAGTAGTTGATTAAGTCTTTAGTCTTGTTTTACTCTCATAAATATTGCTGTATACTTAATATTTATATGATGCATGCATCAATTCATAACATGGAATGCATATTTAGAACAGTCTCGTCGAGATAATCCATTTAGACATATCATTTGTCGAATTCGGAGTTACGAATTTAAAGTTATGCAGTTATTAAGAAATTGGCATTTATTAATTCAAAAAATTTAAATTTCTCATGATATTATAAATAGCATAAACAGATTCCTCACATTTTTCTGATTCAAAAACATATATTACTTGCATTATTTGAATTTATAGAATAAAAGTTATTAATAAATGCATCTTAATTGAAAAAGGCAAAATTGTCAATAGTTGAAATAGTTAGAGGAAATTCTAGAATTTATAGAATATGGATTCGAATTCACAACTGAAACAGATTCATTTTAAAAGTTTTTGCAAATTCAAAATATTTGAAAACATATGAATTAATTTGTATCCATCCATTTCCTAGAATTTGATTTATTAGGAAAATGTTTTCTGCTTTCTCTACAGGTACTAATCCAGCCAAGGTCAATAACATGTGGGGCCGTGTTGCTGATTGACCGCTGCGCAAGCGGGTGCATGAGGGGGTGACAAGTGGCAGAGGGAAAGTTCCCGGGTTAAGGGTTTGAAGAATCGGGGGGCCTTTTTGCAATTCACTCCGGACGGCTCTCTAACGGGAAGAACATCTGACAGCAGAAAAAATCGGCGTTGCATCCGAGAGCCGCTGAATTCTAAGACTCGCCGTGTAATGGCCTCGGTACTGACCGTTGCCTCTTTTGCTTTGTCTTTTGTTGGCATCCATTTTGTTTTAACAGGTTTGAGTGTGGCGACGTTTGCACGGTTACCCTTTCGGCTTGGCCTGAGTAGGGTTATGGACGTCATTGATTATTTTCCAGGACTCTTACCTCAATTTGCATATTAACCGTACTCAGATGTGTTTCGTTTTCAAGATGATTTAGATCTTTATACTGTATATATTTATTCTTGACTCTTTGAGTTGTTGTTGTATATATATATGTTGTTGTGGGTTTTATTGTGAACTATTGTGTAATGATATTACTTCGTTTTCCATGCATATGTAAGTGTTTGGTGGGCATCATCAAATCGTTCTAATGCGGGTTTGGCGGGAATCGCTGAAATCTGCATAGGACCGATTCGAGGGTGTTACACCTGTCAGATGTGTGGACCTAGGTGGTGACCTGCAGGGAGGCGACAAAGGGGTGCACGACCGAGGCCAAACGACGCCGCCACATCCCACATCGTGGGCGCTTTCGTCGGGTTTATTTTCATCTCGACCTCAACCTCAAGGAGCAGCAGTGTACTCGGCGGCGGGCGATGGGATCCGAAAACACACCTCCATTAGGAAGCATTATAGAGGATGTTGTTTTTGTAAATAACCCCTATTGCAGCTGAGTCCTCTTTAAATTACACACCCTTGTCCTGACAAGGGGTTCTTGCGTCTTCCACCGCTGGCTACAATCATCGTCTATGCACATTCAAGACGTCTTTGATGACTGTATTTGCGTATAATTGAAATACAGTTACCTAATCAAACCTCAAGTACCAGTACCAATCATGTATTCACTATAAGAAATATGTTAACTTGTGACCTTCTCATAGTGACCGGAAATGAAATTGTTATAGATCTATGACGATTTTGCACACGATGGTCATATGCCATTCGAAGAGGAAATCGTTATAGATCTATGACAATTTTGCACACGATGGTCATAGGCCATTCGGAGAGAAAATCGTTATAGATCTATGACGATTTTGCACACGATGTTCATAGGTCATTCGGAGAGGTCAAAATCCTATAGACTTATGACGATTTGTCTAAAAAACATCGTAATTCCATCATACGAAATCGTCATAAACTACGTGATACAACTTATAGCATTATTTATAGCGGACTATGAAGAATTTAAATCGTCGTAGCTTGTAAAATATGGTATATTAAATAATTGGTTGACCACATAAAAAATAATGCCTCCATTAGGAAGCATTATAGAGGATGTTGTTTTTGTAAATAACCCCTATTGCAGTTGGGTCCTCTTTAAATTACACACCCTTGTCCTGACAAGGGGTTCTTGCGGCTTCCACCGCTGGCTACAATCATCGTCTATGCACATTCAAGACGTCTTTGATGACTGTATTTGCGTATAATTGAAATACAGTGACCTAATCAAACTTCAAGTACCAGTACCAATCATGTATTCACTATAAGAAATATGTTAACTTGTGACCTTCTTATAGTGACCGGAAATGAAATTGTTATAGATCTATGACGATTTTGCACACGATGGTTATATGCCATTCGAAGAGGAAATCGTTATAGATCTATGACAATTTTGCACACGATGGTCATAGGCCATTCGGAGAGAAAATCGTTATAAATCTATGACGATTTTGCACACGATGGTCATAGGCCATTCGGAGAGGTCAAAATTCTATAGACTTATGACGATTTGTCTAAAAAACGTCATAATTTCATCATACGAAATTGTCATAAACTACATGATACAGCTTATAGCATTATTTATAGCAGACTATGAAAAATTTAAATCGTCGTAGCTTGTAAAATATGGTATATTAAATAATTAGTTGACCATATCAAAAATTATGTCTGCCTGACCTATGTGTGTCTATAGGTATATCTAACTGACACGCTGGACCGCGGGACCTCTATATGCATCTAAGTGACACGCTGGACCGCTAGACCCGTCCCGCGTCGTTATTTAGAAACGAAATGCTAAAATTTCTCGTGTGGTTCTCGTGTGGGGGTCGAACCCACGATCGCGGTTACTTCCTCAATGGCTAGAAACCATCCTGTCCACCTTTCTTAGTTGTCTCAAAATTGTCCTAGTAGCATACTACCATTGATTTCTTCTATTGGTCCTTGGCCTCAAATGTTGATTTGGCTCAGCCCATGAAGTATACTATAGCCGACAGGATTGGGCCAATATACCAGGAAGTAGACTACAGCCAGGCGAGTCCGTCTGGTCTCTTAGGATTTTTTCTTCTTTTCATTTTTCTGTTTTTAATTAATTATTTTGTACCTTTTTTGTAAGAAGTCTAAAAGAATTTATTTTTGGCTCTAAAATTTTATAAAATTCTGTAGATCAACTTAAAATGTTAATTAGAAATACTTTGACTATTTAAAAACATAGCAGCGATAGTAGCCGCAGCAGTAGCAGCGCAGCTTCGCACCGCGCCCCTCTGTTCCGATCGTTGCCCCGTCTTTCCTATTGGATCTTTGCAAAAGACTTCTGAACGAAAGTTATAGATTCGGGATCCCTCTTTGTTTTTTGTTTTTACATCATCTCCATACTCGCTTTGTATCAATCGTCACAGTCCTTGTGAGTTTAGGAAAAACATCTATGTAATCTATCGACGAAATTCAATTATCCGCACTCGGTCGGCCTCTGTTTTCCGTTGTTTACCGACGCGTGAAGCCCTCTGCCGGAGGAAACCCAAACACGGAAGATGTAGCCCTCTGTTCCACCTTAAACTTTCATTTTGACTTTACCTTTGAAAACACTACTGATTCGTCGAAATCTTCATCTAAAGATCGTATCAGCTAGCAGAAAACAAGAAGCCATCCGTCAGTTCGTCAGTTACCCCACGCCCTTTTTGCATAGAAGCCTTTTCTATTTCAGTTTTTTAGCCCGCAGCCCCAGGCTCCCCTACGTATATGCCTCCTCACTAGACCTTGCGCGCACTTTGGCCCTGCTGTTCCCTGGCCCACCCGACATTAATTGTGAGTAGACTAACCTGAATAACGAAAGTCAAGAGCTGTTTCAGAATTCAAAATTTAAATGGATTTACATTCTGTTTAAATATAAACTTATTTATAACTTTTAAATAAATAAGAATTTGAATAAAAGTTTAATATGAAATAAGTTTACTTTTTAAATATGAATTCAAACGCATATTCAAATATTTTCTGAAGCTGGGTCAATCTAGTCCAACCTTTGACTTTGATCAGTCTTTAATAATTTTGACTTAAATAATATTTTAAATTCACAATTTCAAAATGCAAGTAATATATGTTTTTGAATTAGAAAAACATGAGGATTGTGAATATGTTATCCATAATATCATCTGAGCAATTGAATTTTTTTGAATTAATAAATAACAATAACTGTCTTCTCTTAATAATTGAATAAATCTAAATCCGTAATCCCGAATTCGACAAATGATATGTCTAAATTGATTACCTTGATGAGACCGTTCTAACTATGCATTCCATGGTAAAAATAGCATATTATGAGTCTAAAAATAGCATATTATAAGTCTAAAAATTATTTTTGCCAAAAATCATGAGCATCGGATCATGTACGTGTAGTTCAAACCGGAACCACTTCCTACCGATTCGACATGAATTTGTCTTTTTCGTCGGGGGTGGACGGAAAGGTTTGAGATACCCCAGTTGGTACATTGTCCATGTAAGATGGTC
This sequence comes from Avena longiglumis, assembly GCA_030063025.1. Lineage (NCBI taxonomy): Eukaryota > Viridiplantae > Streptophyta > Magnoliopsida > Poales > Poaceae > Avena > Avena longiglumis. The sequence continues at coordinate 444,577,899 of CP125979.1, read as the reverse complement.
TAATATTTTTACAAAATATGGTGGTACCATTTTAAAACTATCCTTTGGTGGTTGCTTCATAAAACGCCCTGTTTTTGCGCTCGGAAAATGAAAAATGGATTTTCCGTATGTTAAAAAGGAGAACTTCCTCTTACAACATTGTTCTCCATCCCAATATGCACATGCATGCACAATATGGGCATATTATCACAAACTATGCCCTGGTTCTAGCCATAACATTGGCCATTTGACCCGAAAGCCATGAAACCTCGGACATGATAGGTCATTTCTGAGAAGTTTTTTAGAGACGCAATCAATTTACCAAGTTTGATATTTTTACTTGGAACTTTGTCATATAACATGACATCACGCGAAGGTTTCACATAGTTCGGACCGTTTATGTCTGTTTCAAACTATGGTCAAAATGGCGGACATGAAGGTTCTTAGTTAGGGGCTGAGCCTCGCTAAACTTGCATTGTATCTCTGATGAAACATCATATTGTGAGTCTAAAAATGATTTTTTTCCAAAAATCATGAGCATCGGATCATGTACATGTAGTTCAAACTGGACCCACTTCCTACTGATTCAGAAGGAATTTGTCTTTTTCGCCAGGGGTGGACGGAAAGGTTTGAGATACCCCAGTTGGGATATTGTCCAGGTAAGGTGGTCTAATATTTTTACAAAATGTGGTAGTACCATTTTAAAACTGTCATTTGGTGGTTGCTTCATAAAACGTCCTTTTTTTGCTCTCGGAAAATAGAAAACTTCCTTCTGCAACATTATTCTCCATCCCAATATGCACACGTGTGCATAACACAGGCATATTATCACAAACTATGTCCTAATTCTAGCCATAACATTGGCCATTTGGCCCGAAAGCCATGAAACCTTAGACATGATAGGTCATTTCTGAGAAGGTTTTTTCGAGACGCAATAAATTTACCAAGTTTGATATTTTTACTTGGAACTTCGTCATATAACATGACGCCACGTGAAGGTTTCACATAGTTCGGACTGTTTTTGATTTTTTATGCCCGTTTCAAACTATGGTCAAAATGACGGACACGAAGGTTCTTAGCTAGGGGCCGAGCCTCGCTAAACTTGCATTGGATCTCTGATTAAACATCATATTGTGAGTCAAAAAATGATTTTTTCCAAAAATCATGAGCATCAGATCATGTACATGTAGTTCAAACCGGACCCACTTCCTACCGATTCGGCAGGAATTTGTCCTTTTCGCCAGGGGTAGTGAAAGAACATTTCTTAATCCCTAGTGTTTTGTGTGTTAGATAACAATACCAAGGATCTTTTAATGTGTGTTGAAGTGTTGCAGCTCAGAACTCTGCCTTTGGGGGCGGATAATCCGGCCCCACCAGGGGCGGATAATCCGCCCCTCCCTCTGCCCAAGCAAGCGCAAGCCCCAGAAGGGGGGGCGGAATATTGGCCGGACTTTCCTGCCTGGCCGGATAATCCGCCCCACAGGGGGGCAGATAATCCGCCCCTCCTGCTCTTCGCCAAGGCGCAAGCCCTAGAGAGGGGGCGGAGTTTTGGCCGGACTTTCCGGCCTCGCCGGATTATCCGCCCCCAAGATCTTCTCCAAGTTTCACCAAGGCGCAAGCCCCAGAGAGGGGGCGGAGTTTCCCCCGGAGAATCCGCCCTTGGGGCGGAGTTTTCCCAGGGGGCGGATAATCCGCCCCAAGTGGGGGGCGGATAATCCGCCCCCAAAGTTGTGCAACGGCCAGATCTGGGGAGGGGGTATTTAAGCCAGCCTCCCCCTCCTGCCAGACCCCTTGATTCATCTCGAAAAGGAACAGATCAGATCTCAAAACTTCATACAAGAGTGCTCCACCTAGATCCACCCAAAGGCCCCATCCCTTGGGGAATCGAAGGAGGAGAACTCGATCTTCATCATCAGCAATCAAGCGCTTCATCTCCTCTCCATTCATTTGGAGAACCTCCGATCTAGTACTTCTTGCAAAGATCTAGATCCTCGTTTTTGTTTATATTGATAAACCTTGTTTTTGTGATAGCTTGTTGTCATCCCGGGAGCCCCCAATTCGGTTGTGGGTGTGTGCCCCGATAGTGTTGTAAAAGGCACGGTTCCCTCAAGGGATCCAATAGTGGAGAAGGTGGATCAGGCCTCTCGTGGCGAGATCCATCGGAGAATAGGGTGAGGCCTATTGTGGCGTGGTGGTCTTAGAACCGCCCACCCCTCCAACGCAGATGTACTTCCCTTAACAAGGAAGGAACTGCGGTAAATCAAATCCCTGTGTCTCCGCGTGCTCCACTACGGTTTCCTCGCTCCTCTTTTACGTGCTTAGTAGTTAGGTCTACATATAGGAAAATTCTCGTAGTTGCATATCTAGAGAATTTACTTTGTGTCAAGCCTAAAATTGAAAAAGTATTAAAAAATTGGTTAGCACCTATTCACTCCCCCTCTAGGTGCCCATACGTTCCATTTCAATTGGTATCAGAGCCTCGGCTCTTATTTCGGGCTTAACCGCCTAAGAGAAGTATGGGTTCCAAGGGAGATGGGAGTGATGCTCCGGAGGTAGTCACCATGAACGATCTCAAGACGTTGGAAACAACCTTGGTGAGTTCAATGGAGGCTAAGATTGAAGATATGCGTCAATTGATAATGCGTCTCTCCACATCCGCAGCATCACCTCCATCTAACTCTGAGGATACCACTCCGCAATCCAAGGAAACGGGTAAAACTGTTTCCAAAGATAACGAAGTGGTAGGTGATGATACTAGTAAGAGCTCCTCTTCGAAAAAGGATAGCGGTAAGGATGGATACAATGAGGTTTCTCATGTGTATTCCCCTGATCCGCCTATTCCTCACCCACACATACATAATAGGGGTGATCCACCCAAACTATCGCCTTCTACTTTCTCTCAATGGCAATTTTTGATGAAATCTCATGTGTGCAGTTCCTCCATAGAGTTGTGGAAGATCATCGAAAATGGTCTTCACGTTGGAAATCCTAACAATCTCACAAGGAGAGAAGTGGTCGATAGCCAACTCAATGCTACACTCTACATGATACTGACTTGGTGTGTGTGATAAAGACATGCCACACATTCAAGATCTTAGCACGCTAAAGAAGATTGGGATGCCCTTACGAGCTCTTCATCGAAATGAAAGTATGAGAAGGAATAGATATGATGCCTTGAGCAATGAAGTCAAGGATTTTATATCTTTGGATGGAGAAGACCACGAGGACATGTATAGGAGGCTCAAGGCAATAGCTACAACCTTGAAACCACAGTGAGCTCATGTTGATGATGCTTGGATCAAGCGCAAGTATGTCAGTGCTCTTATGCCATTTGAGCCCACAGATTTGAAAAGTCTCCAAGGTAGGCATAATTATCACCTCATGTCATCCAATGAGGTAATGCAAGAAATGGCCGCATTCAAAGTGGCTGCCAAGAATGCCGAAGATGCTCGTGCTCGAGCTATGGGGATGCAAAAGGGGGTCAACATGGTTTTGAATACTAGTGTGATTGATCATGATGAATATGCGGTAGAAGGCTGGGTCATCCGAAGATATAAAAAGGATCCAGACAATACTTGGCTCTTTATGCAAGAAACTTTTGGAAAGATCCACCAAGGCTAAAGTGAACTAGATCGCAAAAGTGGAGCCTATGGAAGAAAAGAAAATGGTCCCAAGTGAGAACTTGCTTTAATTGTGGTGACCGGTGCGCCGTGAATGAGTGTCCATATAAAAGTAGAGAGGATAATGGAGGAAGACTCATTTTCAAGGACAAATCAAAAGCTCCACGTAAGAAAGCAGTTTAGAAAAATGCTCCTTTCAAGAAGCAACCAAAAATTGTTCTAGTAGCTCAAGAAGAATATTCATCGGGGAGTGAAGATGAGTACGAGGACGATAGCTCTCAAGAGGTGGCTGCTATAGCCACCACATCTACATCAACATCACTCTTCGACTCTCCAAACGAAAACATCATCAACAAGAATCCTACTTGTCTCATGGCAAGAAGCTCCGAGGTAACTTCTTCTAACTCTTCCTTTCCCAAGGCTATGATAGACATGGATGATCCTGCTAGTCTTAAGGTTAAATAAGAGATTATTGCCTTGGATTATTTCTATACTAACCTGCAAGGTGAGCACAAAGTTCGTTTTGAGGCTCTTATGGATCAGTTGGCCCAAAACGAAGCACTCCTCGAAGAAAAGGGCAGAATTGAAAGGGAGGATGCAATGGAAATTGCATCCCTAAAAAATGATCTTGAAGAAGAAGAAGAAGCTCGGGTCTCTCTTGAAGAGAGGCTTGAGTCTATGGAAGAGTCACATGAAGAAATTGTGACTAAACTCGTTAAGGAACGTGACAATGCGGTCACCAAGGAAAAGAAGTTAAAGAAGGAAAGGATTGACTTTGGGGCTGCTCATGATAGACTCTCCGAGGAATTGGAGAAACTTGACAGTGCTCATAAGGCGTTGAAAAATGAGTTCTCTATCCTCAATGAGTCACATGATCAGCTTCAAAGTCGATTGGCCGAATATGATACTCCTAGCTCGTCCAACTCAACATATAGTAACAAGAAAAATGCTAATGTGGAAAAAGGAGTGATCAAGGACATCACTACAAAGGACAAAGGTGTGCTTGATGAAGTCCTTGACAAGCAAAGGTCAAATCATGGTAAAGAGGGACTTGGGTATGTCACTAAGTCCAAGAAGAAGAAAACCAAGAAGAACAAGACCAAGAATGTGCAATTAAAGACAAGCACTGCTGAGAAGGTTGTCACAAAAGACAAGACTAATAATATTGGTTTTGCAGGGTCTCACAATACGAATTATGAACTCTTTTGTGATGATTATGGCGATGTTTATGCTTATTATGTTGGTCCTTTTGATGAATATATTGCTTGGTCTATTTGGGTCCCAAAGACCCTTGTTACTAACATGAAAGGACCCATTGAAAAATGGGTACCTAAAACCAAGAAGTAATTTTCTTGCAGGGCTATGCTTAGGTGGGTCGAAATGGGTCTTTGGATAGTGGTTGCACTAGTCATATGACGGAAGCAAGGAGATCATCACGGAGATGCGTCCAAATCTTGATAATATCATAGTCTCCTATGGTGATAAGTCTAAATCTCAGGTATTGGGTCTTGGCAAGGTTGTGGTTGCCCACGATATCTCTCTCGTGGACGTCATGCTTGTTGAGACCCTTGGCTACAATCTTCTTTCTGTTCGTGCCCTTGGCAAGATGGGTTTTGCTGTTTTTATCGATTATGATTTGGTGGTACTCTTATGGAGCAAGTCTCTAAAGGTCGCTTTCGTTGGATACGTCGAAAATGACCTGTATGTGGTGGACTTATCGGGAAAACCACTTGGTCCGATGTGTCTATTCGGAAAGGCCGACGTGGGCTATGGCATCGCCGTTTAGCCCATGTCAACATGAGAACTTTGCAAAGTCTCCAAAGGGTGGCCACATTCTTGGACTAAAGACAATGTCTCTTTTGCCAAAGATCGTGTTTGCAGGGCTGTGTTGAAGGAAAATGCATGATTCACCCCACAAGAGGAAGACTATTGTGTCATCGAAGAGGATCTTGGAATTACTCCATGTGGATTTATTTGGACCTCCTTCTCATGCAAGTCTTGGTGGGAAGAAATATTGCTTGGTCATCGTCGATGATTACTCAAGATATACATGGGTATATTTCTTCAAGCTGAAAAGTGAGACTCAACAAGCATCATCGACTTTGCCAATGAAGTTCAACGTCAACACAATGTTCCCATCTTGGCAATTAGAAGTGACAACGACACGAATTCAAGAACTACACTTTAAACGAGTTTCTTAGCGAAGAGGGGATTAGACACCAATATTCCGTTGCGTACACCCCTCAACAAAATGGTGTAGCCGAGAGGAAGAACCGGACTTTGATGGATATGGCAAGATCTATGCTAGCTGAATTCAAGTCTCCTTATAATTTTTGGCCTGAAGCCATTTCCACTGCTTGTCACTCATCAAACCGGCTCTACCTTCGGAAGATCTTGGACAAGACCCCATATGAAATACTTACTGCAACAAACCCAACATCTCATACTTGAGGTATTCGGTTGTAAGTGTTTCTTTCTTATTAAAGGTGTCCGTTTGTCAAAATTTGAATCCAAGGCTTTAGAAGGTATTTTTGTTGGTTACGGTGCCGAATCCCACACTTATAGAGTCTACAACAAGCTCACTGGGATTGTTGTAGAATCTTGTAGTGTGGAGTTCGATGAAAATAACGGCTCCTTTGTAGGGCAAGTTGATGTTTGTGATGCAGATGTTGAAATACCCCAAGATGCCATAAGAAGAATGGGCGTGGGATTTTTCCGCCCCATTGAGGAACCCCTTGTGGCGGATCGGGAAGGACAATGCTCCACACATGTGGAGCCCTCATCTACACAAGATCAACAAGCTCCTACTGTTGGAGACAATCCTGCACCAACACCACAATCTGCTGAAGATCATCTGTCCTCTGGACAAGATGGTAGTCCCAGGCCGGATTATCCGCCCCCTCCAAGGGGCGGACAATCCGCCCCTGGCACTCCAACTCGTACCAGGGGATCCGAAGGAGAAATCAACATCTCTGAAGCTCCCAGGCCGGATTCTTCGGCACCCAGGGGCGGATTATCCGGCCCTGGTTCTCCAACTCCAGTCAGGCTTTCTCAGGAAGATGGTTCTGGTACTTCATCTCCCAGGCCAGATAGTCCGGCCCCTCCAAGGGGCGGATTATCCGGGCCTGAAGAAAATATTCAGCAACAATCTTCAGCGGTGCGGTGACCAAGATCAAGGGCAATGCAGTAATCAAGACAAGGATACAACAATTGAATCCACTCCTCCGAGAAACAATAAGGATATTGAGGCTCGTCGCAAGGCTCGTGCTGATCGCAACCTTGAACTAAGAGGTCACACTCTTGACAAGGTAGTTGGTGATCTACGACGAAGGGTATCCACTCGAAGAGAGCTTGCTAGCTTCTGTGATCATCAAGCTCACATTTCCATGGTTGAACCAAAGAAGGTTTTTGATGCTCTTGAAGACCCCGATTGGGTTGTTGCAATGCATGAAGAATTAAACAACTTCGAACGCAACAAAGTTTGGAAGCTCGTAGAAAAGCCAAAGGTTTGCCGCAATGTTATCGGCACCAAGTGGATCTTCAAGAACAAACAGGATGAAAATGGCATTGTTGTGAGGAATAAAGCACGACTCATGGCTCAAGGATTCTCTCAAGTAGAAGGAATTGATTTTGGCGAGACCTACGCTCCTGTAGCTCGTCTTGAGTCCATCTGTATCCTTCTTGCATATGCAGCCCATCATAATTTTAAATTACAACAAATGGATGTTAAGAGCGCTTTCCTTAATAGTCCTCTACATGAGTTAGTATACGTCAAGCAGCCCCCGGGGTTTGAGGACCCCAAATTTCCGAACCATGTCTACAAACTCGATAAGGCGCTCTATGGCCTTAAACAAGCCCCACGTGCGTGGTATGAGCACCTTAAAGAGCTTTTGCTAGACCGTGGATTCGAAGTTGGGCAAATCGATCCCACTCTTTTTACTAAGAAGGTCAATGGGGAGCTTTTTGTATGCCAACTTTATGTAGATGACATTATTTTTGGCTCTACTAACCAAGCTTTTAACGATGAATTTTCAAAGCTTATGACTGACAGGTTTGAGATGTCCATGATGGGTGAGCTAAGGTTTTTTCTCGGATTTGAAATAAAACAACTTAGAGAGGGAACCTTTATCAAGCTAAGTACATCCAAGACATGCTCAAAAGGTTCAAGATGACGGATCTCAATGGCGTTGCTACCCCAATGCAAACAAAGTGTCATCTTGAGCTCAATCCCAAGGGTAAAGATGTGGATCAAAAGGTATACCGATCCATGATCGGCTCTCTCCTTTACCTCTGCGCATCTAGGCCCGATATCGTGTTAAGTGTAGGAGTGTGCGCAAGGTACCAAGCCGCTCCTAAAGAAAGCCACTTAGTGGCGGTCAAGCGAATCTTCCGATATTTGGTTCATTCCCCAAATTTTGGGTTATGGTATCCCAAGGGTTCAAGTTTCTCTCTGTGTGGTTACACCGATTCAGATTGGGCTGGTGACAAAGATGATAGGAAATCAACCTCTGGTGCATGCCAATTCTTGGGCAGGTCTCTAATGTGTTGGTCATCAAAGAAACAGAATTGTATTTCACTCTCAACCGCCGAAGCTGAATATGTTGCTGCTGCAAGTGCTTGTACTCAATTGTTATGGACGAGGCAAACTTTAAAGGAATATGGTGTCAACTGTGACAAAGTGCCTCTTTTATGCGACAATGAAAGTGCTATCAAAATTGCTTACAATCCTGTGCAGCATACAAGAACAAAACATATAGAGATTCGCAACCACTTTATTCGGGATCATGTTGCTCGTGGAGATATTGCTCTGTCCTTTGTGCGCACGAAGAACCAACTTGCTGATATTTTCACGAAGCCCCTCGATGAAGCAAGATTTTGTTATTTGCGGAATGAGCTAAATATCATAGATTCAAGGAGCTTGGCTTGACTATTCTTGCACACTCACTTGCTCTTATTCATGTATTTGGTTTAGATGCGGGCATAGACATAGGGGGAGTGTGGTCCTAATTGATTGGGCCAACCCTCCCCCCATAATGCCGAAAGCAAGTAAAATCATTTCCCTTAATATCATTTTGTGATATGTGGGTCATCGATGAGCATTGGTTTTGAACTCAAGATACATCTTCGCGGTGTCATACCATGTGCTCCAACATGGTGGCTTCGGCCACCGCCCTCTTCCTCGAGAAGAGTTGGTTTTTCATGGGTCTCGTTCGATTTTCTTGCATACCTTTTGTTGTTTTGGAAAACACACTCAAATTTGGCTTTTGATTGATTTGATTGTTGCAAATTTGGGTGCGTAGTACCATCTCAGTTTGATTCTCTCAACCCAAGCCTTTCCCTCCCTCCTTGAACCATCTATTCTTGCACACAAGTCCTCTAAAACACCATCGAGAGATTTGCTAGAGTGCTCTGGACTGATTACTTTCCGGAATTTACGGATTCTCCGCCCTTCTTCCTTTTTGGCGTTTCGATGCCAAAGGGGGAGAAGTAGTTCTATTAGGTCTCGTGGATTTGCAAGGGTCGGGCACAAGCTTTTCGATTTTAGTCGTTTTTCATTTGCTTGCTTGTGCCTTTTCTAGCGTGAACTTGTTTGCTATTTGTGGTTGTTTGTGTAAGACTATGTCGTACTCCACTTTGGTACTATGTTTGGTATTCATGGATTTCTGGATTTATCTATCATGGGCCCCATGGAATCCTGGAATTATGGAGCATATTTGATGACATATGGATTCATGGGATTATCTATGTATGCCTTGGCTATATATTAGGTGGTATGACATTTTTCTCCAAACCTTAAAGTAGTGGTCTACCTAGTGTGTGTATTTGTATTCAAATGCAAATCTTAAATATGCACACATCTAGGGGGAGCGTCTTTCATTATCTAAGGTGGCACTTGCCGGTTTCATTGCAAATCCTAGTATTGTCATCTAACACCAAAAAGGGGGAGATTGAAAGAACATTTCTTAATCCCTAGTGTTTTGTGTGTTAGATAACAATACCAAGGATCTTTAATGTGTGTTGAAGTGTTGCACTCGAACTCGCCTTTGGGCGGATAATCCGGCCCCACCGAGCGGATAATCCGCCTCCCTCCAACAAGCGCAAGCCCGGAAGAGGCGGAATATTGGCGGACTTTCTGCTGGCGGATAATCCGCCCAGAAGCAGATAATCCGCCTCTGCTCTTCGCAAGGCGCAAGCCCTAGAGAGGCGGAGTTTTGGGACTTCCGCCTCGCGGATTATCCGCCCCAAGATCTTCTCCAAGTTTCACCAAGGCGCAAGCCCCAGAGAGGGGGCGGAGTTTCCCCCGGAGAATCTGCCCTTGGGCGGAGTTTTCCAGGCGGATAATCCGCCCAAAGTTGTCTGTGACGAGATCCGGGAGGGGTATTTAAGCGGCCTCCCCTCCTGCCAGACCCCTTGATTCATCTCGAAAAGGAACAGATCAGATCTCAAAACTTCATACAAGAGTGCTCCACCTAGATCCACCCAAAGGCCCCATCCCTTGGGGAATCGAAGGAGGAGAACTCGATCTTCATCATCAGCAATCAAGCGCTTCATCTCCTCTCCATTCATTTGGAGAACCTCCGATCTAGTACTTCTTGCAAAGATCTAGATCCTCGTTTTTGTTTATATTGATAAACCTTGTTTTTGTGACAGCTTGTTGTCATCCCGGGAGCCCCCAATTCGGTTGTGGGTGTGTGCCCCGATAGTGTTGTAAAAGGCACCGGTTCCCGCCTCGAAGGGATCCAATAGTGGAGAAGGTGGATCAGGCCTCTCGTGGCGAGATCCATCGGAGAATAGGGTGAGGCCTATTGTGGCGTGGTGGTCTTAGAACCGCCCACCCCTCCAACGCAGATGTACTTCCCTTAACAAGGAAGGAACTGCGGTAAATCAAATCCCTGTGTCTCCGCGTGCTCCACTACGGTTTCCTCGCTCCTCTTTTACGTGCTTAGTAGTTAGGTCTACATATAGGAAAATTCTCGTAGTTGCATATCTAGAGAATTTACTTTGTGTCAAGCCTAAAATTGAAAAAGTATTAAAAAATTGGTTAGCACCTATTCACTCCCCCCTCTAGGTGCCCATACGATCCATTTGAACGGAAAGGTTTGAGATACCACGGTTGGGACATTTTCCATGTAAAGTGGTCTAATACTTTTACAAAATATGGTGGTACCATTTTAAAACTGTCATTTGGTGGTTGCTTCACAAAACGCCCCGTTTTTTGCCCTCGGAAATGGAAAATGGATTTTCCGTGTGTCAAAAAGGAAAACTTCCTCCTGCAACATTGTTCTACATCCCAATATGCACACACGTGCACAATACGGGCATATTATCACAAACTATGCCCTGATTCTAGCCATAACATTGGCAATTTGACCCGAAAGCCATGGAACCTCGGACATGATAGGTCATTTCTGAGAAGGTTTTTTCGAGACGCAATCAATTTACAAAGTTTGATATTTTTCCTTAGAACTTTGTCATATAACATGACGTCACGCGAAGGTTTCACATAGTTCGGACCATTTTTGAATTTTTTATGCATGTTTTAAACTATGGTCAAAACGGCGGACACGAAGGTTCTTAGATAGGGGCTGAGCCTCGCTAAACTTGCATTGGATCTCTGATGAAACATCATATTGTGAGTCTAAAATGATTTTTGCCAAAAATCATGAGCATCGAATCATGTATATGTAGTTCAAACCGGACCCACTTCTTGTCGATTCGGCAGGAATTTGTCTTTTTCGCCAAGGGTGGACGGAAAGGTTTGAGATACCCTGGTTGGGAAATTGTCCATGTAAGGTGGTCTAATATTTTTACCAAATGTGGTGATACCATTCTAAAACTGTCATTTGGTGGTTGCTTCACAACATGCCCTGTTTTTTGCCCTCGGAAAATGAAAAATGGATATTTCGTGTGTCAAAAAGGAAAACTTCCTCCTGCAACATTGTTCTCCATCCCAATATGCACACGTGTGCACAATATGGGCACATTATCACAAACTATGCCCTGATTCTAGCCATAACATTAGCCATTTGACCCCGAAAGCCATGAAATCTCAAACATGATAGGTCATTTCTGAGAAGGTTTTTTCGAGACGTAATCAATTTACCAAGTTTGATATTTTTCCTTGGAACTTTGTCATATAACATGACGTCACTCAATGGTTTCACCTAGTTCAGACCGTTTTTGAATTTTTTATGCACGTTTCAAACTATGGTCAAAACGGCGGACACGAAGGTTCTTAGCTAGGGGATGAGCCTCGCTAAACTTGCATTGGATCTCTGATGAAACATCATATTGTGAGTCTAAAATGATTTTTGCCAAAAATCATGAGCATCAGATCATGTACATGTAGTTCAAACCGGACCCATTCCTGCCGATTCGGCAGGAATTTGTGTTTTTCGCCAGGGATGGACGGAAAGGTTTGAAATCTACTGGTTGGGACATTGTCCATGTAAGTTGTTTTAGTATTTTTGAAAAATGGGATGGTATCATTTGGATTTAGCCATTTGGTGGTTGCTTCACAAAACGGCATGTTTTTGACGCTCGGAAAATGGAAAATGGCTTTTTCGTGTGACGAAAAGGAAAACTTTCTCCTGCAACATTGTTCTCCATCCCAAGATGCACATGCGTGCACAATATGGACACATTATCAAAAACTATGCCGCGATTCTAGCCATAACACTCGTCGTTTGGCTCGAAAGCCCAAACTATGATCAAAACAACAGGCATGAAAGTTCTTAGCGAAGGGGTTGAGTCTTGCAAAACTTTTGGTGGATTTCTTCCTATAATGTCTTCTAATATTTTACGAAAATGTACTCTTATAAGTTTACGACATATTTTGGGTAGATGCTTCCCAAAATGCACCCTTAAAATGGAAATTTCCGTCTATAGCCAATGAAATCACAGGAAGCAATGTCCCACAGATTGGCAATCTCGATCTGATCTGAACCGTTAATCACCTATCCAACGCTTCCACGCTCATCCAAAGAAGCACACCCACGTGGCGCCTCCACACTAACTTTCCTCACGCCGCCACCACCCACCCCCTCATCCAAAAAAAACCTAGATCGACACCAGACGCGTCGCCGCCACCACCTTCCGTCGGGCCGTACCAGCGGACTCCACCTTACCCGAAGCCGACGCCGTTGTGCCACATCCGTTCATCCAAGATTGGCAGGACCTGAGATGCGTGCGCTGCTCGCGAATGAACGACCGCGTTTGGGATATTCGACAAGGATCTGGTGGCGGAGCTTTCCAGTCCAGCCATGGTGAGCTTCCCCTCACTCATGCCTCATCTCCATCCGCTCTGCCTCTCCGCGTGGCCCCTTCCGATCCCAAGGTTTCAGCCGTCGATCTGATGTGGATGATGCAGGAGGGCAACCACGGAGGAAGATGTAGCGTCCCTCCACGATGGCAATGACAACCACATGTGACGACAGTGGCGAGCAGGCGGGCCTTCACAACGGTGCAACACGAGCACCACTCCCTCATCTCTCCGCCGCCACCCCACCCCCATCACTTTCGATCCCATCTGGCATCGCCGGGCCAACATCAAGGACAAGGTAAACCCTCGGCCTTCTCCCTCTCGCCCTAATCTCGCAGCTACCTCAGATGCCTGTGTTGCCATGGGTCTAGGTGCCTCAGATGCGCCAAATGCCTGTTTTTGCTCGATCCGTCAATGTTTCCTGTAACATATAGAATGGATTATTAAGTCATTTTCTCTGTCAATGGTTCATTTGTTTCATATTTGGGAAACTTGGAAATTTGAATAGTAGTTGTGATGACATAGATGCTTACCACCAGATGTTCTGATTTCTTTCATGACTTAGATGCTTACGAGCAGAAGCATGTGTTCTGAATTTTATTTATGTACCCTGAAACTCATTGTATGCTAGACCTACCCTAAAACTCATTGCCTGCTGCGTATACTTGTGTTTTGCATCCTTACACTAACCATATGTGATGTCCCTGTACTTTGATCTTGTGTTGTTCATGTGTCATAAATGAGATCTTGGAGCACCCATGTGTTGCCTTGGTAGCATCACTGTCTTGCCAAGAATTTTTGATAATCTTTGAAATGTTCTTTTATATCTAGTTTAGCTAAGACTAACTTGATTTTCCTTCATTTCCTAATGCATGTACACATGAGGACGGTTTAACTGTATCATCTGCACTTGCAAGTCATTTGTTGCAATCCTATGGTAGGACAAATACACTATACTCTAGAAGACCGCACTACCCTGCCCGCTGTTGGAAACGCAGCCGGCCGGAGGCCAAGATGGCAATGACTAGGCGTCGAAGAAGCATCCACTAAGGATGGGAACCAGCCCTAGACATCATCCACGACTTTGATATGCCCGCATCGACCTCACACGCAATGGTAATCTCCCGATCTTTGTCCCTCTTCCCGTCTTGCTTATGCATACAAGTAGAAAAGATTTAATTCCATGAATTTGATTTAGTGGATCAGGGTCTGCTCATTCATGTTAGTAATTGAAAATTCTGTCCTTGTGAAAAACATATACGAACTTTGTTTTAGCTTTGCAGTAGTATTTGTTCCAAACTGGATGTCTGCTTGATGATATGTATGCATGCATCACTATATTACAACCTATGCTCTCCGAGTAGTACAAGATCCAGGGGGCTTATGTATACTTGGGTACATGTTTATTTAAAGTTTCAGTGTTTTGTGTGTGCAATGTATGAGTTCAAGAGTCATTGCATATATCTTGCGCTACTTGTGTTACTGAACAATATGCTCATAATCGGTTACTACATTCTCACATATGTGCTAAAATGCTTTTGGTTGATTTGACATAAGTATAAGCAGTCAACCGTTGTATATTTGTTTTGTATTATTTATGAATGATACTCTTTGCGTAAGATGTGCACTTGGTAATTTTCATTGAGATGAATCTATTATGCCCCTTACTTATACTTAATTTGACATGCAGAAGCAGCATTCTTGATGCTTACTAACCCACATCATTGTTCCCGCAGCCCAAAAGAAGCTAGCCTTGCTGCTTGTGTCCTCAACCACATCAACCTTGTCCATGTTACCACATTCACAGCGTCTAGCTCAGCACGCTGCAACTGTAGGGGTGTTCTCTTCTATGGATTAGATAAGTCTCTGATCTCTCCCATCCTCTTCCTTTATTACTTGGTTGATAAGCCAAGGTGCCATGGCATATTATTTTTTCAAGTTCCTATGTATTGTGGAAAGGTATTGTCTAAATAGCACTTTATTAGGATCTGGTTAAGTCTCCATGGTTTCACTTTATTGTCACTGCTGTACATGTTACTTCCTATTTGGAGTTGAGTCAGTGATGTAAGTGAAAATGATACGTTTAAACTCTAGTTAGTAAAAAACATATATTGTTTTATCCATCATATTCTAACTAATAGGCCATCTTAGCTTGTTCACGTGTGCTCAATGAACCATATATGTTCACCTTACTACATTTTTATTTCTCATGCATTAACAGTAAATTGTATGGCTGATACATTTTGTAGATAATATGTTAGCATGCAATTTGTGCCATATCGATTTTGACGCTTTACACATGCCATTGTATCTTCATCCTGATGCGATAATATATGTTCACCTTACTGCATTTTGTCGTTATGATGCTATTTGGAGTGTTGAGTTTTTCTACTGTTTTGTCTATTATTTTCATAGGATTAGCTATGTACAAATTGTTTATGAATGGCCACTATTGTTCCTGCGGAACATCAAATTGTACTAAAGATCAATGAAATGTTCGATGGAAAATTGCTCGTTCTGGTTAAAGGTTCAATAGTGCTAGATTCTGGTGAGCACATAGGTCATGACTATATTCTAGATATTATTTGTCAATTTAGGCTGAACATAAATGGAACCTATTTTTTGAATGATTTCTCACACCTTACCTATGTCAGATATGTAAAGAATGACCATATTGTCATCAAAGCTCACCCTTTCGACGCAGGAGGGCGACCAGGTCTGTTCTTTAGCATTGCCATCGCACTTGTCTTCCCAGCAGGTGAGTGATTCCCACTCTTTCCTTCTCACTGTACTACAACCTGGGGTTTGTGAGATCATATCAGTATTGATGCAATGAGTCGATCGATCTAGTGAGCTCCTGTTAGTAATTGGAGTAGAAGAGTTACTTTTGTCTTGGAAACGGGGAATCTATATTTTGCAGACCAAAGATCATAGGGGCTGCTTGTCTTTTACTTAGTCTATAGATAGGAGCCGTGCTTTTTGTTTGGATATTCTCCAATTTCCGATTGAGGGTTTGGCTAAATATCACATCATTGTTTGGATCAATGTCGCTCATTTTATTGTTTATCTCACATCATTGACTATATAGCCATGTGTTTCTTATTGCTTATTGTTTTATCTCACATCATTGACTAAATACTTTAGGGGTTCGTAGCATGGAAAACAAAAAAATTCTATCGCATGCACACAAACAAGCCAAGATCTATCTACTAGATTGTAGCAACGAGTCGATTAGAGTACTCACCCTCGAAGATTCCAAAGAAGTTAACGAGAGCAAATTCTTGTGGGTGATGTAGTCCTACACTTGCCGATCTCAAGATCGCGTAGATGACCCTTCCGGCGCTGCGTTCCGGCAGCGCTTCCGCAGTTGGTCACACGTTCGGTACTCGATGAAGACCTTCCTCTCCCTTGTTCTAGCAGGCAGTAGAGGTTGTAGTTCTCTCCTCGTGATTCCGGCAGCACAACCGCGTGGTGTCGGAAGTAGAGGGAAGATCCCGCAGGGCTTTGCCTAAGCCAGTGTGGGTTATGGTGGATCTAGGGTTTCCGGTGATCTAGGTTTAGAAGGCCAGAGAGGAGGAGGTGGAGTCGACGGTGGCTATGGCGATAGCGACGGGCCGGCGGCGGCGGTGCTAGGGCGGCGACGGCGGCGTCGTCGCGGCTTGGAGGTGGGGAGAGCTGGTTGTAGTGCTTTTGGGGTAGCCCTCTTATGAGAGGGAGGGCAGTATGGGAGAGGGTAGTTTGAATCCTTCCCCAAACCCAGGTTGGAGAGAAAGAATGACTCTTTCCTTCTTCCACTAGGAAACCATTGTTCTAGTTTGACTTTTCAAACCTGCCTTTTGACTTTCAATTTAGAGCTTTATTATTCTCTCGCAAATGCCCAACCAAGTGACCTAGGACATGATCCAATCATTCCACTTAACCATGGCACAATCATGAACCATTCCCCTTCCAGTCCGATGAACCTTCTAGACCCTTCTAGAACCTCTCCGATGAAAACATCAGAATCATTCCTGAACTCTAGAATCAGACTTTCCTTATATGAATCCTATTCTCCGGACCATTCCGGATCTCCTCGTGATATCTCGGATCCCATCCGAGACTCTCAACAATATTCGGTATCGCTACTTACATTATATATCTACTAAACAACATTGAATCCTTAAGTGTGTCTCCCTACGGTTCGTGAATTATGCAGACATGACCGAGACACTTCTACGATCAATAACCAATAGAGGAATCTAGAAATTCATATGGCTCCCACATATTTATATGATTACTTTGCGATCGAATGAACCACTTACATACGATACCAATTTCCCTTTGTCTCGCGATATTTTTCTTATCCGAGGTTTGATCATCGGTATCTATGCATACCTAGTTCAACCTCGTTACCGATAAGTACTCTTTTCTCATTCCCGTGATATGTGATCCCTTGTGAGCCAGTTGATACATCGGAAACGTATCTATAATTTTTGATGCTCCATGCTTGTTTAGTATCTACTTTGCTTTACTTGTCTACACTTTGAGGTGCTTTTTACATGTTTTCTGGTACTAACCTATTAACAAGTTGCAACAGTGTCAGATGCCTGTTTTCTGCTGTTTTGGTTTCAGAAAAGTTAGTAAAGAAATATTCTCGGAATTGGACGGGACAAACGTCAAAGTCAATTACTTTCCGTAGGGAACAAGAAATCCAGAGGGTAGCCGGCGAGGCCGGCCAGGTGATACGTCGGAAATGTATCTATAATTTTTTGATGCTCCATGCTTGTTTAGTATCTACTTTGCTTTACTTGTCTACACTTTGAGGTGCTTTTTACATGTTTTCTGGTACTAACCTACTAACAAGTTGCAACAGTGCGAGATGCCTGTTTTATGCTGTTTTTGGTTTCAAAAAAGTTAGTAAAGAAATATTCTCGGAATTGAACATGACAAACTACAAAGTCAATTAATTTCCATGGAGAACAAGAAGACCAGAGGGGAGCCTGGGAGGTGAGCAAGAGGAGCCACCCCCTAGGCACGGCCATAGGTGGGCCCGCGCCTGGCTAGGGTTTGGTGCCTCTGGCCGGCTCCTCGGCCTCCCCCTTCGCCTATAAGAAGCCCCCGATGCAAAAATTCTGAGTACCCGATCAAATATCCACGAAACCATTTGTAGTCGCCGCCACCATCGTCCCTAGATCGGGGGGGGGGGGGGATCTGAAGTTCTTCCCGACACCCTACCGGAGGGAAGATCATCCCGAGGGACTTCTCTCCGGTATGATGCGTGAGTAGTTCCACCTTGGACTATGGGTCAATCTAGTAGCTAGATGATTGTATCTCCTGCTTTGTGCTTTCATGTATAGATCTTGTGAGCTCCGTTCATGATCAAGATATAATCTATTTGTAATCATGCATGTTGTGTTTGCGTGGATCCGATGGATATTGAGATTATTATGTTGGTTTGATTAATGGTTTTGTCTTTATGATTCTATCATGTCTGTGTTGTTTGTGATCTTGCATGCTCTCCGTTGTTATTAGCTATCTTGGCCAAGTAGTTGCTCCTCGTCTCTCCTCTGGAATTCTTGGTCCCCACGGAAAGTAATTGACTTTGACGTTTGTCCCGTCCAATTCCGAGAATATTTCTTTACTAACTTTTCTGAAACCAAAAATAGCAGAAAATAGGCATCTGGCACTGTTGCAACTTGTTAGTAGGTTAGTACCAGAAAACATGTAAAAAGCACCTCAAAGTGTGGACAAGTAAAGCAAAGTAGATACTAAACAAGCATGTAGCATCAAAAATTATAGATACGTTTCTGACGTATCAACATCCCCGAGCTTAACTCCTGCTTGTCCTCGAGTAGGTAAGTGATAAACAGAATAATTTTTGAGGTGAACATGCACCCTCACAATAAAGATCCAACCATTTGCAAGCATTGAAAGCTGGGATCAAAGAACTCTAAACATGTGCATGAAAGAATGGAGTTCTAACAATAGGACATAGTAACTATGCTTGCAACATGGAAAGCTACAAACAAAGATCATGAATAACATGCATTGAAAAACGTTTGTTTGTTTCACATAAAGAAAACATAACATAGTGGCAATCAACTTGTCCCTCATAGAGTAGCAATATAGATGCATAGGACATCTGCAAAGTTCACAGGGGTGACTAGAAACAAATAGCACAAGAGCAAGTATATCACAATATGCATCAATTAATAAACTTTGGAACATTGAACATAAGATGACAACTATGCTCTCTTAATGGTGCCTAAAGGTAGAAGGTGGAGACTTAAATAATGGTGGAAGAAAGGCCTTTTTTTAATAAAGGAAGCATGGATTACAAGTTTCAAAAAGAGCTTCCAAAAATTATGGTACTTGTTAGCTTTCAGCCCTCATTGCCTCTAACATAAGCATATTGAAGTGGTTAAGGTTAAAGTGGCAAAGCTAGAGTATATGCTTGACGAAGTATAAGTTGGCAATCTCAAGTCCCTTGAATATGAGGGCCACTCCTCATGGATACTCAACTTTGGGCCCAGGCAAGTTCTTGTTATTATAAGTATTTACATATCATTGAGAACCGCCAATGGGGTACCCCTTGCACATGGTACATGAGCTTTCCCATAACCAAAATGACAAGGCAAGCATACAATAAGCATCTCAGCAATCTTTTTATTTACCATATGCATAGTTTTTTTATTGAGGATGCTTCACAGATAGCTCACTATGATGATGCTGCACGTTTCCACCATGATTAGGCATGGATTAGGCTAGCGGCCCAGACGTTTCTCTAACACAGAATACAAACTCCATGGACTTACAAGTTCCCTCTTCATTTCACAATGGTGACATCCATAAACAAAAGAACATGATATCAACTGAGTACAAAAGTACAAGTGCAATGTTGAAAACGTTCCCCGTGACAATACGATTCTGGTAATTCCGACTTATAAGTGCAAGAATATACAACAAAGTTGTCACAATGGTTCAAGTTTATTAGGGTCAAATAATAAATTTTGCCATCAAGTTCGTGAGGGCTTTAATCACTAAGTTTTCACATAACAAATCAGTTTTTAATTGGAAGACAGTTGAAAACAAGAATATACTTGGAATGGTGTAACACACCATACATAGGAGTTTATAGTGGACACTTTGTAAAAACTTGGTTTCTTGGGAGTTGGAAGCATGAGTAGAACTTACTCATACAAGTGGAGGCTAGCAAAATTCTGGGAGCAACCAACTAAGAGAGCATAATGGCCATAATCATGCAATGCAACAAAGCATACTAATCAGAGCAAAGAGTGGTACTACAAGTCAAGGACTAAATGATCATAGAGGCTAATGGTGACTTGTCATAGTCATAACATGGTGTAAGCATGTGCCAAGTCAACCCAAGCAAAGCATCAAAGAAGAATACCATAATACTATGATTTTGCATGCTAAAACAACGCATAATTTCTTCAAGGCACACTAAGCAATCCCAATTGTTTGGAACAAGTCATGCTACAACAATAATCACTAAGCATAATGCTAAAACAACACCTAGCATGTCATGCCAAAGTCTAAGTCACAGTCAATGCAAGATCCTCTTGCACTTCAAGCAATAACTTACTACTCCTTTCCAACACCAAGAAAACTTATTTGCAAAATAACACAGCGAGAACGGGGGTCCAAACTACTTTATTCAAGCAAACTAAACAACCTAAGCAAAGCAAACAAAAACTAAGACACTCCAAGAACAATACAACTTGTGCATGAAACAATAAAAACGAAGTGTCTAAACAGACCTGAGCTTTTTATTGATGAAGAAGGGGATACCTTGGGAATCCCCAAGCTTTGACGCTTGTACCTCTTGGATATTTCTTGGGGTGACACTATGGTGGCATCACCAAGCTTGAACTTTTTTCCATTCTTCATCTCATTACATCATTCTCTCTCTACACCTGAAATTTTTCCTTCATACAAAACTTCACACAACCTTCATTAGCAACATTAGTTTATTCAAAAGATATTAGACCACTAGCAAAGCTTTGGAACAACAAGACTTTTCACTAAAACACAAGCTACTGTGACAACATATTCAAAAGGCTCAATTTGCCAAAAAGAACTCAAAAAGGAATCAATAAGAAGCAAATCTCTACTACTTCTTGAAGCAGAAGATGACGTGATGGTGGTACGTCGTACCTCCTGCCCTGCGAGAGAAAAGATCGGGTTCGCGTGAACCGCGTCACGATGGAAAACCGTTGGCAAGAGGACCACACAACACACATGACCCCATCCATCCATGACCGCACGACTGCCACGCCCTTTCTTCCCTGTTCTCAACTCCCACCTTGCTCGTCAAACTCTGGGTCCACGCCGTCTCCATCTGAAGCAAGGGAAGGGATCCATGTCGTCATGATGGGAAAAGGAGAGGCGACGGCTGCACTACACAGCACAAGGAGGAGGAGCATGATGAAGAAAGAGAGATGGTGGGCATCGTGAAGCTGGCCAGCGCCGAGGGTTTCGAGTTCGTCATCGACAAGAAGGCCGCCATGGTCTCCAACATGCTCAGAAACATGCTAACCTCACCTGGTATCCCTTCTAATCCCCTGGTCCGTCCATCCATCGATTTGTGTTACTAATTAATCGAATTGGGTCCATACATTTATCCATCGATTGGTAATTACTAATCAATCGAATTGAAATCCATGAAATGTAAGGTGGCTTGGCGGAGACGTCCGAGGGCCAGGTTAGATTCCTGGATATCAATATCGCCATCCTCGAGAAGATCTGCCAGTAGTTCGTATCTCCACTACAGCAAATAAATCACTTCCCTTGGATTCCCCTTTCCCCTCTACAAATCCAGATTGTGAAATTGCTTAGTTTGGTTTGTGGCGATCAAATTCCTTAACTGCTTACCCTAGCCAGCTGGCGTTCATGTACCAGTCCCAATCCCTTAAGTTTTTCTCTATATAAGATCATGAAATAGCCAAATTGAATGCTCGTGACATGCACTTGTTTGTCGCCAACCATGCCTAAACATCCTCCTAATTTTTATATGTTTATCAGTTGGTCAAACTAAGATCGACCGGAGCGTGCTGACAATTTATATTCTCTGCTTTCAATGCCACCGCTAGCAGCTCCCATTCATGTTTGTTGCAACCTCGTCGGCCATCGAGAAGGAGCAGCCGCAGCAGGCATTGGCCCGATTTCCCTTTTCATCTCTTGTGCCCCGCTGATGGCTGCCGCCTCGAGTTCGCCACCGTCACGCTCCTCGTCCATGTCTGACCCCTTGATGCCGCCATCCTCACCACCTGACATCCCGGAGGTCGTGTCCAAGGCGGCGGTGACGACAACCATGGGCACGCCAATGCAGTGTGGCAGGGCTGGGCTGGGCTCAGTATCGATGTCGGTCAATCGTTGGCTTCGGTACATATCTGGTCCGGCAAGTTCTACAACATGTAGTTGAGCGGATGCGAGGAGGAAGAGTCCTTCAATGACCTCGACGTCTACCCCGTAACCAAAACCGATGCATCCACAAGAAAGGTACCTATCTTGTCCCCTTTAGGCCTTGTTCGGTTCACACAAAATTAGACGGGATTGACTTGGATTGAGGGGGATTGGATCCCATCTAAGCCAAATTCCACCCTAATCCTCTCCATTCCACTCCAATCCACTAGCTAAGGGGATTAACCGAACAAAGCCTTAGAATGGCACCGGGATCGTAAAAATTCATGGTGGGAATAAAAACATGGAAAACTATACAATACAAGTGTTTTAGTTGTTTGGGCATGGGAATTTCGTAACCAACAAGATGATTCGTGGTGTAATGGCGATAGAGTTACAGGCTTTCAGTTGTTGTTTTTGGTCTTGTTTGTCAATTTGGTGATCCATCTGCTTTGTGAAGTATCTATATGAAGCGAGGTTTCTTTTTTATCCATTTTCTTAGTGTTAAATGGCATAAATGTTATTTTACTACTCCCTCAGTCTCAAATATATGTCTCAATTTTATCAAAATTTAGATGGATCTATATAGTAAATAGTGTCTAGATTCATCCAAATTTTGACAAATCCGAGACATCTATTTTGAGACGGAGGGAGTAGATAAATCCATGTTCAACCACATAGCTTAGTAATATGCACATGAATGCATCTGGACAAGTTACATTGTTTTTTTAAGGGTGCAACGGGGGGTGATAGCCCACCTGAACGCGATCTCATTTTCATAAAAAACACAGATTTACATGGTGGTGCCGACACGAGAGACCATGGCGGCGCGGGGTGGCATACCACCCCAAAGAGGTACATAGTAGGGGAGAGGG
The DNA here is from genome assembly GCA_030063025.1 of Avena longiglumis. Lineage (NCBI taxonomy): Eukaryota > Viridiplantae > Streptophyta > Magnoliopsida > Poales > Poaceae > Avena > Avena longiglumis. The sequence goes on along the minus strand of CP125979.1, from coordinate 444,554,761 downwards.
GGGGCTACCCTAAGTAGTCACACCAAGCTCGAAAAGGATCAAGGTCTACCCGTCGGGGAGCTCGGACGACCCACAACCGTAGATGTTCCACGACCAAGGAGGCGATTTGACCGGCAGTGGAGGAGGCTCTATCAAACACCATGCGGTTGCGCGACATGTTACATTGTTGCTAAAACATTTTCTTGTGTAAATTCATTAGGTATGCTTAAATGCATCTGGACTGGAACATGCATGTCGAAACATAGTCAAAAATGGATGCTTTGCATGAGAAAGACAAATTTTTCTAGAGATCTGCACTCGAAATACATCTCATGGATTTTTTCTTTGTGTAAATTCATTAGGTATGATGAGTATCAAATGCCATGAGAAGTTAAAAATCTGCATGAGAAAAGTGAAGAAACTAACGAGATTGAGTTCTCCAAGAAATTTCCATATAGAAGGTATTTATCTTTTTTTTAAAGGTCAAGGTATTTATCTTTGTTACTGATTATTATGATTCATGCATTTACTGAGTCATAAACACTTACTGCGACAAAATGGCTCATTTTATAGAGTTCACACCCTGACATGGCAGATAGCTTAGTTATTTTACATTTTTACAAGATTTTTACCTGATGATATGCCATGACAGATAGCTTAGTTATTTAAAAAAATTACAAGATTTTTACCCGATGATATTATGGTAATGCAGCTTGTTCCAACTAGAGGCGTTATAGTCTCCTCTAGAGAACTTTTACAATACCCATAAGCTAATGTGATCCGTCCATTATGCCCGATCTAATGGATGTGGTTCACTTGTACTCCAAGCAAGTATTAGGATGTACCGCCAATGAATATCGAGGAGTAACAAGTTTTAAGAGGTAAAATCGTAATCATCGGACATTAAACTTTTTAAAATAAGAACAGATCTCAGATCCGCGATTATAACACGTGAATTATTTTCTGTTATCTCTATTTCAGTGTTCTTTTGCATCTAAAAAAAGTGATCTCCTTCTGTCCTTGATCTTTTCCATGAACAAACGCTTGTCAGCTGTAGGTGTGATGCTTCCTTGAATTAAGAATTGATTCTAATGAACTGAAAGGACAATTCCAAATATGGATGTATACGGCCGTGAGTGACCAATTGTGGATGAATTTAAAGAAAATTTGTGTTAACAAGAGAGATTTCTTTCCATTTAGCATGTGATTAGATTACACCGGCTGGCCGTTGAGTTCACCGGTGTCCTCCATCAGGACCCTATAACTGGGACTTCAACCATGTTTTCAGACTGCAGCAAGAATGATCGAACCTAATTGATCATATTCTGGAATATGTAGATTGAATTGGATTCCTGAGTTGTTCACGACCAGATTCTTTTCCCACCACAACAGTCTTGATCTACGGAAGAAGAAGCAACAGAAGTCCCAAGTCATATTTTTCTATGTCCAGTATGCAAACAAAAAGACTAAGTTGACCCTGCAGATGGATGTCTAGATTTTTCTTGTACTCCCACGGTGTTTATTGGGTACTAGGGTGCCGTAAAAATCCTCCTCTACTTTCATGCAATCTCTCTCACACGTAAGGATGGGGCTGGGCATTCACACGAGAAGATGCTTAATATATTTGGATTGGATTGTTTGAAATAATCCATGGAGATTCAAGGTGAAGAAGAGGAGAGATATCTGGCCCAAGCTCCTTACTGATTGGAGGTTTGGTCTGTAGCTGAAATGATGCTGGGTAAAAATTTAATCAGTATTGTTATGATTGACAGTTCTCTTTTTTTGCATCATGCGGGGCTGAAAAAATTCTCTGGCACAACAAGACTTGTATACAAAATCAGGTTTAATAGTCAATATGATGGAAAAATCATGATTGTGCTGTCATATGCAAATATGACTTGGCTTCTTGTTGAATGTCGCTCGCTAGGGATGATGGTCTCGTGAGCTTTGTTCCGCTGTGCCATTGCGGATCATGTGGTGCAGAAGAACTTTTGTGTTTGTTTGTTCAGTTTAGCACTTCTCCTTGGCCAATACAAATTTGCGTGCTATGGGAGATGGAGGTCCAAATGCAGTGGTGGAGGTGGCCGCTGGCCTAAGTGTGTTCTTGCAGCCGTCCACTGATTTATTTTTTACCCTAAAAGGCTATTTTATGGCAATTCAAGCTCTTTCTCCAGGTTTTGACATTCAATTAAACAAAGGTGCATTATTTTGTTCTTACCATATGACACCGATTAGTAAGTTTAGCATATAGATCTCCTATTTTATGCATGTGAATTTCACAAATCAGTAGTGGCAAGCATTGTTACATTTATTCTTTTAATTTTGCATGTCATGAAGATCCTTAGTGTCTAGAATACTTAGATTGCACTTTTTTTGACAAATAATTGTTTGAAAGTTACACTATGGGCCAGTTCAGTTTTGGAGGTTTCAATTCAGTTCCTTTTATGCAGAATCATTCATGCAACTTACATGACTGTATCATGAGTGAATGTTTTTCCTCTGAAACTTCGGATGCACCTACACCGGTGGCCGGTGGGTTGGTGGTTGTTGGCTAGGGTCTAGAATCTAGAGCATACATTGGGAGAAATATGGACAATACTTTCACTTTAAGATTCTAAGTAATACTAGATGGTCTAATATGCCAGTTGGAGATTTTTTGTCTAATGCTTAATATATGTTGCAAATTAGTTCATCACAAGAAAACTTTGCACATGACATGACAGGGCTAAATTTCGCGAGATTCATATATTTTTGGATGACATATCTCATCACTTGATTTAAATCTTGTTGATAATTGTTAATTTGCAGTGTGGAAGGTTGGAGGTTGCTTAGTGAGCTCTGGATCAGCATTACAAGCACAATGTCTCAAAGCTTAACTTGAGGATATACATTTTCTATATGTAGTGACACACTGGCTATTAACAAACCATATTTGTTTTATTATATATTAGCACAAACATTTTGTAGGTGGATGGTTTTGTTTAGAGAGTAATACAGTTTTGTAATTATACTATATGTTATTTTCCAGTAAAATAGAAACATGCGAAATTGGTTTCTATTTTTGAGAAATCTATTTGGGATTTCTTAACAAGACTTATGTTGATGGTTGGAATCTTACTTTAATTTTTACAAGCTTGGAGCATACATGTGCTCTCGTAAACTTAGTTTGCTGAAATATCTAGAATACATGATGAAACTTATGTCTATATACTATCATAATACATGCTGCCAAAAGGATTCAAGGTCCTATTCGGGTCTTCCCTCATAAGCTGCGTTATAGATCTTGATAAGAGATTTTTTTTAATGGCATTCTTATTTTAATTTTTTTAGCGGGCATTAATTCTTTGATTTTCATGTGGGCATCCGAGCAGAAAAAGGTTGCTGGCATAGGTATGGACAAAGCTGGTAAGTTCGAAACCACTATTCGGCCACTCTATTCCTGCATGGGCCTTGGCAAGCCGCGCCAAAAAAAAGGGTTCCCCAAATTGATAAAATTCACACCAATTTTATCAAGGCAAGCAACTCTAAATAAAATAAATTCATTTATTTATATATTTTATTTTTCCGTAGCAACGCACGGGCATTCAACTAGTGCAAATAATGGCAGAAATCTGTCAAAACAGACCAGCAGCTAGAAACCAATTTTTTTCGAACATCTTATGTTGCTCAAATCAAAAAGTGTTCAACTAATGAAAGTTAGCTAACATACTGGGGGATTTATTCATACATTTTTACCTCAATCCGAGCTACAGAGACTCCTCACGAATTTTTATGGTGGAGGACAGAAATCTGTTTCGGGACAGCAACTCCCCAAATCTTACTTCCCTCTCATTAGAGGTCATTCTTGGCACAAAAAGCAAACAAAAAGGATAAGGAGAGGTCATTACTGAAGTAATAACTTCCAAGACTCAAGTAAACTCTTGGGTTATCTCCCAACAAGTAATTTTCTTTAACGCCTTTAAGTTAGGCACAAGAAGCAGGAAGAATCAAGTATTTTCAAATGAAGAAGCATTAACATCCATACTTGCAAAGTCTTAAACTATGGAAGGTATATCATCCAAATGGGTTTTGGAGGATCCCTTCTCATCTCTCTTTGGTGTACTAATTTTATCAAAAAGATTTTCAGGAGCAATCCAATCAAAAATCTTTTCAAAGGCTTCATGCATTCCAACAAGCTTAAAGGGTATGGGTATCTTAAATTCTTCTTTAGGCTTAGTTTTATCAGACATACCCACAACATCTACATCTGATGCGGTGACCCAGCATACCACTGCATGATGTAGTATACTATAGTCGTTGATATAACACCAATGAAACACCATTCACGAGTATTACATCCCTCAGAATGGCTCAACAGAAACACAGCGAGTCCAATACATGGCTTAAAGGTTACAACTCATAATTTACATAAGAACCAGATAACAGTCTAGGTATAAGAGAGAGAAAGAATTCCTTACGGAGAAGAACCAAAGGTAAATAACGCAAAGTTATTATATTATTTAAACTAGTACTCAACTAAGGAATTTGGCATTTGCTGCCATTGCAACGCACTATAGAGATAGGTTCTTTGGTTAGAGATTGCATCTCTATCTAATCATTAACCTTTTCTTCACTTGAGTTGAGTTATATGTTGGCTTTATTGTCTTCATTGAGGAGCTTTGGCTGCTTTTGATAAGTCCTGGAGCATATCTTGATGTAGTCTTCGTTTTAAGGCTTCAGAATCTAGCAAGGGTTAAGAAGATACTTTGATTACGAGCGTACTCAGCAATTTCACTAGAACAAGAGTGTTTGATGCACTATATCTACAGCCACAGACCATAGGTCGTAGAAAATGCAAGTTTTCGTAAACATTTCTTGAAAGGTTGCTTTTGTTCTGAAAAGCTATGCCCGTCAGCCTTCACGGGTTTACCAGAACCTTCATGGGGTTCCTTTCCCGCCGCGTTCGCAGCTCCTTATCGGAACAGGGAGTAACAAGTTACAGTTCTTACACTCTATAGAGGTGCGTTACTTTACCCATGAGAGATCAACTCTTTGTTGCACAACCGGGCAGCTTATTCCCGTCCACAATTCCATGATGTGGGGCCTAGAAGATGATCCAAGCCAATCACTTCCCCCTTCGCGACCCGGCATGCCTCCTTGGTGTACACCATGCCCACTTAAAGAATTACGGCACTGGTTTGTACAAACCGGTAGATGTCAGAACTATCGTGGGACGATGAGGTTTCCCACCCATTTGCTGCATATCCTCTACGAATTACCAATTAATATGCACGCTACGAGGATAACAACCACGACCTGCACATCTGGCTTCATGCAAGAGGAAGAAGATAAAGCTGACTTCTCCGTCCCATTCCAAATCTCATGGTCAACGCATAATATACGGCACAAGAATCACTAGCGACATTGGTTGTTAAGTCCTAGGTGATATAGTTCTAAACATTGGTATCCCAACTGTCAGATTCAATAGATTAGCTGATCACCCTGGATCAGTAATCAATAGTGCTTATTATTATTGAAAATAGTGTTTTCTGACCTTTTTCAAATGCAGATGAAGACAATATTGGATTTGTAAAATGCTTTACAGAAAATAAACAAAGGACATGAGCAAGTGTGAACTTGCCTTTTGTGATTGCAAGATTATGCACTCACTGTCTTCGAGTCAGTGTATAAGATCCAAAATCTTAAATCAACATCATTGGTCCAGTAAGGACTAATGTTTAAAGAAGCAATATGCTTTTATGCATAAGTAGTGTGATGCATGTTTTAAGTGTAAATTCCAGGAATAAGGTTGTTCTAGGGTTTGGATTTTGAAAGTGGTTACTTTGGAATGTGTGGTCCTTTTGGATAATTTTTGTAGTTGTATTCTTATTAGAGTTTATGAGTGGTTGGAGTCAACACATATGTAGGAATAAAATATACATCCTTATGATATACTAGTTAGGACTACTTATACAAGATTTCTTATTTAAAGTGGCAAAAAGGATAACCTTCGAAGAAATGGCTTCTCTTCTAAGGTCTAAATAACCTTGTGGTTAGTTAGTGATGGTTGATGTTATTTGTTTTAATCAAATGATTTAAGCTTAAGAGGCTTTATAGATTAATTACTTCAGACCAAAGTTAACTATAAAATATGTAGTAATGTGTATGGTATTATATTTAGTAATTTGGGAGACTAAAGTTAACTTTAAAATGTAGATAGTTTTGGAAAGTATGATACTTACACCCTGGCATCTTGTATATATGAAAGGTGTTCTTTAAGTTACTTTAAGAATGTTTGTTCTATTACTTGAGATAATGGTTTCTTAATTCTATGATAGAGTAGCATTATTTACCTTTTATAGATAAGTGAGTAGAGTTTATGATTCCAGATATAATTTCATTTAACTATCCTTAAATTGTTTTATAGTGTTGTGGTAATTGTTGATATTTGATAATTAAAAGTAAATGGAAAGGATCTAATTCATTCACAAGATGTTCTTTAAGGTTTTTATCCTGAGTTGGAATCCTTTGAGTATGTGATATTCACTTAGGGTTTAGGATAGTTTAAGATGTTTACAATGTTTTTAAACCATAGGAGTTTCATTTCATTAATATTTAAGATTTGTACTTTATATTTAAACTTATTTTATTTATTTAAAGGATATTAATAAATGTTATTTATCCTTTTATGAATTATTAATGAAGTGACTAAGTTTAATTTTTAGTTATTAAGATGTTTGAGTTTTTGTTTAATTTAAAGTATAGTATGCGATTTTTATTGATTTAATAATCTTTTTAGGAATTATCAATTATACATTAAATTTATTACTAAATATTTATTTAGTATTTTTCAAAAATTCTATATTATCAATGTATAATGAAGTGATTTTTATTTATTTTTATCACCTTTCAATAATTTTGTAAAATTCTTTAAAGAATATATAAATTACAAAATTCTTATAAAAATTTAAATGTCTAAGATTTTATATCTTATTTTATTTGGAAAAATTGGATTATTGTGAATCCAAAAATATTTTATTTATAATTTTTGGACTTTTATTTTATTTTCTAGAATTTTTTATTGAGGTCAGGGGTATTTTGGTCTTTCCCAATTGATCAAAATCGTTTTATTAACAACTTGGGCTGGTTATTCTTATTGGGCCCTGTTGGCCCACTAGTACTAGACTAAGGAGCCACCCCGAAGGGTCTGGCCTAGCTCGGCCCATTCCTCACTACCTCTCTCTCTCACGCGAGTTCATCTTCTCCTCCCCTGACCCCGACCCTATGGCCGGCGATGCCGCCACCGGCGATTCCCGCCGCCGTCGGCCGTTCTGGTCGCCGCCGTGGTGCATCAGGGGGTTGTCAATGGCGCCTGTTCGTTCTATCCAATTGGATTCGAGCCTAGGGCTCTCCTGCGATGGATCGATGTCGTCCCGGACCCTAGGGTTTGGGGATTGGCATGGATTCAAGTGCGGCCGTGGTCGTCGTGCGTTGAGGTGATGCTCTGCACCTCCAGGCGTGATCAGGACGTTGTCGTGGCGCCGTGCGGGTTGCAGCGCCCCCTCTGGGGTGCTCCCCGTGCCGCCATGGCCGTCGGCCCCTCTACTTCCTCTTCTATCCTTCAGCGAGGACCTATGGTGAGTTTGATTCCCCTCTCCTGGTGCTCTCTGTGCTTGTTGATTCGATGCTAGATGTTAGCAGTGTTCTCTCTGGCTACTATCTGATTCATATTAGGATTATTATCCCTTTAGGGTTCCTGTGATGTGCTTGTTCATATACTGGAGGAATTGATTCATGTTTAGATGGTCTGTACACATACTGAATGCTTGTTGGCCTGAGGCTTGTTGGTTGAACTGATGTATGATGTTTCTGGTGGCTTACTAGATGATTTGATGCTTGGGTTGCATCTGATTCAGATGATGTGGTTGTATGGGATACATGCTTGGTGAAGCTAATGATCTGATAGCTTTCCACTGTTTATTTGATTCATGGTCATGATTATGATAAGATACAGCTACTGTCCTAGTGCTGTTAGCTTGGAAAGTAATATGTGGGTTGAGATTATCATGATCTCAAATAGTGAAGTGTATTATAGAAAAATTCTAGTTATGATTCCTGTTTTTAACAGGAAAATGATTAGTTAGTTGATTTTCTGAATCTAGGATGATTTATTGCTTTTCCTGATTCATATTGAATTGTTCTTGTGACACCATCATGTATGGCACACGAGTTTAATTCTAAACCATGGATTTGGTTAGTTTATGCTTGAGACAATCTTGGCTTTGAAAAAAAGAGATGCTCATATCTGAATTCCCTATGACCAATGATGTTGGTCTGAGGCTTAGGGATTCCAATCTTATCTAATTGTTTCATCTAGATAGTCTTGGTAGTGGTACCAGCTATTCTTTATTGAATCAAAGCTTGGAAAAATTATAGTGAGCTTGATCAATCTATGGATCCAAAGATTTGTTTCTAAGGTGCTACCCTTCTTTTAGGGATGTGCCTAGAAATAGATCATAGGTATATGTATGATTTAATTGTAGAATAAAGTTTGACAACCAGAGCAAGGATGTTGCTCTGAGATCTGGTTGGATCTTGGTAATTTTGGTGGTTTGCTTTTAGAACTTAAAAGGAATCCCTATGATGGATTCACCCCACTTGGGTGTTTTCTGAGGGTTTGTTTATAAAACAACACATGCCTTTCTCTAGATAAGATGATTAGAACATGTGAAGGTTTTATGAAACTCACCACAAAAGCTGATATTTGTGGAGTAAGTTGGTGATGATCTTGATCTGGTTTTGCTGGACTCCTGTGCTTGATCTGGAGCTAGCCTTCTCTCCTAGCTCCTGGGCTTGGCCTTGCTATCCACCTGATTCATCCCCCTCCTTATGTCACCATTTTGGTGATGTTTGGGTTAATCTGGTGATTTGGTTTGGTTGTTGTTCTTGGTTAAACTGTTGCTCACCCTGGCTGTGCTGGGGTCTTGTGTAATGGAGTGGTGCACTGAGGTGCTTCTCCTCGGCTGTGCTATGGTTTTGTGATCCTGACTGTGCTTGTGTGATCGACAGCACACCACTTTGCATGTTGTGTGTGTGTGCATCCTGTGTGCCTGCTATGCACATGTGGATAAGTTCAAAAAATTTGAACTTACTATTACCAATCTACTTTTACCTTGGCTGGTGAATTGGTCCCCTTGTTGGCTGTCATTTGCATTCTGGCTGTGAACTTATGAAAGATGAAATCTTTCATATTGGTGAAACTTGCCCCTCTTTAACATTTCTCAATGATGAGATTGTCAAGTGCACCTCACTGACATATCTGAGAGAAATATATACTAACACTAATCTTGTTTTATTTCTATTTAATCCTTGTTTTGCAGGTACAAAGATAAAGATGAATATTTAGTTTAGGTTTTAGATATAGGATAGTTAGTAGATGTAATTTTCTTAATCCTTTGTAATTTTTCTTTTATAGTTCCTGTAATCTTTATTTTATTCAATTGTAATAAAGATTATATCATTATTAATAAAGAATATTCTTATTCTTTATTCTGTTGTAACTTGTTTATGTCTTTATAATATGAAAATAATTTTCATAATTTCTATTGTTTTGAGTTTTAAGTTATACTGTCTAATCTTAATTAATTTAAGACTCAAATCTTCTATCTAAATCTTTTAAATTATTAATCAAACACTTAAGTTTTTAAATTCAAGCCTATTTCAAAACACACATAATTCTTTTAAGGTCACATCAAAGTTTTTATACAATCCTCCTTTAAGTCTAAACCTAATCTTAAAGTAAGAAAGAAACATTGATCACTTATGATTTTATTTGGCGAAATTTTTTCCCACCTTTTCACAATTAGATGCATGCAACAATTCATAATCCTAAATCTACCCTTCGTTGGGTTCCTAAATACTGGGATGTTACATCTGAGCCTAGCATATTGAAACGCTAAAAGACCTTTTTGGCTTCCCTAACAACATCATGGAATTCATTAAATAAAGTTTCAAGGGTGAATTCCCTCTTTTCAGCATTCTTTTCTTCTTTTAGTTTCAGGAACAAGAATTGTGTGAAGGGGTTAAGGCTAACAAACCTAGCCTCCAACATATGAACTAAAGAAGCTGAAGCAATTTCATAATTAGGATCAATCTCTACTATAGATTTATCCTCAATATCCTCATGCTTGCTAAGATAATTAAAGAATTCTTCAATATTATCTTTCCCAATTTGGAGCCACTACCTATTGCAAGATCTTTCTGGGTGAACTTGGAGAGCAACATGGTGAGCTAGAGCAAGGACTAATTTTTTTGTGTTTTTAAATAAAGAAAGCTAACCAAACTAGACTAATTTTTTGGGTTTTTTTTGGAAAGAGGCAAACAAAACCAAGCAATAGAAACAAAGCAAACTAAAAACAAAGTAAAGAGAAAGGAAGTGAAGGACTCCCCTTGTGAAGACATCCTTGGCCTCCCTAGCAACGGCGCCAGAAAACTTGTTGATGGCGCCTAAGTTGATGTATCGTTGGAAACCCCAAGAGAAATATGTGAAGCAGCACAGCAACAAGTCTTTCCTCAGTAGAGACCGAGGTTACCAAACCAGAAGGAGGAAGGAAACGTCACACATGTGTTGGAAGCAACATGGAGACCTGCACAACACAAACTCAAGACTTTGTCCCAACGAATCAGTGAGGTTTTCAAGCTCACCGGTTTGCTGTAACAAAGGATTAAACATATGGTGTGGAAGGTAATGATTTGCAGCAAGTAAACAAGTAACAGTGGAGGATGTATTGATGGTAAAGATTGGACCGGGGTCCATAGTTCACTATAGGTGTTCTCCTTAGATAAACAACATGGCATGAAGGGTAAAAAAATTACAGCAGGGCAATTGACAGGAACTGAGCAAGGCATAACAATGCAATTACTAATCAGAAATATCCTATGAGATTCGATTGGGTAATACAACAAGATACATAGACTGCTATCCAACTGCATCTATGACTAGAAGTCCACCTTCAGGTTATCATCCGACCCCCCTCCATTATTAAGTTGCAAGCAACAGACAACTGCTTTAAGCAAAGTGTGTAAGGTAAACAGTCCACATGTTCCATGAACAAGAGACCGTTGTTTTCTCCCTAGTAGCAACAGAACATCTACAACCGAAGAGATTATTGTCACTTCCCTTGGAAACTAGAGGCATGAACCCACTATCGAGCATAAGTACCCCCTCTTGGAGTCACTAGCAACTACTTGGCCAAGATATCTACTAACAACGGAGAGCATGCAAGATCACAAACAACACAGACATGATAGAATCATAAAGACAAAACCATTAATCAAACCAACATAATAATCTCAATATCCATCGGATCCCCGCAAACACAACATGCATGATTACAAATAGATTAGATCTTGATCATGAACGGAGCTCACAAGATCTATACATGAAAGCACAAAGGAGGAGATACAACCATCTAGCTACTACATGGACCCATAGTCCAAGGTGGAACTACTCACGCATCATACCGGAGAGAAGGCCTCCGAGATGATATCCCCTCCGGCAGGGTGCCGGGAAGAACTTCAAATCTCCCCGATCTAGGGACGATGGTGGTGGCGGCTATAGACGGTTTCGTGAATTTTTGATCGGTTACTCAGGGTTTCTGCATCGGGGGCTTCTTATAGGCGAAGGGGGAGGATGAGGCGGCGTCTAGAGGGGGCAAACCCTACCCAGGCGCAGGGTAGGGCCCACCCACACCTAGGGGGTTTAGCCGCCCTGGCACGCCTCCTCGTCTCTCCTCTGGACTTCTTGTTCCCCACGGAAAGTAATTGACTTTGATGTTTGTCCCGTCCAACTCCGAAAATATATCTTTACTAACTTTTCTGAAACCAAAAACAGCAGAAAACAGGCATCTGGCACTGTTGCAACTTGTTAGTAGGTTAGTACTAGAAAACATGTAGAAAGCACCTCAAAGTGTGGACAAGTAAAGCAAAGTAGATACTAAACAAGCATGGAGCATCAAAAATTATAGATACGTTTCCGACGTATCATTGTGCAGGTCTCCGCGTTGCTTACAACACCTATGTGACGTTTCCTTCCTCCTTCTAGTTCGATAACCTCGGTCTCTACTAAAGGAAGACTTGCTGAAAGAACATGTTGGGCCCCCATGTGTGTTTGGTAATTAATGACAATCTTTATGGACTAATGTGTGTATTAAGTTATACTTGTAGGATTTGTCCATTGGCATCGCTTGAAGCATGTGTTGGCTTCAAGGTCGATGAAATGCAAAGAATATATGTTGGGCAAGCTCAATATGCGAGGTCGATGATGAGGAATTAAGAAAGGCGTTCCATCTTGAGAAGGGCAAGATCGTCTACATCGAGCTCAAGTGGAATGCTCAATTCAAAGGTATAATCTTGATAGGTTTTCCATTTTGCCGGTCTCTTGTTGTGTGTAGGAGACCGGGTTTAGGATAGATAACCGTACTATCAAGAGGGGCTCTCGTATGAGTAATTTGGTCACATCATTCGGAGAGAGCTCAAACCTTTGCATACTTGCATCATCGTATTTGGTTGTTATTTGGTCTTATCCATGTGAGGATATAGAGCTTGTGGTAATATCCATAACAAGCTCTTGTTCATCAAAATCGGATCTCCCATATGTATCTTGTTGCGATTTTGATTTATGCGGCTTTTCGGTTTCTCACCATTGTCGTCCTCTATCCAACGCAATTGGAATCGGGTCAATCGGAGCTACCAATCAAAAGTTATCGCGGTTTGAATATTTGCCTATTCGATTTGATAAAGAAAAAAGGAAATAATTTTGTCTAGGCTGACTGGTACTACCGGGCCCAGTACCGGTCGCGCCTAGCAGCGCATAACTATCTCCTGCCTAGCCTGGTCCCTGCGTTCGGTCCTACCGGCCTGTCCCGGTAGTACCGCCCGGGTGGGCCGGTACTACCGGCCGGCCCATCTGGCTAACCTCCCCACTCCAGCCCAGCCCGCCTCACCGCATCAGCCAGCCCACGCTCAGTCTCCGGCTCGCACGCCACCGCCGCTTGCTAGCCCAGCTCCCTCGCTCGCCCTAGTGGTTCCGCGCGCGCGCTTGCTCGCTGGCCCCGCGCGCTGCTGCTGCCTCGCGTCCGTGCATTGACCCGCGTGCTGGGTCCCACCATGGGCCCCGCTGCTGGGTCCCACCATCGTGTGCTGCGTGCTGATTTCCCCAGATCCCCAGTTGCCGCGCGTGTTATCTGTTTTTCTGGGCTGCTCAGGTTGGGAGCGGTACTACCAGTCAAAACCGGTAGTACCGGTCCGTCCAGAAAATATGCCCGAACGGGCAGATTTGGCCCCTCTCTTTAAATAGCTTTCCCCTTTGTCTTTTAGGGTGGCTTCTTTCTCCTTCTTTTGTCTAAGCTTTGCCTCCATTTGCCTTACTCTTTGAGCTTGATTTCTACTCACTCCTCCATTGATTCTTGCATATATTTGAGGGGTAGTTGGAGGAGATCTAGATCTATGTTTTGACTAAACCAAAACATCTATTTGTGAGTGTATCTTTGGAGATCTAGATTTTGGGGGATTTTGTGTCTCTCTTTGATTCCTCCTCTCTTGTTCCCCCAATAGCTTTAGTAGCTTTGTTGGAACTTGAGAGTGAGGGATTTGAGCACCTTTGTGGTGTTCTTGCCATTTGCATTTGGTGCATCGGTTTGATTTCTCCTCGGAGGATTTGGTTTGAATTGCTCATTGGAGCTTGTCCCTCTTGGGTTCTTGGAACCCTAGACGGTTTTGTGGCCTTGGTGGCATTGTAGCCGTGGTGGCATTTGTTGAGGCCTTTTGTGGCGTTTGTTGGGAGCCTCCAATTAAGTTGTGGAGTTGTGCCCCAACCTTGTGAGAGGTTCCGGTTGCCACCGACAAGTGCACAGATAGTGGAAGCGTGGATCGATCCCATTGGGGTGAGATTCACCAGAGAATAAGGGAGGCCTTTTGTGGCGTTGGTGGTTTGATACCACCCCCTCTCCAAACGAGACGTACTCCATGTTGGGAGGAACTCGGTAAAATATCGGTGTCCCCGCGTGCCTCGGTTATCTCTATACCCGAGCTCTTTACTTATGCACTTTACATTGTGATAGCCTTCATGATTGAAGTAATATATATCTTGCTATCACTTTGTTGCTTGTATTGCTTAGCATAAGTTGTTGGTGCACATAGGTGAACCTTAGTTGTTCTAGGTTGTGCTTAACAAAGTAAACACTTGTTTTATTCCGCCTTTGTTGAGTAACTTTAGGAAAAGTTTTAATCGCCTATTCACCCCCCCTCTAGGCGACATCCGTATCTTTTCACTTGCTGATGTGCTCATCACACCTTGCTCTTGGGGTTTCCAACGAAGTGCTCCACGTCAAGCACCATCAACAAGTTTTCTGGCGCCGTTGCCGGGGAAGCTAAGGACGTCTTCACAAGGGGAGTCCTTCACTTCCTTTCTCTTTACTTTGTTTTTAGTTTGCTTTGTTTCTTTTGCTTTGTTTTGTTTGCCTCTTTAAAAAAACCCAAAAAAAATATTTTAGTTTGGTTTGCTTTCTTTATTCAAAAACACACAAAAATTAGTTCATACTCTAATTGTTGGTCTGTTGTTTCCTTGCTTTGTCATGCTTTCTATCAATGGATGGTTTCTTTGAAACTAGTTCTTATTGGCAAGGTGGGTTCACGAAAGAACAACAGTATTTTTATAAGGAACATCGTTTGTCACAAAAAGGGAAACACTTATGGGAACAAATTGATAAGTTGAATGCTATTGCTAGAGAGGTGTGCTCCACTTATAATGTTACTTATTGCTATGATAAATCTTGTTGCTGTAGGAGGTATAAACACTTGCCTTTTCAATGTGAGTATAATGATAATGTTACCATATCTTCTTATGTTAAAGTAAATTATGACTTTTATGATGTGGAACAAATTGAAGAATTCATTGCTTTCAAGGGTGCATTTGAACTTGCCAGTTTGCTTGAAAATACTGATGATGCACCTTATGAACATGAGGTTTATGAGATACTTAAATTTTGCTTTGATAATTACAACGAAGAAAATGCTATATTCTTGAATATTTTAATAGGTGCTTTCCACAGATGGAACATACTAATGCCTTGTAGGAGCCTATGGAAGAAGAAATTGTTGAAACTAGAAGCTCTTTATATGAAAAAGAGGAGGAGAGTGATGAGCAAAAGGAGGAAGAATGGATTATCTACCCATGTATACCTTCTAATGAGAGTAACTTTTTGAATCCAATTGGGAACTTTCAAAACCTATTTGGATCAAATGAAATCCTAAAGTGATTTAAAAAGTTAAATAAACAATAAACTTCAAAATATTTAGACTTACTATTTTGGATCTTTTAAATAAAAGGTTTTGGCTTTCAAAAGAAAAAGTGGATTTATAAATAAAGATTATTTTATAAAGCCAAATTAAACCTTAGCCAAGCTTTTGAAATAAAACCTTTTGTTTTGGATAAAAATAGCAAAGGTTTATTTAAATAAATTAATAAGGATTTAATATCCAATTTTATCTAAATAAAAGGTTTTACCCTTTAAAATGAAACATCAAAACTTATTAAATTATTTTAAATAAGTTTTCCAAATATTTTATATTCTCAAATAAAACCTACTGAAGTGTTTTGACTTTATTTTAGATTTCAAAATAAATATCTTAATAAAACAAATCCTATTTGATTTAATAATGAAAGTCTATTGTATTTAATTAATAATGGACCCTAAAATAAAAGGTTATTTTATCTTTAAACAAATTTCCAAAGTATTCTTTATTTCCAAATGAAACCTACTGATTTGGTTTTGAAAATATTTGGATTTCAAATGGAGATTTTATTAAATAAATCAAACCCTATTTGATTAAATAACTATGGTCTATTATATTTAATAGATCCTAAAAAGAATAAATTTTTTTTAGGATTTGGTTTATGTTGATAAACAGAACCAAAAACTCATTACAAGTTTGGAAATGTTTGAATTGTTTGAATGTTTGATTTGTTGTTTGATTTGTGAATTGATTTTCAAAACAGAAAATAGATTTGGAAAAAGGAAAAACATCCAGGAAGGAAAAAAATATGAAAACAGACCCAGCCCAACAAAATGGCCCATTGATCCAGCCCACTGTTCCCTTGCCCGAACCGTTTTCTTCACCGCAAAAGAACCCGCTAACATGTTGGTGGACCCAACTCCTCCCTCTCTCTCGTGAGCAGGACCCACTACTTTGTTCATCGCTTTTCACCCGCCGCTGTTTTTCCCTCGCTCATCCGCTTTCGCTGTAAATCCTTGTAAATTCGCGTGAATGCACGAGTTATTATCAACAGCAATGACGCGCCCTTATACGCCCATTCCTCCTCTCTCATTTTCCCCAAGTAGCACTCCCTCTCTGCCCCTAGGCTGCGAGAATCGCCTGCTCGAACCCTCTCTGTCTCCGACGAGGTTCTCGACCGATTCCGGCGAGCACGAATCACCCCACTGCCCCTCGACCACCCTAGCGTGACCCCCATCACCCTGCGCATCTCCCAGAACCAACCCCTCGTCCGCGCGTGCTCTAGAACGCCGACAAGGAACACGACCGAGCGCCGCCGTCTTCTGCCGTTCTCCTACGACGTCACCCCGGTAAAATCCGACCACCCCTCTCTTCCCCGTGGATACGATGATGACCGACATGCTCTCGCGGACCTAATGGTGCTATTCGTTTGTCCTAGGGTGCCCCTTATCCTCGCCTGCGACGACCTCCAGGACCACCCGAGGCTCAGTTCATCTCCGGCGAGCAATCCCAACTGTCCCTGAGCGCCCCTCGACGGACAAGCCACATGTTGAGAATCAGCACGACGCCACGAACGCGGTGAGCTTACTCCCTCCCTTTCTCGCTTCCTGCCTTGCCAGCGCCGCCACCATCTGGCCGCTCCGCCGCTCGCCGTTGACCTTGCGCCGCCAGTTCTTGGTCAGGCAGTAGCAGCCGTCCGATACAGATCCAAGGCACACGATTGAATGACTTATCGAAAGGGTACGAGTGAACATGTGCCGCACGATACGCTTCAGATCCTGCGGTCCATGTTGCCGATCAGGCCGGACCGGTATCATCCAACCAGAACGCGACGCGTGGCCAGATCTGTTTCAAAAAAGAATTTGAAAAACAGATTTAAGTGCCATTTTGAAACCACTATAACTTTTGATCCACACGTCCAAAAATTGCAAATTTTATATCAATGGATTCAGTGGAACAAGCCCTATCCAATCATGCCCTTTGTTTAGAAAAAAGCTTCTGGAAAAATGGTTGTTTTTGCAGAAACATTTGTATGCTTGTTAAGGATGTAAAAATTGTTTAAAAATGAATTTGGGAATAAAATCTTTGGCAAATGTTGTGTTTTGAACCTACTGACCATAGTAAACACTTTGTGGTTTCAAAAATGTATTTTGTGAAACAAAAGAATGGTTCTTTGAATTAAAACCATTTCTAGTCAAATAGAAATGTGGTTTATTTATTAAAAATGATTTTGGAAGAAAACCTTTGGAAAATGTTTTGTTTAAAACTCTCTGACCCCAAACACCAAGTTTTATAGTTTGAAAACATATTTGGTGAACCCTATAGATTAATGCCTTAGTAAAAATATTTCTACACCACATAAAATGATACTTTGTTTGAAAATGGTTTTTGTAGTGAAACCTTGTGCAAATGACTTTGCCACTTTACAAAATGACCAATTTGTGTTTTCAAATGTTTATGACCCATTAGGAACCACTTTTAAAAAAAAACAAAGATTGGCATGCTTGCATGCATTACTTTGACTTTGTCTTTTTATGTGTTGATTTGCTTGATTGGTAGATTGAGTTTGTGCCTTGCTTGATTGATTTGTAGTGACTTGAAGAGTGTGATTGTTGCAAGGACAAGGAGTGAACCTATACTCTACCAAAAAGGCAAGTGATGCTTCATACTTTTTGTCCCATTATTTTCACAATGCACTAGTGATTTTCTCTAAGTAAAACTTGCATGGATTTTGCTAAGTATAAACCTTGCTATAGGAAAACCTAGTAGAGGAAACCTTAGTGGAAATCTTCCTAAGTTAAGATTCCCTCTACTATCAAGCTTAGCCTAGCTAATAGAAAACATGGGTGGAATATATATTCACACTATGGAAAAATATTCTAAGTCTGAGGACTTATGTTTTTGTTTAATAAAACAACTAAGTTAATGAATCACCTGGGTGGAATGGTAATTGCTTGGTGGTTTTTGGTTGAGTGGTTCACAAGGCCCATGTTTATGGTTTACCTTGTGTATCTCACTTGTGGATGGCCACCCAGGAACAAAGAGATTTGAGATGTCAAATGTTGAGAAGCTTCAAGTGCAACCACTTGGCAATATGGGCTCTGCCATGATCATATAGGTTGCAAGAACTTAGCCATATGGATAGAGGGTGGTAGTGTTTGATAGGTTGGAACGCGTCCATTTTGGTCTAAGGGAAGGCTTCTGAAAGATCTTGTCTTGGGAAACCAAGTCTTGTGGGGAAAGTGCACCACCTCTGCAGAGTGTAAAATCTAAGTACTTAGCCATGTCCCTGGTAAAGGACAATTTGAGCATCAAGACATGGAAGCAATCAAGAATCTCATCATTCAAATTTCTAAGTTAAAACTTGTGGTTTGAACAAGGGTTGTTTGAAATCTTCAATCTTTGATTGAGAGAAGCTTTGGAAAAGATTTTGTCAAGACAAAAACTCAGTATTTTCAAATGTTAAGGAAAAATCTATTTTGAGCAATGCAAGCCTCAACTCCACTTAGCCAAATGCATATAGATGATAGACTCCACTATACTACCATAGTATCACTTGCCAATACAATTCAAATGTATTGACCCTTTGTGGCTGTAACTTGTAATGTTGCAGGTTGATTGATTTTAGTGAAGATTGATTGATTAGGATTACAAAGTCTACAACCAACATCTGCCTGTGGCACTTTGAAGATGAAGGACCCCATGCTTATAGTTATTCCGCTTCAATGTAATGTAATAGCCAAATGAGCTATGTATGATGTAATAAAATTATGTTCTTCCTGGTTATAAAGTTATATTATGACCTCTGTTTCTTGATATTACATCTAAACTGTGGATGCTAGCTATTGATCCAGGGACTAGCATTGTAAACACAGGGGACTCCACCTTATGTTGTATAAAGGTTGGGACACTCCCTCTACAGATGGTATCAGAGCACTGTGTTGACTGTAGGATTTGTAAACCTAGGATTGGACAAAACCCTTAGAAAAATAGGAGTTGTATTTGTTCCAAAACTTATTTACCAAAATACTTGTAAACTTTTTCCTCAACCATTTTGGTTTCAACTCTACTTCTCTTCTATTTCAACTTGATGGAAAAAAAACCTACCCCATGGCCAAAGACTACACCATGTGCAAAGGACTACTTCAACTTCTTCAATTCTAATGACTTCAACATTTTCAACATATTCACCAAGGACTTCCAACTTGGATATCACTAAGGACTACAAGTGAGACAAGTAAATCTTTCTCAAGATTTAGAGACTGAGGGAATGCAAAAGTTAGAAGGAGCCTACATCACTTGAAGTATTGTGACCAAAAGTTTTTCCAAGGAAACCAAGATCTCAAGTAAGAAGAAGCAACCAATAATGATGAAGAGAATCACAAGTGAACCATGTAGATGGACCACCATTTATAGTTAAAGTCAAACACACCAACTTATATGGTGTAACAAAAATATTTTGTTGCCTAAAGATAAGCTTGAAACTTGTTGTTTGAGTGGAATGTTTGTTTGTGATTGCTTGCACATTGCTTCTGTGATTTGTGATGTGTGTGAATAGAATTATTCCCTTAGAAATTTTGTTGCCTATTCTAATCCCAATCCAACCCAAACAGATGACTACTTCAAGAGACTCCAACATCAAGGTTGATGACAACAACAACAATCAAGAGGACAACATGAGAGAACTTATAGCAACCCAAAACCAGTTGAGCCAAGAGACAACTCAGCTTTTAGCTAACAACAATGGACTAGACCCATCCATACAAAGGATTTTGAAACTTCAATCCCAATTGTTGCAAGGATTGGTTACTCAAATGACCAACATGGGAGAAAACTTTTCCCAAAGAGCTAATGACAACAAGGATGACAAAGAGGCTATTCTAGAAGGAACCCAAGCTAGCAATATTTTTAGAGACAAGGATCATGCATCCAAGGAACATGAAGATCAATGCCCCAAGAAGAGAGAAAGATCTCCCACCTATGAAGAACATGAACTAGAAGAACTCCTAGCTTTGGAGAGACCCAAAAGGAAGAAGAAGAAATGCCCCAACCCTAACAAGGAAGATATTACTCAAGTACAATGTTTCAACTGCAAAGAGATGGGACATTATGCCAATGAATGCCCAGAAAAGAAGAAGAATCAAAGAAACAAACAAGAGGCAATGATACCAAAGGAAAAGAAAGATATCAGCCAAGTGATGTGTTTCAAATGCAAGGAACTAGGCCACTATGTAAACAACTGTCCAGGAAAGAGGAAGCCTAAGATAAACCAACCTATAAAAGATCTCAGCTTTGTCACATGTTTCAAGTGTGAAAACAAAGGACACTATGCAGATGTTTGCCCATAGAAGTTTCCCCAGGATCCCAAGAAGGCCAATATGTAAATTTTTGTTTGAAAATTTTTAAGGGTGGTAGTACCCTAGATGCTTTTGAGCCAACATTGTAACCCCTAGCCTCCCAAATCTCGGGACGAGATTTATTTTAAGGGTGGTATCCTGTCACATCCCAAGATTTTCCAAATCTTGTAATGTGAAAATAAATGAATAAAATAAAACTTTGTTTGATTTTCAAGGCCAGAAGAAACTTTTTGAATCCAATTGGGAACTTTCAAAACCTATTTGGATCAAATGAAATCCTAAAGTGATTTAAAAAGTTAAATAAACAATAAACTTCAAAATATTTAGACTTACTATTTTGGATCTTTTAAATAAAAGGTTTTGGCTTTCAAAAGAAAAAGTGGATTTCTAAATAAAGATTATTTTATAAAGCCAAATTAAACCTTAGCCAAGCTTTTGAAATAAAACCTTTTGTTTTGGATAAAAATAGCAAAGGTTTATTTAAATAAATTAATAAGGATTTAATATCCAATTTTATCTAAATAAAAGGTTTTACCCTTTAAAATGAAACATCAAAACTTATTAAATTATTTTAAATAAGTTTTCCAAATATTTTATATTCTCAAATAAAACCTACTGAAGTGTTTTGACTTTATTTTAGATTTCAAAATAAATATCTTAATAAAACAAATCCTATTTGATTTAATAATGAAAGTCTATTGTATTTAATTAATAATGGACCCTAAAATAAAAGGTTATTTTGTTTTAAACAAATTTCCAAAGTATTCTTTATTTCCAAATGAAACCTACTGATTTGGTTTTGAAAATATTTGGATTTCAAATGGAGATTTTATTAAATAAATCAAACCCTATTTGATTAAATAACTATGGTCTATTATATTTAATAGATCCTAAAAAGAATAAAAAAAATTTAGGATTTGGTTTATGTTGATAAACAGAACCAAAAACTCATTACAAGTTTGGAAATGTTTGAATTGTTTGAATGTTTGATTTGTTGTTTGATTTGTGAATTGATTTTCAAAACAGAAAATAGATTTGGAAAAAGGAAAAACATCCAGGAAGGAAAAAAATATGAAAACAGACCCAGCCCAACAAAATGGCCCAACAGCCCAGTCCAGCCCACCTGTTCCCTTGCCCCGAACCGTTTTCTTCACCGCAAAAAGAACCCGCTAAACAGCTGACTGGTGGACCCAACTCCCTCCCTCTCTCTCGCTGACGAATGGGACCCACTCGCCTGTTCATCGTTTTCACCCGCGCCGGCCGTTTTCTCCCCTCGCTCATCGCCGTTTCTGCCGCTGTAAATCCTTGTAAATTCGCGTGAATGCACGAGTTATTATCAACAGCAATGACGCGCCCTTATACGCCCATTCCTCCTCTCTCATTTTCCCCAAGTAGCACTCCCTCTCTGCCCCTAGCCTGCGAGAATCGCCTGCTCGAACCCTCTCTGTCTCCGACGAGGTTCTCGACCGATTCCGGCGAGCACAAATCGCCCCACTTCCCCTCGACCACCCTAGCGTGACCCCCATCACCCTACGCATCTCCCAGAACCAACCCCTCGTCCGCGCGTGCTCTAGAACGCCGACAAGGAACACGACCGAGCGCCGCCGTCTTCTGCCGTTCTCCGACGACGTCACCCCAGTAAAATCCGACCACCCCTCTCTTCCCCGTGGATACGATGATGACCGCCATGCTCTCGCGGACCTAATGGTGCTATTCGTTTGTCCTAGGGTGCCCCTTATCCTCGCCTCGACGACCTCCAGGACCACCCGAGGCTCAGTTCATCTCCGGCGAGCAATCCCAACTGTCCCTGAGCGCCCCTCGACGGACAAGCCACACGTTGAGAATCAGCACGACGCCACGAACACGGTGAGCTTACTCCCTCCCTTTCTCGCTTCCTGCCTCGCCAGCGCCGCCACCATCTGGCCGCTCCGCCGCTCGCCGTTGACCTAGCGCCGCCAGTTCTTGGACAGGCAGTAGCAGCCGTCCGATACAGATCCGAGGCACACGATTGAATGACTTATCGAAAGGGTACGAGTGAACCTGTGCCGCACGATACACTTCAGATCCTGCGGTCCACGTTGCCGATCCAGCCGAACCGGTATCATCCAACCAGAACGCGACGCGTGGCCAGATCTGTTTCAAAACAGAATTTGAAAAACAGATTTAAGTGCCATTTTGAAACCACTATAACTTTTGATCCACACGTCCAAAAATTGCAAATTTTATATCAATGGATTCAGTGGAACAAGCCCTAGCCAATCATGCCCTTTGTTTAGCAAAAAGCTTCTGGAAAAATGGTTGTTTTTGCAGAAACATTTGTATGCTTGTTAAGGATGTAAAAATTGTTTAAAAATGAATTTGGGAATAAAATCTTTGGCAAATGTTGTGTTTTGAACCTACTGACCATAGTAAACACTTTGTGGTTTCAAAAATGTATTTTGTGAAACAAAATAATGTTTCTTTGAATTAAAACCATTTCTAGTCAAATAGAAATGTGGTTTATTTATTAAAAATGATTTTGGAAGAAAACCTTTGGAAAATGTTTTGTTTAAAACTCTCTGACCCCGAACACCAAGTTTTATAGTTTGAAAACATATTTGGTGAACCCTATAGATTAATGCCTTAGTAAAAATATTTCTACACCACATAAAATGATACTTTGTTTGAAAATGGTTTTTGTAGTGAAACCTTGTGCAAATGACTTTGCCACTTTACAAAATGACCAATTGGTGTTTTCAAATGTTTATGACCCATTAGGAACCACTTTTTCAAACAAAACAAAGCTTGGCATGCTTGCATGCATTACTTTGACTTTGTCTTTTTATGTGTTGATTTGCTTGATTGGTAGATTGAGTTTGTGCCTTGCTTGATTGATTTGTAGTGACTTGAAGAGTGTGATTGTTGCAAGGACAAGGAGTGAACCTATACTCTACCAAAAAGGCAAGTGATGCTTCATACTTTTTGTCCCATTATTTTCACAATGCACTAGTGATTTTCTCTAAGTAAAACTTGCATGGATTTTGCTAAGTATAAACCTTGCTATAGGAAAACCTAGTAGAGGAAACCTTAGTGGAAATCTTCCTAAGTTAAGATTCCCACTACTATCAATCTTAGCCTAGCTAATAGAAAACATGGGTGGAATATATATTCACACTATGGAAATATATTCTAAGTCTGAGGACTTATGTTTTTGTTTAATAAAACAACTAAGTTAATGAATCACCTGGGTGGAATGGTAATTGCTTGGTGGTTTTTGGTTGAGTGGTTCACAAGGCCCATGTTTATGGTTTACCTTGTGTATCTCACTTGTGGATGGCCACCCAGGAACAAAGATATTTGAGATGTCAAATGTTGAGAAGCTTCAAGTGCAACCACTTGGCAATATGGGCTCTGCCATGATCATATAGGTTGCAAGAACTTAGCCATATGGACAGAGGGTGGTAGTGTTTGATAGGTTGGAGCAACGTCCATTTTGGTCTAAGGGAAGGCTTCTAAAAGATCTTGTCTTGGGAAACCAAGTCTTGTGGGGAAAGTGCACCACCTCTGCAGAGTGTAAAATCTAAGTACTTAGCCATGTCCCTGGTAAAGGACAATTTGAGCATCAAGACATGGAAGCAATCAAGAATCTCATCATTCAAATTTCTAAGTTAAAACTTGTGGTTTGAACAAGGGTTGTTTGAAATCTTCAATCTTTGATTGAGAGAATCTTTGGAAAAGATTTTGTCAAGACAAAAACTCAGTATTTTCAAATGTTAAGGAAAAATCTATTTTGAGCAATGCAAGCCTCAACTTGTAACACCCTCAGAATCGGACCTATGCAAGTTATAGCGAAACCCGCCAAACCCGCATAGAAACGATTCAAAGGTGCCCACCAGGCACTTGCGTGCGGGTGGAAAACGAAGTAATAACATTACACAACAGTCCTCGATGGGACCCACAGAACATATATAAATAACAGCGACTCCATGAGTCAAGAATACAGATATATGGTACAAAGATCCAAATCACCTTGAAAACGATGGAGCGTCCGACTACGGACAAGATGAAAATGGGGCTAAGAGCCCTGAAGAATAACCAATGGCGTCCATAACCCTGCCCAGGCCAAGCCGGAAGGGTAACCCTGCTAACGACGTCGACCTCAAAACCTGCTTAAACAAAAGGGGTGTCGACAAAGGGCAAAGGAAAAGAGGAGGCCAAGATCGAGGCCAAGACAGGCGAGGCTAGAATTCGGCGGTCCTCGCCTACATAGGTATGGTGGACTGAAGCGGCAACATGCACTAAACAACCTATAGAGACTCGGTACAACTGGCGACTATCAGAGAGGGGCAAGATAGACCTATCCGGAACCAACATGATTCTACCATCAGACAAACCCGTCCTGGTGTTTCCCCCTCGAGACCAAACGAGGAATTCAACCGAGGAACTCACACCGTTGGCAGTTTTATTTATTCAGTTATCGTTGCAGCAATTACTAGTCGGGTATAGATAATCATCCTGATGAAGTAAGCAGTGGGCAATTTTAGTTAACCATTCCGTTATAGTTACAACACTTACTAATCAGATATAGATAGCATGAGATAACCCAAAACCCAGCAGTTGTTGGTACTTTTATTAAGCCATTCCGTTGTAGTTGCAATACTTACTAGTTAGGTACAATGGTCGCAAGCGACAACCAAAACAAGCAATTGTGGGCAGTTTTATTTAGCCATTCCATTGTAGTGGAACTGATTACTAGTCATTATAAAGTCAAGTTTATAGCACTACTTTAGTTATGCTTGTCTATGGTCGAGATACTGTGCTCCAAGTCGTCCATAACCGCGGACACGGCTTTCAGAAAGTATTACCCGGTCGGGGTGCACCAATAGCAACACACGCTCGATCAACCTCGGAAAAACCAAATCAAAACCCAACGAGGCCTTCACGACAAAGCAATCACAGGATTCAGAAATATTTTAGGGGGCCACCCCATTGAGTACACCCGCAACGAAGCTAGCTGACTCCGAGACGGACTCAAGGTTTGCGTCAGTGGCTGTAAACGACTGGGAACCCGAAAACTCGGGGTGTCGATACCGCAAAAACACTCCGCTTACCTAAACAGTACAGTGTGCTCCTCGCACAAACGTAAAAACAAAAGTAGCATGGCATAAGTACAGGATAGTAAATAAAACCTCAAACTAGTTTGTGGCCCCAAGAAATAAGACTGAATCAAGCTCTGGCTCAGGGGGGTCCCATATACCTCCC
This sequence comes from Avena longiglumis, assembly GCA_030063025.1. NCBI lineage: Eukaryota > Viridiplantae > Streptophyta > Magnoliopsida > Poales > Poaceae > Avena > Avena longiglumis. The sequence goes on along the minus strand of CP125979.1, from coordinate 444,528,911 downwards.
GGATGTGGTTAGCACGATAAAACAAGGAACAGGTATCAAGTACTCGGGGTCCTACGGGACACAAGTGGGCGTTCGGAAACCAAATATTATCTATCACCCACCGATGCCTCTGCTTACTTCAATTTTAGTTGTTAAACAGGAATTTAAAATGAACGATAAGTAAAGCCATGATTATCTCCAAGTCAAACATGCGGCAATACACCAACAACTGTGGCACTTGACGACGCGCAACAGCACTTGAGCAAGCGACTACGACGCGCAAGTCCAACTATCTACCAAACAACAGGTAATAGGATGTGTCCAAGGCAATACAAGGCTGCAAGGGATATCACGGGTACGAAAACTAGAGCATCGCAACACAGATAGCAATAGATCAACAGGAGGGAAATAAATACTATAAAAGTAAGATAGGTAGAAAGAGGGAGATACTCGCCTGAAAACATTGTCGAGGGTTCATCCGAAGGTCGGGGCGAAGCTCACATCAACTCAACGGCCTTATCCGTGAAGAAGCAAAACACTAGAATAAACACCGGATGCAATATTTAATACAACGGCAGAAGATCGGCATGATGCATGTATGATGCATGACATGGCAAGGGTGCGATGCGATTAGGTCAATATTAAGTGGAACCGGGGTCCCGACAATTATTTAGATGGTTCAAGTTATTTAGAACCCCCGCAATTTAAATGTTATTTGAACATGGCAAAAGATAGCACCGCTTCGCTACACAAGTTTTAAATGAGGCCGATATGAGACTAGATTTGCCCGCATATGGGCCCCATATTTAATTATTAGGTGAATCGGCATAAGGCCCCCAAACCAATGATATGCATGCGAGATGAATGACAATTTAATATGCGACAAGGTTATATTTCATTTATAAAAATAGGGTTTGCGGGAAGGGGGTTCACACATTAGGGGGTCGCGACGAACTTGGGGTTCCGGGGGTTCGGGGTCGGTCTCAGGTTCAGGGTTCGATGGAAACGTTCTCGGACTCCGGGATCGTTCTCAGATTACTGGGTAGATCTTGTCGCGTCCGGGAAGCAGGACTTGTTTCGGCGTCAGGGGCGCATCGGACTCGTCCTGATCGCTGTCGTTCTTGTCGCATTCGTGGTCTTCGGGTCATGTCGACGGTCCTAGTGTCCTCGATGGAGAACTCGGTGTTCCGTGGAGGCGATATCATCGGCTCCTCCCCAAGGCCTTGGGGTTCGCCCGTCGGGGGTCGCTAACGAGCTTGTGCGGTACCAGGTACCTCATAGCCCTCCTTCGGTTCCTGGATGTCGATGGGGCTCTTGGACCTTGACGTCGCGGTGACGGCGTGCTTAGGGGCCTTGGCCACAAGGAAGTAGAACTTGGCGATGGGGTCTTCGGGTCCGGACTTTGCCTTCGGGAACAGGGTCTTGCGTTCCGGTCCTCTTTGGGTTGGGGTTCTCAGTGCCGGTAGATCTTGGCGTACCACCAGCTCGAGCTGGCCTTGAACACGCATACACGCACGGGGAGGACGCGGAGCTCGGGGCCGGACGGTGACTGCGCCAGGGGAGAGGGCGCCATGATCGACGGCGTACGCACCCATCCAGAGCGCGGATGGGCTTGGCGAGGCAGCGGCACGGGCTCAGAGGCGAAGCTCCAGCGAGGCACGCCGCTTCGTGGGAAGAGGCGGGCAGAGAGGTGGCCGGTAGGTGCACGAGGCAAGTGGGCGCCAGGGGAACCGTGGTCATGAGGACGCTGGGCGCTGGGGCAGCAGAGGGCGGCGGACGGAGGTGGTCGGCTGGCCGAGGAGCGCCAGGCGAGAAGGCGGTGGCGACGGCGAGGCCGACGGCGAGGTGCGTGAGAGGCGCCAGGCGGGAGCGGTGGAGCCCGGGAGGCGCCGGGCGCATGAGGCGCGTCAAGGGGCGCTGTGGCAGGACGAGGCGGAGGAGGGCGACGCGGGCGGTGGTGCGGGGCACGGGAGGAGCTCATGACGGGCGAGGACGCGGCTCGGCCGAGGAGGAAGGAGAGGCGGAGGGTCGAGGTCGGGGGGGCGGACCTGCAGGCCGAGGGGGAGGTGGCAGGCCATGAGCCGGGCGAGGTGGCGTGGCGGGCGGCGGTTGAGAGGGAGATGGCGGGCGGCGGTTGAGCGAGAGGGAGGTGGGGAGAGGACGCGTGCGGGGAAGAAACGCGTGGGGGGAGAGGGAGGATGGGGGACAGGCGGGCCAGGGGTAGGGCCGGTGGTGGGACCGGCGTCGCGTGGGGGTGGGTGTGGCCGGCTGGGTGCTCTGCGTGTGTGCTGTGTGGTGTGTGTTGAGTGGGTGCTGGGGAGAGGGTAGGATGAGGTGGCTAAGTTTGATAGGGTGGGGGGAATGGCCAGGGTGACGTGGCGACATAGGATAGGCTGGGGTGAGGTGGAGGGGGGGTTGGGTAGGTTAGGTTGGGTAGATGTAGGATTTTAGGTGGACCGTTTGTATTTCTGGGGGTGGTCGTTCGGGTCGATTCGGCCCGTTTGACTGCCCCTACTAAAATAATTTAAAATTTTATTTGTTTAAAACAAGACTTATGCAGACCGATAGCAGACAAAACAAAATAATCCGGTGACCCGGTGTTTGCGTTTGAATAAGGACGGGGCGTTTAGAAAACACAACCAGGTTTTTCTGCAAATAGTTTTATGCAAGCAAATGCAAGATGATGACGATGCTCAAATGCAATGTGGCATGATGACATGAGCATGCGGTCATGATGATGCAATGCACAAAATCAACGCGATTTTCTAGTAGTGGTTTTGCGGGATGCCACACAACTCCACTTAGCCAAATGCATATAGATGATAGACTCCACTATACTACCATAGTATCACTTGCCAATACAATTCAAATGTATTGACCCTTTGTGGCTGTAACTTGTAATGTTGCAGGTTGATTGATTTTAGTGAAGATTGATTGATTAGGATTACAAAGTCTACAACCAACATCTGCCTGTGGCACTTTGAAGATGAAGGACCCCATGCTTATAGTTATTCTGCTTCAATGTAATGTAATAGCCAAATGAGCTATGTATGATGTAATAAAATTATGTTCTTCCTGGTTATAAAGTTATATTATGACCTCTGTTTCTTGATATTACATCTAAACTGTGGATGCTAGCTATTGATCCAGGGACTAGCATTGTAAACACAGGGGACTCCACCTTATGTTGTATAAATGTTGGGACACTCCCTCTACACTCTATCCCTTACATTATTTGATTATCCCATGTGCTTACCAAAGGAGGATGAATGTTATGTTCCTGTGGATCCTTTTGAAATATCTACTTTGGATAAAACCTGTGAAGGTTTTAATCCCACTATTTTTGAGCTTGATAAAAATTATGTGTTTGTAGATCATGAAAAGCATGCTTTATGTGATAGCTATATTGTTGAGTCTATTCATGATGCTATTGAAAATTATTATGAGAGAGGAAGGTATGGTTGTAGAATTTTTCACGGTACCGAAACACCTCTCTATGTGCTGAAAGTTTTGAAGTTACTCTTGTTTTATCTTTCTATGCTTGGCACCTTGTTCTTTGTGAATTTATTTGTGTACAAGATTCCTATGCATAGGAAGTGTGTTAGACTTAAATGTTTTTTGAATTTGCTTCTTGATGCTCTATTTTACCTCAATTCACATTCCTTATGTGAGCATCTTCTCAAGATTTTGTGCCTAACTTAAAGGCGTTAAAGAAAAGTACTTGTTGGGAGATAACCAAGAGTTTACTTGAGTATTGGAATTCATTACTTCAGTAATGACCTCTACTTATCCTTTTTGTTTCCTTTTTGTGCCAAGTATGAACTCTAATGAGAGGGAAGTAAGATTTGGGGAGTTGTTGTCCCGAAACAGATTTCTTTCATCCACCAAAAAAATTCGTGACAAGTCTCTGTAACTCGGATTGAGCTCAAAATTTACGAATAAATCCCCCAGTACGTTAGATAACTTTTGTTAGTTCAACACTTTTTGATTTGAGCAACAGAAGATGTTCGAAAAAATCAGTTTCTACCTGCTTGTCTGTTTTGACAGATTTCTGCCATTATTTGCATTTGCTTCTTATTGATTCCTTTTTGAGTTCTCTTTAGGTGAATTGAGCTTTTTGAAGGAGTTGCTACAGTAGCTTGTGTTTTTAGTAAAAAGTCTTGTTGTTACAAAGCTTTGCCAGTGGTCTAATATCTTTTGAATAAACTAATGTTGCTAATGAAGATTGTGTGAAGTTTTGTATGAAGGAAAAATTTCAGATGTAGAGAGAGAATGATGCAGTGAGATGAAGAATGGACAAAAGCTCAAGCTTGGGGATGCCACCATGGTGTCACCCCAATAAATATCCAAGAGGTACAAGCGTCAAAGCTTGGGGATGCCCAAGGCATCCCCTTCTTCATCAATAAAAAGCTCAGGTCTGTCTAGACACTTTGTTTTTATTGTTTCATGCACAGTTGTGTTATTCTTGGAGCGTCTTAGTTTTCGTTTGCTTTGCTTAGGTTGTTTAGTTTTCTTGAATAAAGTAGTTTGGACCCCCTGTTCTCGCTGTGTTGTTTTGCAAATAAGTTTGCTTGGTGTTGGAAAGGAGTAGTAAGTTCTTGCTTGAAGTGCAAGAGGAGCTTGCATTGACTGCGACTTAGACTTTAGCATGACATGCTAGGTGTTGTTTTAACATTATACATAGTGATTATTGCTGTAGCATGTATTGTTCCAAACAATTGGGATTGCTTAGTGTGCCTTGAAGAAAAATTATGCGTTGTTTTATCATGCAAAAGCATAGTATTGTGGTATTCTCCTTTGATGCTTTTCTTGGGTTGATTTGGCACATGCTTACACCATATTATGACTATGACAAGTCACCATTAGCCTCTATGATCATTTAGTCCTTGACTTGTAGTACCACTCTTTGCTTTGATTAGTATGCTTTGTTGCTCTGCATGATTATGGCCATTATGCTCTCTTAGTTGGTTGCTCCCAATCTTTTGCTAGCCTCCACTTGTATGAGTAAGTTCTAATTATGCTTCCAACTCCCAAGAAACCAAGTTATTCCAAAGTGTCCACTATAAACTCCTATGCATGGTGTGTTACACCATTCCAAGTATATTCTTGTTTTCAACTATCTTCCAATTAAAAACTATTTTGTTACGTGAAAACTTAGTGATTAAAGCACTCACGAACTTGATGACACACTTTATATTCTTTGCCCCTAATAAACTTGAACCATTGTGACAACTTTGTTGTATATGCTTGCACTTATAAGTTGTAATTAGCAGAACCGTGCTGTCACGGGGAACGTTTTCAACATTGCACTTGTACTTTGTACTCAGTTGATATCATGCTCATTTGTTCATGGATGTCACCGGTGTGAAATAAAGAGAGAACTTGTAAGTCCATGGAGTTTGTATTCTGTGTTAGAGAAACGCCTGGGCCGCTAGCCTAAGCCATGCCTAATCATGGTGGAAACTTGCAGCATCACCATAGTGAGCTATCTATGAAGCATCCTCAATAAAAAGCTATGCATATGGTAAATAAAAAGATTGTTGAGATGCTCATTGTCTGCTTGCCTTGTCATTTTGGTCATGGGAAAGCTCTTGTACCATGTGCGAGGGGTACCCCGTTGGCGGTTCTCAATGATATGCAAATACTTACAATGACAAGAACTTACCTGGGCCCAAAGTTGAGTATGCATGAGGTGTGGCCCTCGTATTCAAGGGACTTGAGATTGCCAACTTATACTTCGTCAAGCATATACTCCATCTTTGCCACTTTAACCTTAACCACTTCAAGATGCTTACAATTGGGGCAATGAGGGCTGAAAGCTAACAAGTACCATAATTTTTGGAAGCTGTTTTTGAAACTTGTAATCCCTGCTTCATTTACAAAAAGACTTTTCTTCCACTACTATTGATTCTCCACCTTCTACCTTTACGCACCATTAAGAGAGCATAGTTGTCATTCTGTGTGCAGTGTTCCAAAGCTTATTGATTGATGCATATTGTGATATTACTTGTTCTTGTGCTATTTTTTTCTAGTCACCCTTGTGAACTTTGAAGGTGTCCTATGCATATATATTGCTACTCTATGAGGGACAAGCTGATTGCCACTATGTCATGTTTTTTGTATGTGAAACAAACAAACGTTTTTCAATGCATGTTATTCATGATCTTTGTTTGTAGCCTTTCATGTTGCATGCATAGTTACTATGTACTATGTTGGAATTATGCCCTAGAGGCAATAATAAAGATGTTATTATTATAATTCTTATTCATGATAAAGTTTATATTCCATGCTAGAATTGTATTAAGCGGAAACTTTAATACTTGTGTGGTTTGTGAACAACACCGTGTCCCTAGTACGCCTCTATGGACTAGCTCATTGATTGATGATGGTTAAGGTTTCCTAACCATAGACATGAGTTGTCGATTAATAATGAGATCATATCATTGGGAGAATGATATGATGGACAAACCCAAATTTAAGCGGAGCAATTAGATCGTGTCATCGTGCATCTTTGCGAAGCTTTTCTTATGTCAAATATTGTATTCCTTAGACCATGAGATAATGCAACTCCCTGGTATCGGAAGAAAGCTTTGAGGTCATCAAACGTCATCCTATGAGAGGGTGATCATAAAGGTGTCTCTCAGGTGATCGGAAAGTACCTGTTGGGTTGTATGTATCGAGATGGGATTAGTCCCTCCCAAGTCGGAGATATATACTTCGGGCCCACTCGGTAATAGATGTCAACACCTCTTGCAAGCACGTGCTTAAGGAGTTTATCACAAAGTGATATCGGATTACGGAACGAGTAAAGTACTTGTTGTGAACGAGATTGAACTAGGTATGCCGGTACCGACGATCGAATCTCGGGCAAGTAAAATATCGCGAGACGAAGGGAATATATATATATGGGATTGATTGAATCCTGGCATCGTGGTTCATCCGATATGATCATCGATGAATGTGTGGGAGTCAATATGGGTTTCCAGACCCCCCTGTTGATTATTGATAAAAGATCATGTCTACATATTCTCGAACCCGAAGGGTCAAACACTTAACGTGTATAGACACTAGGATAGATTGGATTATTGGTTTATGAGTTTTTGTTCGGAGTCTCGGATGAGATCCAGGACGTCACGAGATGTTCCGGAATGGTCCGGAGAATAAGATTCATATAAGGCAAAGCAGATTTTGGAGTTCAGAATTGTTTCGGGTTATTCGGTATTGTACCGGAAGCTTCTAGAACCTTCCGGAGTGGGACCAACCTGGCCCCACTTGTCGGGAGGGGGAGTGGGCCTACGAGGGAGTGCCCTGGCCGCATTGGGCCAGGGGAACAAGGCCCCATAGGCCCAGCCGTCCAAGCCTAGGGGAAAACCCTAGGGGAGCTTCTAGAAGGGGGGGACTTGCCCCCCACTCCTCCCTCCTTGGCCGCCGGCCCTAGGGCTTGGGGGAGGGGCAAGGGCCAGCTGCCCACCCCTCTATATAAAGAGGGCTGGGGGCGCACCCTCCCCACACCTCCTCCTCAAGCCCTAGCCGCCCTGCTGCCCTCCTCTCTCTCTCCCTCCCGACTGCGCGTAGGCGAAGCCCTGCCGCAAGAAACTCTCCACCGCTTGCACCACGCCGTCATGTTGTAGATCCAATCCATATCTCCACCCCACTTGTTGGACCGAGGAAGGAGGAGACGTCGAGGTGCCGCACATGTGCATCTCTCGGAGGCATCGCCACTTGCGGTGTTAGATCGGATCGGATCGCGAGGAGGAGAAGCGAGTACGACTACATCAACCACGTTCCGTTGAACGTTCCGTTGTGCGAATCTTCAAGGGTATGAAGATATCATGTACCCCCCCTCGTTGTTTGCATCTCCTATATTAGATCTTGGCTTTCCCGTTCGCATTCATAGAATTTTTTTGATTTACTATGCTGTGAAACCCTTTAGTGGTATCAGAGCTAGATCTATGTGTAGATGTGTTTCACGAGTAGAACGCAACATGCTTGTTGCGGGCATTGATGTTTTCTGTTGCAAGCCTCTTGTTTGTGTACTTCTGATGACACGGGATAGTGAGATCGAAGCGGTCCAGGCAACTTTATGCGACCTCGTTCGTGAGACCGGCTCCGCACTTGACGTGTGGCTTGTTCCACACATGCGGCTGGTGGATGCTAGTTTCTCTCACTATAGTTGTCATGGGATTTACACCGGAGTTTGACAACCATAATATCACCGTTGTGGCTTTCCGTAGGTAAGAATCGTTCTTAGCTTGTTACTCCCATAAGCCACGTAAAACATGCAACAACAAAGTAGAGGCGTCTAACTTGTTTTTGCAGGGAGTGTTTTCTGTGATATGGTATGGCCCAAGATGTGATGTGTATGTTGTATGCAATGATCATGTTTTGTAATGTTTCACGACTTGCATGTCGATGAGTACACAACCGTAGGAGCCATATGGTTGTCTTTATAATTGTGTATGACGTGTGTCAACTTCTTATACGCCATGTAGTAGCTTTACTTTATCGCTAAGTAGTTAGCAATAGTCGTTTGCTATTCATGGTGGAGGCAATCATTGTGAGTGATGGAGATCATCTTGTACGCACAAGATGGAGATCATTGCGCGAAGATTGGCTATACCATGTCACATAAAGTTATATGCATGTGATGTTTATCCTTTTATGTATCTTATTATGCTTAGATCGCGACGGTAGCATTATAAGATGATTCCTCACTTAAAGATCAAGATAAAACCATGTTCTCCCCATGTATGCACCGTTGCGAAAGTTCGTCGTGTTCAAGCATCACGTGATGATCGGATGCTATAAACTCTACGTTCACATACAACGGGTGCAAGCCAGTTTTGCACACGCGGAAACACTTGGGTTTGACTTGACGAGCCTAGCATGTACAGACATGGCCTCGGAACACATGAACCGAAAGGTTAAGCATGAGTCATATGAATGATATAATCGACACTTCGTTGTCCACCATTGAAACCACATCTCTTCTCGTGAAGATCGGATTAGGTGTGGTGAATTTGGATCATGTTCACTAAACAACTTGAGGGATGTTGAATTTAGTGGGAGTTCATATAGTAATTTGATTAAGTTGAACTAGTTATCATGAACATAGTCTAAATTGTACTTGCAAATTTTGTAGATCAAATGGCTAAGTCCAACTTCAACTTCAATGTTTTTCCTGAGAAATAAAAGCTTAAGAACAATGGGTCTAACTTCACCAACTGGTTCCGCAATCTGAGAATCATTCTCTCTGGCGGACAAAAGGACTATGTCCTTGAGAAAGCTCTAGGTGACGCCCTGCTGTAGATGTGCCGGCTGATGAGAAAGCTGTTTATCAGTCGCGCACGGATGATTATGGTGTGATTAAGAGAACCATGTTGTTTGCTATGGAATCGTACCTTCAAAATCGTTTTGAAGATTTCCCCGGGCCCTTTGAGATCCTTGAGGAACTGAAAACTATGTTTCAGACTCAGTCTGCTCGAGAGATATGAGATCTCTAAGAAATTCTTTAACTGCAAGATGGAGGAAGGGAGTTCCGTTAGTGAGCACGCCATAAAGATGTCGGGCTACACTCAACGCCTTGAGCAACTGGACTGCAAGATTCCAGAGGAGCTCAAGATTGACAGGGTTCTGCAATCACTCCCTCCTAGCTACAAAGGCTTTGTAGTTACTCATAATCAGATTGGTTCCACTGATACGATCACCGAGCTCTTCGCAAAGCTGAAAGTTGTGGAGTTGGACATCAAGAAAGATAATCATGTGTTGATGGTCAACAAGCCCCCAGTTTAAGAAAGTTAAGGTTGCAAAGAAGCCCTTCAAGAAAGGCGGCGGCAAGCGCGTTGCCCCTGCTGAGAAGAAGCTCAAGTCTGGACCTAAGCCGGACACTGAGTGCTTCTATTGCAAGGACAAGGGTCACTGGAAGTGCAACTGTCCGAAGTACTTAGCGGACAAGAAGGCTGGCACCATCAAAGGTATATTTGATATACATGTTATTGATGTTTTCCTTACTAGCCCTCGTTGTAGTGCCTGGGTATTTGATACTGGTTCAGTTGCTAATATTTGTAACTCGAACAGAGCTGAGAATAGACGGCGGATAGCGAGGGATGAGGTGACGATGCGCGTTGGCAACGTATCAAGAGTTTATGTGATGGCCGTCGGCACACTCTCCTTAGTTTTACCTTCGGGATTAGTTTTAAACCTCAATAAATGTTATTATGTGCCTGCGTTGAGCATGAACATCATATCTAGATCGTGTTTATTGCAAGACGGTTATTCATTTAAATCGGAGAATAATGGTTGTTCTATTTATATGAGTAACATCTTTTATGGTCATGCACCTCCCGTGAATGGTTTATTTCTTCTGAATCTCGAAAGGGATGAAACACACATCCATAACATTGAGGCTAAGAGATGCAAGGTAGATAGTGATAATACTACTTATTTGTGTAATCGCCGTCAGGTCATATTGGTGTAAAACGCATGAAGAAACTCCATTCTGATGGACTTTTGGAGTCTCTTGATTTTGAATCATTTGACACATGCGAGCCATGCCTCATGGGCAAGATGATCAAAACCCCGTTCTCCGGAATGATGGAGCGAGCAACAGACTTGTTGGAAATCATACATACCGATGTATGCGGACCAATGAGTGTTTCGACGTGCCGTGGATATCGCTACTTTCTCACTTTTACTGATGACTTAAGTAGATATGGGTATATCTATTTAATGAAACATAAATCTGAAACATTTGAAAAGTTCAAACAATTTCAGAATGAAGTGGAAAACCATTGTAACAGAAAAATTAAGTTTCTACGATCCGATCGTGGAGGTGAATATTTGAGTTATGATTTTCTCACGCATCTTAAAGCAAGCAGAATTGTTTCGCAACTCACGCCACCCGGAACACCACAGCGCAATGGTGTGTCTAAACGCCAGAATCGAACTCTGTTAGATATGGTGCGATTAATGATGTCTCTTACAGATTTGCCGTTATCATTTTGGGGTTATGCATTAGAAACCGCTGCATTCACTTTAAATAGGGCACCATCTAAATCCGTTGAGACGACACCGTATGAACTATGGTTTGGTGCTAAACCTAAGTTGTCGTTTCTTAAAGTTTGGGGATGCGAATCTTACGTCAAGAAGTTGATGCCGGACAAGCTCGAACCCAAAGCGGATAAATGCGTCTTCATAGGATACCCTAAGGAAACTATTGGGTATACCTTCTATCACAGATCCGAAGGCAAAGTGTTTGTCGCAAAGAACGGATCCTTTCTTGAGAAGGAGTTTCTCTCGAAAGAAGTGAGTGGGAGGAAAATAGAGCTAGACGAGGTTGTTGAACCTTCTCTTGAGTTGGAGAGTATCGCAGCACCTGAAATTGTTCCAGTGCCGTCTGCACCGACAATAGAGGAAGCAAATGACAAGGATCATGAAGCTTCGGACGATGCTACTACTGAACGTCGCAGGTCGACAAGGTCACGTGCCCCTCCTGAGTGGTACGGCAACCCTGTCTTAACTGTCTTGTTAGTAGACGACAGTGAACCTGCGAACTATGAGGAAGCGATGATGAGCCCAGACTCTGAGAAATGGCTAGAGGCCATGAAATCCGAATTAGGATCCATGAGCGAAAACCAAGTATGGACTTTGGTGGACCCTCCTAGCGACCGAAAGGCCGTTGAGTGCAAATGGATCTTCAAGAAGAAAACGGACGCGGATGGTAATGTTACTGTCTATAAAGCTCGACTTGTCGCGACAGGTTTTCGACAAGTTCAAGGTGTTGACTACGATGAGACTTTCTCTCCCGTAGCGATGTTTAAGTCCATTTGGATTTTATTAGCAATTGTTGCGTTTCATGATTATGAAATATGACAGATGGATGTCAAGACTGCGTTCCTCAATGGCAACATTGATGAAGAGTTGTATATGATGCAACCCGAAGGTTTTGTTGATCCTAAGAATGCTGATAAAGTATGCAAACTTCAGCGTTCCATTTATGGACTAATGCAAGCATCTCGGAGTTGGAACCTTCATTTTGATCAAGTAATCAAGATCTTTGGATTTGTCCCAAATTGCTATGAAGCTTGTATCTACAAGAAAGTGAGTGGGAGATCAGTGACATTTCTAGTACTATATGTGGATGCCATATTGATTATTGGAAATGACATTGACATGCTTAACTATGTGAAGAGTTATTTAAACAAATGTTTTTCAATGAAAGACCTAGGGGAAGCTGCTTATATATTGGGCATCAAAATCTATAGAGATAGACAAAGCCGCCTGATAGCTTTAAGCCAAAGTACATACCTAGACAAAGTTCTGAAAAGGTTCAGAATGGATAAGGCAAAGAAAGGTTCAGTGCCTATGTTGTCAGGTAAGATATTGAGCAGGGCTCAGTGTCCAGCTATGGTAAATGATAGAGAAGATATGAGCAAAGTGTCTTATGCCTTGGCCATAGGTTCTATCATGTATGCCATGCTGTGTACTAGACCGGATGTGTCCAATGCTCTTAGTTTGACGAGCAGATACCAAAGTGATCCAGGAGTGGAACCTTTGGACCGTGAAGAACATCCTAAAGTATTTAAATAGAACTAAAGAAATGTTCTTAGTCTATGGAGGTGATGAACAACTCGTCGTAAAGGGTTACGTCGATGCTAGTTTCGACACCGACAAGGATGATTCTAAATCTCGCGGGATCTATAGTAGAAGCGGAATACATGGCTGCTGCAGAAGCGTCAAGTGAAGAAGTTTGGATCAGGAACTTCATCACTGAGCTTGGTGTGGTTCCAAGTGCCTTCGACCCACTGGAGATATTGTGTGACAACACTGGCGCCATAGCACTGGCTAAGGAACCAAGATATCATCCAAAGACCAAGCATATCAACCGCAAGTTTCATATAATCCGAGATTATATAACAGATGGAGATCTGAAGATTAGCAAAGTACATACAGATCTGAATGACGCAGATCCATTGACTAAACCTCTTCCACGAGCAAAACATGATCAGCACCTGTAACACCCTCAGAATCGGACCTATGCAAGTTTGAGCAAAATTCGCCAAACCCGCATAGAAACGATTCAAAGGTGCCCACCAGGCACTTTCGTGCGGGTGGAAAACGAAGTAATAACATTACACAACAGTCCTCGATGGGACCCACCAAGAGATATATATACTGACTCAAGAGTCAAGAATACTGAATATAATATACAAAGATCCAAATCACCTTGAAATGATAGGCGTCCAGCTACGGACAAGATGCAAATGGGGCTAAGAGCCTCAAGAATAACCAATGGTCCATAACCCTGCCCAGGCCAAGCCGTAAGGGTAACCCTGCTAACGACGTCGATCTCAAACCTGCTTAAACAAAAGGGGTGCCGACAAAGGGCAAAAGAAAAAGAAGGAGCGTCAGTACTGAGGCCAGTACACGGCGAGTCTAGAATTCGGCGGTCCTCGCCTACATAGGTATGGTGGACTGAAGCGGCAGCGGCAGCATGCACTAAACAACCTATAGAGACTCGATACAACTGGCGGATATCAGAGAGGGGTGAGAATGACCTATCCGGATCCCACCTGAAGCTAACACCAAACAAACCCATCCTGGTGTTTCCCCCTCGAGACCAAACGAGGAAGTCAACCGAAGAACTCACACCGTTGGCAGTTTTATTTATTCAGTTATAGTTGCGGCACTTTACTAGTCAGGTATAGGTAATCATCCTGATAAAGTAAGCAGTGGGCACTTTTAGTTAACCATTCCGTTATAGTGGCAGCACTTACTAATCAGATATGAATAGCATGAGATAACCCTTAAACCCAGCAGTTGTTGTTACTTTTATTCAGCCATTTCGTTGTAGTTGCAATACTTACTAGTCAGGTACAATGGTCGCAAGCGACAATCCAAACAAGCAATTGTGGGCAGTATTATTAGCCATTCCGTTATAGTGAAGCTGATTACTAGTCATTATAAGTCAAATTTATAACAATAAACTTTAGTTATGCTTGTCTATGATCGAGATCTCGTGCTCCAAGTCGTCCATATCCATGGACACGGCTTTGAGAAAGTTTTACCCGGCGGGTGCACCAATAGCAACACACGCCGATCAACCTCGGAAAAACCAAATCAAAACCCAACGAGGCTTTCACATTGAACAATCACAGATTCAGAAATATTTCAGGGGCCACCCTTAAGTAGAATCCATAGCGGAGTAAGCAAGCTCGAGACGGCCTCAAGGTTTGGCTAGACGGCTGTGAACGATCGGGAACCCCAAGCGGGCTTGTCGACACCGCATGAAATCGTGGTCCGATCCTATGATCGACAAAGTGCGTACCTCGCACAATCGTAAATAAAGCGGTAAAACATGGCATAAGTACAGGATCGTAAATAAAACCTCAAACTAGTTTGTGGCCCTAGAAATAAGAATGAATCAAGCTCGGGGTCCCATATACCTCCGGATGTGGATAGCAGCGCAAAATCAAGGAACAGTATCAAGTACTCGGTCTTCTGGGACACAAGTGGGCGTTCGGAAACCAAATATTATCTATCACCCACCGATGCCTCTGCTTATTTCAATTTTAGTTGTTAAACAGAAATTAAAGTGACGATAAGTAAAACTAGAATCATCTCCATCATCAACATGCGGCAATACATCAACAACTGTGGCATTTGACAACACGCGACAACACTTGAGCAAGCGACTACGACACGCAAGTCCAACTATCTACCAAACAACAGGTAATAGGATGTGTCCAAGGCGATATACGGCTGCAGGGGATATCAAAGGGTACGAAAACTAGAGCATCGCGACACAGATAGCAATAGATCAACAGGAGGAATAAAGACTATAAAAGTAAGATAGGTAGAAAGAGGGAGATGCTCGCCTGAAAACATTGCCGAAGGTTCAACCGAGGATCGAAGCTCACATCAACTCAACGGCCTTATCCGCGAAGAAGCAAAACACTAGAAGAAACACCGGATGCAATATTTAATACACGGCAGAAGATCGGCATGATGCATGTATGATGTATGGCATGGCAAGGTGCAATGCAATTAGGTCAAGGTTAAGCGGAACCGGGGTCCCGACAACTGATTATATTGTCCAAGTTATTTAATTACCCCGCAAATTAAATGCTGTTATAACAAGGCAAGATAAGATACCGGTTCGCTACACAAGTTTAAATGAGGCCAATATGAGACTAGATTTGCCCGCATATGGGCCCCATATTTAATTATTAGGTGAATCGGCATAAGGCCCCCAAACCACAGACGAGGATGCATGCATGGACAATTTAATATGCAACAAGTTATATTATGTTATGAAATAGGGGTTCGGGAAGAGGTTCACACATTAGGGTCTCGACGGTCTTGGGGGTTCCGGGGTTCAGGGTTCGACAGGGTCCAGGGTTCGACGGTTCGGGGCTCGGCGGGATCGTTCTCTCGGATAGCAGAGGTAGGTCTTGTTGTTCCGCGAGGAAGGGCTTGGTGGTTCTGACTTCACTTGTCGGTGCCGGACTCAGCTGCGGTAGATCTTGGCGTGTTGGCGTCATCGGATCCATGTCGGCGCACTCGGGTCTTGGCGTCCTCGGGGCATTGGATCTGGGGAAGTACTCGTCGCATCTATCGTCTTCGGGTTGGCTTCAATCGGGTCCACGTCGGAGTACTTGTCGTCCACTGAAGGAGGTCTTGCGTCTAGGGTCTCAGCGATCTTGGCGGTCCCGAGGGTCGGTCTCATGAGGCGGTCTTGATGCTCCGTGATGGAGAACTTGTCGCATCCGTGGCGATCTTGCCGGCCTTCGGGTCATCAACCCCGTGAAGGGGACCTTGGAGCGGCGCCGGGTTCGGGTTCGGTCTTGGCTCCTGTGGTTCGTGCGGCTCCTCGAGGCGAGCTTGGCGAGGGTCCTGGGTACGGCAGCGGGCCCACGAGCAGCTCGGGACGGTGCAGACCGCAGCGGCGGCTGCCGCCAGAGAGGGCCACAGTTGCGCGGTGCCGGGCTCGGGCGTGGAGAGCGGGACCGCCGGAGAAGCGAGCACGGCGGACTCGGCGGCGGCTTGGCGCAGACGGGCGGCGGGCGGTGGAGGGCGAGCGGCAGGAGGCGGCGTGGCCGAGGTCGGGTCGCCGGGGCGGCTCGGAGGCGGCAGCGGTGGCGGGGCAGCGGCGCGGGCGGGCGGCGAGCTTCGGGCGTGGGCGTGGCAGCCAGGCTCTGGCGAGCGCTGGAGCGCCAGAAGGCAGGCGAGCCGGAGGCGTCTTGGCGGCAGCAGCAGTGGCGGCTTGCTGTGGGGATGGCGGGTCCGGCGGATGCGGGAGGCGCGGTGACGGGCCAGGAGGCTCTGGCGGCGGGGCGGTGAAGAGGTGGCAGCGCCGGCGCTGCGTCGGGGCAGGCGGGGCGAGAGGCGGCCTCGGCGCCTGGGAACGACGCGGCGAGGGAGAGAGAACGCGAGAGAGGAGGCGCGGGCGTGGGGCTGGTGGACCTGTGGCCTGTATGAGTGAAGCGGGGTGGACCGGGGGAGGCTGGGACTGGGTCGGGGTTGGGGTGGCCTGAGCGGGGAGGGGGGAAAAAAAGGGGAGTGGGTCTGGCAAGGTGGGGCCAAGGCGGGTGGGACCCAAGAGCAGAGAGAGAGAGGGTGAGGGAGAGGCTGTGAGAGAGGGATAGAGAAAGCGGACCAGGGGGGGCTGTGGTTGGCGGGTGTGGCATGTGGGGTGGGCTGGGTGAGTTGTCTAGGTGGCAGGGTCGGATTGGGTGAGGGAGAGGAGTGGGTGAGGTGGCGAGTGGGGATTGGAGGGGGTGAGGTGGCCAGGGGGTGTGGGTAGGTTAGTTGGTGAGTTAGGATTTAGGGGGGAACAGGTTGGGCCGTTTGTAAAAAAACTGGGGCGGTCGTTCGGGTCGGGTTGGCCCGTTCGACTGCCCCTACTAAAATAAATAAATATTTTATTTGATTTAAACGGCCCGTCTGCAACCCGATAGCGGCCAAAACAAAATATTCCGGGGACCCGGTTTTGGCGTTTGAATAAAAGACGGGGCGTTTTATAAAACAAAACGGGCTTCGCGAAAACAGTTTTGGCAAACAATGCATGATGATGACGATGCAATGCACAAATTCAACGCGATTTTCTAGTAGTGGTTTTGCGGGATGCCACAGCACCTTAGTGCCATGGGTGTTAGATTGTTTCCAGATGTAAACTAGATTATTGACTCTAGTGCAAGTGGGAGACTGTTGGAATTATGCCCTAGAGTCAATAATAAAGATGTTATTATTATAATTCTTGTTCAAGATAAAGTTTATATTCCATGCTAGAATTGTATTAAGCGGAAACTTTAATACGTGTGTGGTTTGTGAACAATACCGTGTCCCTAGTACGCCTCTATGGACTAGCTCATTGATTGATGATGGTTAAGGTTTCCTAACCATAGACATGATTTGTCGATTAATAATGAGATCATATCATTGGGAGAATGATATGATGGACAGACCCAAATTTAAGCGGAGCAATTAGATCGTGTCATCGTGTTCATATTTGCGAAGCTTTTCTTATGTCAAATATTGTATTCCTTAGACCATGAGATAATGCAACTCCCTGGTATCGGAAGAAAGCTTTGAGGTCATCAAACGTCATCCTATGAGAGGGTGATCATAAAGGTGTCTCTCAGGTGATCGGAAAGTACCTGTTGGGTTGTATGTATCGAGATGGGATTTGTCCCTCCCAAGTCGGAGATATATACTTCGGGCCCACTCGGTAATAGATATCAACACCGCTTGCAAGCACGTGCTTAAGGAGTTAATCACAAAGTGATATCGGATTACGGAACGAGTAAAGTACTTGCTGTGAACGAGATTGAACTAGGTATGACGGTACCGACGATCGAATCTCGGGCAAGTAACATATCGCGAGACGAAGGGAATATATATGGGATTGATTGAATCCTGGCATCGTGGTTCATCCGATATGATCATCGATGAATGTGTGGGAGTCAATATGGGTTTCCAGACCCCCCTGTTGATTATTGATAGAAGATCATGTCTACATATTCTCGAACCCGAAGGGTCACACACTTAACGTGTATCGACGCTAGGATAGATTGGATAATTGGTTTATGAGTTTTTGTTCAGAGTCTCGGATGAGATCCAGGACGTCACGAGAGGTTCCGGAATGATCCGTAGAATAAGATTCATATAAGGCAAAGCAGATTTTGGAGTTCAGAATTGTTTCGGGTTATTCGGTATTGTACCGGAAGCTTCTAGAACCTTCCGGAGTGGGAACAACCTGGCCCCACTTGTCGGGAGGGGGAGTGGTCCTACGAGGGAGTGCCCTGGACGCATTGGGCCAGGGGAACAAGGCCCCATAGGCCCAGCCGTCCAAGCCTAGGGGAAAACCCTAGGGGAGCTTCTAGAAGGGGGGGACTTGCCCTCCACTCCTCCCTCCTTGGCCGCCGGCCCTAGGGCTTGGGGGAGGGGCAAGGGCCAGATGCCCACCCCTCTATATAAAGAGGGCTGGGGGCGCACCCTCCCCACACCTCCTCCTCAAGCCCTAGCCGCCCTGCTGCCCTCCTCTCTCCCTCCCTCCCGACTGCGCGTAGGCGAAGCCTTGCCGCAAGAAACTCTCCACCGCTTGCACCACGCCATCGTGTTGTAGATCCAATCCATCTCTCCACCCCACTTGTTGGACCGAGGAAGGAGGAGACGTCGAGGTGCCACACGTGTGCATCTCTCGGAGGCATCGCCACTTGCGGTGTTAGATCGGATCGGATCGCGAGGAGGAGAAGCGAGTACGACTACATCAACCACGTTCCGTTGAACGTTCCGCTGTGCGAATCTTCAAGGGTATGAAGATATCATGTACCCCCCTCGTTGTTTGCATATCCTAGATTAGATCTTGGCTTTCCCGTTCGCATTCATAGAATTTTTTTGATTTACTATGCTGTGAAACCCTCCAGTGGTATCAGAGCTAGATCTATGGGTAGATGTGTTTCACGAGTAGAACGCAACATGCTTGTTGCGGGCGTTGATGTTTTCTATTGCAAGCCTCTTGTTTGTGTACTTCTTATGATGCGGGATAGTGAGATCGAAGCGGTCCAGGCAACTTTACGCGACCTCGTTCGTGAGACCGGCTCCGCACTTGACGTGTGGCTTGTTCCACACATGCGGCTGGTGGATGCTAGTTTCTCTCACTATAGTTGTCATGGGATTTACACCGGAGTTTGACAACCATAATATCACCGTTGTGGCTTTCCGTAGGTAAGAATCGTTCTTAGCTTGTTACTCCCATAAGCCACGTAAAACATGCAACAACAAAGTAGAGGCGTCTAACTTGTTTTTGCAGGGAGTGTTTTCTGTGATATGGTATGGCCCAAGATGTGATGTGTATGTTGTATGCAATGATCATGTTTTGTAATTTTTCACGACTTGCATGTCGATGAGTACACAACCGGCAGGAGCCATATGGTTGTCTTTATAATTGTGTATGACCAGTGTGTCAACTTCTTATACGCCATGTAGTAGCTTTACTTTATCGCTAAGTAGTTAGCAATAGTCGTATTTGCTATTCATGGTGGAGGCAATCATGGTGGAGTGATGGAGATCATACTGGCACGCACAAGATGGAGATCATTGCGCGAAGATTGGCTATACCATGTCACATAAAGTTATATGCATGTGATGTTTATCCTTTTATGTATCTTATTATGCTTAGATCGCGAAGGTAGCATTATAAGATGATTCCTCACTTAAAGATCAAGATAAAACCGTGTTCTCCCCATGTATGCACCGTTGCGAAAGTTCGTCGTGTTCAAGCATCACGTGATGATCGGGTGCTATAAACTCTACGTTCACATACAACGGGTGCAAGCCAGTTTTGCACACGCGGAAACACTTGGGTTTGACTTGATGAGCCTAGCATGTACAGACATGTCCTCGGAACACATGAACCGAAAGTTTAAGCATGAGTCATATGAATGATATGATCGACACTTTGTTGTCCACCATTGAAACCACATCTCTTCTCGTGAAGATCGGATTAGGTGTGGTGAATTTGGATCATGTTCACTAAACAACTTGAGGGATGTTGAATTTAGTGGGAGTTCATATAGTAATTTGATTAAGTTGAACTAGTTATCATGAACATAGTCTAAATTGTACTTGCAAATTTTGTAGATCAAATGGCTAAGTCCAACTTCAACTTCAACGTTTTTGCTGAGAAAGAAAAGCTTAAGAACAATGGGTCTAACTTCACCAACTGGTTCCGCAATCTGAGAATCATTCTCTCTGGCGGACAAAAGGACTATGTCCTTGAGAAAGCGCTAGGTGACGCCCTGCTGTAGATGCGCCGGCTGATGAGAAAGCTGTTTATCAGTCGCGCAAGGATGATTATGGTGTGATTAAGAGCACCATGTTGTTTGCTATGGAATCGGACTTTCAAAATCGTTTTGAAGATTTCCCCGGGCCCTTTGAGATCCTTGAGGAACTAAGAACTATGTTTCAGACTCAGGCCCGTTCTGAGAGATATGAGATCTCTAAGAAATTCTTTAACTGCAAGATGGAGGAAGGGAGTTCCGTTAGTGAGCACGCCATAAAGATGTCGGGCTACACTCAACGCCTTGAGCAACTGGACTGCAAGATTCCAGAGGAGCTCAAGATTGACAGGGTTCTGCAATCACTCCCTCCTAGCTACAAAGGCTTTGTAGTTACTCATAATCAGATTGGTTCCACTGATACGATCACCGAGATCTTCGCAAAGCTGAAAGTTGTGGAGGTGGACATCAAGAAAGATAATCATGTGTTGATGGTCAACAATCCCCCCAGCTTTAAGAAAGGTAAGGGTGCAAAGAAGCCCTTCAAGAAAGGCGGCGTAAGCGCTGTTCCCGCGATAAGAAGCTCAAGTCTGGACCTAAGCCGGACACTGAGTGCTTCTATTGCTAGGACAAGGGTCACTGGAAGCGCAACTGTCCGAAGTACTTAGCGGACAAGAAGGCTGGCACCATCAAAGGTATATTTGATATACATGTTATTGATGTTTTTCTTACTAGCCCTCGTTGTAGTGCCTGGGTATTTGATACTGGTTCAGTTGCTAATATTTGTAACTCGAAACAGGATCTACGGAATAGACGGCGGCTAGCGAGGGATGAGGTGACGATGCGCGTTGGCAACGGATCAAGAGTTGATGTGATGTCCGTCGGCACGCTCTCCTTAGTTTTACCTTCGGGATTAGTTTTAAACCTCAATAAATGTTATTATGTTCCTGCGTTGAGCATGAACATCATATCTAGATCGTGTTTATTGCAAGACGGTTATTCATTTAAATCGGAGAATAATGGTTGTTCTATTTATATGAGTAACATCTTTTATGGTCATGCACCTGCTGTGAATGGTTTATTTCTTCTGAATCTCGAAAGGGATGAAACACACATCCATAACATTGAGGCTAAGAGATGCAAGGTAGATAGTGATAATACTACTTATTTGTGGCACTGCCGTCTAGGTCATATTGGTGTAAAATGCATGAAGAAACTCCATTCTGATGGACTTTTGGAGTCTCTTGATTTTGAATCATTTGACACATGCGAGCCATGCCTCATGGGCAAGATGATCAAAACCCCGTTCTCCGGAATGATGGAGCGAGCAACGAACTTGTTGGAAATCATACATACCGATGTATTCGGACTAATGAGTGTTTCGTCGCGCGGTGGATATCGCTACTTTCTCACTTTTACTGATGACTTAAGTAGATATGGGTATATGTATTTAATGAAACATAAATCTGGAACATTTGAAAAGTTCAAAGAATTTTAGAATGAAGTGGAAAACCATCATAACAGAAAAATTAAGTTTCTACGATCTGATCGTGGAGGTGAATATTTGAGTTATGATTTTCTCACGCATCTTAAAGCAAGCGGAATTGTTTCGCAACTCACGCCACCCGGAACACCACAGCGCAATGGTGTGTCTGGATGCCAGAATCGAACTCAATTAGATATGGTGCGATCAATGATGTCTCTTACAGATTTGTCGTTATTATTTTGGGGTTATGCATTATAAACCGCTGCATTCACTTTAAATAGGGCACCATCTAAATCCGTTGAGACAACACCGTATGAACTATGGTTTGGTGCTAAACCTAAGTTGTCATTTCTTAAAGTTTGGGGATGCGAAGCTTACGTCAAGAAGTTGATGCCGGACAAGCTCGAACCCAAAGCGGATAAATGTGTCATCATAGGATACCCTAAGGAAACTATTGGGTATACCTTCTATCACAGATCTGAAGGATAAGTGTTTGTCGCAAAGAACGGATCCTTTCTTGAGAAGGAGTTTCTCTTGAAAGAAGTGAGTGGGAGGAAAGTAGAGCTAGACGAGGTTGTTAAACCTTCTCTTGAGTTGGAGAGTAGCGCAGCACCTGAAATTGTTCCAGTGCCGTCTGCACCGACAATAGAGGAAGCAAATGACAAGGATCATGAAGCTTCGGACGATGCTAGTACTGAACGTCGCAGGTCGACAAGGTCACGTGCCCCTCCTGAGTGGTACGGCAACCCTGTCTTAACTGTCTTGTTAGTAGACAACAGTGAACCTGCGAACTATGAGGAAGCAATGATGAGCCCAGACTCTAAGAAATGGCTAGAGGCCATGAAATCCGAATTAGGATCCATGAGCGAAAACCAAGTATGGACTTTGGTGGACCCTCCTAGCGACCGAAAGGCCGTTGAGTGCAAATGGATCTTCAAGAAGAAAACGGACGCGGATGGTAATGTTACTGTCTATAAAGCTCGACTTGTCGCGAAAGGTTTTCGACAAGTTCAAGGTGTTGACTACGATGAGACTTTCTCTCCCGTAGCGATGTTGAAGTCCATTCGGATTTTATTAGCAATTGTTGCGTTTCATGATTATAAAATATGGCAGATGGATGTCAAGACTGCGTTCCTCAATGGCAACATTGATGAAGAGTTGTATATGATGCAACCCGAAGGTTTTTTTGATCCTAAGAATGCTGATAAGTATGCAAACTTCAGCGTTCCATTTATGGACTAAAGCAAGCATCTCGGAGTTGGAACCTTCGTTTTGATCAAGTAATCAAGATCTTTGGATTTGTCCCAAATTTCTACGAAGCTTGTATCTACAAGAAAGTGAGTGGGAGCTCAGTGACATTTCTTGTACTATATGTGGATGACATATTGATTATTGGAAATGACATTGACATGCTTAACGATGTGAAGAGTTATTTGAACAAATGTTTTTTTAATGAAAGACCTAGGGGAAGCTGCTTATATATTGGGCATCAAAATCTATAGAGATAGACAAAGCCGCCTGATAGCTTTAAGCCAAAGTACATACCTAGACAAAGTTCTGAAAAGGTTCAGAATGGATAAGGCAAAGAAAGGTTCAGTGCCTATGTTGTCAGGTAAGATATTGAGCAGGGCTCAGTGTCCAGCTACGGTAAATGATAGAGAAGCTATGAGCAAAGTGTCTTATGCCTCGGCCATAGGTTCTATCATGTATGCCATGCTGTGTACTAGACCGGATGTGTCCAATGCTCTTAGTTTGACGAGCAGATACCAAAGTGATCCAGGAGTGGAACATTGTACAGCCGTGAAGAACATCATAAAGTATTTAAATAGAACTAAAGAAATGTTCTTAGTCTATGGAGGTGATGAACAGCTCGTCGTAAAGGGTTACGTCGATGCTAGTTTCAACACCGACAAGGATGATTCTAAATCTCGCGGGATCTATAGTAGAAGCGGAATACATGGCTACTGCAGAAGCGTCAAGTGAAGAAGTTTGGATCAGGAACTTCATCACTGAGCTTGGTGTGGTTCCAAGTGCCTTCGACCCACTGGAGATATTGTGTGAAAACACTAGCTCCATAGCACTGGCTAAGGAACCAAGATATCATCCAAAGACCAAGCATATCAACCGCAAGTTTCATATAATCCGAGATTATATAACAGATGGAGAGATCGGAAGATTAGCAAAGTACATACAGATCTGAATGACGCAGATGTTGGAGATATGCCCTAGAGGCAATAATAAATATAGTTATTATTATATCTTTGTGTTTATGATAAATGTTTACATTCATGCTATATTAGTATTAACAAGGAAACATTAATACCTGTGTGATTTTTAAACTTAATTTGAAGTCCCTAGTAAAGCCTCTATATAATACTAGCTTGTTGGTTAATAGATGATTGTGGTTTCCCTATCATGAACATTGAGATGTTATTAACAACAAGATCATATCGTTAGGAGAATGATATGGTGGACATACTCCTATATATAAGCGTAGCATAAAGATCAAGTCATTTTAATAGTTCAATTGCTATATGCTTTCTGATACATAGTAACCTAATTCCTTCGACCATGAGATCATGCATATCACCTTTACCGGATGAATGCTTTGATGACATCAAACACCAAACCGTAACTGGGTGGCTATAAAGGTGGCATTGAGTGTTCGGAAAGTATTGGTTGAAACACATGGATCAAGAGTGGGATTTGTCCATCCATATGACGAATAGATATACTCTGGGCCCTCTCGATGAAATGTCATTCAATTAGCTTGCAAGCATGTGACTGGCTCACAAGGGATCACATATCACGGGAACGAGAAAAGAGTACTTATCGGTAACGAGGTTGAACTAGGTATGCAGAGATACCAACGATCATAACCTCGGATAAGTAAACTATCGTGAGACAAAGGGAAATTGGTATCGTATGTAAGTGGTTCATTTGATCGCAAAGTAATCGTAGAAATATGTGGGATCCATATGAATTTCCAGATTTCTCTATTGGTTATTGATCGGAGAAGTGTCTCGATCATGTTCGCATAATTCACGAACCGTAGGGAGACACACTTAAGGATTCGACGTTGTTTGAGTAGTTATGGAATGATGAGAAAGAGTCCGAATGTTGTTCGGAGTCTCGAATGGGATTCGGGATATCACGAGGAGATCCGGAATGGTCCGGAGAATAAGATTCATATAAGGAAAGTCCCGTTTCGGCGTTGGAGAATGATTCCGGTGTTTTCATCGGGAATGTTCTAGAAGGTTCCGGAATGTCCGGCACTACGGAGGGGAAGGGTACATGAATGTGTTATATCAATTTGGTATGATTGCATCATGTACTAAGTGTCATCACTGAACAAAATAAAGGATTAAATCAAATCCTAGTTTGAAAAGTCAAATGGCTAGTTTGAAAGTCAAACGGCTATTTTTGGGAAGTGGAAAAAGAGGAGGAAACCGAGTTGGGGAGGAGTCCCTCCTCCCCACCGCCGGCGCCCCACCAAGCCGAGTTGGGGAGGGACTCCTCTCCCTCCCCTTGGCCGGCCGGACCCTCCACCTATATAAGGAGGGGCAGGGCTCCCTCCTAGAGACACACAAGATCCTCTCCTCCAAACCCTAGTACCAAGCAGTCGCCGCCTCCATAGCCGCCGCCGGCCCTAGGGCACTCGCCTCCGCCTAGGTGAAACCCTAGCCGCCGGCCTAGCCCCCTCCTCGGCGTGTCTAAACCCTAGATCGTCGAGGGACTCTCTCATACTCCACCATACTCGCTCCGGCTTAAGGCGAAGCCCTGCGAGATCTCCCCTCTACTTCCTGCACTTGTCTTTGCCGGAATCGCGAGAGTGCTACAACCTCCATCGCCTTTGGAACAAGGGAGAGGAAGGTCTTCGTCGAGTACCGAACGTGTGACCGACTACGGGAGCGCTACCGGAACGCATCGCCGGAAGGATCTTCTACGCGATCTTGAGATCGGGAAGAGTACGACTACATCATCCACGAGAATCCGCTCTCGTTAAACACTTTGGAATCTTCGAGGGTATGCGGTAGAAATTTTTTGTTTTCCATGCTACAATCTAGTAGATAGATCTTGGCTTGTTTGTTTGTATGCGGTAGAAAATTTTTGTTTTCCATGCTACGAAACCCTACAGTGGTATCAGAGCCGTGTCTATATGTAGATCTGTTGCACGAGTAGAACACAATGGTCATTATGGGCGTTGATGCTTTTATTGTCGATTGCTTCTTGTGTACTTTGCATCTTGCGGTATGTTGGGATGAAGCGGCCCGGGCTAACCTTACATGACATCGTTCATGAGACTTGCTCCACGCTTGACATGCAACTTGTATTGCATAAGTGGCTTTGCGGGTGCCTGTTTCTCCTAGCATAGTTAAGATCCAATTTACAACGGGTGATTAACAATACTAGTATCAATGTTGTGGTTCATATTCGTAAGTTAGAACGACACTTATTGAAAGCCCCAAACCACGTAAAACATGCAAAGAAAGTAGAGGCGTCTAAATTTGTTTTGCAGGGGTGTGCAGTGATGTGATATGGCCATGATTGTGATTGTATTTGATGTATGCAATGTTCCTTATTGTAAGTTGGCAACCGGCAGGAGCCATATGGTTGTCTTTAATTTATGTTAAGACCCGCGTGTCTATTCAAAGTAGTTGTAATAGTTGAAGCCGGTGGACGACAACCATGGAGAAGCGTCATTGACCTTGATGCAATGCCGGTGATGATGGAGATCATGTTCATGCTAGAAGATGGAGATCAGAAGCACAAAGAAGAAAGGCCATATCATATCACATATTATGAATTGCATGTGATGTTAATCCTTTATGCATCTTGTATTGCTTAGTAGATGACGGTAGCATTATAAGATGATCCCTCATGCACATGAATTTCAAGTCATAAAGTGTTCACCCTTAATTAGCACCGTTGCTAAAGCTTGTTGTTTCGAAGCACCACGTGATGATCGGGTGTGTTAGATTCCGCAAGTGTATACAACGTGAGCAAGCCAGATTTGCTCATGCGGAAACTAAGGTTTGATCTTGAAGAGCCTAGCATGTACAGACATGGTCTCGGAACACGGATCACCGAAAGGTAAAGCATGAATCATATAGTAGATATGATGAACATGTAGATTGTTCGCCATTGAAACTATATCAACTCTCGTGATGATCGGTGTTGATGTGGTGGATTTGGTTCGTGTGATCGCTAAAACAATGTTAGGGATATTGTTTTGAGTGGGAGTTCACCTAGATTAATTTTATTATTTGTAGGGGTCCCAATCTTAGATAAGATAGAGCCTCCTGTGTTTACAATGCTAGTCCCTGGATCAATAGCTAGCATCCACAGATAAGATGTAATATCAAGAAACAAAGGTCATAATATAACTTTATAACCAGGAATATCATAGATTCATTACATCTTACATAGCTCATATGGCTATTACATTACATTACAGCGGAATAACTATAAGCATGGGGTCCATCATCTTCAAATTTCCACGGGCAGATGTTGGTTGTAGACTTTGTAATCCTAAACAATCAATCTTCTCTAAAATCAATCAAACCTGCAACATACAAGTTACAGCCACAAAGGTCAATACATTTGAATTGTATTGGCAAGTGATACTATGGTATTATAGTGGAGTCTATCATCTATATGCAATTGGCTAAGTGGAGTTGAGGCTTGCATTGCTTAAAATAGATTTTTCTTATCATTTTGAAAATACCAAGTTTTTGCTTGTCAAAAACATTTTTCTCAATCAAAGATTTCAAGATCCTTGTACCAAGCCATCTCTCCATCAATGATTGAAGAATTCAAACAACCCTTGTTCAAACCACAAGATTTTAATTTAGAAATTGGAATGATGAGATTCTTGATTGCTTCCATGTCTTGATGCTCAAATTGTCCTTTACCAGGGACATGGCTAAGTACTTAGATTTTACACTCTGCAGAGGTGGTGCACTTTCCCCACAAGACTTGGTTTCCCAAGACAAGATCTTTCAGAAGCTTTCCCTTAGACCAATATGGACGCGCTCCAACCTATCAAACACTACCACCCACTGTCCATATGGCTAAGTTCTTGCAACCTATATGATCATGGCAGAGCCCATATTGCCAAGTGGTTGCACTTGAAGCTTCTCAACATTTGACATCTCAAATCCCTTTGTTCCTGGGTGGCATACCACAAGTGAGATACACAATCCAAGTCTATGGCATTGTGAACCACTCAACCAATCTCCACCAAGAAAGCCCATTCCACCCAGGGGATTCATTAACTTAGTTGTTTTATTAAACAAAAACATAAGTCCTCAGACTTAGTGATTTTTCCATAGTGTGAATATATTTTCCACCCATGTTTTCCATTAGCTAGGCTAAGCTTGGTAGTATTAGGAATCTTAACTTAGGAAGTCCTACTAAGGATTCATCTACTAGGTTTTCCTATAGTAAGATCTATACTTAGCAAAATTTCCATGCAAGTTTTACTTAGCAAAATCACTAATGCATAGAGAAAGTAATGGGACAAAGAGTATGAGCATCACTTTCCTTTTTGGTAGGGAATGGTGGTTCACTCCTTGATCTTTCTAGTCTCACACTTCACTACAAATCAATCAAGCAAACACAAATTCAATTCACGTTCCAAACCAAAGTCAAACAAACAATTCTTCACACACACAAAGTAATGGAATCTAAGTCATGCATGGGAGCATGCACAAGATAGTTTTATTTTGCAAAGGGGTCTCTATGGGGTTTCTAAACTTTGTAAGATCCAAATTGGTCATTTACCAATGTGGCAAGGTCATTAGCAAGAGGGTTTTGTCCAAAAACTATCTTTAAATCCATTCATCATTTTATGTGGTGAAAAATGTTTTTATTAAGGCAAAACTCTTAAGTTGTTCACCAAATGAGTTGCTAATTTGCAAAACTTGGTGTTTTTAGGTCAGTAGGTTTGGTCCAAAACATTTCCTTAAAGTTTTCTTTCCATAAACATTTTTATAACAAAAACCATTCTTTTTATTTGGCTAGAAAATGACTAAGTCAAGTAATCTAACCTAAACTTTACCAAAATCATTTTCAACACCAAGGTTGGTTCTTAGGGTCAGTAAGATCACAACAATTCAATTTGCAAAGGTTTTACTTCAAAATTATTTTCAATAAATAAATTTACATTTCTATTTGACTAGAAATGGTTTTAAATTAAAGAATCATTTCTTAATTTCTCCAAATACATTTTTGTGTCCACAAAGTGTTTCCTAGGGTCAGTAGGTTCAAATCAATCCAATTGCCAAAGATTTTAACCCTAAATTCAATTTAAAACAATTTTTACATTCTTAACAAGCATACAAATGTTTCTGCAATTTCAAACAAGCTAACAGCTACTATTTGCTAAACTAAGGGCATGGTTGGCTAGGGAACCCAGCTCACGTACCGCATTAATGGGCGAACGGCCCAACCCTTGGAACCACCTACAGCTCCAGGTGGCGTTTGTTCTCCTGAATCCAACGACATAAATTTTGTAATTTTTGGACGTGTGGTTTGAAAGTTACAAAGGTTTGAAGTTTGCAAATAAATCTGATTCAAAAATCTGTTTTAACTCAAACACTGGACACGCGTCGCCGTTTCATTGGTCGATACCGGTTCGTCTAGATCGCGTGCTGCGGACCGCAGGATCTAGTTTGATCGCATGGCACAGGGCGCGTACCCTTTCGTTGTTAAGTGAGACTATCGTGAGCGTCTGATCTTGATCGGACGGCTGTGGGGTGCTTGACCATAGACAGGCGGCGCTGCGGCGGCTGCTGGCGGCGGAGCGACCAGACGATGGCGGCGCCGGTGAAATAGGAAGCGAGGGAGGAGGAAAAGGTGCTCACCGGAATCGTTGACGTTTGCTGATGCTCAACGTGGTACTTGTCCGTCGAGGGGCGCTAGGGGGCAGCTGCGATTGCTCGCCGGAGTAGATGGCGGCGCCAGGCTGTGGTCGTCGTGACGCTGTGGATCACCCCAAGGCAAAACAACGATGCGGTTAGACGGTAAAGATGTGGCGAAAAGGGAGTGTGGATGAGGAGGCGGGTAGTCTGATTTACGAGAGGTTCCGCCGAGTAGAGCGATGGTGGCGGTCTTGGGGTTGTCGTGGCGAAGCTCGGGGTGCCTGGTGAGCTGAGGTTACAGAGCGGTGCTCCCGAGTCCGCGAACCTGCCTGCTACTCGGGAGTCAAGGGCGATGTGATGCCGCCGAATTTGGCGAGAACTCGTCGAGACGGTGCAGAGAGAGGTTGGCAGCCCGGTGGCTCTCGAGGCATGGGGTTTGGGGAAATGAAAGAGGAGGAAGAGGGATTTAACACGCGTGATCACTGCGAGTTAAGGTGGCTGCGTTAAGGCGTAATCAAGCTGAGAAATTATGTCTCAACGGCGAGGAGAGGAAGAACCAGTCCATGCGGGTGAGGAAGAAGGGACGTGGCGGTGGGGTCCTCCGTCACGAGGTGAAAGAAGTGGGATAGGCCCACCACCGGTGAGGGTGGGTTTCTTCACAGAAAGAAAACGTTTGGGGCTTGGGAGCATGTGGGCTAGGTGAAATCTTTCTTTGGGTTAGTTGGGCCAGATTGGTGGGCTGTTCTAATTTTTTTCTGTCTAAATCTTTTTCTATTTATAATTCTATTTTTCTGATTTGAATTTCATCCAATTATTCAAGCATTCAAATAATTCAAACAATTCAAACATTGTAATGAGTTTTTGTTTCTGTTTATTAACATAAACCAAATCTCAAAATAAAAATTATATCTTTATTCATTTTTAAGATCTATTTTAAATGTTTTAATAAGTTTTGATGTTTCAATTAAATTGGTAAAGCTTTTATAAAGTTGGATATTAAATCCTTATTAATTTATTTAAATAAACCTTTGCTAATTTTGTTTAAAATAAAATGTTTTAATTCCAAAGCTTGGCCAAGGTCTAATTTGGCTTTATAAAATAATCTTTATTTATAAATCCATATTTTCTTTTGAATACCAAATCTTTTATTAAGAGATCCAAAATAGTATTTCCAAAATATTTTATTTTCCTTTGTTAATTGTTTTATGTTTTTAAATCTCTTTAGGATTTAATTGTTCAAAATAGGTTTGAAGATTCCTATTGGCATTCAAAAAGGTTTCTTCTGGCTCTGAAAATCAAACAAAGTTTTATTTTATTAATTTATTTTCACATTACAAGGTTTGGAAAATCTTGGGATGTGACATTATTAATTTGAACTCAATTTGTCATAAACTTAGTCTAAACTATTGCAAATATGTTGTAGATAAATGGCAGCCCCTACCATCAATTTTAATGCGTTCCTAGAGAAAGAAAAGTTGAAAAACAATGGAAGCAACTTCGCGGATTGGTTCCGCAATTTGAGGATTGTCCTCACAGCTGGTAATTTGACATATGTGCTGGATGCACCGCTAGGTGACCCACCACTGGTGATCTTGCCGATGAAGTAAAGAACGTTTACCTCACTCGGAAGACTCGGTACTCCACGATTGATGTGCTATCTTGTATGGTTTAGAATCGGAGCTTGAGAAAAGGTTTGAGAATTGACCCATATGATATTGTTGAGGATCTCAAATTGATCTTTGAGACTCATGCGGCAATTGAAAGCTATGAGTCTTCCGAAAAGTTCTTTAAGCGCAAGATGGAAGACGGCTCCGTCGTGAGCATGTGCTTAAGATGTCCGGGCACGCATAAACAAACTTCAAAGCTTGGGTATAGTGATTCCTAATGCTTTGGGATTTCCGCGATCCTCCAATCACTACCACCAAGTTACAAGAACTTTGTGATGAACTACAACATGCAAAACATGAACAAGACGTTGCCAGAACTCTTTGCCATGTTGAAATCTGCAGAAGTGGAGATCAAGAAAGAGCACCAAGTGTTGTTGGTTAATAAGACCATCAAATTCAAGAAAGGCAAGTCTAAGCAGAAGGGACACTTCAAGAAGGGTGGTAAGAAAGTTACCACGCCAACGAAGAAGACCAAGGCTGGACCTAAGCCTAATACTGAGTGCTTTTACTGCAAGGGAGAAGGTCACTGGAAGCGGAATTGCCCAAAGTACTTGGCGGATTTGAAGAACGGCAACATCAAGAAGAAAGGTATATCTGATATACATGTTATTGATGTGTATCTCACTAGTACTCGTAGTAGTGCCTGGTTATTTGATACTGGTTCGGTTGCTCATATTTGTAACTCGAAACAGGTACTGCAGAATAAACGGAAGCTAGCGAAGAACGAGGTCACGATGCGCGTGGGAAACTGATCAAAGGTTGATGTGATCGTGGTCGGCACGCTACCCCTTCATCTACCATCGAGATTAGTTTTATACTTAAATAATTGTTATTAGGTGCCTGCGTTGAGCATGAACATTATATCGGGATCTTGTTTATTGCGAAACGGTTACTTGTTTAAGTCCGAGAATAATGGTTGTTCGATTTATATGAGTAATATGTTTTATGCACATGCACCTTTGATAGATGGTCTATTCTTGTTGAATCTCGATAGTGGAAATACACATATTAATAACATTGAGGCTAAACGTTTGAAATTGAGCGATAACTCGACCTATATGTGGCACTGTCGTCTTTGTCACATTGGAGTGAAGCGTATGAAAAAACTCCATTCTGATGGACTTCTTGAATCACTTGATTTCGAATCACTTGAAAGATGTGAAGCATGTCTGATGGGTAAAAGGACAAAGACTCCATTTTCTGGTATGATGGAGCGAGCTACGGACTTATTGGAAATCATACATACCGATGTGTGTGGTCCAATGAGTGTAGCGTCGCGCGGTGGTTATCGTTATGTTCTTACCTTCACGGATGATTTGAGTAGATATGGGTATATCTATTTCATGAAACATAAGTCCAAAACTTTCGAGAAGTTTAAGGAATTTCAAAGTAAGGTAGAGAATCAACGTAACAAAAGGATTAAATTTCTACGTTCTGATCGTGGAGGTGAATATCTAAGTTACGAGTTTGGCGAGCATTTGAAGAAATGCGGAATAATTTCACAATTGACACCGCCGGGAACACCACAGCGTAATGGTGTGTCCGAACGTCGTAATCGAACTCTCTTAGATATGGTTCGTTCTATGATGTCACTTACAAATTTACCGCTATCATTTTGGGGTTATGCATTAGAAACAGACGCATTCACTTTAAATAGGGCACCATCTAAATCCGTTGAAACGACACCGTATGAATTATGGTTTGGGAAGAAACCTAGATTGTCGTTCCTTAAAGTTTGGGGATGCGAAGCCTATGTAAAGAAGTTACAGCCGGACAGGCTTGAACCCAAAGCGTAAAAATGCGTCATCATTGGATACCCGAAGGAAACTATTGGGTATACCTTCTATCATAGATCCGAAGGCAAAATCTTCGTTGCCAAAAATGGATCCTTTCTAGAGAAGGAATTTATCTCGAAAGAAGTGACTGGAAGGAAAGTAGAACTCGACGAGGTTGCCGAACCTTCTCTCGAAATTGCGAGTAGCGCAGCGCCGGAAGAAGTTCCTGTGGTGTCTGCACCAATTAGAGAGGAAGCTAATGATGATGATCATGAAACTTCGGTCGAAGTTGCTATAGAGCCTCACAGGTCAACGAGTAGAACTCGTACCACTCCAGATTGGTATGATCCCGTTATGAGTGTCATGTTGGTGGACAACACCGATGACCCTGAGACATATGAGGAAGCGATGATGAGCCCAGATTCCAATAAATGGCAAGAAGCCATGAAATCCGAGATTGGATCCATGTACGAAAACCAAGTATGGACTTTGGTGGACTTACCAGATGGCTGGAAGGCTGTCGAGAACAAATGGATTTTCAAGAAAAAAACAGATGCTGATGGTAATGTTACTGTCTATAAAGCTCGACTTGTCGCAAAAGGGTTTCGACAAATTCAAGGAGTTGACTACGATGAGACTTTCTCACCAGTAGCGAAGCTAAAGTCTGTGAGGATTATGTTAGCAATCGCTGCATATTATGATTATGAGATATGGCAGATGGATGTCAAAACAGCATTCCTCAATGGAGACATTGATGAAGAGTTGTATATGATGCAACCCAAAGGTTTTGTCGATCCTAAAGATGCTAACAAGGTATGCAAACTTCAACGATCCATCTATGGGTTGAAGCAAGCATCCCGAAGTTGGAATCAACGTTTTGATAAGGTGATCAAAAGTTTTGGTTTTATACAAACTTATGGAGAAGCTTGTATTTACAAGAAAGTAAGTGGGAGCTCTGTAGCATTCTTAATACTATATGTAGATGACATATTGTTGATTGGGAATGATGTAGACCTTCTTAGTAGTGTCAAGGAATATTTGAATAATCGTTTTTCAATGAAGGATCTTGGCGAAGCAGCTTACATATTAGGCATAAAGATTTATAGAGATAGATCGAAACTCCAAATATCATTGTCACAAAGTACATATTTGGACAAAGTTCTAAAGAGGTTTGGAATGGAAGATAGCAAGAAAGGGTTCTTGCCCATGTTGTCCAATACGACCTTGAGTAAAACTCAAAGTCCGACATCGGCAGAAGATAGAGAAAGGATGAGTAAGACTCCCTATGCCTCAGCCATAGGATCTCTAATGTATGCCATGCTATGTACTAGACCCGACATTCCATATGCTGTTAGTTTAACTAGCAGATATCAAAGTGATCCAGGAGTGGATCATTGGACAGCAGTCAAAAACATCCTTAAGTACTTGAGAAGAACTAAGGATATGGTTCTTTCTTATGGAGGTGATTGTAACACCCTCAGAATCGGACCTATGCAAGTTTTAGCGATTCCCGCCAAACCCGCATAGAAACGATTCAAAGGTGCCCACCAGGCACTTTCGTGCGGGTGGAAAACAAAGTAATAACATTACACAACAGTCCTCGATGGGACCCACAGAACAGATATATATATAGCTGCGACTCAAAGAGTCAAGAATACAGATATAATATACAAAGATCCAAATCACCTTGAAAATGATACAGCGTCCGACTACGGACAAGAGGCAAATGGGGCTAAGAGCCCTGAAGAATAACCAATGGCGTCCATAACCCTGCCCAGGCCAAGCCGGAAGGGTAACCCTGCTAACGAAGTCGATCTCAAAACCTGCTTAAACAAAAGGGGTGCCGACAAAGGTCAAAGGAAAAAGAGGAGCGTCGATCGAGGCAGGCGATGCAGCGAGGCTAGAATTCGGCTGTCCTCGCCTACATAGGTATGGTGGACTGAAGCGGCAGCGGCAGCATGCACTAAACAACCTATAGAGACTCGATACTACTGGCGGCTATCAGAGAGGGGTGAGGAAGACCTATTCGGATCCAACTTGATACTTTCATCAAACAAACCCATCCTGGTGTTTCCCCCTCGAGACCAAACGAGGAAGTCAACCGAGGAACCCACACAGTTGGCAGTTTTACTTATTCAGTTATAGTTGCGGCACTTTACTAGTCAGGTTTAGATAATCATACTGATAAAGTAAGCAGTGGGTACTTTTAGTTAACCATTCCGTTATAGTGGCAACACTTACTAGTCAGATACAATTAGCATGAGATAACCCCAAAACCCAGCAGTTGTTGGTACTTTTATTCAACCATTCCGTTGTAGTTGCAATACTTACTAGTCAGGTACAAAGGTCGCAAGCGACGCTCCAAACAAGCAATTGTGGGCAGTATTATTTAGCCATTCCATTATAGTGAAGCTGATTACTAGTCATTATAAAGTCAAATTTATAGCAATAAACTTTAGTTATGCTTGTCTATGGTCGAGATACTGTGCTCCAAGTCGTCCATATCCGCGGACACGGCTTTCAGAAAGTTTTACCCGGCCAGGGTGCACCAATAGCAACACACGCTCGATCAACCTCAGAAAAACCAAATCAAAACCCAACGAGGCTTTCACGACAAAGCAATCACAGGATTCAGAATTATTTCAGGGGGCCACCCCTTGGAGTCTTCCATAGCAGTAAGCTAGCTCGAGACGGACTCAAGGTTTGGGTGGATGGTCAGGAGATTGGGAACCCAAAGCGGGCTTGTCGACACCGCGCAATCGTGTCACGATCCTAAACAGTACAGTGTTATCTCGCACAATTTAAATAAAGCAGTAAAGCATGGCATAAGTATAGGATCGTAAATAAAACCTCAAACTAGTTTGTGGCCCCAAGAAATAAGAGAATCAAGCTCGCTCGGGGGGTCCCATATACCTCCGGATGTGGATAGCGATAAATCAAGGAACAGTATCAAGCACTCGGGGTCCCACGGGACACAAGTGGGCGTTCGAAACCAAATATTATCTATCACCCACCGATGCCTCCTTACTTCAATTTTAGTTGTTAAACAGGAATTAAAGTGAACGATAAGTAAAACTATGATCATCTTCAACATCAACATGCGGCATTACTCCAACAATCGTGGCCTTTGGACGACACGCATAGCACTTGAGCAAGCGGCTAAGACGCATAAGTCCAACTATCTACCAAACAACAGGTAATAGGGTGTCCGAGGCAATATAAGGCTGCAAGGGATATCACGAATGCGAAAACTAGAGCATCGCAACACAGATAGCAATAGATCAACAGGAGGAATAAATACTATAAAAGTAAGATAGGTAGAAAAGGGGAGATGCTGCTTTGAAAACATTGCGAAGGTTTAACCGAAGATCGGGTCGACACTCGCATCAACTCAACGGCCTTATCCGCGAAGAAGCAAAACACTAGAATAAACACCGGATGCAATATTTAATACAACGGCAGAAGATCGGCATGATGCATGTATGGTGCATGACATGGCAAAGGTGCGGTGCGATTAGGTCATATTAAGCGGAACCGGGGTCCCGACAATTAATTAGGTGGTTCATGTTGTTTAGAAGCCCCGCAAATTAAATGTTGTATTACCATGGCAACAGATAGCACCGGTTCGCTACACAAGTTTAAATGAGGCCAATATGAGACTAGATTTGCCCGCATATGGGCCCCATATTTAATTATGAGGTGAATCGGCATAAGGCCCCCAAACCAATGATATGCATGTGAGATGAATGACAATTTAATATGAGACAAGGTTATTTTGTTATGAAATAGGGTTTCGGAAAGGGGCACACATTAGGGTTCGACGAACTTGGGGTTCCGGGGGTTCGGGGTTCGACAGGGTCCAGGGTTCGACGGAAACGTTCTCGGATAACAGAGGTAGGTCTTGACGCTGCGGAAGCAGGACTTGGTTCGGCGTCGGGGCGTAGCGGGTCCGCCCTGGTCGGTGCCGATCTTGTCGTTGCGCAGATCTTGTCGGGTCCTCAAGTCGGGTCGGTCTTGGCTTCGGGGTGAAGTGCTTGTTGTTCTCGTGGCGATCTTTGCGTCCTCCCGGTTCGGGTCTTGGCGTCCGAGGGTAGATCCTGGCGTGTCGAGGGTCCGGTCTCCGGTACATCGGGATCGGTCTTCGGGGAACTTTTCGATCCATGCCGGAGATCTTGGAAGCAGGCACCGTCGCGTCGAGGGCCTCAGGGTTCGCCGTCGGTGGCCTTCGGGTTCGTTCTCAGGTCCATGTAGGAGATCACCGGGTTTCGACGAAGATCTTGGCGAGGGGTGAACTTGGGGTTTCGGGGTTTGATTGCCGGTGTCGATCTTGTTGTTTCCACTCCCAACAACTTAGCACCAACTTGGTACTACACAGGGAACCTGCACGGGTGGAGGCGGATGGCATCGGCGACGACGGGGTGGGTCCCGCGGTGTGGGTCGACGGGCCGGGCGGGTGCAGAGCCGCTGGTCAGGGCCGGCCAAAGTGGAGGAGGTGAGCGGGCGGCAGTGTTGACGGAGGCGGGCGGTTATCATGGGTCCGGCGACGCTGGAGGACGCTGGGCGGTCCGTGAGGGGATGGCCGGCGCGCTGGTCGGCGAGGCCAGCGGAGGCAGCTCGGCTGCAGCGCCGAGGAGGAGAACGGCGGCGGCTCGAGCCGGGCCAGCGGCGGTGGCGGGCGAGGCCAGAGGCTCGGGAGGAGGCGCGTGAGAGGCGGGGGTCGGGAAGGACGCGCGGCGGCAATGGCCTTGAGGAGACGGAGGCAGGCGGAGGAAGCCGGGAGGCAGCGGGGCGGCCGCGAGCTCGGAGGAGGAAGGGCGGCTCCGGCGAGGTGGCGCAGGAGGTGGGCCGCACAGGCGCCAGCCGAAGTGAGGCGGCGCAGGCTGCCGGGAGGGCGTTCGGCGGCGATCGGCGGCTGAGGTGGCTGCCGGAGACAGAGAGGGGAAGGAGAGAGAGGGAAGAGGGACGGGGGTTGGTGGGGTGAGCGGTTGGGGAGGAGCGGCGAGCGGAGGGAGAGAGACAGGTCCACGCTGGGCAGGCGGGGCGTGGGGGTGGGACGTGTGCATGGGGGTGGGGCCGGGGTGCTGCTGTGTGCTGCGTGTGGAGTGTGGTGGAGGCAGGGTGAGAGGAGAGAGATTAGGTGGGGATGTGGCATAAGGGGATAGGTTAGAGGGGAGGGAGAGGGTGAGGTGGCGGCCAGGGATTGGGTGGGGTGATGTGGAGGGGAGGGCTGGGTAGGTTAGGATTGGTAGCTGTAGGATTTTAGGTGGGCCGTTTGTATTTTCTGGGGGTGGTCGTTCGGGTCGAAACGGCCCGTCCGACTGCCCCCGCTAAAATAATTAAATCTTTTATTTATTTTAAATGCACCTTTTGCAAACCGATAGTAGACAACAAAATAATCCGGAGACCCGGGTTTGTGTTTGCAAACAAGACGGGGCGTTTTAGAAAACAAAACATACTTTGCGAAAATAGTTTTTTTGCAAACAATGCATGATGATGACGATGCAATGCACAAATTCAACGCGATTTTATAATAGTGGTTTTGCGGGATGCCACAATTCGACACCACTAACAAAGGATCTCGCCCTCGAGATCCGCCTCATGGTACCGGAAGGAAGGTCGGCGATCTGCGTCTTCTCGCTTCGTTTAGATCCTCGCGACACCACTAACAAGAGGTCGTTGTCCGTGATCGTCGGGAGAACACTCCGGGAACAAAAGGTCAAAGGTAGAGGCATCAACAAATAAAGCCACCTCTAGCTCCCGTGGACGGAGTAAAACTGCTGGATCCACTGATTCGATGTACAAGAGCGAATGATAAGAGTAGTCGGATGGTGATCAGTCCATCGCGCACCCAAACCATTACTCAGCACACGAATATGCGGATTATGCAACCAACTCTCGGAATTTAGACTGAAGATCTCGACAAACGAGGTTCGGAAACAAGGGAGTGATGCAGACTCTGCATCGGATCTGGCGTAGATGATGTCGTCGTGTCGGAAAACACCGGAAGGCACAAACAAGGAACAAAGAATGATACCACAGCAGACGGATTCCTCAGGCAGCTTGAACACCGGATGGTAGAACACCATTATCAAAGAAGGAAGCGAAACTCTGAAGGTACGACGGAACCCAACCTCGATAAATCCTGGACTCGAAGAGAGGGAAGAGAGCGGATTCAAAACACGCAGAGGTGAGAGGAGAGCAGCAGAGGGGTAAGGAGTAAAATCAGACCTAATCAGAACTATCCAACCGATTTTGCAAAATAGTTTTGACACTCTACTTCGGCCGTTAGCTAGGTTATCCTGAGCTGGACTTGTGGGTCATCGCTGCGAGCTCGATACCACTCAGTAACACCCTCAGAATCGGACCTATGCAAGTTTTAGAGATTCACCAAACCCGCATAGAAACGATTCAAAAGGTGCCCACCAGCACTTTCGATGGTGGAAAATGAAGTAATAAAATTACACAGTCCTCGATGGGACCTGAGCAGATATATATACAATTGCGACTCAAAGAGTCAAGAATACAGATATAATATACAAAGATCCAAATCACCTTGAAAATGATCTGACGTCCGACTACGGACAAGAGGCAAATGGGGCTAAGAGCCGAAGAATAACCAATGGAGTCCATAACCACCCAGGCCAAGCGGAAGGGTAACCACGCTAACGACGTCGATCTCAAAACCTGCTTAAACAAAAGGGTGCCGACAAAGGGCAAAGGAAAAAGAGGAGCGTCAAGATCGAGGCCAAGACAGCGAGGCTAGAATTCGGCGGTCCTCGCCTACATAGGTATGGTGGACTGAAGCGGCAGCGGCAGCATGCACTAAACAACCTATAGAGACTTGATACTACTGGCGGCTATCAGAGAGGGGTGAGGAAGACCTATTCGGATCCAACCTGATACTATCATCAAACAAACCCATCCTGGTGTTTCCCCCTCGAGACCAAACGAGGAAGTCAACCGAGGAACCCACACAGTTGGGAGTTTTACTTATTCAGTTATAGTTGCGGCACTTTACTAGTCAGGTTTAGATAATCATACTGATAAAGTAAGCAGTGGGTACTTTTAGTTAACCATTCCGTTATAGTGGCAACACTTACTAGTCAGATACAATTAGCATGAGATAACCCAAAACCCAGCAGTTGTTGGTACTTTTATTCAGCCATTCTGTTGTAGTTGCAATACTTACTAGTCAGGTACAAAGGTTATGGCGCTCCAAACAAGCAATTGTGGGCAGTATTATTTAGCCATTCCATTATAGTGAAGCTGATTACTAGTCATTATAAAGTCAAATTTCTAGACACAAACTTTAGTTATGCTTGTCTATGGTCGAGATCTTGTGCTCCAAGTCGTCCATATCCGCGGACACGGCTTTCAGAAAGTTTTACCCGGCCAGGGTGCACCAATAGCAACACACGCTCGATCAACCTCAGAAAAACCAAATCAAAACCCAACGAGGCTTTCACGACAAAGCAATCACAGGATTCAGAATTATTTCAGGGGGCCACCCCTTGGAGTCTTCCCGCAACGAAGTAAGCTAGCTCCGAGACGGCCTCAAGGTTTGGGTGGACGGCTGTGAACGACTGGGAACCCAAAACTGGGCTTGTCGACACCGCGGAATCGTGTCCCGATCCTAAACAGTACAAGTGCTATCTGTCGCACAATTTAAATAAAGCAGTAAAGCATGGCATAAGTACAGGATCGTAAATAAAACCTCAAACTAGTTTGTGGCCCCAAGAAATAAGACTGAATCAAGCTCTGGCTCAGGGGGGTCCCATATACCTCTCGGATGTTGATAGCGCGATAAATCAAGGAACATGTATCAAGCACTCGGGGTCCTACGGGACACAAGTGGGCGTTCGGAAACCAAATATTATCTATCACCCACCGATGCCTCTGCTTACTTCAATTTTAGTTGTTAAACAGGAATTAAAGTGAACGATAAGTAAAACTATGATCATCTTCAACATCAACATGCGGCATTACTCCAACAACTGTGGCACTGGACGACACGCAACAGCACTTGAGCAAGCGGCTAAGACGCGCAAGTCCAACTATCTACCAAACAACAGGTAATAGGGTGTGTCCGAGGCAATATAAGGCTGCAAGGGATATCACGGGTACGAAAACTAGAGCATCGCAACACAGATAGCAATAGATCAATAGGAGGGAATAAATATTATAAAAGTAAGATATGTAGAAAAGGGGGGAGATGCTCGCCTGAAAACATTGCCGAAGGTTTAACCGAAGATCGGGTCAACACTCGCATCAACTCAACGGCCTTATCCGCGAAGAAGCAAAATACTAGAATAAACACCGGATGCAATATTTAATACAACGGCAGAAGATCGGCATGATGCATGTATGGTGCATGACATGGCAAAGGTGCGGTGCGATTAGGTCATATTAAGCGGAACCGGGGTCCCGACAATTAATTAGGTGGTTCATGTTGTTTAGAAGCCCCGCAAATTAAATGTTGTACTACCATGGCAACAGATAGCACCGGTTCGCTACACAAGTTTAAATGAGGCCAATATGAGACTAGATTTGCCCGTATATGGGCCCCATATTTAATTATGAGGTGAATCGGCATAAGGCCCCCAAACCAATGATATGCATGTGAGATGAATGACAATTTAATATGCGACAAGGTTATTATGTTATGAAATAGGGTTTCGGAAAGGGGCACACATTAGGGTTCGACGAACTTGGGGTTCCGGGGTTCGGGTTCGACAGGTCCGAGGTTACGGAACGCTTCAGGATAACAGAGGTAGGTCTTGACGCTCCGGCAGGACTTGGTTCGCGTCGGCGTAGGCGGTCCGCCCTGGTCGGTGCCGATCTTGTCGTTCTTGTGATCTTGTCGGGTCCTCAAGTCGGGTCGGTCTTGGCCGGGTGAAGTGCTTGTTGTTCGTGGCGATCTTTGCGTCCTCCCGGTTCGGTCTTGGCGTCCGAGGTAGATCTGGCGTGTCGAGGGTCCGGTCTCAGTACATCGGGATCGGTCTTGGGAACTTTTCGATCCATGTCGGAGATCTTGAAGCAGCACCGTCGCGTCGAGGGCCTTAGGTTCGCTCGGTGGCCTTCGGTTCGCTTCAGGTCCATGTAGGAGATCACGGGTTTCACGAAGATCTTGGCGAGTGAACTTGGGGTTTCGGGGTTTGATTGCCGGTGTCGATCTTGTTGTTTCCACTCCCAACAACTTAGCACCAACTTGGTACTACACAGGGAACCTGCACGGGTGGAGGCGGATGGCATCGGCGACGACGGGGTGGGTCCCGCGGGCAGGTGGGTCCAGACGGGCCGGGTGCAGAGACGGAGCCATGAGGGTCAGGCGCCGGCAGAGTCGGGAGGAGGTGAGCGGAGTCGCTTGGCGTGTTGAGCGCAGGCGGTCAGCGACGCTGGAGGACGCCGAGGCGGTCCGAGGGGATGGCCGGAGGCTGCTGGTCAGCGGAGGCAAGCGGAGGCAGCCTCAGGCCGCGCCGAGGAGGAGAAACGGCGGCAAGGCAGAGGTTAGGGAGGGAGGCGCGTGAGAGGCGGGGTCGGGAAGGACGCCGGCGACAGCCGGGCCTTGCAGCGGAGGCGACGGAGGGCAGGGCGGAGGAAGCGAGGGTCAGCGGGACAGGCGGCATGAGCTCGGAGGAGGAAGGCTCGGCGAGTGGCGCAGGAGGTGGCGAAGGCCGCAGCGCCAGATGAGGGGCCGCGAGGGGCGGTTCGGCGGCGATCGGCGGCTGAGGTGGCTGCCGGAGACAGAGAGGGAAAGGAGAGAGAGGGAAGAGGGACGGGGGTTGGTGGGGGTCGAGCGGTTCGGGGGAGGAGCGTGCGGGCGAGGCACGCGGGGAGAGAGACAGGGTCCACGCGGGCCAGGGGCAGACCGCGTGGGGCGCGCGGGTGGGACGTGTGCGTGGGGGTGGGGCCGGGGTGCTGCTGTGTGCTGCGTGTGGAGTGTGGTGGAGGCAGGGTGAGAGGAGAGAGATTAGGTGGGGATGTGGCATAAGGGGATAGGTTAGAGGGGAGGGAGAGGGTGAGGTGGCGGCCAGGGATTGGGTGGGGTGATGTGGAGGGGAGGGCTGGGTAGGTTAGGATTGGTAGCTGTAGGATTTTAGGTGGGCCGTTTGTATTTTCTGGGGGTGGTCGTTCGGGTCGAAACGGCCCGTCCGACTGCCCCGCTAAAATAATTAAATCTTTTATTTATTTTAAATGCACCTTTTGCAAACCGATAGTAGACAACAAAATAATCCGGAGACCCGGGTTTGTGTTTGCAAACAAGACGGGGCGTTTTAGAAAACAAAACATACTTTGCGAAAATAGTTTTTTGCAAACAATGCATGATGATGACGATGCAATGCACAAATTCAACGCGATTTTCTAGTAGTGGTTTTGCGGGATGCCACAGTGATGAACAACTCGTTGTTAATGGTTACACCGATGCTAGTTGGAACACCGATCCGGATGATTCTAAATCACAATCTGGATACGTATTTATTTTGAATGGTGCAGCAGTTAGCTGGAGGAGTGTAAAGCAAAGCGTTGTGGCGGGATCTTGAACTGAATCGGAATACATGGCTGCTTCAGAGGCTTCACAAGAAGCAATATGGATGAAATAGTTCATTACAGAGCTGGGTGTGGTTCCTAGTGCGCTGGACCCAATGTCTATCTACTGTGATAACATGGGCGCCATAGCCAATGCGCAAGAACCAAGGTCACACAAGAAGC
The DNA here is from genome assembly GCA_030063025.1 of Avena longiglumis. Classification (NCBI taxonomy): domain Eukaryota; kingdom Viridiplantae; phylum Streptophyta; class Magnoliopsida; order Poales; family Poaceae; genus Avena; species Avena longiglumis. Next base: position 444,485,150 of record CP125979.1, on the reverse strand, counting down.
TGAAGCATATCAAGCTACGTTTTCACGCTATTCGAGAACATATCCAAGATGGGGATATAAATATTTGCAAAGTACACAAAGATCTGAATGTGGCGGATCCGTTGACTAAACCTCTCCCGAGGGCAAAACATGACCAACACCAAACTGCCATGGGTGTTCGGTATATTACCATGTAATCTAGATTAGATGACTCTAGTGCAAGTGGGAGACTGTTGGAGATATGCCCTAGAGGCAATAATAAATGTAGTTATTATTATATCTTTGTGTTTATGATAAATGTTTACATTCATGCTATAATAGTATTAACAAGGAAACATTAATACTTGTGTGATTTGTAAACTTAATTTGAAGTCCCTAGTAAAGCCTCTATATAATACTAGCTTGTTGGTTAATAGATGATTGTGGTTTCCCTATCATGAACATTGAGATGTTATTAACAACAATATCATATCGTTAGGAGAATGATATGGTGGACATACTCCTATATATAAGCGTAGCATAAAGATCAAGTCATTTTATAATTGTGTATGACCAGTGTGTCAACTTATTATACGCCATGTAGTAGCTTTACTTTATCGCTAAGTAGTTAGAAATAGTCGTATTTGCTATTCATGGTGGAGGCAATCATGGTGGAGTGATGGAGATCATGCTGGCACGCACAAGATGGAGATCATTGCGCGAAGATTGGCTATACCATGTCACATAAAGTTATATGCATGTGATGTTTGTCCTTTTATGTATCTTATTATGCTTAGATCGCGACGGTAGCATTATAAGATGATTCCTCAATTAAAGATCAAGATAAAACTGTGTTCTCCACATGTATGCACCGTTGCGAAAGTTCGTCGTGTTCAAGCATCACGTGATGATCGGGTGCTATAAACTCTACGTTCACATACAACGGGTGCAAGCCAGTTTTGCACACGCGGAAACACTTGGGTTTGACTTGATGAGCCTAGCATGTACAGACATGGCCTCGGAACACATGAACCGAAAGGTTAAGCATGGGTCATATGAATGATATGATCGACACTTTGTTGTCCACCATTGAAACCACATCTCTTCTCGTGAAGATCAGATTAGGTGTGGTGAATTTGGATCATGTTCACTAAACAACTTGAGGGATGTTGAATTTAGTGGGAGTTCATATAGTAATTTGATTGAGTTGAACTAGTTATCATGAACATAGTCTAAATTGTACTTGCAAATTTTGTAGATCAAATGGCTAAGTCCAACTTCAACTTAAACGTTTTTGCTGAGAAAGAAAAGCTTAACAATGGGTCTAACTTCACCAACTGGTTCCGCAATCTGAGAATCATTCTCTCTGGCGGACAAAAGGACTATGTCCTTGAGAAAGCGCTAGGTGACGCCCTCAGATGCGCGGTGATGAGAAAGCTGTTTATCAGTCGCGCAAGGATGATTATGGTATGATTAAGAGCACCATGTTGTTTGCTATGGAATCGGACTTTCAAAATCGTTTTGAAGATTTCCTCGGGCCCTTTGAGATCCTTGAGGAACTGAGAACTATGTTTCAGACTCATGCCCGTTCTGAGAGATATGAGATCTCTAAGAAATTTTTTAACTGCAAGATGGAGGAAGGGAGTTCCGTTAGTGAGCACGCCATAAAGATGTCGGGCTACACTCAACGCCTTGAGCAATCAGATCTTGCAAGATTCGGAGGAGCTCAAGATTGATGTGGTTCTGCAATCACTCCTCCTAGCTACAAAGGCTTTGTAGTTACTCATAATCGATTGGTTCCTTTCACGATCACCAAGCTCTTCGCAAAGCTGAAAGTTGTGGAGGTGGACATCAAGAAAGATAATCATGTGTTGATGGTCAACAATCCCCCCAGCTTTAAGAAAGGTAAGGGTGCAAAGAAGCCCTTCAAGAAAGGCGGCGGCAAGCGCGTTGCCCCTGCTGATAAGAAGCTCAAGTCTGGACCTAAGCCGGACACTGAGTGCTTCTATTGCAAGGACAAGGGTCACTGGAAGCGCAACTGTCCGAAGTACTTAGCGGACAAGAAGGCTGGCACCATCAAAGGTATATTTGATATACATGTTATTAATGTTTTCCGTACTAGCCCTCGTTGTAGTGCCTGGGTATTTGATACTGGTTCAGTTGCTAATATTTGTAACTCGAAACAGGAGCTACAGAATAGACGGCGGCTAGCGAGGGATGAGGTGACGATGCGCGTTGGCAACGGATCAAGAGTTGATGTGATGGTCGTCGGCACGCTCTCCTTAGTTTTACCTTCGGGATTAGTTTTAAACCTCAATAAATGTTATTATGTGCCTGCGTTGAGCATGAACATCATATCTAGATCGTGTTTATTGCAAGACGGTTGTTCATTTAAATCGGAGAATAATGGTTGTTCTATTTATATGAGTAACATCTTTTATGGTCATGCACCTGCTGTGAATGGTTTATTTCTTCTGAATCTCGAAAGGGATGAAACACACATCCATAACATTGAGGCTAAGAGATGCAAGGTAGATAGTGATAATACTACTTATTTGTGGCACTGCCGTCTAGGTCATATTGGTGTAAAACGCATGAAGAAACTCCATTCTGATGGACTTTTGGAGTCTCTTGATTTTGAATCATTTGACACATGCGAGCCATGCCTCATAGGCAAGATGATCAAAACCCCGTTCTCCGGAATGATGGAGCGAGCAACGGACTTGTTGGAAATCATACATACCGATGTATGCGGACTAATGAGTGTTTCGACGCGCGGTGGATATCGCTACTTTCTCACTTTTACTGATGACTTAAGTAGATATGGGTATATCTATTTAATGCAACATAAATCTGAAACATTTGAAAAGTTCAAAGAATTTTAGAATGAAGTGGAAAACCATCGTAACAGAAAAATTAAGTTTCTACGATCCGATCGTGGAGGTGAATATTTGAGTTATGATTTTCTCACGCATCTTAAAGCAAGCGGAATTGTTTCGCAACTCACGCCACCCGGAACACCACAGCGCAATGGTGTGTCTGGACGCCAGAATCGAACTCTATTAGATATGGTGCGATCAATGATGTCTCTTACAGATTTGTCGTTATCATTTTGGGGTTATGCATTATAAACCGCTGCATTTACTTTAAATAGGGCACCATCTAAATCCGTTGAGACAACATCGTATGAACTATGGTTTGGTGCTAAACCTAAGTTGTCATTTCTTAAAGTTTGGGGATGCGAAGCTTACGTCAAGAAATTGATGCCGGACAAGCTCGAACCCAAAGCGGATAAATGCGTCTTCATAGGATACCCTAAGGAAACTATTGGGTATACCTTCTATCACAGATCCGAAGGCAAAGTGTTTGTCGCAAAGAACGGATCCTTTCTTGAGAAGGAGTTTCTCTTGAAAGCAGTGAGTGGGAGGAAAGTAGAGCTAGACGAGGTTGTTAAACCTTCTCTTGAGTTGGAGAGTAGCGCAGCACCTGAAATTGTTCCAGTGCCGTCTGGACCAACAATAGAGGAAGCAAATGACAAGGATCATGAAGCTTCGGACGATGCTACTACTGAACGTCGCAGGTCGACAAGGTCGCGTGCCCCTCCTGAGTGGTACGGCAACCTTGTCTTAACTGTCTTGTTAGTAGACGACAGTGAACCTGCGAACTATGAGCAAGCGATGATGAGCCCAGACTCTGATAAATGGCTAGAGGCCATGAAATCCGAATTAGGATCCATGAGCGAAAACCAAGTATGGACTTTGGTGGACCCTCCTAGCGACCGAAAGGCCGTTGAGTGCAAATGGATCTTCAAGAAGAAAACGGACGCGGATGGTAATGTTACTGTCTATAAAGCTCGACTTGTCGCGAAAGGTTTTCGACAAGTTCAAGGTGTTGACTACGATGAGACTTTCTCTCCCGTAGCGATGTTTAAGTCCATTCGGATTTTATTAGCAATTGCTGTGTTTCATGATTATGAAATATGGCAGATGGATGTCAAGACTGCGTTCCTCAATGGCAACATTGATGAAGAGTTGTATATGATGCAACCCGAAGGTTTTGTTGATCCTAAGAATACTGATAAAGTATGCAAACTTCAGCGTTCCATTTATGGACTAAAGCAAGCATCTCGGAGTTGGAACCTTCGTTTTGATCAAGTAATCAAGATCTTTGGATTTGTCCCAAATTGCTACGAAGCTTGTATCTACAAGAAAGTGAGTGGGAGCTCAGTGACATTTCTAGTACTATATGTGGATGACATATTGATTATTGGAAATGACATTAACATGCTTAACGATGTGAAGAGTTATTTGAACAAATGTTTTTCAATGAAAGACCTAGGGGAAGCTGCTTATATATTGGGCATCAAAATCTATAGAGATATACAAAGCCGCCTGATAGCTTTAAGCCAAAGTACATACCTAGACAAAGTTCTGAAAAGGTTCAGAATGGATAAGGCAAAGAAAGGTTCAGTGCCTATGTTGTCAGGTAAGATATTGAGCAGGCTCGGTGTCCATTCTGATGAAATGATAGAGAAGCTATGAGCAAAGTGTCTTATGCCTCGGCCATAGGTTCTATCATGTATGCCATGCTGTGTACTAGACCGGATGTGTCCAATGCTCTTAGTTTGACGAGCAGATACCAAAGTGATCCAGGAGTGGAACACTGGACAGCCATGAAGAACATCCTAAAGTATTTAAATAGAACTAAAGAAATGTTCTTAGTCTATGGAGGTGATGAACAGCTCGTCGTAAAGGGTTACGTCGATGCTAGTTTCGACACCGACAAGGATGATTCTAAATCTCGCGGGATCTATAGTAGAAGCGGAATACATGGCTGCTGCAGAAGCGTCAAGTGAAGAAGTTTGGATCAGGAACTTCATCACTGAGCTTGGTGTGGTTCCAAGTGCCTTCGACCCACTGGAGATATTGTGTGACAACACTAGCGCCATAGCACTGGCTAAGGAACCAAGATATCATCCAAAGACCAAGCATATCAACCGCAAGTTTCATATAATCCGAGATTATATAACAGATGGAGATCTGAAGATTAGCAAAGTACATACAGATCTGAATGACGCAGATGTTGGAGATATGCCCTAGAGGCAATAATAAATGTAGTTATTATTATATCTTTGTGTTTATGATAAATGTTTACATTCATGCTATAATAGTATTAACAAGGAAACATTAATGCTTGTGTGATTTTTAAACTTAATTTGAAGTCCCTAGTAAAGCCTCTATATAATACTAGCTTGTTGGTTAATAGATGATTGTGGTTTCCCTATCATGAACATTGAGATGTTATTAACAACAAGATCATATCGTTAGGAGAATGATATGGTGGACATACTCCTATAGATAAGCGTAGCATAAAGATCAAGTCATTTTAATAGTTCAATTGCTATATGCTTTCTGATACATAGTAACCTAATTCCTTCGACCATGAGATCATGCATATCACCTTTACGGATGAATGCTTTGATGACATCAAACACCAAACCGAATCGGGTGGCTATAAAGGTGGCATTGAGTGTTGAAAGTATTGGTTGAAACACATGGATCAAGAGTGGGATTTGTCCATCCATATGACGGATAGATATACTGGGCCCTCGGTGAAATGTCATCCAATTAGCTTGCAAGCATGTGGTGGCTCACAAGGGATCACATATCACGGAACGAGAAAAGAGTACTTATCGGTAACGAGGTTGAACTAGGTATGCAGAGACCGAAGCGATCATAACCTCGGATAAGTAAACTATCGTGAGATAAAGGGAAATTGGTATCGTATGTAAGTGGTTCATTCGATCGCAAAGTAATCGTAGAAATATGTGGGAGCCATATGAATTTCCAGATTCCTCTATTGGTTATTGATCGGAGAATTGTCTCGATCATGTCCGCATAATTCACGAACCGTAGGGAGACACACTTAAGGATTCGACGTTGTTTGAGTAGTTATGGAATGATGAGAAAGAGTCCAAATGTTGTTCGGAGTCTCGAATGGGATTCGGGATATCACGAGGAGATCCGGAATGGTCCGGAGAATAAGATTCATATAAGGAAAGTCCCGTTTCAGAGTTGGAGAATGATTCCGGTGTTTTCATCGGGAATGTTCTAGAAGGTTCCGGAATGTCGGGCACCCCGGAGGGGAAGGGTACATGAATGTGTTATATCAAGTTGGTATGATTGCATCATGTACTAAGTGTCATCGCTGAACAAAATAAAGGATTAAATCAAATCCTAGTTTGAAAAGTCAAACGGCTAGTTTGAAAGTCAAACGACTATTTTTGGGAAGTGGAAAAAGAGGAGGAAACCGAGTTGGGGAGGAGTCCCTCCTCCCCACCGCCGGCGCCCCACCAAGCCGAGTTGGGGAGGGACTCCTCTTCCTTGGTCGGCCGCCCCTCCACCTATAAGGGCGGGGCTCCTCCTAGAGACACACAAGATCCTCTCCTCCAAACCCTAGTACCAAGCCGCCGCCTCCATAGCCGCCGCCCTAGGGCACTTCGCCGCGCCGCCTAGGTGAAACCCTAGCCCGGCCTAGCCCCTCCTCGGCGTGTCTAAACCCTAGATCGTCGAGGACTCTCTCATACTCCACCATACTCGCTCAAGGCGAAGCCTGCGAGATCTCCCTCTACTTAGGTACCACGCCAGTTGTCTTCTCGAGGAGAGTGCTACAACCTCCGCTACTGCTGGAACAAGGAGAGGAAGGTCTTCGTCAGTACCGAACGTGTGACCGACTACGGAGCGCCGAACGCATGCCGGAAGGATCGTCTACGCGATCTTGAGATCGGGAAGAGTACGACTACATCACCCACGAGAATCCGCTCTCGTTAAACACTTTGGAATCTTCGAGGGTGAGTTATTCTATCGACTCATTGGTACAATCTAGTAGATAGATCTTGGCTTGTTTGTTTGTATGCGGTAGAAAATTTTTGTTTTCCATGCTACGAAACCCTACAGCAGATCCATTGACTAAACCTCTTCCACGAGCAAAACATGATCAGCACCTTAGTGCCATGGGTGTTAGATTGTTGCCAGATGTAAACTAGATTATTGACTCTAGTGCAAGTGGGAGACTGTTGGAATTATGCCCTAGAGGCAATAATAAAGATGTTATTATTATAATTCTTGTTCATGATAAAGTTTATATTCCATGCTAGAATTGTATTAAGCGGAAACTTTAATACTTGTGTGGTTTGTGAACAACACCGTGTCCCTAGTACGCCTCTATGGACTAGCTCATTGATTGATGATGGTTAAGGTTTCCTAACCATATACATGATTTGTCGATTAATAATGAGATCATATCATTGGGAGAATGATATGATGGACAGACCCAAATTTAAGCGGAGCAATTAGATCGTGTCATCGTGTTCATATTTGCGAAGCTTTTCTTATGTCAAATATTGTATTCCTTAGACCATGAGATAATGCAACTCCCTGGTATCGGAAGAAAGCTTTGAGCAAACGTCATCCTATGAGAGGGTGATCATAAAGGTGTCTCTCAGGTGATCGGAAAGTACATGTTGGGTTGTATGTATCGAGATGGGATTTGTCCCTCCCAAGTCAGAGAGATATACTTCGGGCCCACTCGGTAATCGATATCAACACCGCTTGCAAGCACGTGGTTAAGGAGTTAATCACAAAGTGATATCGGATTACGGAACGAGTAAAGTACTTGCTGTGAACGAGATTGAACTAGGTATGCTTGCATCGACGATCGAATCTCGGGCAAGTAAAATATCGCGAGACGAAGGAATATATATATATATGGGATTGATTGAATCGGCATCGTGGTTCATCCGATATGATCATCGATGAATGTGTGAGTCAATATGGGTTTCGCACTGCTGATTATTGATAGAAGATCATGTCTGCATATTCTCGAACCCGAAGGGTCACACACTTAACGTGTATCGACGCTAGGATAGATTGGATAATTGGTTTATGAGTTTTTGTTGGGAGTCTCGGATGAGATCCAGGGCGTCACGAGAGGTTCCGGAATGGTCCGGAGAATAAGGTTCATATAAGGCAACGCAGATTTTGGAGTTCAGAATTGTTTCGGGTTATTCGGTATTATACCGAAAGCTTCTAGAAACTTCCGGAGTGGGACCAACCTGGCCCCACTTGTCGGGAGGGGGCGTGGTCCTACGAGGGAGTGCCCTGGCCGCATTGGGCCAAGGGAACAAGGCCCCATAGGCCCATCCGTCCAAGCCTAGGGGAAAACCCTAGGGGAGCTTCTGGAAGGGGGGGACTTGCCCCCCACTCCTTCCTCCTTGGCCGCCGGCCCTAGGGCTTGGGGGAGGGGCAAGGGCCAGCCGCCCACCCCTCTATATAAAGAGGGTTGGGGCGCACCCTCCCCACACCTCCTCCTCAAGACCTAGCCGCCCTGCTGCCCTCCTCTCTCTCTCCCTCCCGACTGCGTGTAGGCGAAGCCCTGCCGCAAGAAACTCTCCACCGCTTGCACCACGCCGTCGTGTTGTAGATCCAATCCATCTCTCCACCCCACTTATTGGACTGAGGAAGGAGGAGACGTCGAGGTGCCGCACGTGTGCATCTCTCGGAGGCATCGCCACTTGCGGTGTTAGATCGGATCGGATCGCGAGGAGGAGAAGCGAGTACGACTACATCAACCACGTTCCGTTCAACGTTCTGCTGTGCGAATCTTCAAGGGTATGCAGATCTCATCTATCCCCCCTCGTTGTTTGCATCTCCTAGATTAGATCTTGGCTTTCTCGTTCGCATCCGTAGAATTTTTTTGATTTACTATGCTGCGAAACCCTTCATCCTATTGTTAGAACTCCATCTTTAATGCACATGTTTAGAGTTCTTTGATACCAGCTTTCAATGCTTGGAAATGGTTGGATCTTTATTGTGAGGGTGCATGTCACCTTAAAAATTATTCTTTTATCACTTTCCTACTCGAGGACGAGCAAGAGTTAAGCTTGCGGATGCTGATACGTCAGAAATGTATCTATAATTTTTGATGCTCCATGCTTGTTTAGTATCTACTTTGCTTTACTTGTCTACACTTTGAGGTGCTTTTTACATGTTTTCTGGTACTAACCTATTAACAAGTTGCAACAGTGAGGAGCTTCTCTATTTTGGGGAGCTTCTCTATTTTGTTATTTAAAGCACTATTTTTCTCATATCATAACATCTTGTTGTTTCCATTTGGACTCATTTGTTTTTTTCAAATTGGTTTGTCGGATCTTGTGATTGCTTACATCATTTGTGATGCGTCGTTTTATTTTATTCCTTTAGCAATCTTCGGATCCTCGATATAGTTTTACTCCCTCCCAAGTATTCATCATTGGATATGTGCGAAGGCACACCTGTGGAGGAATTATTACTATATTTGCCTTCTAGAACTTGTCACCCATTTCGGCAATCGATGCCAATGGGGGAGAAGTTTTAGAGGGTTTAAGGGAAGTTGGTTTATGCATTGAGTTTGTTCTTGTGCATTTGCCTCTCATGCTCTTGCATCTTTGTTGTTGCTTTGCATGTGGTATATATAGAGGAAACTCCACCAATGATAATGATTGGCAATATATGCAATGAAATTCAAGTTCATCACACATGCATAGATTGTGGGGGAGTTTGCTCTATATATGGTGGTGGTACCAATATCACATACTCTTGTAGCATTTGATATTGGTATTACCGTTTTATTCATTAATATTCCTTATATAAACCCTCTTAAAGGGATTGTCATCAATTACCAAAATGGGGGAGATTGAAAGAACATGTTGGGCCCCCATGTGTGGTTTTGGTAATTAATGACAATCTTTATGGACTAATGTGTGTATTAAGTTATACTTGTAGGATTTGTCCATTGGCATCGCTTGAAGCATGTGTTGGCTTCAAGGTCGATGAAATGCAAAGAATATATGTTGGGCAAGCTCAATATGCGAGGTCGATGATGAGGAATTAAGAAAGGCGTTCCATCTTGAGAAGGGCAAGATCGTCTACATCGAGATCAAGTGGAATGCTCAATTCAAAGGTATAATCTTGATAGGTTTTCCCTTTTGCCGGTCTCTTGTTGTGTGTAGGAGACCGGGTTTAGGGTAGATAACCGTACTATCAAGAGGGGCTCTCGTATGAGTAATTTGGTCAGATCATTCCGAGAGAGCTCAAACCTTTGCATACTTGCATCATCGTATTTGGTTGTTATTTGGTATTATCCATGTGAGGATATAGAGCTTGTGGTAATATCCATAACAAGCTCTTGTTCATCAAAATCGGATCTCCCATATGTATCTTGTTGCGATTTTGATTTATGCGGCTTTTCGGTTTCTCACCAAGTGAGGTATATCACATTATTCACTTGATACTTTCTCACTTGGCCATTGTCGTCCTCTATCCAACGCAATTGGAATCGGGTCAATCAGAGCTACCAATCAAAATTTATCGCGGTTTGAATATTTGTCTATTCGATTTGAAAAAGAAAAAGGAAATAATTTTGTCTAGGCCGACCGGTACTACCGGGCCCAGTACCGGTCGCGCCTAGAAGCGCATAACTATCTCCCCGCCTAGCTTTGGTCCTCGTCGGTCCCTGGCCTATCCCGTAGTACCGCTTGGGGTGGGCCGGTACTACCGGCCGGCCCATCTGGCTAACCTCCGCACTCCAGCCCGGCCTGTCTCACCGCGTCAGCCCGCCCGCGCTCAGACTCCCGCTCGCACGCCGCCGCCGCTCGCTAGCCTAACTCCCTCGCTCACCCTGGTGGTTCCGCGCGCGCGCTTGCTCGCTGGCCCCGCGCGCTGCTGCTGCCTCGCGTCCGCGCATTGACCCGCATGCTGGGTCCCACCATGGGCCCCGCTGCTGGGTCCCACCATCGTGTGCTGCGTGCTGATTTCCCCAGATCCCCAGCTGCCGCGCGTGTTATCTGTCTTTCTGGGCTGCTCAGGTTGGGAGCGTACTACCGGTCAAAACCGGTAGTACCGGTCCGTCCAGAAAAAATGCCCCAACGGGTAGATTTGGCCCCTCTCTTTAAATAGCTTTTCCCCTTTGTCTTTTAGGGTGGCTTCTTTCTCCTTCTTTTGTCTAAGCTTTGCCTCCATTTGCCTTACTATTTGAGCTTGATTTCTACTCACCCCTCCATTGATTCTTGCATATATTTGAGGGGTAGTTGGAGGAGATCTAGATCTATGTTTTGACTAAACCAAAACATCTATTTGTGAGTGTATCTTTGGAGATCTAGATTTTTGGGGATTTTGTGTCTCTCTTTGATTCCTCCTCTCTTGTTCCCCCAATAGCTTTAGTAGCTTTGTTGGAACTTGAGAGTGAGGGATTTGAGCACCTTTGTGGTGTTCTTGCCATTTGCATTTGGTGCATCGGTTTGAGTTCTCCTCGGAGGATTTGGTTTGAATTGCTCATTGGAGCTTGTCCCTCTTGGGTTCTTGGAACCCTAGACGGTTTTGTGGCCTTGGTGGCATTGTGTCCGTGGTGGCATTTGTTGAGTCCTTTTGTGGCGTTTGTTGGGAGCCTCCAATTAAGTTGTGGAGTTGTGCCCCAACCTTGTGAGAGGTTCCGGTTGCCACCGACAAGTGCACCGATAGTGGAAGCGTGGATCGATCCCATTGGGGTGAGATTCACCGGAGAATAAGGGAGGCCTTTTGTGGCGTTGGTGGTTTGATACCACCCCCTCTCCAAACGAGACGTACTCCATGTTGGGAGGAACTCGGTAAAATATCGGTGTCCCCGCGTGCCTCGGTTATCTCTATACCCGAGCTCTTTACTTATGCACTTTACATTGTGATAGCCTTCATGCTTGAAGTAATATATATCTTGCTATCACTTTGTTGCTTGTATTGCTTAGCATAGTTGTTGGTGCACATAGGTGAACCTTAGTTGTTCTAGGTTGTGCTTAACAAAGTAAACACTTGTTTTATTCCGCCTTTGTTGAGTCACTCTAGGAAAAGTTTTAATCGCCTATTCACCCCCCTCTAGGCGACATCCTTATCCTTTCACTTGCTGATGTGCTCATCACACCTTGCTCTTGGGGTTTCCAACGAAGTGCTCCACGTCAAGCACCATCAACAAGTTTTCTGGCGCCGTTGCCGGGGAAGCTAAGGACGTCTTCACAAGGGGAGTCCTTCACTTCCTTTCTCTTTACTTTGTTTTTAGTTTGCTTTATTTCTTTTGCTTGGTTTTGTTTGCCTCTTTAAAAAACCCAAAAAAAATATTTTAGTTTGGTTTGCTTTCTTTATTCAAAAACACAAAAAAATTAGTTCATACTCTAATTGTTGGTCTGTTGTTTCCTTGCTTTGTCATGATGTAGGGATCCCAACCTGATAAGGTAGAGTCCTCCTGTGTTTTACAATGCTAGTCCCTGGATCAATAGCTAGCATCCACAGTTAAGATGTAATATCAAGAAACAAAGGTCATAATATAACTTTATAACCAGGAATAACAAAATTTTATTACATCTTACATAGCTCATTGGCTATTACATTACATTGCAGCGGAATAATTATAATCATGGGGTCCTTCATCTTCAAAGTGCCACAGGCAGATGTTGGTTGTAGACTTTGTAATCCTATTCAAACAATCTTCACTAAAATCAATCAAACCTGCAACATACAAGTTACAGCCACAAAGGGTCAATACATTTGAATTGTATTGGCAAGTGATACTATGGTAGTATAGTGGAATCTATCATCTATATGCATTTGGCTAAGTGGAGTTGAGGCTTGCATTGCTCAAAATATATTCTTCTTATCATTTAGAAAATACTAAGTTTTTGCTTTGTCAAAAAATCATTTCCCTCAATCAAAGATTTCAAGATCCTTGTACCAAGCCATCTCTCCATCAATGATTGAAGAATTCAAACAACCCTTGTTCAAACCACAAGTTTTTAATTTAGAAATTGGAATGATGAGATTCTTGATTGCTTCCATGTCTTGATGCTCAAATTGTCCTTTACCAGGGACATGGCTAAGTACTTAGATTCTACACTCTGCAGAGGTGGTGCACTTTACCCACAAGACTTGGTTTCCCAAGACAAAATCTTTCAGAAGCCTTCCCTTAGACCAAGATGGACGCGCTCCAACCTATCAAACACTACCACCCACTGTCCATTTGGCTAAGTTCTTGCAACCTATATGATCTTGGCAGAGCCCATATTGCCAAGTGGTTGCACTTGAAGCTTCTCAACATTTGACATCTCAAATCCCTTTGATTCCTGGGTGGCCATCCACAAGTGAGATACACAAGGTTCCCGGCCTTGTGTAACCACTCAACATAACCCAATCCTTCCATTCCACCCAGGAGGTTCATTAACTTAGTTGTTTTATTAGACAAAATCACAAGTCCTCAGACTTAGAATATTTTTCCATAGTGTGAATATATATATTCCACCCATATTTTCTATTAGCTAGGCTAAGCTTGGTGGTAGTAGGAATCTTAACTTAGGAAAATCCTACTAAGGATTCATCTACAAGGTTTTCCTATAGCAAGATCTATACTTAGCAAAATCCATGCAAGTTTACTTAGCAAAATCACTAATGCATAATAAAAGTATTGGGATGGAAAGTATGAAGCATCACTTTCCTTTTTGGTAGAGTATAGGTTCACTTCTTGATCTTTGCAACAATCACATTCTTCAAGTCACTACAAATCAATCAAGCAAGACACAAACTCAATCTACCAATCAAGCAAAACAACACACATAAATAACAAAGTCAAAGAAATGCATGCAAGCATGCCAAGCTTTGTTTTGTTTGAAAAAGTGGTCCCTAGTGGGTCATAGTCATTTGGGTTCATCTAATGGTCATTCTCTAAAGTGGCTAAGTCATTTGCAAAAGGTTTCACTTAAAAACCATTTTCAAAACAAAGTGTTATTTTATGTGGTGTGGAAATATTTTTATTAAGGCATTAGTCCATAGGGTTCACCAAATGAGTTGCTATTGCAAAACTTGGTGTTTTGGTCAGTAGGTTTGGTCCAAACTATTTTCTCAAAGTTTTCTTTCCATACACATTTTCATAAATAAAACTATTCTTTTTATTTGGCTAGAAAATGACTTAGTTAAATAATTCAACTTAAATTTCACAAAAATCATTTTTAACACTATGGGTTGGTTCCTAGGGTCACAACAAACCAATTGGCAAAGGTTTGATCTCAAAATTCATTTTTAAATGATTTTTCTAATGTTAGCAAGCACACAAAAGAATCTGCAAAATCAAACAATTTATCAAATACTATTTGCTAAACTAAGGGTAGGGTTGGCTAGGGCTTGTTCTCCTGAATTCATTGATATAAAATTTTCCAAATTTGGACGTGTGGATCAAAAGATATAAAGGTTTGAAGTTTGCAACAATTTCTGTTTTCAAATTCTGTTTTAAACAGAATAACAGACACGTGTCCTATTCTAATTCGTCGGTACCGCTTCACGTGGATTGACAGATAGGGGCCGTTGGATTTTAGTTGCATCGCATGGTCCAGAGATGTTACTTACCGCTTCAGCTAAATTCTATCGTGGCCTTACGATGACGATCCAACGGTGCTAGGCACACCAGCCACAGATGGGCGGCGATATGCTACCGGCGAGCGGCGGAGCGCTGGCCAATGGCGATGCAGAAGCGAGGGAGAGAGGAGGAAGCTCACTGTGTTCGTGGGCGTGCTTGATGCTCAACGTGGTACGGGTGGTTGAAGGCGCCTTGGGTTGGGCGGAATTCTCGCCGGAGTTGCGACGTCGTCGGGTGGTCGTCGTGGACGAGGATAGGGAGCCCTAAGACAAGCGGAGGGTACTTAGGTTCGTAAGCGAGGCGGTATGTGTGCATCATCGAGACGGAAGGGGCGTCGAGTTTACTGCGAGCCACGGAGAAGAAAGCGGCGGCGCTGTCAGCTAGTCAAGCCCAAGCTCAAGGCCCGCGGTCAAATGGGTGGTACGGGAGGAAGGTGCTGGGAGTGGGGAGGCTGCCGGGTGCTCGGAAAGGCTCGGTGGTGTGGGTTGGTCGGATTTTGGCGAGGAAGGTCGTGAGCCGAGGGTGCTCAGGCGAAATCGAGGCGGCCTGGGGCGTCTGGGGAAGGCGAGGGAAACGGAGAGGAATCAGGGCGATTAAAACAGTATGGTTGCGGGGAATTAAGGGTGGCGTAACGCAATTGATGCCCGTGAATCAATGCTTGGCAACGGCGACGAGAGAAGGGAGAAGCGAACATGGGTGGAGAAGAAGGAGGGCAAGGGGTCCTCCGTCGGTGGGAAAAAGAAAGAGGGAGGTCCACCGGTCAGGGGCTTATGGGTTGTTTCATCGGTGAAGAAAACGGTTCGGAGGGGAAAAGAGCTGTCAATTTGGTGGGCTTCGTCAAGTTGGGTTGGTTTTCTTTTATTTTTTTCTGTTTTCTGATTCCTTTTCTTTTTCTATTTCCATTTACTGATTTGGATTTCAAACAACAATTCAATCAATCCAAATAAATTCATACAACCACCACATTTCAATTCTTTGAACTTGGTTCTGTTTATCAACATAAACCAACATTCCAAAATAAATAATATTTTTATTCCTTTTTAGGATCTATTTAATATAAAATAGACTTTAGTTATTTAATCAAATATGGTATGATTTATTTAATAAATCTCCATTTAAAGTCCAAATATTTCTCCAAATCAAATCAGTAGGTATTATTTGGAAATAAAGAATACTTGAAATACTTGTTTTAAAATAAAAATAACATTTTATTATAGGGTCCATTAATAATTAAATAAAATGGCCTTAGTTATTTAATTCAAATAGAGTTTGATTTTATTAATAAAATCTTTATTTGAAACCTAAATACTTTCAAAATCAAATTAGTAGGTTTAATTTGGGAAATATATAATATTTGGAAATTTGTTTTAAAACAAAATAACCTTTTATTTTAGTATCCATTATTAATTATTATAATAGACTTTCATTATTAACTCCAATAGGATTTGTTTTATTGAGATATTTATTTTGAAATCTTAAAACAAGCCCAAATACTTTAGTAGGTTTTATTAGAGAATATAAAATACTTGGAAAACCTATTTAATATAATTTAATAAGTCTTGATGTTTTAATTAAAATAGTAAAACCTTTCATAATAAATTTTGATATTAATTCTTTATTATTTTATTTTAAATAAACATTTGTTATTTTTATTCAAACTAAATGTTTTAATTCCCAAAGTTTGGTCAAGGTTTAAATTGGCCTTTATTAAATAATCTTTATTTATAAAAACTTCTATTTCATTTGAAAACAAATCTTTTCATTTAATTGTTTCAAAATGGTATTTCCAAATGTTTTTATTTTCCTTTTATTAAATGTTTATCTTTTTAAATCTCTTTAGGTTTATTTTAATTCAAATGGGTTTGAAGTTCCAATTGAATTCAAAAAGTTTCTTCTGGCTCTAAAAATCAAACAAAGTTTTATTTTGTTAATTTATTTTCACATTACAAGATTTGGAAAATCTTGGGATGTGACACATGATTTCTATCAATGGATGGTTTCTTTCAAACTAGTTCTTATTGGCAAGGTGGGTTCACGAAAGAACAACAGTATTTTTATAAGGAACATCGTTTGTCACAAAAAGGGAAACACTTATGGGAACAAATTGATAAGTTGAATGCTATTGCTAGAGAGGTGTGCTCCACTTATAATGTTACTTATTGCTTTGATAAATCTTGTTGCTGTAGGAGGTATAAACACTTGCCTTTTCAATGTGAGTATAATGATAATGTTACCATATCTTCTTATGTTAAAGTAAATTATGACTTTTATGATGTGGAACAAATTGAAGAATTCATTGCTTTCAAGGGTGCATTTGAACTTGCCAGTTTGCTTGAAAATACTGATGATGCACCTTATGAACATGAGGTTTATGAGATACTTAAATTTTGCTTTGATAATTACAACGAAGAAAATGCTATATTCTTGAATATTTTAATAGGTGCTTTCCACAGATGGAACATACTAATGCCTTATAGGAGCCTATGGAAGAAGAAATTGTTGAAACTAGAAGCTCTTTATATGAAAAAGAGGAGGAGAGTGATGAGCAAAAGGAGGAAGAATGGATTATCTACCCATGTATACCTTCTAATGAGAGTAGCTCTTTATCCCTTACATTATTTGATTATCCCCCGTGCTTACCAAAGGAGGATGAATGTTATGTTCCTGTGGATCCTTTTGAAATATCTACTTTGGATAAAACCTGTGAAGGTTTTAATCCCACTATTTTTGAGCTTGATAAAAATTATGTGTTTGTAGATCATGAAAAGCATGCTTTATGTGATAGCTATATTGTTGAGTTTATTCATGATGCTACTGAAAATTATTATGAGAGAGGAAAGTATGGTTGTAGAATTTTTCACGGTACCGAAACACCTCTCTATGTGCTGAAAGTTTTGAAGTTACTCTTGTTTTATCTTTCTATGCTTGGCACCTTGTTCTTTGTGAATTTATTTGTGTACAAGATTCCTATGCATAGGAAGTGTGTTAGACTTAAATGTTTTTTGAATTTGCTTCTTGATGCTCTATTTACCTCAATTCACATTTGTTAGACCCCTCCTTTATAAAGGAAAGGATCCCTGTGATTGCAATGCTAGTCCCTGGATCAATGCTAGCATCCACAGTTTAAGATGAAGTACACAGATACAAAGGTCGTTTATTACATTCATTCCAGAGATAAAACATAGTCTTTTACAACTCAGGGCCATAGGCCTAATACAAGAGTTTAAGGAATAAGTAAATAAACATAAGTCTTCATCTTCATGTGCCACAGGCAAGCATGTTGAGTGTAGACTCATGACTCCTATTCATCATCGGAGTAACCTGCAACATCACAAGTTACAGCCACAGAGGGTCAATACTTTGGAATAGTATTGGCAAGTGATACCTTAGTTTATTTTAAGTGGACTATATTACTGTATGCATTTTGGCTAAGTGTAGCTTGGCTTGCTTTGCTTGAAAATAGGTTTTTCCTATTAGTTGAAATCACTAAGTTTTTCTTTGTCCAAAACATTCCCAAGGAACCACCAATAGACATTGTGGTCCTTCACCCTTGTTCACCCACAAATTTTACTTAGAAGTTGGAGTGATGAGATTCTTGTAGCTTCCATGTCTTGATGCTCAAATTGTCCATTGCCTTGGACTAGGCTAAGTACTTAGGTTTTCCATCTACAGAGGTTGTGCACTTTCCCCACCAGACTTGGTTTCCCAAGACAGGACCTTTCAGAAGCCTTTCCTTAGTCAAATGGACGCGCTCCAACCTATCATTCCCACTACCACCAACTGTCCAAATGACTAAGTTCTAGCAACCTATATGATCAAGGCAGAGCCCATATTGCCAAGTGGTTGCACTGTAAGCTTTCTCAACACTTGGCCTTCAAATCCCTTTGTGCCTGGGTGGCATACCACAAGTGAGATACACAACCCAAGTCCATGGCCTTGTGTAACCACTCAACATAACCCAATCCTTCCATTCCACCCAGGAGGTTTATTTGACTTAGTTGTTTTATTAGGAAAGCATAAGTCTCATGACTTAGAAATATTTTCATCATGGTAAGTATATATTTTCACCAACCCTTGTTTGCTAAATAGCTAGGCTAAGCATGGTAAGATAACTTAACTTAGGAAAATTCCCTAGCAATTCTACAATTCTACACTACTTAGGATTTCCCAACTTAGCATTAGGCAAAAAAAAATAGCATGCAAGACTTAGCAAAATATCTAATGCTAGTACAAAACATAGGATATAATTATTCATGAAAATATCACTTGCCTTGGTAGTGGGAGGAGTAGCACTCTTCACAATCACAATCACTAGCAAAATCTACACAAAAAAATTATAGCATACAATTACACACAATTATATACAACCAAAAATAATATGAATGCATGCATACAAGAATTTACTAAGTGGTGATTTTGAAAACTCTAACAAGCATGTGCATGTTCACAGAAGCTTAACAAGTCACAAGTTTGCCAACTAAACTTATTTATCCCTAAAACAAACTACTAAACTAAATCCACACTCAAAAACAGTCTTAAACATGTTTCTACAAATAAAGTCATTCTAATGGTTACTATTTGTTAAACACTTTGCATAATCAGAAAGGCCTTGTTTCACTGAATCCAATGGTATAAAGTTCGCAAAATTACAACGTGGCAATCAAAAGTTATAAGCATTTGAAATTTGGATCAATTTCTGGTTTTAATTCTGTTTTTAGTTCTAACACTTGCCACGCGTCGCGTCCCTATTGGCGCGTACCGCTTCGGTTGGATCGGATCCTGCGGATCGCACGATCTAAGTGGGATCTGGCGGCTCAGATGCGCGCCTACCCCTTCGTTTAAAATTCTATCCTAGCCCTACGATACAGATCCAACGGCCTAAATCACCAAGCCAAAATCTGGCGGCGCTTAGCGGCTGCGCGCGGCGGCGACGACCAGACGGTGGCGGCGCCGGCGATACAGGTCACTAGGAGGATAGGGAAGGTACTCACCGAGACCGCAAGGACGTGGGGATGCTCAACTTGTGGACAGCTCGGCAAGGGGCGCTCAGGGTTGCGGTGGATTCCTCGTCGGAGTTGGATCTGGAAACAGTGGCTCTGCTTGAGGTCGAAGACGACGTTGTAGATCACGCTGGAGCTCGCCGGAGTTGAAGCTGGAGACGGTGGCGATCGATCGTTATGTAGCAAGTTACGGGTCACCGCGGGTAAACCAGGAGTGTCAGGAGATGCATGAGATCAAGTGGAGTCTGTTTGTGTGAAGCAGAGGCAGAGGGGTGGTCGGAGGTGGCCGGAATTGCTGCGGCAGCTTGTCGGAGACGGCGGGGTTGCAAAGAGCAATTTGTGCAGCCTGGGGGCGCTCTGGGCTTGCGGTTCGGGGGAGAAGAGAGAGGGGACAGAGGGGGTTTAAGTAGCCTGGTCGTGAGCGAGAATTACTCGTGCTTTAACGCGAATTTAAGCTGCGTAATCAACAGGAAACGGCCGCATCAATTTGGGGACGAACAGGTCGGGGTGGAGACGACGATGCTCGAGTGGGCCGTGGTTGTCAGCGAGAGAGGGGAATGGGAGCGGGTCCCTTTTGTCAGTGAGCTGGTGGGTGCGAGAGCGGGTAAAATGATTCATGGGTGGGAGCTTTGGGCTATTTGGCCGTGTTAATGGGTCGGCCAGATTGGCTGGTTTGGCTATTTTTTTCTTCTTGATTCCTTTTCTTTTTCTGATTGGATTTCTAGAAATGTTTTTTAAACCCAAATTCAAATCTGTTTGAATTCAAAGCCTCACAGGACTTTTACACAATAAATCTTGTTCTTAAATAAGTGTCAAACACATCTGAACACTTCAGAACACTTGGGTCCTTTTGAAAATAAATTAAAACTATGCCTTTATGATAATAGGCATATAATTTGTTTTAATTCATAATTTGCTTTGAGACTTTGCTTAAGTTTTTGAGACCACTTAAGTTTGAATTCAAATCATCCTGAATGAATAACAACATCTTTCTCAATAGCATGCAGCACAAAGGTCAGGGTTTTCATACATAAAATAATGAGCCACAATTGCTCCTGTTTTCTGAAATGATTTTGAGAAAAGCCCTAAATGATGATGAATGCAAGAATGATATGAATGAGTTTTGGAATATGAATTTAGGGATGTTACAAATCTAACCCCCTTAAGATGAATCTCGCCCACGAGATTCGGATTGGCTAGCAAAATAGGTGAGGGTGGTCTTTCCGAAGATCATCTTCTCTTTCCCATGTTGCTTCCTCTTCGGAATGATGATTCCATTGCACCTTGCAAAACTTGATAGTTTTAGTCCTTGTGACTCTATCTGCAGTCTCAAGAATCTTGACAGGCTTTTCCTCATAGGTGAGATCACTTTCTAGTTGGACTTCTTCCAAGGGTATGGTATCCTTCAAAGATGATTCTTCCATTTCTGGGTGACATTTCTTAAGCTGACTCACATGAAACACATTATGGACAGCTGACAGAGACTCTGGCAATTCAACTTCATATGCAACTTCTCCCTTGCGACTTAGAATCTTGAATGGCCCAACATATCTTGGTTCCAACTTTCCTTTGACTCCAAATCTTTTCACTCCACGAAGTGGTGATACTCTAAGATAAGCTCTATCCCCAACTTCGTAGGTGACTTCTCTACGCTTAGAATCTGCGTAGCTTTTCTATCGGGACTGTGCTATCTTCAACCTTTCCTTAACCAATTTGACTTTCTCTTCGGCGTCTTTGATGAGATCGGGTCCAAACAAACTCCTTTCTCCCACACCATTCCATAGTAATGGGGTGGTACACTTCCTTCCGCAGAGAAACTCAAATGGTGCCATTCCAATACTAGATTGATAACTGTTGTTGTAAGAGAACTCTGCGTAAGGCAAGCTTTCATCCCAACTTGCTCCATAATCTAAAGCACATGCCCTCAACATGTCTTCAAGAATCTGATTAGTCCTTTCTGTTTGTCCATCAGTTTGAGGATGAAAAGCAGTGCTGAATTCCAACCTCGTTCTTAAGGATTCATGAAGTTGTCTCCAAAAGTGAGAAGTGAACTGAGTTCCTCTATCTGACACAATACTCTTAGGCACACCGTGAAGGCATATAATTCTGCTCATGTAGATCTTTGCTAACTTGGCACTTGTATAAGTTGTCTTCACGGGTATAAAATGAGCCACTTTAGTTAGGCGATCCACTACTACCCATATAGAATCATACCCTGACCTGGTCCTTGGTAATCCGGTAATGAAATCCATACCGATATTGTCCCACTTCCATTCAGGAATAGGTAGTGGTTGAAGCAAACCCGCTGGTTTCTGATGTTCCGCTTTTACTCTGCTACATACATCACATAAAGCAATATGTTCGGCGATGTCCCTTTTGAGATTGTTCCACCAAAATCTTTCTTTCATGTCCATGTACATCTTGGTGTTTCCCGGGTGAATAGAATACGGAGAGTTGTGGGCTTCCTGTAAAATCAATTTCCGCAACTCCGGGTCTTGTGGAACACATATACGTTTTCCGTGCCATAAAGTACCTTGTTCGTCTATATGGAAACTCTTAGCTTTCCCTAGACTTATATTTTCCTTAATCTTTTCAATTTCCTTATCAGTCTTCTGAGCTTCTCGGATCTTGTCCAATAAAGTGGGTTGAACATCTAAGGACATGAGATGTCCTTCAGGCACAATCTCCAATCTGAGTTCTTTGAATTGCTTACACAAGTCATCTGGCAATTCTACTTTGGTAAGGCCATTTACAAACGTCTTACGACTTAGAGCATCTGCTACTACATTCGCTTTACCGGGGTGGTATTGCAAACTTAAGTCATAATCTTTGATAAGTTCTAGCCATCTCCTTTGTCTCATGTTGATTTCCTTCTGGGTGAAGATATACTTCAAACTCTTATGATCGGTGAATACTTCACAACGCTTTCCCAAAAGATAATGTCTCCATGTTTTGAGTGCATGGACGACAGAGGCTAACTCCAAATCATGAGTAGGATAGTTTACTTCATGAGTTTTGAGTTGTCTCGAGGCATAGGCCACAACTTTACCGTCTTGCATAAGTACGGCACCCAAACCTTGATGAGACGCATCACAATATACTTGGAAATCCTTTTCCAACCGCGTATATAGAACTGGTGTTGTCACAAGTCTCTTCTTTAATTCTTGGAAACTGACTTCACAACCTTCAGACCATGCAAATTTCTTGTCCTTCTTTAACAATTCAGTCATTGGCTTAGCAACCTTTGAGAAATTTTCAATGAACCTTCTATAGTAACCTGCTAAGCCGAGGAAACTACGAACTTCTTTCACATTCCTGGGAGATTCCCATTCTGTCACAGCTGAAACCTTAGCAGGATCAACTGCCACACCATCCTTTGTCATAACATGACCAAGAAAACCAACTTACTCTAACCAGAACTCACACTTGCTTAATTTGGCATAAAATTTATGTTCCCTCGGTTTCTCAAGTATCAAGCGTAAGTGTCTTTCATGTTCTTCCTTGCTCTTGGAGTAGACCAAGATGTCATCGATGAATACGACAACAAACTTGTCGAGAAATTCCATGAATACCTTGTTCATCATATTCATGAAGTATGCTGGAGCGTTGGTTAAACCAAAAGGCATCACAGTGTACTCATACAATCCATACCTTGTGGTAAATGTTGTTTTAGGTATGTCTTGCTCTCTTATCTTGAGTTGAAAATAACCCGACCGGAGATCAATCTTCGAGAACACACATGCTCCTTCTAGCTGATCAAACAAGTCGTTGATTCTTGGCAAAGGATATTTGTTCTTGATGGTTACCTCGTTGAGTGAACGGTAATCTATGCATAACCTTTGGCTTCTATCCTTCTTCTCCACAAACAAAACTGGGGCTCCCCATGATGAAGAACTTGGCTGGATAAATCCTTTTTGCAATTGTTCTCCTAGTTGCTTCTTGAGTTCCTTCAGTTCGTCAACTGACATTTTGTATGGTCTCTTAGCTATTGGTCCAGAACCTGGTACCAAATCTATCAGAAACTCCACATCTCTATCCGGTGGCATTCCTGGTAATTCTTCCGGAAACACATCCGGATACTCACACACAATTGGTACACTATCCATGCTAACCCCCTTAAGAGAATTCAGTTTACTTCCTTTCGATTCAAAGTTTGACCTGAATTTTATTCTTTTTCCTTCTAGGGTTGTGAGTGCAACAGTACGATTAGCACAATCTAGTACTCCTTCATACTTAGCCATCCAATCCATTCCCAAAATTATGTCTAGTCCTTGGGAATTTAGGATTATCAGGCTCACTGGAAACTTATGCTTTCCAAACTCTATGACGAGATCCCGGCATCCAAGGCTTACTATCATATCTCCACCCGGAGAACTAACTTTTATTGGACACCCAATGTTTTCAGATGCAAACCCATTTCTATCAACAAATGCTTTTGATACGAATGAATGAGATGCACCAGTGTTAAAGAGTACAAATGCTGGAATGGAATTAAGTCTGAACTTACCAGCAACGGCATCAGCCTCCTCATAGACCTCCTCCACATTGATGTGGTTAACCTGTCCTTTCTGAAAAGGATTTGGCTTGTTAGGTCCTTCAACTTTCTTCTCAGGGCACTCATTTGCATAATTCCCCAGCTTCTTGCATTTGAAGCACTCAACCTGACTGATGTCCTTTTTAGCAGGCTGACCTCCACTTCCACTACCATTCCCACTGTGGTGGCTCTTATGTCCACTCGTGTGGTTCTTATACTTGTCATTGTCATGACTGCGGTGATGCTTGTTGTCATGACGGTTGTGGTTGTGGTGCTTGTTGAATTTCCCATGCTTATGGGATCCCGAGCTGCCACTGTCATCATAGTGAGATCGTTTGTGAGACGATCCTGAGCTGTGCTTGTCGGAGTGTTTCCTCTTCCTACTCTCGACTTGCTTCATTTTACTCTCCAAAATTGCAGCCTTGTCACACAAAGACTGATAAGTTGGAACATATGCCACAGACAGCTGTAGATTCAGCTCATCATTCAAGCCCTCCAGAAACTTTTCCTTTCTTTTGGCATCTGTGTCAACTTCATCTGGTGCATAGCGCTTGATTGTTGAACTCTTCTATGTATTTTGCCACTGCGGTGGCGCCGCTCAGTTGTGAAACTCTTTCTTTTCGGGTTCATCATTCACGATGAGATGTGAGCGATCTGAAGCCATCTTCAAAGATAGCCCAAGTCACCTCATCTAAAGGAGTGGTGATTTGGAAGTTGTCCCACCGGTGGCGGCTGGTCCTTCCAACAGATGTCTTGCGAACGACCTTTTCAAAGATCCGTGCATCCCACGGTCACTAAGTCCTTGTTCACAGAACGTAGCCAGTCATTGGCTACCATGGGATCAGTTGTTCCCGAAAACTTAGCTGGCCTCAGACGCAGAAATCTGGTGAGCATATCAAAACCCGGAGTGTTGTTGTTGTTGTTGTTGTTATTGGGGTTGTTGTTGTTGTTATTCTGGTTTTGGATGAATGTTGTCATCATTTGCATAAGCTGTGTTTGCGCATTCATCATTTGTTGCATTTCCGGGGTGATGTTGTTGGGGTTGGGGTTTGCGCGACGGGGAGGCATCTGTGGTTTGTTCAAATAGATAAGAATGAGATACCCATAGATGTTTTATGCACAATACATCACAAGCAAATCACATAGCATGCAACTCAAGAATAAAAATTCAACAACCAGATAATAAGTTCATGAAATAAAACACACAAGTAGCAAGCCATCCACATGTCGGATGGTCCAATAACAAGTTCACAAATACGAGTACGAATATGAAAGATAAACGAGTAGTCAAGTCTACTCATCAGCATCAATCTCCTCCTCGACGAAGGTAAGACCTGCGTTCTCCATCGCGGTCTTGTTCTCCTCAATCATAGTGGTCAAGGAATCGACCTTGGCCTTGAGAGCCCTTTTCTGGGAGCGAAGCCTCTCAATAACCATCTGCTGCTGCTCAAGCTCGAAATCCTTGGACTTCAGTTCCTCGGTCATGTCTCGGATCTTCTTGTTCCTATCCTGGACGTGTTTCTCTTGACTCTTGAACTTGCGGTCCTGGGCCTCGAACTTTGTCTCCATTTCCTTGATCATCTCATCCTGCTGTGTGAAAAGTTTGTCCTTTTCGCGAAGCTGCACCTGGAGCTTGTCATTGCCAAGCATGACGTTCGTCCTGTCCGTGTCCACGTGCCTGAGGAGAGACTCTAAGTCCTGAAGATAGAGACGTATCGGCTCTGCCGCGTCCCTCGAGTCGTCCTCAAAGTCGATGGACTCTCCATCAACATCACGTCTTCCGAAGACGTGGAAGTGAGTGCCCTAACTCAGCCGGGAGTGACGGCTATGACGTCCTATCAGGTCCTGCATGACTACCTCCATGCCTCTCTCCCTGTCGTCGTGCATCAGCTTGAAGACGATGGCCTCCGTAGTAGGCTCTGTCTGGCGTCCGGGCTGGTTCACCTTGAAGCCCTAGAGGTCCTTCCTCTCGAACTTGGTGAGTGGGTACACCGTGATGGTGGGAAGAGGGAGATCGAGCAAAGTGGTAAGCTCAACGATAAGGGGACCAAAACGGGTAACCTGGAACTCCTCAACGGTGCTGATGGTAATAGGCATCTATTTATAAGATTGAAAAAGTTAGAACAACACAATTTTAAGATAAATAACGACAACATCACATACACATCCTTGGAATCACAAAATCACACAAGTCATGCATACATGAAACCATTACATCAATCAAGGTCCAACTTATTTAAGGTATCATCTTTGGAAAATAAGGTGATAAGTGGTGGTCCAACTAACGAAGTGCCCTTACAATCCTATCTCATTGGATCTATTAGCAAACACAATGTTCCTAGAGGCAATCCACCAATCTTGTTCTCTTGATTCCATCACTAAGTCTATAACATCTCCCCTTAACTCTTGGTTGGTGGCTTCCAATTCTTGGGTAAGTTCCTTCTCTTTCTCTAAGTCTTTTTGGAGGTTGAGCATTCTGCACTTGACTCTAGCACTTAGTTCTTTGATGGTCCTCCAAGCTGCATCTCTGGCTGACTCAAAGAATGTGGTGTGCATTATAGTGTTGGTGTACATGCAGAATCCCCTTTCTTTGTGGTTGTCTTCCTTGTTTTTGTACAAGTGAAGTTGCACCCACCAATACTCCACTCCTTCATCCATCACTGGAAAGCCTTTGTATAAAGCTGCTCCATGTGCTTCCATTGCCACCATGAGGTCCTTGAGAATCTTGGGAAACTCAGTTTCACACTCCAAGGTCATGGTCATAAGTGGCCCTTTCTTCACGGCTTCGTTGATGGAGTTCATCTACAAATGGAGATGAGAATGAGAAGATTAGAAAAGTTCTACGAGAAGAATAGACAAGTGTAGAAGTAGTTGAAATTTTTTCCTTAGTGGTTTTCAAATCCTAGGGTCATAATCCTACAGGCAACACAGTGCTCTGATACCATCTGTTAGACCCCTCCTTTATAAAGGAAAGGATCCTGTGATTGCAATGCTAGTCCTGGATCAATGCTAGCATCCACAGTTTAAGATGAAGTACACAGATACAAAGGTCGTTATTACATTCATTCCGGAGATAAAACATAGTCTTTTACAACTCAGGGCCATAGGCCTAATACAAGAGTTTAAGGAATAAGTAAATAAACATAAGTCTTCATCTTCATGTGCCACGTGCAAGCATGTTGAGTGTAGACTCATGACTCCTATTCATCATCGGAGTAACCTGCAACATCACAAGTTACAGCCACAGAGGGTCAATACTTTGGAATAGTATTGGCAAGTGATACCTTAGTTTATTTTAAGTGGACTATATTACTGTATGCATTTTGGCTAAGTGTAGCTTGGCTTGCTTTGCTTGAAAATAGGTTTTTCCTATTAGTTGAAATCACTAAGTTTTTCTTTGTCCAAAACATTCCCAAGGAACCACCAATAGACATTGGGGTCCTTCACCCTTGTTCACCCACAAATTTTACTTAGAAGTTGGAGTGATGAGATTCTTGTAGCTTCCATGTCTTGATGCTCAAATTGTCCATTGCCTTGGACTAGGCTAAGTACTTAGGTTTTCCATCTGCAGAGGTTGTGCACTTTCGCCACCAGACTTGGTTTCCCAAGACAGGACCTTTCAGAAGCCTTTCCTTAGTCAAATGGACGCGCTCCAACCTATCATTCCCACTACCACCAACTGTCCAAATGACTAAGTTCTAGCAACCTATATGATCAAGGCAGAGCCCATATTGCCAAGTGGTTGCACTGTAAGCTTTCTCAACACTTGGCCTTCAAATCCCTTTGTGCCTGGGTGGCATACCACAAGTGAGATACACAACCCAAGTCCATGGCCTTGTGTAACCACTCAACATAACCCAATCCTTCCATTCCACCCAGGAGGTTTATTTGACTTAGTTGTTTTATTAGGAAAGCATAAGTCTCATGACTTAGAAATATTTTCATCATGGTAAGTATAGATTTTCACCAATCCTTGTTTGCTAAATAGCTAGGCTAAGCATGGTAAGATAACTTAACTTAGGAAAATTCCCTAGCAATTCTACAATTCTACACTACTTAGGATTTCCCAACTTAGCATTAGGCAAAAAAAATAGCATGCAAGACTTAGCAAAATATCTAATGCTAGTACAAAACATAGGATAGAATGATTCATGAAAATATCACTTGCCTTGGTAGTGGGGGGAGTAGCACTCTTCACAATCACAATCACTAGCAAAATCTACACAAAAAAATTATAGCATACAATTACACACAATTATATACAACCAAAAATAATATGAATGCATGCATTCAAGAATTTACTAAGTGGTGATTTTGAAAACTGTGCATGTTCACAGAAGCTTAACAAGTCACAAGTTTGCCAACTAAACTTATTTATCCCTAAAACAAACTACTAAACTAAATCCACACTCAAAAACAGTCTTAAACATGTTTCTACAAATAAAGTCATTCTAATGGTTACTATTTGTTAAACACTTTGCATAATCAGAAAGTCCTTGTTTCACTGAATCCAATGGTATAAAGTTCGCAAAATTCCAACGTGGCAATCAAAAGTTATAAGCATTTGAAATTTGGATCAATTTCTGGTTTTAATTCTGTTTTTAGTTCTAACACTTGCCACGCGTCGCGTCCCTATTGGCGCGTACCGCTTCGGTTGGATCGGGTCCTGCGGACCGCACGATCTAAGTGGGATCTGGCGGCTCAGATGCGCGCCTACCCCTTCGTTTAAAATTCTATCCTAGCCCTACGATACAGATCCAACGGCCTAAATCACCAAGCCAAAATCTGGCGGCGCTTAGCGGTCATGCGGCGATTTACTGCAGTGGCGGCGCGCGATACAGGTCACTAGGAGGATAGGGAAGGTACTCACCGAGACAGCAAGGACGTGGGGATGCTCAACTTGTGGACAGCTCGGCAAGGGGCGCTCAGGGTTGCGGTGGATTCCTCGCCGGAGTTGGATCTGGCAACGGTGGCTCTGCTTGAGGTCGAAGACAACGTTGTAGATCATGCTGGAGCTCGCCGGAGTTGAAGCTGGAGACGGTGGCAGTCAGTCGTTTGCGTAGCCGACGTTCTGGGTCACCCGCGGGTAAACCAGGAGTGTCAGGAGATGCGTGAGATCAAGTGGAGTATGTTTGTGTGAAGCAAAGGCAGAGGGGTGGTCGGAGGTGGCCGGAATTGCTGCGGCAGCTTGTCGGAGACGGCGGGGTTGCAAAGAGCAATTTGTGCAGCCTGGGGGCGCTCTGGGCTTGGGGTTCGGGGGAGAAGAGAGAGGGGACAGAGGGGGTTTAAGTAGCCTGGTCGTGAGCGAGAATTACTCGTGCTTTAACGCGAATTTAAGCTGCGTAATCAACAGGAAATGGCCGCGTCAATTTGGGGACGAACAGGTCAGGGTGGAGACGACGATGCTCGAGTGGGCCGTGGTTGTCAGCGAGAGAGGGGAATGGGAGCGGGTCCCTTTTGTCAGTGAGCTGGTGGGTGCGAGAGCGGGTGAAAGAAAACGATTCGCGGGGGTGGGAGCTGCTGGGCTAGCTGGGCCGTGTTGGGCTGGGTCGGCCAGATTGGCTGGTTTGGCTATTTTTTTCTTCTTGATTCCTTTTCTTTTTCTGATTGGATTTCTAGAAATGTTTTTTTAAACCCAAATTCAAATCTGTTTGAATTCAAAGCCTCACAGGACTTTTAAACAATAAATCTTGTTCTTAAATAAGTGTCAAACACATATGAACACTTCAGAACACTTGGGTCCTTTTGAAAATAAATTAAAACTATGCCTTTATGATAATAGGCATATAATTTGTTTTAATTCATAATTTGCTTTGAGACTTTGCTTAAGTTTTTGAAACCACTTAAGTTTGAATTCAAATCATCCTGAATGAATAACAACATCTTTCTCAATAGCATGCAGCACAAAGGCCAGGGTTTTCATACATAAAATAATGAGCCACAATTGCTCCTGTTTTCTGAAATGATTTTGAGAAAAGCCCTAAATGATGATGAATGAAAGAATGATATGAATGGGTTTTGGAATATGAATTTAGGGATGTTACAACCTTCCTTATGTGAGCATCTTCTCAAGATTTTGTGCCTAACTTAAAGGCGTTAAAGAAAAGTACTTGTTGGGAGATAACCAAGAGTTTCCTTGAGTCTTGGAATTCATTACTTCAGTAATGACCTCTACTTATCCTTTTTGTTTCCTTTTTGTGCCAAGTATGAACTCTAATGAGAGGGAAGTAAGATTTGGGGAGTTGATGTCCCGAAACAGATTTCTTTCATCCACCAAAAAATTTCGTGACAAGTCTCTGTAACTCGGATTGAGCTCAAAATTTACGAATAAATCCCCCATTACGTTAGATAACTTTTGTTAGTTCAACACTTTTTGATTTGAGCAATAGAAGATGTTCGAAAAAATAAGTTTCTACCTGCTGGTCTGTTTTGACAGATTTCTGCCATTATTTGCATTTGCTTCTTATTGATTCCTTTTTGAGTTCTCTTTAGGTGAATTGAGCTTTGTGAAAGAGTTGCTAGAGTAGCTTGTGTTTTTAGTAAAAATTCTTGCTGTTACAAAGCTTTGCCAGTGGTCTAATATCTTTTGAATAAACTAATGTTGCTAATGAAGATTGTGTGAAGTTTTGTATGAAGGACAATTTTCAGATGTAGAGAGAGAATGATGCAATGAGATGAAGAATGGACAAAAGCTCAAGCTTGGGGATGCCACCATGGTGTCACCCCAATAAATATCCAAGAGGTACAAGCGTCAAAGCTTGGGGATGCCCAAGGCATCCCCTTCTTCATCAATAAAAAGCTCAGGTCTGTCTAGACACTTTGTTTTTATTGTTTCATGCACAGTTGTGTTATTCTTGGAGCGTCTTAGTTTTCGTTTGCTTTGCTTAGGTTGTTTAGTTTTCTTGAATAAAGTAGTTTGGACCCCCCGTTCTCGCTGTGTTGTTTTGCAAATAAGTTTGCTTGGTGTTGGAAAGGAGTAGTAAGTTCTTGCTTGAAGTGCAAGAGGAGCTTGCATTGACTGCGACTTAGACTTTAGCATGACATGCTAGGTGTTGTTTTAACATTATACGTAGTGATTATTGCTGTAGCATGTCTTGTTCCAAACAATTGGGATTGCTTAGTGTGCCTTGAAGAAAAATTATGCGTTGTTTTAGCATGCAAAAGCATAGTATTGTGGTATTCTCCTTTGATGCTTTGCTTGGGTTGATTTGGCACATGCTTACACCATATTATGACTATGAAAAGTCACCATTATCCTCTATGATCATTTAGTCCTTGACTTGTAGTACCACTCTTTGCTTTGATTAGTATGCTTTGTTGCTCTGCATGATTATGGCCATTATGCTCTCTTAGTTGGTTGCTCCCAGTCTTTTGCTAGCCTCCACTTGTATGAGTAAGTTCTACTTATGCTTCCAACTTCCAAGAAACCAAGTTATTCCAAAGTGTCCACTATAAACTCCTATGCATGGTGTGTTACACCATTCAAAGTATATTCTTGTTTTCAACTATCTTCCAATTAAAAACTATTTTGTTACGTGAAAACTTAGTGATTAAAGCACTCACGAACTTGATGACACACTTTATATTCTTTGCCCCTAATAAACTTGAACCATTGTGACAACTTTGTTGTATATGCTTGCACTTATAAGTTGGAATTAGCAGAACCGTGCTGTCACGGGGAACGTTTTCAACATTGCACTTGTACTTTGTACTCAGTTGATATCATGCTCATTTGTTCATGGATGTCACCGGTGTGAAATAAAGAGAGAACTTGTAAGTCCATGGAGTTTGTATTCTTTGTTAGAGAAACGCCTGGGCCGCTAGCCTAAGCCATGCCTAATCATGGTGGAAACTTGCAGCATCACCATAGTGAGCTATCTATGAAGCATCCTCAATAAAAAGCTATGCAGATGGTAAATAAAAAGATTGTTGAGATGCCACTACAAGGAATGTGTCAAACTATGACGTTTTGGTAGTGACCCTGAATGAAATCGTCATAAATTTATGACGATTCTACACTAGATGGTCGTAAGCTATTTGGGAGGGCCAAATCCTTATGAAACTATGACGATTTCGTGAAAAACGTCGTAATTTCTATGGACAAAATCGTCATAATTTTTAGACAGGTTGAGATATTAGAGAGGGTCAATATCAGCCGTAGGATGTAAACATAATAAACGGCTAGGATGGTGAAATGTGGAAACTTGTTGTGGATCGGTGACCTGGCATCTTGGCCTCCACTCCCCAAACGCAGACACACCACCGCCGCTCCACGAGGATCTGACCCACCCTCCAAACCCTAACCATCTCCTGCACCGCCACCTCTACCTCCCGTCCTCCCAGATCCAATCCACGCCGCCTCCCTCCCATGATCAACTCCATCCTCCACCCTTGATCGCCCTGCTCCTCTTCTTGCGCTGCCGCCTCTCCATCTGCATGCGCTTTCTCCTCTCTCATCCAACCACCAGCGCCGCTGCCCGAACCCTCCTCGAATCCTTGCACCATCGTCGAATCCCTGCTTCCTCGTGGCGGCTCGTGTAGGTGGGCGTCGTTGACTTCTTTGCCATCCCCGAGGTGGTGATGTAGATGTGGAGTGAAGAACAACATCCCGACGAACAACATCGACTCAAACACGCTTGGGACGAGATCTACCACTACAACAAGAAGGCCAGCGGAGGTGCTCGGCATGAGCCCCACTCGTGGTCGCATGTCGGTGCGTTGTTGTGAGATCCTGGGTGGATGAATCCACGGGGCCGCCAGATTGGTCATCAGGGTCGCCGGATGTAGCAGGAAGGCCGGATCTATGTCCCTTCTCTCCCACTCTCTATCTTGGTTTCTCTCTCAGTCCATTTGTATTCTCTCTGCAGGCACTCTCACTGATGTCAGCACAACAGCCTCTTCTCCGTGCGAGCTCGCCAGATCTCAGGTGGACTGGATGGACATGGTCGGCGTGGAGCTCGTCCAGCCCCTACTCGAGGGAGACGTCCTCGATTCCGACCTTGATGTCGCCCTGCAAAAGGTACTCCCTCCCTTCCCCACCCCATGTTTTGCCATGCCATGTGCTATAACCTAGCTTATTTTACCTCTTCTAGATTGTATGCCTGCCTGAGTCATATTTTCTTTGGACCACTGAGATACTGGTTTTAGTTTGAACATCCAAGAACTTTTGATACCTGGTCTCTGTGAATAAACATTCTGGAGACTGGTGGTGGACGAGCTGGACATGCACCTACCTCATTCAGGTCTGGCCAGTAGACTGGTTTCAGATCTGGCCGTCTCCATTGAGGTCTCCCCTTTCACCTTTCTCTCAGTATCATAAGATTTGTTGTGTAAATGCTACTTTGTAAATGGCTTTCCGATAGAGTTTGTGTGTGCTAACGTGAATTATTACTATTGTTGTTCTTGTGATTGTCCAATGATATGTCAAGAGATTAACTGTAGCCTTTCGAATTCAATGCATGATTGTGATAAGAATTATATGATACTTAACTATTTTTGTGACTTTTTCTTGATCACTATCAATAGTTATAGATCTTAAGAGACACTGTATTTTTTCGTCTCATAGTTCATTCTTGGGCACTGCCAGATTGCACATATGCAGTATACTGTCTTCACTTGGGCATACAGTGTAGTAGACTTGGATCTAAGCAGCTTTTTACGGGACTTACATAATATGCTTCTTGATTTACAATTGTTGTCATTTCTCCTTAACTAATGTACTGTTAATATGCTTCTTGATTTAAAATTGTATATTTGGGCAATCTCATTTTCACAATAATCACTTATATATGTACTTACATGCCATGGTCACACCGACCTGTTGGGGGCAAGTATATATGGTGAGATGAACCTGGTAGGGAGCTCTTGGCGGGGCAATTTGGAGAAGAAGACACGGAGCGAACTCGGGCGATACTCTTTACGCCTCCTCTCGTGAGATAGAACTCGCCTGTAGGTGCTCCTTCTATGCTTCCCTCCGGGCTTTATCTACCTTGCCATGTCAAGTGTGTTTTCTGTGATTCCCCTTTGTCTAGATTTCATATCTCGAACCTAGGGTTCACATCCGGTGAATAAGCGTATGCCGTGGAGATATCTTAGCTCGGTTTGATGCTCAATTGACATGCTTGGTTTACTTGTGATGGTCTCAAGGCCTGTTTTAATTCTGTACCCTATGATTAAATGATGAGGTACTATGGTAAGGGTAGGTTTATGCTACGCTTAATCTGGGTAGATGATCTAAGAAACCCTTCTGGATGATTATAGTAGACATGAAAATTCAAACCATTGGTTTGGATTTTATCTGTTTGGGATACTTGCTGGTCTGAACATTTGCTAGTTCATGTTGATAGTTAAGAACTATTGACACTGATTCCTAGTTGAATTGGTTAGGAAAATGATCTGCAAATCATATTGGCTTGAAATTATTGTTGGATGCAAGTAGCTAGTGGATTCAGAACTTATATGACCATGGAATATTCACTAAAATGATTCCTAGGAAAATGGATGATCAATATGATTACTCTGTCCATATGACAACAATAATCTAAATGATTCCTAGCCAAATGGCTATGAAGATGATTTCATTTAAAGAGCATGTTTTGTGATGTTGCAAATCCCTATGGCTGTATTTTTGTTCAATTCTTTGGAGCTATATGAGTTCTAGTTTCCTTGAATCGAACTGTGAAGATGAGCAGTGTGTAACTGAATCTTTGATTCAGTTACCTTTGTTTTAAAATATAAAATGATTCTTAGATATTTTTGAATATCTAAGAAAAGGATTTATTATCAAACTTGTTGAAGGGCTGATGATTCTTAGATTTCATTTAAAGGGGCAAGTTTTTGAAATAAGAACATAGATTATGGTGTATCTTTTTATTTCTCTATGAGGAACATACATAGCATCTCTATGTAAATTTGCTATGAATCCTACCTTGCAACCATGTTGCCTTTGCTGTGAATCATGTTGCCTTTGCTGTGAATCATGTTGAAAAGAGATTAGTAGAAGTGTACTCCTACCTTGCAACCATGTTGCCTTTCTTTGTGAATCCTCTACTTCTAGCTCTGGATGGCTCCAAGGAGCAACCAGAGTTGGTTGAGGGTGAGGTATAACACTGATGGTAACTTTGTGTGGATGTGATGTGGAGTGTGGCTGTGTAATTGTTAGCTACTACCTTTCTTATCTGGTTTCTGGTCTGTGGTGTTGTGTGACTACTTGCATCTGGATGCGCAAGTCGCTGCAAGTGGGACTCATTGGTGTGGATGAGATCAAGTGAAAACTTGATATTTGTGGAATCTTTATCTTATTACCTTAGTCATGGTGAAACTTGCCCTCTCCACCTATGATGTTGTCTTGAGGCAAAATATCTTGATATGAGCAGATGCTACTTTTTTTGGTGAAACTTGCCCTTTCTAAAGTTTAGCTCAATGATGAACTTTTAACAAAGGCAACACACTATTCATTTCGAGAGCAAACTAACCAACTAACCATTCTTCCTTTGGTAATAGTTTCTTGTTTCTTAAAAATCGTATGCGAACTACATTGGAGAAGTTCCAGAAGAGGAAGCATGAAGAAGTTCCAGGAAGAGAAAGCGTGAAGAAGTTTGGATTTTATTCTTCGTAAATTTTTATTGTATTTTGGTAGCTCCACTGATGTGAACTATGTAGAACTGTGTATGATTGTGATGTGCCGATCTCTATGTAGAACTGTGTATGATTGTAATGTGTCGATCATAATGTGCTCTGTTTGAATCAAAATGATTTTGTATATTCATTGGTCTTGATTAAATTGTTAGATTTTAATTCTCGAGAAAATATATACTAGCAATCGGGACCGTATGAATTATGGAACACTGTGTGTGACCGCCCAAAATAAGAAGGCCCAAAGTAAAAATCATTCAAAGAAAAGGCCAATGCAACGAAACAAAAAAAATGCTTGAATGATGGGCTTGGCCCATGTAGCTAACCAGATTTGATGAGAAAATCAATCCATAATAGTTGGGCTAAGCCCATGTGGAATCCAGAAATGGACTGGGCTGATTTTGATTTAAGACGATTTAATTTCGTCACAATTTTGCCACGTAGGATCAGCCACGTAGGATCTGACTTGGCATGCTAGATGGCCCGTGACGATATTGGATCGTCATAGACGTTATGACGATCCAATATCGTCATAGAAGGTTATGACGATTTTATCAAAAATGTCGTTATAGTTCATTTGCGACGCCCAGCTTTCGACGATCTCAAAATCGTCATAAAATCGTCATAAAAAGACTATTATGACGATTCTGTGACGAAAATAGAGGGTCATATATTGCCAGATTTCTTGTAGTGTGCTCATTGTCTGCTTGCCTTGTCATTTTGGTTATGGGAAAGCTCTTGTACCATGTGCGAGGGGTACCCCGTTGGCGGTTCTCAATGATATGCAAATACTTACAATGACAAGAACTTACCTGGGCCCAAAGTTGAGTATGCATGAGGTGTGGCCCTCGTATTCAAGGGACTTGAGATTGCCAACTTATACTTCGTCAAGCATATACTCCATCTTTGCCACTTTAACCTTAACCACTTCAAGATGCTTACGATAGGGGCAATGAGGGCTGAAAGCTAACAAGTACCATAATTTTTGGAAGCTGTTTTTGAAACTTGTAATCCCTGCTTCCTTTACAAAAAGACCTTTCTTCCACTACTATTGATTCTCCACCTTCTACCTTTACGCACCATTAAGAGAGCATAGTTGTCATTCTGTGTGCAGTGTTCCAAAGCTTATTGATTGATGCATATTGTGATATTACTTGTTCTTGTGCTATTTTTTCTAGTCACCCGTGTGAACTTTGAAGGTGTCCTATGCATATATATTGCTACTCTATGAGGGACAAGCTGATTGCCACTATGTCATGTTTTTTGTATGTGAAACAAACAAACGTTTTTCAATGCATGTTATTCATGATCTTTGTTTGTAGCCTTTCATGTTGCATGCATAGTTACTATGTCCAATGTTGGAATTATGCCCTAGAGGCAATAATAAATATGTTATTATTATAATTCTTGTTCATGATAAAGTTTATATTCCATGCTAGAATTGTATTAAGCGGAAACTTTAATACTTGTGTGGTTTGTGAACAACACTGTGTCCCTAGTACGCCTCTATGGACTAGCTCATTGATTGATGATGGTTAAGGTTTCCTAACCATAGACATGAGTTGTCGATTAATAATGAGATCATATCATTGGGAGAATGATATGATGGACAAACCCAAATTTAAGCGGAGCAATTAGATCGTGTCATCGTGTTCATCTTTGCGAAGCTTTTCTTATGTCAAATATTGTATTCCTTAGACCATGAGATAATGCAACTCCCTGGTATCGGAAGAAAGCTTTGAGGTCATCAAACGTCATCCTATGAGAGGGTGATCATAAAGGTGTCTCTCAGGTGATCGGAAAGTACCTGCTGGGTTGTATGTATCGAGATGGGATTTGTCCCTCCCAAGTCGGAGAGATATACTTCGGTCCCACTCGGTAATAGATATCAACACCGCTTGCAAGCACGTGGTTAAGGAGTTAATCACAAAGTGATATCGGATTATGGAACGAGTAAAGTACTTGCTGTGAACGAGATTGAACTAGGTATGATGCAAGCGATCGAATCTCGGGCAAGTAAAATATCGCGAGACGAAGGGAATATATATATGGGATTGATTGAATCCTGGCATCGTGGTTCATCCGATATGATCATTGATGAATGTGTGGGAGTAAATATGGGTTTTCAGACCCCCCCTGTTGATTATTGATAGAAGATCATGTCTGCATATTCTCGAACCCAAAGGGTCACACACTTAACGTGTATTGACGCTAGGATAGATTGGATAATTGGTTTATGAGTTTTTGTTCGGAGTCTCGGATGAGATCCAGGACGTCACGAGAGGTTCCGGAATGGTTCGGAGAATAAGATTCATATAAGGCAAAGTAGATTTTGGAGTTCAGAATTGTTTCGGGTTATTCGGTATTGTACCGGAAGCTTCTAGAACCTTCCGGAGTGGGAACAACCTGGCCCCACTTGTCGGGAGGGGGAGTGGGACTACGAGGGAGTGCCCTGGCCGCATTGGGCCAGGGGAACAAGGCCCCATAGGCCCAGCCGTCCAAGCCTAGGGGAAAACCCTAGGGGAGCTTCTAGAAGGGGGGGACTTGCCCCCCACTCCTCCCTCCTTGGCCCTAGGGCTTCTTGGGAGGGCAAGGGCCAGCTGCCCACCCTCTATATAAAGAGGTGCAGGGCGCACCTCCCCACACCTCCTCCTCAAGCCCTAGCCGCCCTGCTGCCCTCCTCTCTCTCTCCCTCCCGACTGCGCGTAGGCGAAGCCCTCCGCAAGAAACTCTCCACCGCTTGCACCACGCCGTCGTGTTGTAGATCCAATCCATCTCTCCACCCCACTTATTGGACCGAGGAAGGAGGAGACGTCGAGGTGCCGCACGTGTGCATCTCTCGGAGGCATCGCCACTTGCGGTGTTAGATCGGATCGAATCGCGAGGAGGAGAAGCGAGTACGACTACATCAACCATGTTCCGTTGAACGTTCCGCTGTGCGAATCTTCAAGGGTATGAATATATCATGTACCCCCCCTCGTTGTTTGCATCTCCTAGATTAGATCTTGGCTTTCCCGTTCGCATTCATAGAATTTTTTTGATTTACTATGCTGTGAAACCCTTTAGTGGTATCAGAGCTAGATCTATGTGTAGATGTGTTTCACGAGTAGAACGCAACATGCTTGTTGCGGGCATTGACGTTTTCTGTTGCAAGCCTCTTGTTTGTGTACTTCTTATGACGCGGGATAGTGAGATCGAAGCGGTCCAGGCAACTTTACGCGACCTCGTTCGTGAGACCGGCTCCGCACTTGACGTGTGGCTTGTTCCACACATGCGGCTGGTGGATGCTAGTTTCTCTCACTATAGTTGTCATGGGATTTACACCGGAGTTTGACAACCATAATATCACCGTTGTGGCTTTCCGTAGGTAAGAATCGTTCTTAGCTTGTTACTCCCATAAGCCACGTAAAACATGCAACAACAAAGTAGAGGCGTCTAACTTGTTTTTGCAGGGAGTGTTTTCTGTGATATGGTATGGCCCAAGATGTGATGTGTATGTTGTATGCAATGATCACGTTTTGTAATGTTTCACGACTTGCATGTCGATGAGTACACAACCGGCAGGAGCCATATGGTTGTCTTTATAATTGTGTATGACTAGTGTGTCAACTTCTTATACGCCATGTAGTAGCTTTACTTTATCGCTAAGTAGTTAGCAATAGTCGTATTTGCTATTCATGGTGGAGGCAATCATGGTGGAGTGATGGAGATCATGCTGGCACGCACAAGATGGAGATCATTGCGCGAAGATTGGCTATACCATGTCACATAAAGTTATATGCATGTGATGTTTATCCTTTTATGTATCTTATTATGCTTAGATCGCGACGGTAGCATTATAAGATGATTCCTCACTTAAAGATCAAGATAAAACCGTGTTCTCCCCATGTATGCACCGTTGCGAAAGTTCGTCGTGTTCAAGCATCACGTGATGATCGGGTGCTATAAACTCTACGTTCACATACAACAGGTGCAAGCCAGTTTTGCACACGCGGAAACACTTGGGTTTGACTTGACGAGCCTAGCATGTACAGACATGGCCTCGGAACACATGAACCGAAAGGTTAAGCATGATTCATATGAATGATATGATCGACACTTCGTTGTCCACCATTGAAACCACATCTCTTCTCGTGAAGATCGGATTAGGTGTGGTGAATTTGGATCATGTTCACTAAACAACTTGAGGGATGTTCAATTTAGTGGGAGTTCATATAGTAATTTGATTAAGTTGAACTAGTTATCATGAACATAGTCTAAATTGTACTTGCAAATTTTGTAGATCAAATGGCTAAGTCCAACTTCAACTTCAACGTTTTTGCTGAGAAAGAAAAGCTTAAGAACAATGGGTCTAACTTCACCAACTGGTTCCGCAATCTGAGAATCATTCTCTCTGGCGGACAAAAGGACTATGTCCTTGAGAAAGCGCTAGGTGACGCCCCTGCTGTAGATGCGCCGACTGATGAGAAAGCTGTTTATCAGTCGCGCAAGGATGATTATGGTGTGATTAAGAGCACCATGTTGTTTGCTATGGAATCGGACCTTCAAAATCGTTTTGAAGATTTCCCCGGACCCTTTGAGATCCTTGAGGAACTGAAAACTATGTTTCAGACTCAGGCCCGTTCTGAGAGATATGAGATCTCTAAGAAATCTTTAACTGCAAGATGGAGGAAGGGAGTTCCGTTAGTGAGCATGCCATAAAGATGTCGGGCTACACTCAACGCCTTGAGCAACTGGACTGCAAGATTCCAGAGGAGCTCAAGATTGACAGGTTCTCGCAATCACTCCTCCTAGCTACAAAGGCTTTGTAGTTACTCATAATCGATTGGTTCCACCGATACGATCACCGAGATCTTCGCTGAAAGTTGTGGAGGTGGACATCAAGAAAGATAATCATGTGTTGATGGTCAACAAGCCCCGACTTTAAGAAAGGTAAGGGTGCAAAGAAGCCCTTCAAGAAAGGCGGCGACAGCGCGTTTCCCTGAGAAGAAGCTCAAGTGGACCTAAGCGGACCTTTGAGTGCTTCTATTGCAAGGACACGGTCCTTTGAAGCAATCGTCCAAGTACTTAGCGGACAAGAAGGTCGGCACCATCAAAGATATATTTGATATACATGTTATTGATGTTTTCCTTACTATCCTCGTTGTAGTGCGGGTATTTGATCTTGGTTGATTGCTAATATTTGTAACTCGAAGCAGGAGCTGGAATATCTGTGACTAGCGAGGATGAGGTGACGATCTTGGCGTTAACAGCGGATCAAGAGTTGATGTGATGGCCGTCGGCACGCTCTCCTTAGTTTTACCTTCGGG
Source organism: Avena longiglumis (assembly GCA_030063025.1). Classification (NCBI taxonomy): domain Eukaryota; kingdom Viridiplantae; phylum Streptophyta; class Magnoliopsida; order Poales; family Poaceae; genus Avena; species Avena longiglumis. The sequence goes on along the minus strand of CP125979.1, from coordinate 444,444,252 downwards.
ATTAGTTTTAAACCTCAATAAATGTTATTATGTGCCTGCGTTGAGCATGAACATCATATCTGGATCGTGTTTATTGCAAGACGGATATTCATTTAAATCGGAGAATAATGGTTGTTCTATTTATATGAGTAACATCTTTTATGGTCATGCACCTGCTGTGAATGGTTTATTTCTTCTGAATCTCGAAAGGGATGAAACACACATCCATAACATTGATGCTAAGAGATGCAAGGTAGATAGTGATAATACTACTTATTTGTGGCACTGCCGTCTAGGTCATATTGGTGTAAAACGCATGAAGAAACTCCATTCTGATGGACTTTTGGAGTCTCTTGATTTTGAATCATTTGACACATGCGAGCCATGCCTCATGGGCAAGATGATCAAAACCCCGTTCTCAGGAATGATGGAGCGAGCAACGGACTTGTTGGAAATCATACATACCGATGTATGCGGACCAATGAGTGTTTCGACGCGCGGTGGATATCGCTACTTTCTCACTTTTACTGATGACTTAAGTAGATATGGGTATATCTATTTAATGAAACATAAATCTGAAACATTTGAAAAGTTCAAAGAATTTCAGAATGAAGTGGAAAACCATCGTAACAGAAAAATTAAGTTTTGGCAATCCGATCGTGGAGGTGAATATTTGAGTTATGATTTTCTCACGCATCTTAAAGCAAGCGGAATTGTTTCGCAACTCACGCCACCTGGAACACCACAGCGCAATGGTGTGTCTGAACGCCAGAATCGAACTCTATTAGATATGGTGCGATCAATGATGTCTCTTACAGATTTGTCGTTATCATTTTGGGGTTATGCATTAGAAACCGCTGCATTCACTTTAAATAGGGCACCATCTAAATCCATTGAGACGACACCGTATGAACTATGGTTTGGTGTTAAACCTAAGTTGTCGTTTCTTGAAGTTTGGGAATGCGAAGCTTACGTCAAGAAGTTGATGCCGGACAAGCTCGAACCCAAAGCGGATAAATGCGTCTTCATAAGATACCCTAAGGAAACTATTGGGTATACCTTCTATCACAGATCCGAAGGCAAAGTGTTTGTCGCAAAGAACGGATCCTTTCTTGAGAAGGAGTTTCTCTCGAAAGAAGTGAGTGGGAGGAAAGTAGAGCTAGACGAGGTTGTTGAACCTTCTCTTGAGTTGGAGAGTAGCGACAAAGAAATTGTTCCAAAGGTTGCCTGCACCGACAATAGAGGAAGCAAATGACAAGGATCATGAAGCTTCGGACGATGCTACTACTGAACGTCGTAGGTCGACAAGGTCATGTGCCCCTCCTGAGTGGTACGGCAACCCTGTCTTAACTGTCTTGTTAGTAGACGACAGTGAACCTACGAACTATGAGGAAGCGATGATGAGCCCAGACTCTGAGAAATGGCTAGAGGCCATGAAATCCGAATTAGGATCCATGAGCGAAAACCAAGTATGGACTTTGGTGGAACCTCCTAGCGACCGAAAGGCTGTTGACTGCAAATGGATCTTCAAGAAGAAAACGGACGCGGATGGTAATGTTACTGTCTATAAAGCTCGACTTGTCGCGAAAGGTTTTCGACAAGTTCAAGGTGTTGACTACGATGAGACTTTCTCTCCCGTAGCGATGTTTAAGTCCATTCGGATTTTATTAGCAATTGTTGCGTTTCATGATTATGAAATATGGCAGATGGATGTCAAGATTGCGTTCCTCAATGGCAACATTGATGAAGAGTTGTATATGATGCAACCCGAAGGTTGTGTTGATCCTAAGAATGCTGATAAAGTATGCAAACTTCAGCGTTCCATTTATGGACTAAAGCAAGCATCTCGGAGTTGGAACCTTCGTTTTGATCAAGTAATCAAGATCTTTGGATTTGTCCCAAATTGCTACGAAGCTTGTATCTACAAGAAAGTGAGTGGGAGCTCAGTGACATTTCTAGTACTATATGTGGATGACATATTAATTATTGGAAATGACATTGACATGCTTAACTATGTGAAGAGTCATTTAAACAAATGTTTTTCAATGAAAGACCTAGGGGAAGCTGCTTATACATTGGGCATCAAAATCTATAGAGATAGACAAAGCCGCCTGATAGCTTTAAGCCAAAGTACATACCTAGACAAAGTTCTGAAAAGGTTCAGAATGGATAAGGCAAAGAAAGGTTCAGTGCCTATGTTGTCAGGTAAGATATTGAGCAGGCTCGGTGTCCATTCTGGTAAATGATAGAGAAGCTATGAGCAAAGTGTCTTATGCCTCGGCCATAGGTTCTATCATGTATGCCATGCTGTGTACTAGACCGGATGTGTCCAATGCTCTTAGTTTGACGAGCAGATACCAAAGTGATCCAGGAGTGGAACACTGGACAGCCGTGAAGAACATCCTAAAGTATTTAAATAGAACTAAAGAAATGTTTTTAGTCTATGGAGGTGATGAACAGCTCGTCGTAAAGGGTTACGTCGATGCTAGTTTCGACACCGACAAGGATGATTCTAAATCTCGCGGGATCTACAGTAGAAGCGGAATACATGGCTACTGCAGAAGCGTCAAGTGAAGAAGTTTTGATCAGGAACTTCATCACTGAGCTTGGTGTGGTTCCAAGTGCCTTCGACCCACTGGAGATATTGTGTGACAACACTGGCGCCATAGCACTGGCTAAGGAACCAAGATATCATCAAAGACCAAGCATATCAACCGCAAGTTTCATATAATCCGAGATTATATAACAGATGGAGATCTGAAGATTAGCAAAGTACATACAGATCTGAATGACGCAGATCCATTGACTAAACCTCTTCCACGAGCAAAACATGATCAGCACCTTAGTGCCATGGGTGTTAGATTGTTTCCAGATGTAAACTAGATTATTGACTCTAGTGCAAGTGGGAGACTGTTGGAATTATGCCCTAGAGGCAATAATAAAGATGTTATTATTATAATTCTTGTTCAAGATAAAGTTTATATTCCATGCTAGAATTGTATTAAGCGGAAACTTTAATACTTGTGTGGTTTGTGAACAACACCGTGTCCCTAGTACGCCTCTATGGACTAGCTCATTGATTTATGATGGTTAAGGTTTCCTAACCATAGACATGATTTGTTGATTAATAATGAGATCATATCATTGGGAGAATGATATGATGGACAGACCCAAATTTAAGCGGGGCAATTAGATCGTGTCATCGTGTTCATCTTTGCGAAGCTTTTCTTATGTCAAATATTGTATTCCTTAGACCATGAGATAATGCAACTCCCTGGTATCGGAAGAAAGATTTGAGGTCATCAAACGTCATCCTATGAGAGGGTGATCATAAAGGTGTCTCTCAGGTGATCGGAAAGTACCTGTTGGGTTGTATGTATCGAGATGGGATTTGTCCCTCCCAAGTCGGAGAGATATACTTCGGGCCCACTCGGTAATAGATATCAACACCGCTTGCAAGCACGTGGTTAAGGAGTTAATCACAAAGTGATATCGGATTACGGAACGAGTAAAGTACTTGCTGTGAACGAGATTGAACTAGGTATGCTTGCATCGATCGAATCTCAGGCAAGTAAAATATCGCGAGACGAAGGGAATATATATATGGGATTGATTGAATCCTGGCATCGTGGTTCATCCGATATGATCATCGATGAATGTGTGGGAGTCAATATGGGTTTCCAGACCCCCTGTTGATTATTGATAGAAGATCATGTCTGCATATTCTCGAACCCGAAGGGTCACACACTTAACGTGTATCGACGCTAGGATAGATTGGATAATTGGTTTATGAGTTTTTGTTGGGAGTCTCGGATGAGATCCAGGGCGTCACGAGAGGTTCCGGAATGGTCCGGAGAATAAGGTTCATATAAGGCAAAGTAGATTTTGGAGTTGTAATTGTTTGGGTTATTCGGTATTGTCTGGAAGCTTCTAGAACCTTCAGTGGGACCAACCTGGCCCCACTTGTCGGGAGGGAGTGGGCCTACGAGGAGTGCCTGGCCGCATTGGGCCAGGGAACAAGGCCCCATAGGCCCAGTCCAAGCCTAGGGGAAAACCCTAGGAGCTTCTAGAAGGGGGACTTGCCCCCTCCTCCTCCTTGGCCATGGCCCTAGGGCAGGGGAGGGGCAGGCCACCCCTCTATATAAAGAGGGCAGCGCACCCTCCCACACCTCCTCCTCAATCCCTAGCCGCCTGCTGCCTCTCTCTCCCTCCTCCATTGCAGCGTGGCGAAGCCCTGCCGCAAGAAACTCTCCACCGCTTGCACCACGCCGTCGTTTTGTAGATCCAATCCATCTCTCCACCCCACTTGTTGGACCGAGGAAGGAGAAGACGTCGAGGTGCCGCACGTGTGCATCTCTCGGAGGCATCGCCACTTGCGGTGTTAGATCGGATCGGATCGCGAGGAGGAGAAGCGAGTACGACTACATCAACCACGTTCCGTTGAACGTTCCGCTGTGCGAATCTTCAAGGGTATGAATATATCATGTACCTCCCCTCGTTGTTTGCATCTCCTAGATTAGATCTTGGCTTTCCCGTTCGCATTCATAATTTTTTTTTGATTTACTATGCCGCGAAACCCTTCAGTGGTATCAGAGCTAGATCTATGTGTAGATGTGTTTCACGAGTAGAACGCAACATGTTTGTTGCGGGCATTGATGTTTTCTGTTGCAAGCCTCTTGTTTGTGTACTTCTTATGACGCGGGATAGTGAGATCGAAGCGGTCCAGGCAACTTTACGCGACCTCGTTCGTGAGACCGGCTCCGCACTTGACGTGTGGCTTGTTCCACACATGCGGCTGGTGGATGCTAGTTTCTCTCACTATAGTTGTCATGGGATTTACACCGGAGTTTGACAACCATAATATCACCGTTGTGGCTTTCCGTAGGTAAGAATCGTTCTTAGCTTGTTACTCCCATAAGCCACGTAAAACAGGCAACAACAAAGTAGAGGCGTCTAACTTGTTTTTGCAGGGAGTGTTTTCTGTGATATGGTATGGCCCAAGATGTGATGTGTATGTTGTATGCAATGATCATGTTTTGTAATGTTTCACGACTTGCATGTCGATGAGTACACAACCAGCAGGGGCCATATGGTTGTCTTTATAATTGTGTGTGACCAGTGTGTCAACTTCTTATACGCCATGTAATAGTTTCACTTTATCGCTAAGTAGTTAGCAATAGTCGTAATTGCTATTCATGGTGGAGGCAATCATGGTGGAGTGATGGAGATCATGCCAGAACGCACAAGATGGAGATCATTGCGCGAAGATTGGCTATACCATGTCACATAAAGTTATATGCATGTGATGTTTATCCTTTTATGTATCTTATTATGCTTAGATCGCGACGGTAGCATTATAAGATGATTCCTCACTTAAAGATCAAGATAAAAACTGTGTTCTCCCCAATTATGCACCGCTGCGAAAGTTCGTCGTGTTCAAGCATCACGTGATGATCGGGTGCTATAAACACTACGCTCACATACAATGGGTGCAAGCCAGTTTTGCACACGCGGAAATACTTGGGTCTAACTTGGGTGCAAGCCAGCAAGCCAGGTTAAGCATGAGTCATATGAATGATATGATCGACACTTCGTTGTCCACCATTGAAATCACATATCTTCTCGTGAAGATCGGATTAGGTGTGGTGAATTTGGATCATGTTCACTAAACAACTTGAGGGATGTTGAATTTAGTGGGAGTTCATATAGTAATTTGATTAAGTTGAACTAGTTATCATGAACATAGTCTAAATTGTACTTGCAAATTTTGTAGATCAAATGGCCAAGTCCAACTTCAACTTCAACGTTTTTGCTGAGATAGAAAAGCTTAAGAACAATGGGTCTAACTTCACCAACTGGTTCCGCAATCTGAGAATCATTCTCTCTGGCGGACAAAAGGACTATGTCCTTGAGAAAGCGCTAGGTGACCCTTTGTAGATGCTTGATCGATGAGAAAGCTTTATCGATCGCAAGGATGATTATGGTGTGATTAAGAGCACCATGTTGTTTGCTATGGAATCGGACCTTCAAAATCGTTTTGAAGATTTCCCCGGGCCCTTTGAGATCCTTGAGGAACTGAAAACTATGTTTCAGACTCAGGCCGTTCGAGATATGAGATCTCTAAGAAATTCTTTAACGCAAGATGGAGGAAGGAGTTCCGTTAGTGAGCACGCCATAAAGATGTCGGGCTACGCTCAGCCTTGAGCAAGCTGGATCGCAAGATTCCAGAGGAGCTCAAGATTGATAGGGTTCTGCAATCACTCCCTCCTAGCTACAAAGGCTTTGTAGTTACTCATAATCAGATTGGTTCCACTGATACGATCACCGAGATCTTCGCAAAGCTGAAAGTTGTGGAGGTGGACATCAAGAAAGATAATCGTGTGTTGATGGTCAACAAGCCCCCCAGCTTTAAGAAAGGTAAGGGTGCAAAGAAGCCCTTCAAGAAAGGCGGCGGCAAGCGCGTTGCCCCTGCTGAGAAGAAGCTCAAGTCTGGTCCTAAGCCGGACACTGAGTGCTTCTATTGCAAGGACAAGGGTCACATGAAGCGCAACTGTCCGAAGTACTTAGAGGACAAGAAGGCTGGCACCATCAAAGGTATATTTGATATACATGTTATTGATGTTTTCCTTACTATCCCTCATTGTAGTGCCTGGGTATTTGATACCGGTTCAGTTGCTAATATTTGTAACTCGAAACAGGAGCTACCGAATAGACGGCGGCTTGCGAGGGATGAGGTGACGATGCGCGTTGGCAAGGATCAAGAGTTGATGTGATGGCCGTCGGCACGCTCTCCTTAGTTTTACCTTCGGGATTAGTTTTAACCTTAATAAGTGTTATTATGTGCCTGCGTTGAGCATGAACATTATTTCTGGATCGTGTTTATTGCAAGACGGTTATTCATTTAAATCGGAGAATAATGGTTGTTCTATTTATATGAGTAACATCTTTTATGGTCATGCACCTCTTGTGAATGGTTTATTTCTTCTAAATCTCGAAAGGGATGAAACACACATCCATAACATTGAGGCTAAGAGATGCAAAGTAGATAGTGATAATACTACTTATTTGTGGCACTGTCGTCTAGGTCATATTGGTGTAAAGCGCATGAAGAAACTCCATTCTGATGGACTTTTGGAGTCTCTTGATTTTGAATAATTTGACACATGCGACCCATGCCTCATGGGCAAGATGATCAAAACACCGTTCTCCGGTATGATGGAGCGAGCAACGGACTTGTTGGAAATCATACATACCGATGTATGCGGACCGATGAGTGTTTCGACGCGCGGTGGATATCACTATTTTCTCACTTTTACCGATGACTTAAGTAGATATGGGTATATCTATTTAATGAAACATAAATCTGAAACGTTTGAAAAGTTCAAAGAATTTCAGAATGAAGTGGAGAACCATCGTAACAGAAAGATTAAGTTTCTACGATCCGATCGTGGAGGTGATTATTTGAGTTATGATTTTCTCACGCATCTTAAAGCAAGCGGAATCGTTTCGCAACTCACGCCACCCGGAACACCACAGCGCAATGGTGTGTCTGAACGCCGGAATCGAACCTTATTAGATATATGGTCTGATCAATGATGTCTCTTACTGATTTGCCGTTATCATTTTGGGGTTATGCATTAGAAACCGTTGCATTCACTTTAAATAGGGATCCATCTAAATCCGTTGAGACGACACCGTATGAACTATGGTTTGGTGCTAAATCTAAGTTGTCGTTTCTTAAAGTTTGGGGATGCGAAGCTTACGTCAAGAAGTTGATGCCAGACAAGCTCAAACCCAAAGCGGAGAAATGTGTCTTCATAGGATACCCTAAGGAAACTATTGGGTATACCTTCTATCACAGAACCGAAGGCAAAGTGTTTATGCATGAAGCGGTTCCTTTCTTGAGAAGGAGTTTCTCTCAAAAGAAGTGAGTGGGAGTAAAGTAGAGCTAGATGAGGTTATTGAACTTTCTCTTGAATTGGAGAGTAGCGGCACTGAAATTGTTCCATGCTTTGCACCAACAATAGAGGAAGCTAATGACAAGGATCATGAAGCTTGGACGATCTTGCTCTTGAGCGTCCGCAGTCGACAAGGTCGCGTGCCCCTCCTGAGTGGTATGGCAACCCTGTCTTGACTGTCTTGTTAGTAGAAGACAGTGAACCTACGAACTATTAGGAAGCTATGATGAGCCCAGACTCTGAGAAATGGCTAGAAGCCATGAAATCCGAATTGGGATCCATGAGCGAAAACCAAGTATGGACTTTGGTGGACCCTCCTAGCGACCGCAAGGCCATTGAGTGCAAATGGATTTTCAAGAAGAAAACGGACGCGGATGGTAATGTTACCGTCTATAAAGCACGGCTTGTCGCGAAAGGTTTTCGACAAGTTCAAGGTGTTGACTACGATGAGACTTTCTCTCCCTTAGCGATGTTTAAGTCCATTCAGATTTTATTAGCAATTGTTGCGTTTCATGATTATGAAATATGGCAGATGGATGTCAAGACTGATTTCCTCAATGGAAACATTGATGAAGAGTTGTATATGATGCAACCCGAAGGTTTTGTCGATCCTAAGGATGCTGATAAAGTATGCAAACTTCAGCGTTCCATTTATGGACTGAAGCAAGCATCTCGGAGTTGGAACCTTCGTTTTGATCAAGTGATCAAGAGCTTTGGATTTGTTCCAAATTGCTACGAAGCTTGCATCTACCAGAAAGTGAGTGGGAGCTCGGTGACGTTTCTGGTACTATATGTGGATGAGATATTGATTATTGGAAATGACATCAACATTCTTAACGATGTGAAGAGTTATTTGAACAAGTGTTTTTCAATGAAAGACCTAGGTGAAGCTGCTTATATATTTGGCATCAAAATCTATAGAGATAGACAAAGACGGCTCATAGCTTTAAGCCAGAGTACATACCTAGACAAAGTTCTGAAAAGGTTCAGAATGGATAAGGCAAAGAAAGGTTCAGTGCCTATGTTGTCAGGTAAGATATTGAGCAAGGCTCAGTGTCCAGCTACGGTAAATGATAGGGAATCTATGAGCAAAGTGCCTTATGCCTCGGCCATAGGTTCGATCATGTATGCCATGCTGTGTACTAGACCGGATGTGTCCAATGCTCTTAGTTTGACGAGCAGATATCAGAGTGATCCAGGAATGGAACACTGGACAGCCGTGAAGAACATCCTAAAGTACCTAAATAGGACTAAAGAAATGTTCTTAGTCTATGGGGGTGATGAACAGCTCGTCGTAAAAGGTTACGTAGATGCTAGTTTTGACACCGACAAGGATGATTCTAAATCTCAGACAGGATACGTGTATATTTTGAATGGAGGAGCTATGAGCTGGAGAAGCTGCAAGCAAAGCGTGATCGCGGGATCTACAGTAGAAGAGGAATACATGGCTGCTGCAGAAGCGTCAAGTGAAGGAGTTTTGGATCAGGAACTTCATCACTGAGCTTGGCGTGGTTCCAAGTGCATTGGACCCACTGGAGATATTGTGTGACAACACTAGCGCCATAGCACTCGCTAAGGAACCAAGATATCATCCAAAGACCAAGCATATCAACCGCAAGTTTCATATAATCCGAGATTATATAGCAGATGGAGATCTGAAGATTAGCAAAGTACATACAGATCTGAATGTCGCAGATCCGTTGACTAAACCTCTTCCGCGTGCAAAACATGATCAGCACCTCAGTGCCATGGGTGTGAGATTGTTGCCAAATGTAAACTAGATTATTGACTCTAGTGGGAGACTGTTGGAATTATGCCCTAGAGGCAATAATAAAGATGTTATTAATGCTAGAATTGTATTAAGCGGAAACTTTAATACTTGTGTGGTTTGTGAACAACACCGTGTCCCTGGTACGACTCTATGGACTAGCTCATTGATCAATTATGGTTAAGGTTTCCTAACCATAGACATGAGTTGTCAATTGATAATGAGATCATATCATTGGGAGAATGATATGATGGACAGACCCAAACTAAGCGAAGCAACTAGATCGCGTCATCGTGTTCGTCTTTGCGAAGCTTTTCTTATGTCAAATATTGTATTCCTTAGACCATGAGATAATACAACTCCCTGGTATCGGAAGAAAGCTTTGAGGTTATCAAACGCCATCCTATGAGAGGGTGATCATAAAGGTGTCTCTCAGGTGATCGGAAAGTATCTGTTGGGTTGTATGTATCGAGATGGGATTTGTCCCTCCCAAGTTGGAGAGATATACTTCGGGCCCACTCGGTAATCGATATCAACACCGCTTGCAAGCATGTGGTTAAGGAGTTAATCACAAAGTGATATTGGATTACGGAACGAGTAAAGTACTTGCTGTGAACGAGATTGAACTAGGTATGATGATGCGACGATCAAATCTCGGGCAAGTAAAATATCGCGAGACGAAGGGAATATATATATGGGATTGATTGAATCATGGCATCGTGGTTCATCCGATATGATCATCGATGAATGTGTGGGAGTCAATATGGGTGTCCAGACCCCGCTATTGATTATTGATAGAAGATCATGTCTGCATATTCTCGAACCCGCAGGGTCACACACTTAACGTGTCTCGACGCTAGGATAGATTGGATAATTGGTTTATGAGTTTTTGTTCAGAGTCTCGAATGGGATCCGGGACATCACGAGAGGTTCCGGAGTGGTCCGGAGAATAAGATTCATATAAGGCAGTGCAGTTTTTGGAGTTCGGAATTGTTCCGGGTTAATCGGTATTGTACCGGAAGCTTCTAGAACCTTCCGGAAGGGGACCAACGTGGCCCCACCTTCCGGGAGGGGGCATGGGCCTATGAGGGAGTGCCCTGGCCGCATTGGACCAGGGGCACAAGGCCCCATAGGGCCCAGCCGGCCCAGAGGGTTTTAAACTCGAGATAGATCTTCTAGAAGGGGGGGTTTCCTTGCCCCCCACTCCTTATCCTTTGGGGCTGCCGGTTTGGGCTTGGGGGAGGGGCTAGGGCTGCGCCCTCCCCTCTATATAAAGAGGGGTGGGGGCGTACCAACCCCCTACACCTTCCCCTCCAACCCTAGCCGCCCTGCTGCCCTTCCTCTCTCCCTCCCGACTGTTTGTAGGCGAAGCCCTGCTGCAAAAATTCTCCACCATATACACCACACCGTCGTGTTGTAGATCCAATCCGTCTCTCCACCATACTTGCTGGTCCGAGGAAGGAGGAGACGTCGAGGTCTTTGCGTGTGCATCTCACGGAGGCACCGCCACTTGTGGTGCTAGATCGGATCGGATCGAGGAGGAGAAGCGATGCGACTACATCACCCACGTTAACGCGTTCATGTCTTGAATCTTCAAGGGTATGAAGATCTAATCCAATCTCTCTCGTTGTTTGCATCTCCTAGATTAGATCTTGGCTTTCCCTCTGTTCGCATCCGTAGAAAATTTTGATTTACTATGCCGCGAAACCCATCAGTAGTTCATCACAAAGTTCTTGTAACTTGGTGGTAGTGATTGGAGGACATGGTGAATCCCCAAAGCATTAGGAATCACTATCCCCAAGCTTTGAAGCTTGCTTGCGTGCCCAGACATCTTAAGCACATGCTCACTAATGGAGCTGCCCTCTTCCATCTTGCAGTTAAAGAACTTTTCAGAAGCCTCATAACTCTCAACTGCCGCGTGAGCCTCAAATATCATTTTGAGTTCACGGACAATATCATGTGGGTCATGGTTCTCGAACCTTTTTTGAAGCTCCGATTCCAAACCATACAAGATAGCACAATGAACTGTGGAGTACTGATTCTTCCGAGTGAGGAAAACATTCTTCACCTCATCGGTAGCATCAGCTCCAGATGGGTCACCCAGCGGTGCATCCGGTACATAGGTCAAACTACCAGCATTAAGGACAATCCTCAAATTGCGGAGCCAATCCGCGAATTTGCTTCCATTGTTTTTCAACTTCTCTTTCTCTAGGAACGCATTAAAATTGATGGTAGGGGCCGCCATTGATCTACAACATATTTGCAATAGTTTAGACTAAGTTTATGACAAATTGAGTTCTAATTAATAGTTAAATTAATCTAGGTGAACTCCCACTCAAAACAATATCCCTCACATTGTTTTAGTGATCACACGAACCAAATCCACTACATCAAAACCTATCATCACGAGAGATGATGTAGCTTCAATGGCGAACAATCAACATGTTCATCATATCTACTATATGACTCATGTCTTACCTTTCGGTGATCCGTGTTCCGAGACCATGTCTATACATGCTAGGCTCATCAATATCAAACCTTAGCTTCTGCATGAGCAAATCTGGCTTTCTCCCGTTGTATACACTCGCAGAATCTAACACACCCGATCATCACGTGGTGCTTCGAAACAACGAGCTTTAGCAACAATGCTTACTAAGGATGAACACTTTATAACTTGAAATTTTTGTGAGAGGGATCATCTTATAATGCTACCGTCGCGAACTAAGCATTACAAGATGCATAAAAGGATTAACATCACATGCAATTCATAATATGTGATATGATATGGCCTTTCTTCTTGTGCTTCCGATCTCCATCTTCAAGCACGAACATGATCTCCATCATCACCGGCATTGCGTCAAGGTCAATGGCGCCGCTCCATGGTTGTCTTCCACCAACATCAACTATTACAACTACTTTGAATAATAGACACACATGTCTTAAACAAAATTAAAAGACAACCATATGGCTCCTGCCGATTGCCGACTTACAATAAGGAGCATTGCATACATCATATATAATCACAATCATGGCCATATCACATCACAACACACGCCTGCAAAACAAAGTTAGACACCTCTAATTTTCTTTGCATATTTTACGTGGTTTGGGGATTTCAATAAGTGTCGTTCTAACTTATGAACAAGAACCACAACGTTGATGCTTGAACTATCATGCCCATTGTAAATTGAATCTATACTATGATGGGAGAGACAGGCACCCGCAAAGCCACTTATGCAATACAAGTTGCATGTTAATCGTGGAGCAAGTCTCATGAACGATGCCATGTAAGGTTAGACCGGGCCGCTTCATCCCTGTGGCATCCCGAAAAAAACCACTACTAGAAAATCGCGTTGAATTTGTGCATTGCATCGTCATCATCATGCATTGTTTGCTAAAACTATTTTCGCAACGCCCGTTTTGTTTTCTAAAACGCCCCATCTTTAATCAAATATCAAACCCCGGTCTCCGGATTATTTTTGTTTGAGTGCTATCGGTTTGCAAACGGTGTTGACAAAACAAATAAAATTTATATTATTTTTAGTGGGGCAGTCGAACGGGCCGAATGACCCGAACGACCGCCCCAGAAATTAAATCGGTCCACCTGGACACCCCCAACAAATCCTAAACCTACCAACTAATCTACCCACACCCAACCCTCCACCTCACCCCAACCACTCCCCTCGTGACACCTCACCTCTCTCCCTCTCCCCCTCCAATCAAAAGCCTCCACCTCATCCTCACCTCCTCCCCACCACATACACCGACCACCCCCAGCCACACCCACGCGCCCCCTCACTCGACCGCCCCCACCCCTGGCCCAACCACGGCCACACCGCCCACTGTCTGCCGGGCGGCCCCGCGCCGGACCACCTCGTGCTCCACCTTGCCCGGCCCCACGCGTCCCCATCCCGGCGTTCCCCAACCTCCCGCTCGAGCCACAGCGCCTACCTCACGGCCATGGCGCCTCCCCTCGCCACCGTCAGCCTCTCCCGTGAGCCGTAGCCTCACGCCACCCGAGCCCTCCTCTCCTCCGCTCCCGCCGGCGAGCCTCGCCCCGTCCGCTCCCCCTCGCCGGTCGCCTCTGCAGAGCTCCCTCGCCAGGCGCCACGTCCCTCCGACCCGCTCGGCCGCCGCCCGCCTCCTCCCTAAGCGCCGCCCCGCAGACCTCCTCAGCCGCGCCTCCCCCTACCTCGCGTCGCCCGCCTTCTACCTCCCCGCCGCCCGAGCCGCTGCTTCAACCCCGCCAAGCCTCCTCCGCCCGGCTCGCCTCGATCCTCAGTGCTCACTGTGTGTGGCGCCGCTCGCCCGTCAGCGCCTCCGGCGTGGCCTCGTCGCCGCCCCTGCATGCAGCGCCTCTGCCACCCGCGACCCTCTGCGATCCCGACCGCCCTTGGAGCCTCCCGTCGCGTCCTCCGCCTATCCACCGCTGCCGTCCCCAACATCGTCTGCAACCGCCGTCGGCCATTACTGCATCCATGTCTCGTTGTTGGTCATGTTTCACCGTGTCTGCTGCTTTGGACATGTTCTTTGTGTAATCCATATCCGCTTGTTGTTGTCCGTATCGTGGGCTGCTCGGTTGCTTGTCGACAAGGCCGCAAACAAGAACCCGTCCTCTCTTCTTTCGGCAAGATCCTCCTCGACCTTGGCGGGCACCAAGTTCTCCTCTCGGCCGTCAAGATCTCAAATCACCGGACCTCGAGACCTTCCACGGAGGCGGCGATACATGATCTGGAGAAACCGACATGTTCCAAGATCCCGACTCGAAGATCCACGAACGCCAAGACCGCCACCGATACGACAAGAACCCGGACACGGAACTACAAGATCATCGTCGGGGCGCCAATGCCTCGAGCCAAGTGCTCCTTCCGGACCGAAGACCATCGCCGAGGTCACCACCGACAAGAGACGGACGACAAGTTTACTTCTCGGACACCGAGCGTCAAGGTCGCCTTCACGGGGAGCCGCAAGACATCCTCCCCGGGATCTGGAGACCGAACCCTCGGCACGCCAAGATATTCTCCTCGGAACGCCATGATCCCCTTCGCAGATCCGAAGACCCTAAACCCCGATTCGTCGAACCCTGGACCCTGAGACCGACCCCGAACCCCGGAACCCCAAGTTCATCGCGACCCCCCCCCCTCATGTGTGAACCCCTTTCCGCAAACCCTATTTTATAAATGAAATATAACCTTGTCGCATATTAAATTGTCATCCATCACGCCTGCATATCATTGGTTTGGGGCCTTATGCCGATTCACCTCATAATTAAATATGGGGCCCATATGCGGGCAAATCTAGCCTTATGTTGGCCTCATTTAAATTTGTGCATCGAACCGGTACCATATCTTGCCATGTTAAAACAACATTTAAATTGCGGGGTAGCTAAACAACTTGAACCAATTAATTAATTGTCGGGACCCCGGTTCCGCTTAATATGACCTAATTGCATCGCACCTTGCCATGTCATTCATTCTACATGCATCATGCCGATCTTCTGCTGTTGTATTAAATATTGCATCCGGTGTTTGTTCTAGTGTTTTGGTTCTTCGCGGATAAGGCCGATGAGTTGATGTGAGCTTCGCCCCGTTCTTCGGTTGAACCTTCGGCAATGTTTTCAAGGCGAGCATCTGCCCCTTTCTACCTATCTTACTTTTATAGTATTTATTCCCTCCTGTTGATCTATTGCTATCTGTGTTGCGATACCCTAGTTTCCGTACCCGTGATATTCCTTGCAGCCCTATATTGCCTTGGACACATCCTATTACCTGTTGTTTGTTAGATAGTTGGACTTGCGCGTCGTAGTCGCTTGCTCAAGTGCTATTGCGAGTCGTCCAGTGCCACAGTTGTTGATGTAATGCCGCATGTTGGATGTTGAAGTTGATCATAGCTTTACTTACCGTTCACTTAAATTCCTGTTTAACAACTAAAATTGTAGTAAGCAGAGGCATCGGTGGGTGATAGATAACATTTGGTTTCCGAACGCCCACTTGTGTCCCGTAGGACCCCGAGTACTTGATACATGTTCCTTGATTTATCGCGCTATCCACATCCGGGAGGTATATGGGACCCCCCTGAGCCAGAGCTTGATTCAGTCTTATTTCTTGGGGCCACAAACTAGTTTGAGGTTTTATTTACTATCCTGTACTTATGCCATGCTACTTATGTAATTACGATTGTGCGAGGAGCACACTGATCGCTTAGGAATTGTTACGCTTACGTGGTATCGGCCCCCCGTTTGGGGATCATTGTCGCCATCACGCCCACAAACCTTGAGTCCGTCTCGAGCTTGCTTGCCGTTGGTGTACTCAAGGGTGGCCCCGAAATATTTCAATCTGTGATTGTTCATCGTGAAAGCCTCGTTGGGTTTTGAGTTGGTTTTTCCGAGGTTGATCGGCGTGTGTTGCTATTGGTGCACCCCGCCGGTAAAACTTTCTGAAAGCCGTGTCGCGGATATGGACGACTTGGAGCATGATATCTCGATCATAGACAAGCATAACTAAAGTTTATTGCTATAAATTTGACTTTATAATGACTAGTAATCAGCTTCACTATAACGGAATGGCTAAATAATACGCCCACCAATTGCTTGTTTGGATTGTAAACTTGCGACCATTGTACTGACTAGTAAGTTTTGCAACTACAACGAAATGGTGAATAAAAGTACCAACAATTTTGGGTTTTGGGTTTATCTCATGCTATCTGTATCTGATTAGTAATTGTTGCAACTATAACGGAATGGTTAACTAAAAGTGCCCACTGCTTATTTTATCAGGACGATTATCTACACCTGACTAGTAAGTGCTGCAACGATAACCGAATAAATAAAACTGCCAACTGTGTGAGTTCCTCGGTTGACTTCCTCGTTTGGTCTCGAGGGGGGGGGACACCAGGATGGGTCTGTTTGGTGTTAGCTTCAGGTTAGATCCGGATAGGTCATTCTCACCCCTCTCTGATAACCGCCAGTTGTATCGAGACTCTATAGGTTGTTTAGTGCATGCTGCCGCTGCCGCTTCAGTCCACCATACCTATGTAGGCGAGGACCACCGAATTCTAGCCTCGCCGTGTACTGGCCTCGATCGACGCTCCTCTTTTCCTTTGCCCTTTCCGGCACCCCTTTTTGTTTAAGCAGTTTTGAGATCGGCGTCGTTAGCGGGGTTACCCTTCCTGGCTTCGGGCAGGGTTATGGACGCCATTGGTTATTCTTCAGGGCTCTTAGCCCCATTTGCATCTTGTCCGTAGTCGGACGCTCTATCGTTTTCAAGGTGATTTGGATCTTTGTATATTATATCTGTATTCTTGACTCTCTGAGTCGCTGTTGTATATATATCTGTTCTGTGGGTCCCATCGAGGACTGTTGTGTAATGTTATTACTTCGTTTTCCACCCGCACGAAAGTGCCTGGTGGGCACCTTTGAATCGTTTCTATGCGGGTTTGGCGAATCTTGCTCAAACTTGCATAGGTACGATTCTGAGGGTGTTACAATCCCATCATACCGCAAGATGCAAAGTACACAAAAAGCAATTGATAATAAAAGCACCACCGCCCATAATGACCATTGTGTTATACTCGTGCAACAGATCTACATATAAACACGGCTCTGATACCACTGTAGGGGTTCGTAGCATGGAAAACAAAAAATTTCTATCGCATGCACACAAACAAGCCAAGATATATCTACTAGATTATAGCAACGAGTCGATTAGAGTACTCACCCTCGAAGATTCCAAAGCGGTTAATGAGAGCAGATTCTTGTGGGTGATGTAGTCGTACATTTGCCGATCTCAAGATCGCGTAGCCGATCCTTCGGCGCGCAGATTCGCGGCTCAGCCGGGTCACACGTTCGGTACTCGATGAAGACCTTCATCTCCTTGTTCCAGACGGAGGTTGTAGTTCTCTCCTCGCGATTCAAAAGACGACGGGTGGTGTCGAGAGGGAAGATCCCGCAGGGATTCGCCTAAGCCGGTGCGGTTTATAGTGGATCTAGGGTTTCCGGCGATCTAGGTTTAGAAGGCCGAAGAGTAGGAGGTGGAGTCGGCGGTGGCTAGGGCGACGACGACGGACTGGCGGTGGCGCTAGGGCAGCGGCGTCGCGACTTGGAGGTGGGGAGGGCTGGTTGTAGTGCTTTTGGGGAAGCCCCTCCCCTCTATTTATGAGAGGGAGGGAAGCTTGGGAGAGGGGAGTTTGAATCCTTCCCAAACCCAAGTTGGAGAGAAAGAAGGACTCTTTCCTTCTTCCACTAGGAAACCATTGTTCGAGTTTGACTTTTCAAACCTGCATTTTGACTTTCAATTTAGAGCTTTATTACTCTCTCGCAAATGCCCAACCAAGTGACCTAGGACATGATCCAATCATTCCACTTAACCATGACACATTCATGAACCATTCCCCTTCCAGTTCGATGAACCTTCTAGACCCTTCTAGAACCTCTCCGATGAAAACATCAGAATCATTCCCGAACTCCGGAATCGTACTTTCCTTATATGAATCTTATTCTCCGAACCATTCCGGATCTCCTCGTGATATCCCGGATCCCATCCGAGACTCTGAACAACATTCAGTATCCCTACTTACATTCCATATCTACTAAACAACATTGAATCCTTAAGTGTGTCTCCCTACGGTTCGTGAATTATGTGGACATGACTGAGACACTTCTCCGATCAATAACCAATAGAGGAATCTGGAAATTCATATGGCTCCCACATATTTCTATGATTACTTTGCGATCGAATGAACCACTTACATACGATACCAATTTCCCTTTGTCTCGTGATATTTTACTTATCCGAGGTTTGATCGTCGGTATCTCTACATACCTAGTTCAACCTCGTTACTGATAAGTATTCTTTTCTCGTTCCCGTGATATGGGATCCCTTGTGAGCCAGTCACATGCTTGCAAGCTAATTGGATGATATTCCACCGGTAGGGCTCAGAGTATATCTATCCGTCATATGGATGGACAAATCCCACTCTTGATCTATGTGCCTCAACACATACTTTCCAAACACTCAATGCCACCTTTATAGCCACCCAGTTACGGTGTGGTGTTTGATGTCATCAAAGCATCCTTCCGGTGATGGTGATTAGCATGATCTCATGGTCGAAGGAATTAGGTTACTATGTATCAGAAAGCTTATAACAAATGAACTATTGAAATGACTTGATCTTTATGCTACGCTTATCTATATGAGTGTGTCCATCACACCATTCTCCTAATGGTATGATCTTGTTGTTAATAACATCTCAATGTTCATGATCGGGAAACCACGATCATCTATCAACCAACAAACTAGTATTACAAAGAGTCTTTACTAGGGACTCTAATTTAGTTTACAAATCACACAAGTATTAATGTTTCCGGTTAATACTATTATAGCATGAATGTAAACATTTATCATAAACACAAAGATATAATAATAACCACTTTTATTATTGCCTCTAGGGCATATCTTCAACAATACTCCTGCAATTCTTATTGCTCGTTGCTTATTTTAATTTCTGATGCAGTGTACTCCTGTGATTTCTTGCTGCCATGTACTCCTGTGATTTCTTATTGCTTCTTGTTGCCATGTACTCCTGTGATTTCTTACCCTCCTGCGATTTCTCATATCACTGATCATTCGTCAGTTGTTGCTGTTATTGTAGATCGTCGGTGGGCATCTGAGCGAGTTGTTGGGCGAGCAGGAACACCCTAGGCGGCCAGGAGGAAGCCAGTGAGGTGCTGGCCGACGCGCGTGTAGGTGATGGGCGCCACGAGGGATCATTGGTGACCTGGAGGTGCTGGGCAGTGGACTCAGTTGCTTGTATGCATTAATTTTTTGTTTTGATTTAATATACCAGGAGTGATGGTCTGGTCATTTGAATTTTTAGCCTGTTTATTTGAAATTTTGGTCAGTTTATTTTGAAATCTGGTCTATATTATTTTGCAATGAAAATTGATTCATTATTTATCCAGAAATTTCTGGGCTTCAAATGACTACTTGCATGTACAACGTGGATGTTATTTGAAATGAGCTGGGCTTTAAAAAGGCCAGCCCAATAATTAATCGTGGAACAAATTATCCGATTCTAAATGGTACAAAGGCCAATGGCAGGCCTAAATTGGACTTTGAATACGCCAAGACCCAAATAATAAGAAATGGATCGTAAATAGGCCAAGGCCCAAAATGAAATGTACCATAAAATGCCTCGACCAAGAAAAAAATGCTAGAATTAATGGGCTCAACCCATATAAGCGACCAAACTAGACTGGGCTAAATTTGCATTACGACGATTTTATTTCGTCACAATTTTGCCACGTCGGATTGGCCACGTAGGATCTGACGTAGCTAGGCTAGACTGCCAACGGCTATATTGGATCGTCATAGATGTTATAATGATCTAATATCGTCATAAACGGTTATGACGATTTTATAAAGAACGTCGTTGTGTGTAATTACTAAGGCTCGGTTTTTGACAGTGTATGTTTTTCGTCATAAGATCGTCATATATTGTAGATAATGAAGATTCATTGACGAAAATGGAAGGTCATGTATCCACAAATTCCTTGTAGTGATTTCTTATTTATTCTAAAAATAATGTGATGCCACCTCATGTTTTGTTTGCTCCAAAATCTTATGGGAACTCCCAGACAGCAATGTACGGATTCTTTTTCTATAGTGAATATCATTCGGAATTTGGCAATGTATGGATTTTTCTATAGTGATATGTCACTTGGATTTTTTTATTTGTTTTCTTTGTTCTAAACGGGCCCGCATGTAAGTGGTAACAGATACTGTGAAGTCTGTACACTTCCTCGCTAGTGACAACCCCCTTTCCTCGGCCGCCTGAGATTCTGTCGCGTCTGGAGCTCCTCCTCCGCACCGCGCCCTCTCCGTCGCCAGGGCTCCCCGATTTCCCCTCGCTAGGCTCTTCCGCGTCCTCACCCCTGGCAGCCGTCCCGGATCTCTGCGTCCAGATCCCGGGACGCCCCCATCCCTGGAGCAGCTGGCGTCCTCACCGCCGGAGCCAACTCTGTCGCCTACCGCCCTCCCAGCTCTTCACTGCCGGAACCCCCCTCCGTGGCGTTACTACCTCCCAACTCCGCACCCTCGGAATCAGGTTAGCAATGTCTACATTTGCGTATTCGCGCCATGGATTGAGGGTTGGTTTTAGTGGATCCGAAACTTCGTGCGTACATTCAACCGTAGATTTGTCTCTCCGTGTTATTACTTTCCACCTTTTGCTTTGTTGACGTGCTATACCACGATTGGAAGAACAAGGGAAATTATTAAAACTGTATATATCTGGGCAAGTAATTAGCTGGAAATCACGGTTAACCCTGGTAGACGACGGAACCTGTGAGTGAGCAAGCATAGCAGGAGATTTTGAGGTCAGCATTAGTTCAGCAACATCAAAGTGACATTGCCAGTCTTCACGAGAACAAACCCATCTGTTTGGGTAGCTCAATACACACACACACTCGAATGCTTTGGCTTTCTTCTTCTTCTTCCAATTCCCTATCCCTGGCCGAGTTACCTGGTCTCAGATCTAAGGGAGTTTACCTACAACAGGCAGTTAGCCCCACATCCCTGAAATCAACTCCCATTCTTACAAGCCAATCAACAGGCAGTTAGCCCCACATCCCTGAAATTCCCATTCACTGCATTCTACTCCCTCCGTTTCAAAATATAAGATGTTTTAGCTTTGTGAAAGGTGTGCATCTAGACCTCTTTTAGTGTGTAGATTCGGAGTGAACCTACACACTAAAAGGGGTCTAGATACACTTTTTTCAGAAAGCTAAAACATCTTATATTTTAAAACAAAGGGAGTATTTCCTTCAACAAAACACACTGCCAGGGGCATTCCAGACATTTTGGACTTTAATTAGCTCAGGAACCATCGTAATGAAATGCCAACCCAGCCACTTCTCTGGGTAGCCAGCTAGAAGTAACTCACGGGGAAGCTTTAGCCTCCCAATATGCTTGTCGTATGGTTCTCCGTGGGTGCTAAAGATGATATGTACTGCCTCGAGTTTGCAGCAGATGCTTTGCACAAAGGGTTAAAATTCGAGTATAGTTCAGAAAATTGACTTTCTCTATGTATTTTTATACTAAGGTTTTCAAAATTTTAGCCTGCTATAGTAAAGACTTGGAAGGAAAGCAAGGTATGATTAGGCTTCACATGGTTCTTGCTTAGAAGGCAATCAACATCACCTTCATCAGTATAGGATATGTGATGGTGAAGCTTTTAATCTGAGTCACTGACCTGAAAAGAGGCTGGGAGTTGATAGGATACTAGCACAAAGCCCGCGCGTTGCTACGGCACCGTAATTTGTACATCCTAGAATTGAATTTAATTAGCTGTTGTAAACATGTTCGATTGTGAGGAAAGACAATTTCATTATTTCTAGGTATCGATTATCAGTGGGTATTACACATGTATAGCTAGCAAGATTAGCACTACTAACCTAGACCAATCGAACGGCACGTCTTCTTATTGACAACGGCGCGAACTTCCGTTGGTGCCAGCCTGCTGCACGACCCTGGCGACGATGGCCCAGACGTGCCGGTTGGCCAGCGCGTGAGCGCCGCACACGACCGAGCGAGCAGAAAGCAATTATAACCAACTAATCATGCATGTCACCCATCTAATTACTGCAAATCGATGCCATGCATGTCGCGCACTGCTCGCGTGACACCCCGTCGATCTCACGCGGCGATATCCACGTCAGCTTATAGTAAGGAAAGAAACTAATCGGTATAGACGAAAATAATATAAAGGAACCGGTATTTTCACTTATAGGTGGCATTGGTGCGTAATTTGCTGTTTGGTGGGAGGGTAAAACGGTCTAAAAAAAGCAGAACCCGTAAGAAACACTTCGTACTTTATTATTAGGTATAGGATATAAGGTGTGGTGAGGTTGTGATTGGTATCTACTGATGCCATTGGTTTTCCCCACATATGCTACTTGCATTGCAGTTTCTTGTATTCAAAATTTCATGGATCATATGACTTGAAATAAATCTTCTATTGATTCCCTGAAGGTCAGCATCTTGTATATATGGTATATAAATCTAATGACTAAAATGTGGTCACACCGTTCATCTTGGGAGGTCAACTGATCATTGGATTATTCTTAGCTGTCCCATGAACACTTAATATATTTTCTAATCTATTTTTTGGTTTGGGTGGCGTTGAGGTCATGTTATAAAAACATCTGTTGTTCAAGTTTGAGAATCTGGGAGTCTGGTTATATGATACTCCATCTATGCAAAAATTCTATAACATCAAATCAATATTATTGGAACCTTCATGAAATATATTTTCATATTGTTTGTATTTGATATTGTATATGTTGATATATTTTCTAAAACTAAACATGCACTGCATTTTGTCAGAGGGAGTATCTGTTTTAGAGCAACCCAACTCATATTGTAGTTTACTTTGCGTGAATCTCTTTCTCTTTCTTATTTTGGGACGTGAAATACTTACAAAGAAGGTTGCTTTTGAGCCATTTCTATTCTGGTCGCTTATGCAGTTCATTTAGTATCCTGTAAAGATTCGACCTGAACCCAGTAGTTGCTTTGCAGGTTGATGTCCACTTGTACGTTACGTTGATTGGAGACAACTAACTTGGTTGATCCTGAGGGCAAGAAGTAATGATCCGACCAGGCTCCAGGGAGTCACAAATTTATGATAGCAATAGCCAGAAAGTTTATCCTCAGCCCATTGATGAAAATATGAATCAGAACATGGACTCTATGGACAGTATGATTGGCAGAATATTCAACAACATATCTTCTTTAAAAGCTGCATACATTCAGCTGCAGGAAGCTCACACCCCATATGACCCAGACAAGATTCAAACTGCTGATAAGCGTGTCATAGATGAGCTCACGAGGCTTTCAGAACTCAAGCATACTTACAGAGAGAAAAATCCTAAGCCAATAGCAGCATCACCTCAAGATTCACGCTTGCTTTCGGAAATACAAGAGCAGCAGAACTTGTTAAAGACATATGAGGTCATGGTAAAGAAGTTCCAGTCCCAGATCCAGAATAGAGACACCGAGATTACCCATTTACAGCAGCAAATTGATGAGGCCAAACATAGAAAATCAAAGCTGGAGAAGAAATTGAAACAAAGGGGGTTACTTAACAAGGAATCTGAAGAATCTGATGAAGAAGATAACTATTTCTCCATTGAGCTGACACCAAGTTTGTTTACATCTGCTGCCGATAATTCATACCAATCAATACACGAGTTCTCAAAGCCCTTGATCAACATGATGAAAGCTGCTGGGTGGGATCTCGATGCTGCAGCTAACGCAATTGAACCTGATGTAGTTTACACAAGGAGGGCTCACAAGAAGTATGCATTTGAGTCCTATATTTGCCAAAGAATGTTCAGTGGTTTCCATGAAGAGAGCTTTTCCATCAAGGCCGCTACTGCCACTGTCTCCAACGAGGCTTTCTTCCACCAATTCCTTGCAGTACGAGCCATGGATCCTCTGGATGTATTGAGCCAAAACCCAGATTCAGTTTTTGGAAAGTTCTGCAGAAGCAAATACCTGTTACTTGTGCACCCAAAAATGGAAGGCTCTTTCTTTGGTAACATGGATCAGAGAAACTATGTCATGAGCGGTGGCCATCCAAGGACACCTTTCTATCAGGCATTTCTCAAGCTGGCCAAGTCCATATGGTTGTTGCATAGGCTGGCATACTCTTTCGATCCAAAGGTCAAGGTCTTCCAAGTGAAGAAGGGGAGCGAGTTCTCGGAGATTCACATGGAAAGTGTTGTCAAGAACATCGTCTTGGATGAAAGCGCCGAGAGGCCTAAAGTAGGTTTGATGGTGATGCCTGGTTTCTTGATCGGGACTAGTGTCATACAGGCCCGAGTATACCTTTCAGATGCCAAATACGCAGACTGAAAATGTTGCTGTTGCTCGAGACGATTCAGGGCGTTCTACACCCCGCAAGGTCATTTAGTTGCATCAGATATTGTGGGGGGACTTGGTCTGTCTGTCTTGTATGTGATGCTACCTCTAAAAATGTTATTCATATGAAATGTGGTAGCAACACCTTTGTGAAAGAAAAAAAACTTGGATACAATTGTCTTTTAATTGCTACAATGTTTATTCTTCTGTTTTGCATGTAATCCTGTCCAGTGTTTGGTCTATATATAAGTTGTTGCAAATGTGATTGGGGAATGTTGCAGCCTATGTGATGACTGCACAGCCCCTTCTTCATGTTGGCATGTATCAAGCTGCATTTCGTTTGTAAGAGTGGGTATCTATCTAACCATGCATGCGGTAGCTATTTGCTGAAAGCTGCATACCAAATTAAGCTCATTGACTTGAAACCTGTACTCTTCACTTCTTCAGCGGAAAACGCCTTGTTAACCTCGATGCACGGCCTTCATCGAGAGCTCCATGCAGAGTTATAGTTTTCACTATGAAAACTCCTCGCCGCCGGCCATGGAGAGATTGCCAAGTTGGCTACCATCACCATCC
Source organism: Avena longiglumis (assembly GCA_030063025.1). Taxonomy (NCBI): domain Eukaryota; kingdom Viridiplantae; phylum Streptophyta; class Magnoliopsida; order Poales; family Poaceae; genus Avena; species Avena longiglumis. The sequence continues at coordinate 444,419,053 of CP125979.1, read as the reverse complement.
CTTGACATAATGCCATATCGCTACAGAGCTGTAGCGATCTGGAGGCGGTGGCTTCTTGATCAGCAGAGCTGTAGTTTTCGCTAGTGGCTAGTATAAAAAGAGCAGAGTTCTACTTGGCCAGGCCTTCGAACTTATTGGGCCCAAATCAGCACATAATGGGCCGCACGGTGACGTAGATATAGCCTACCTCCAGCGTGCGGGCTTCTTCTTACATCACATCCCGTTCGTTTTGCTCAATCTCATTCTCGCCGGCCCTGAATCGTCTGTCAGAGGAGAGGGGGGAGAAGCTCTTGCTAGGTTTTAGCGCGGTTGCGGCGGCGGGGTCTTGGCCGGAGCGAGCGGGCGGGATGGCCAAGGGCGACGATGCGCTGGCGCGGAAGCGCGGGAAGGTGCGCCGGAAGCGGATGCGCAGCAGCGAGAACGCCGTGTCCACGCGCGTCGCCGCCATCATCGCCTCCAAGCGCCGCCGCAAGACCGGCAAGCGCCGCGGCTGCGAGGGCATGTGCTTCTCCCTCCCTTGCCCCGAGGACCCCTACAACGACCGCCACGGCAAGAAGCGCAGGACCGACGACGACGACGACGACGCCGCCGACGCCGACGGCGACCATAAGAAAAAGAGCAAGGATTCAAAGAAGCAGCGGCCGGAGCGGGCCATGTCCGGGTCCAACGCGATACCCGTGCGGAAGGCTAAGACGGAGGAGGACCGCGTGGAGTATGACCGGCCGTCCAAGTTCCTGGTGGTCTGCCTCAACGCGATCCGCGACGCGGCGGGGGCGTCCGAGGACGGCAGCGGCAGCATCCACGACACCTCCTCCTGGGGCATGGAGCTCTGGAAGTCCTGCGCGGCCTCGCCGCCGTTGGACGTGCTCGACACCAGCTACGCGTACGCCACCCGGGAGCAGACGTCGTGGCTCGTCTCCACCGCCTGCGACATCGTCGCTAGGAAGGAGAAGCTCGGGGTGGTCGTTGCCTGCCCCTTCCTGCTCTACCTCGTCCCCTCCCAGGAAAAGGCCGTGCAAGTGAGTACTAATAACTTCTCTCCACCTTGTTGTTCTTGATGCTGTAATTTCTAGAAGTACCAGAAAGTACAGTATGAACAAGCAAAAAAGGTCCTACTCCTCTAGTAATTCATTTGGTATTGCTTCATTGCTTGAACAGGTGCGATCGATATGCAAACCGCTAAAGTCTCTTGGGATCCATTCAGTGAGCTTGCATCCTGGTGCTTCCATAGAACATCAGATTTCTGGGTATGCTGTCTTCAGTCATTAGTACTATCATCTTCCCAGTCGGTACCATTTTATTGATGTGAATATCTTCCTTGTCTAGGGACTGTGGATATGGAGTTTCATTGGATACGTGCAATGTTAATTTGTTTTCTTGTCTTCTTTATCAGACTAAAGAGTTGTGAGCCAGAGTTTCTTATATCTACGCCTGAGAGGCTTCTTGAATTGGTTTCGCTAAAGGCAATTGACATATCGAATGTATCTATGCTGGTGAGTAAATGTGTTATTTGGTGTTATATTGATGATAATTTATAAATCATATCACTTCACTTGTATTTATAATCCTAATGTAACAGAAGCATTTCACTCTGAAAAGTATGTGTTTTGTAGTAGATTTAGCACGCCGTGTAGCCTTAACCCAATCTGAATGACCGGACAAGTTCCACTGCACAATCTCAAATAACTTCATTTAACAGGTTATTGATGGGCTAAGGGATTTCGAGGGCCTTAATTTGTGCCCTGCAGTTAATTCTATTCGACGTACCATATCAAGTGATGCCCAGGTTACTATCTTCGGTGGCCAGTGTCACCAGAATTCAGCAACGGTGGCAAGAAATCTACTGCGTGGAAGAATTACAAAGCTTACTACAAATGATTCAGTTACTTCTCGAAGTGAATTTATAGCGCAACATGTACACTGTTGTACTCCACAGGAGAAGACATTAAAGGTAACTTTTGTGTGCTGAGATATCTCATTCTTTCTTACTTCAGTGTAGAAGAGTACTTTGTTAATCTTTCTTTCTTTGGTTGCACTCCAAGCATGTATGCTGGTTCCTCTTACTGGAGATTATGTTTTTTTAGGTTGGTCAAACAGTAGATGTACTCTAACAATTTGACCTGAATAGGCATTTGGATCATGCGCCAGTGCTGGTAGTTAACCACTTACGTGCATGCTGTGACTCCATGGTTCATATTTTTTCAGCTGCAGATGTTAAAGTTGCGATATGCTTTGCTGATTATCCAGGACACTGATAAGTTCATTTCTTTTTTTTCAGATTAAAGAGATTCTTGAACAGGTTTTAGTAAAGCATTCCAGTAAGACAGCAAAGGTTTTGCTAGTAGCTGCGAATGATGACGAAGCGCAGAAACTCTCTTCGTCCCTTAAACTGGAAATTTGCACAGTGCCTGGTGACTCCCACGGCAGCACATTTACCATATGCAGCAGGTGCAGTGAACCATTTGAACCTGTCTTTTTGTGACATTTCCCTGCACTGTCTTCTTCTTGAGATAAATAAATTGTGCTGTACAACTTATCCTTTGTTTTCTATTTTCAGCATGGGGCTTATCAATGTCCTTGTGAAAGACTGGAAGAGCGTGGCAACATCAGGTGTTGAGGAATTTGAGACTGTGCTGGTTGCAAGCTTGCCTCCTTCGCTTGAAGATTATGTCGAGATCCTCACCAGGACGGCTCGTCATGCGGTTGCAGGGGAGGTGCACGTTATCTTCCCTAACACTGATGCTGCTCTTGCAAAGCCCTTGTCTGATGTTCTTGCAAGCTGCGGACAGAAGGTTCCCGAGCTGCTAACAGAATTGACCGGAGTTACTCTTGAATAGCGACATCCGTGTACAAGTGTACGGTTAATCATGGTGCCTGGGACGGGCCGTCAAATTATCTTCCATCCACAGCTCTTCCTGTCACTAAGCAGTTTTGTCAGCATCAAATGTTTTCTGTTCTTCTTCCCTGTAATTCTCATGTGTCGGCGTAGCTATCCTTTGTAAGAACCGATGTGCATTCTATATTATCTGAAAGAAACAGTTGTGATGAGATCCTTTTAGGATGAAATACATGCGAATTTAGTATGTACTACTTCCTCCGTTTAGAAATATAGGATATTTTAGCTTTATAAAATGAATGCATCTTAGTGTATAGTTTTAATCCAAACCTCTATGAAGCTATATACTAAAAAGATGTCTAGATACATTCGATTCACAAAGCTAAAACGACTTATATTTCTAAATGGAGGGAGTAAACGCGTGTCAGTGTGCAAAGTTTCTGCTGTGCTCCTTCCGTGTTTTTAAGACACAAAAATACCGTCTTCCAGAAGGGAAGCTGTAATGTGATGCTCCGCGTCCTTCCGGAACATCTTCGCGGGAAACTGAACCCAAACCACACATCATCCTTCCGGCTGACGTCCAAAACAGGCGGACGGGAAAATTCCTGCCGGTCTCCACCTATGCTCCTCCTAGCTCCAGCCCCGACGCCGTCGGCGGCCACCGCTCGCCGGAAACCCGGTGGCAGCGCCGCCTCTCGCGTCGTCCGCTGCTCGAGCGTGCGCGAGGTTGATAGTTCCCGGAGCAGCAGGACGCTGCCGCCGCTGCAGGAGGCGAAGCGGGTGGTGCTAGTGCGGCACGGGCAGAGCACCTGGAACGCGGAGGGGCGCATCCAGGGGAGCTCCGACTTCTCCGTGCTCACGCCCAAGGGGGAGTCCCAGGCCGAGACCTCCCGCCTCATGCTCCTCTCCGACTCCTTCGACGCCTGCTTCACCAGCCCGCTCGCCCGGTCACGCCGCACCGCCGAGATCATCTGGGACAGCCGCGACAAGGACCTCATCCCGGACTCCGACCTCCGCGAGATCGACCTCTACTCCTTCCAGGTTCGGCAAACTGCAGCTGCAGTGCTCGCTCGCTCACTGGGTGTTCGTGCAAATGCTTGGCAGCCGGCAGGCAGGTGCTTGTCGAAATGCTGTACTACCGACGAGCTGACGATTCCGGTCTGCAGGGACTCTTGAAGCATGAAGGGAAGGAGAAGTACGGGGATCTGTTCCAGCAGTGGATGAAGAACGCCCCGAACTGCAGCATCGATGGGCACTACCCGGTGCGGGAGCTCTGGGACCGCGCACAGAGCTGCTGGGGGAGGATCTTGGCACACGAGGGCAGGTCGGTGCTCGTGGTCGCGCACAATGCAGTTAACCAAGCGCTCGTCGCCACCTCGTTGGGTAGGTCCTGCCAGAGTTCGATTTGGATGCTGTATAATGCCATGGGCGTGCTCGCAGTTGATGTGTGGATACTGGGTGTTTGCGTTTAGGACTTGGCACGGAGTACTTTCGCACTCTGCTCCAGAGCAATTGTGGTGCTAGTGTGCTGGATTTCACCCCACAGACTGGCGGACGCCCTCCAAGCGTGTGCCTTAACCGCTTAAATCAGGTGAGGGTAACTTTGTTTGGATCACTGGATTTGTTCTTTTAGTAACAGAAACCAGTTCTGCTGACACACTGCAGATGAAACATGAGTTCCGTGCCCTACTGAATGCCCGAAGCACACTATTAAATTGACCGTCTATTTTGCATTATCGTGAGATACTAATACTTAATATCAACTTCGAGATTAAAGAACCTAGTTAAGTGGCCTGCTTCATCTGTAATTCTGTATCGCTAGATTTGTTACAATCATCCTCAGTAAGGAAAAAGTCATTGAGCATAATACGTCGTATGTTTGTAGATAGTTGCACCAACACAAGTACTAATAGTTAATGCCATTCTTAGTTAATGAAATTTGTCAATTCCACTATCCTTAGCCTTATTAAATGACATGTTTCAACCACCTGACCGTTACTTCTCTGTTGTTCATAATCCGCTCCAACGTAGTATCATTGTCTGACAGTGTTTCCTTGTTGTGAGGTGTCTTCTTTTTCTCAGGTTTCTTCAAACGTACTATGAATTATTAGTGTTTATTTCACCAGGCAATTTCTAGAACTTGAGACTTGTGAGACGTGTGGTAACTTAATTCAGTATTAATAAGAAACAGATATATTTGAAGACATGATATAAGTGAACTAATCAAACAATGATAATATGCGATTAATATCCTATATTTGTATTTCATACAGACCCCGGATTCTCCTGTTTCTGCCGGAAGTTCTGGAGGTAGAAAGTCGAGCAGGAGGATCATTCTGGTCTGTCAAGGGGCTACACAGAACAGTTCTGAGGTATGGAATTTTTTTTCTCTCCTGTGGACCAGTGCGTTAACAAAAATACACTTGCTCTCAGATCAAGTCATGAAGACACATCAAATATTATTCTAGGATCTTGTCTTCTAAATATCTGTGTCAACCCAAATTTCATTATAGAGTGATTATATAGAGAGCTGCAGAATGCACCATTTGTTGTCTTTTGAGCTACGTATATTGTCTTCTTGAATTTCCAGGGTAGTTTAGGCGGAGTGGGTTATGCGCCACTGAACATGCTGGGGGTTATACAGGTAATTTTCTTTTTTTATCTGCTGGCTTACATGACTGATTTATTTCCGATACAACAACTGAACTCATTTTTGCACAAATGCTTCCAGTCTCAGAAAACCGCGGAACTGCTTCTAGATCTGAAGGTGAACAGTATTATCTGTAGCCCACAAGTTGCAGCTGTCGATACTGCAACCGCAATATGCGAGGTGAATACAATCTTAACTGCCTGCAAAAAAAAAGAATACAATGTTAACTAACCGCAAGATTCAGTTAATTGCATTTTATCTCTTATTTCTACCAATTTCCCACCTGCGCAATCTTATCTGGTGGAGTTATTTGCAGGTCCAAGAGGCGGCAGATTGCTTAGGTGCTGACTGTGTGCCTCGTTACGTTGAAATGAAGAACTTGCTCGGACTCGAGGTCGACGATGCCTTTCAAACTATGCAGAAGGTCAGACCATCTCCAGCTTCTGCTGTCCATGCTAAGCGTAACACTAAGCTTTACTTTGTGCCACGAAAACCTGCATTTATTCTGAACTAGGACATCTGTAGTTCAAAAACGACAATCAAAACCCGCCATGTAGTACTTGTTAGATCTTTCTCATGTGCATATTAGCTGTTTTACTTTTGGAACGGAAAACAACTACTCCCCTCTTTTGTCTCCTCAGAGCCTTGGACAAATAGTTCAGTCTGGGTGGATGGGCGGCATGGAGCACATAAAACTGCATACGTTGTGGGCTCAATCGGAGGAGGCATGGCAAGCTTTGGTGAACGAACTGCCAGACGACGACGATGCTGCTGCTGCTGCTGCTGAGCCAGACCGAGTCGTCGTCGCCGTCGGCCACCCCGCCATTCACTTGGCACTCATCTGCAGGTGCCTGAATCTAACAATGGAGCACATGGCGTCTTTCCATCTGGACGACGGCAGCATCAGCGTGGTCGACTTCCCGGACGGTCCGAAAGGCAGAGGCGTCGTCAGATGCACGAACTACACGGCCCATTTGGGAAGGTGGGCGGTACCCATCACGGGAACAACAGAAGACAATGACGAATCCTGATTTTTGTTTTTGCTATAAGGTAATTACTAGTATTATTAACACCTTCAGTTTCTTGGGGTGAGTAGCCTCCTTCAGGAATAGTATGAGCTGAGCATGTACATGCCATATACTGACTGTGACTGATGTACATATCCTCCCCCTTGTCTTATAGTATGTGAATATCATTTTCATCGGATTGTACATTAATAATATATTTTTATATCCAGCATAAGTTTCAAACAAAAGTTATACAGTATGTAGTTATATTCTGTTAGTAGGCCATGTTGTTACAGTACAGTTTGTGCATGGATAACTTAGCTAGCTGTTGTGATGCGTGCCCCCAAGTTGGAGAAAAGGAGGCATGGATGGTCAATGGTGGTGACAAAAGCGGTTGCGACGATCGATCTGCATGCGAGACGTGTCTCCCTCCTGCCACGCGTACCTCGTCAGCATCCTCCTGCCAGCAGCTCGGCATGGCCGCTGCAAACCCTCGAACCTTCGCCTAGCTTGCTCCGTTCCCCTGTAGCTCGTCCCCAATGGATCCAGGGCTCCACCACCACGACTACCCCTTCTTGCCGCCGGCCAGAGAGCCCACCGGCGGCGGCGGCGACGGCGACACACTCCTCTTCCTGGCCATTCCGGCAGGCTGGCTCATCGGGCTGGCTGCCTTCCTCGGGGAGCGCGTCATCTGCGCGGCCCTCACCCTCGTGGTCCTCCCCGTCGCGGCGCTCGTCGGCGAGCTGCGCGCCGTGCCGGCGGCCGCGGCCTCCCTCGCCCGGCGCGCTGCCGTCGGCCTGCTCGCCGCGGCCTTCACCTTCGCGGCCCTGGCCGCCGCGTTCGCCGCCTCCCTGCTGCTCGGCTTCGTCCTCGTCCGGCACTGCGTCGAGGACCCGGTCACCGTGCGCCAGCCGCTCTACTTCGACTACACGGAGCCGCAGCCCACCGCCGCGGTAGCCCTCGGCGGCGCCTCCGTGGCGCTGCTGCCGGAGGGGCAATTCGTCAGGGTGTCCCTGGAGTTGCTCCTGCCTGACTCCGACCACAACCGTCACATCGGCGTCTTCCAGGTATACACTATCAGTCACATCATCACCACTCTGCACTCCAAACTATCTGAAACTAGCTAGCACGTTCATTTGCAGTTCACTTAATATTTCATCAACCTGACCATCTGAATTGTACCGGTTCTTCCATTTCAAGGACCATTATTTCCCTTTGCTAATCACGCATCATCATTCGAGCTCCAAATTTCCCTGAAATCCACTAGCTAGTAACATGTTCCTTTGCGACTCACTGAAAATTCTATGAATCTGATCATTTACTCGCATTGTACTAAATCTTCCATCTCGCAAACTCACATCTGCTAGGTCAAGGCAGAGGCGATCGCTGCAAGTGGGAGCACCATCGCGTCGGCCACCCAGCCATACATGCTGAGGTACAGGAGCACTCCGGTGCGGCTGGCACAGTCGGCGCTAGCGATCGTGCCGCTCGTCATGGGCGTGCGCAGCGAGAGCCAGTCCGCGACGCTCAAGGCGCTGCAGTACAGGGAAGGCCACAGGAGAACAGGGCTCATCAGAGTCTCTCTGCAGCCAAGAGCCCTGACAGTGAACCTGCCCCAGGTGTACAGAGCAGAGGTCACCGTGCAGACGGCGCTCCCGTGGCTGAAGGCCGTGGCGCGCAGCTTGAAATGGACAATGTGTGTCTGGGTGTCTTTCTGCGTCTACGTCGTCCTCTCCGTGATATCCGTCTGTTGGGTCCGGCCACTCTCGCTGTCTCTGTGGGACAGGAGGTTATCTGATCATCATCAAATCAATGGGAAGGCAACTCCTGATCTGGGTGGAAGAGATATTGGTAAGATCTCACATAAAGAACTATCAAGAGGTGGTGGTGTGAAGTGGAGGGATAGGAGAGGCAAGATGAAAGCGCAGCAACGGATGCATGGCAGAATGGTTGAGCTCAAGCTCGATGAGGGCTCGGCTTCCAGTGCTGCAGCGGTCGAGACCGATGAAGCCAGCGACGGCGATCATGGGGAGTCTCTTACTGCTCGATCGTCCGTGTCCGAGTCCAGCTAGTTCAGTCAAAGCAGTTTGCTCCAATGTTTATGTTGACCTGTTTATCACGTCTGTCGCATATAGGAGATCTGAAGGGCTCCCATACTGAATGGCATGTAACGCAAATAATGTCGGGAGTCACGTAATTTGTGTTCCTTATTCATTTTGCTCCCATGCTTTTAGTGTTTCGCTAACTTATGTTTGCAGGAACTGTGTATTTGTCTCCTTTATGGCTACAGATGTTCTGAGCATGCTCCTATTATTTCAGGTCAGTCTCTCAGTAATCATGCGTCTTTTCACACTTTATAGTTGCGGAGATAATAACTAGTACTTGCTTTTGTGGGATCATGTATTTTACGCCACTTGTAATTTTGCGTTTTTCCACGTAGTCTCCACACCTAGTTGAATCGCATCAAAACACAGAAGCATTTATTTGAATTATTTTTCAATTGTACAACTTAAGACACGAAAATGGGGGAATATAGCGATGTAACTCAGATACAGTCACATGCTTCAGCATTTAGTTCTACTTCTTTAGCTACATAAGTTTTACCGATTCATCCGGTTTTTTGGGTCATGTAATATCTTTGAGATTGAAAATTTGCCATCTTGTAGACCGGCTGTATGTCAGTAGGAATCATCTAGTTCCTTCCTTAAAGTATTTAATAAATCATTGCAACCTTCCTTCATAGATAATAAGTTGTATAATAATGATGACAAGAACAATTTCGAAACAGGCCGATGCATCCTTTTTGTGGTATATGGATCAACATTGTATACCTTTTAAAACCAAATCGTTGGTTGCCTGAAGACTGGAAATTAAATATTTAGAAGACAAGTTCCTATCCTCATCATCATTTATAGTGCTGGACCATGTATGTAACACATGCTGTCACAGAACCAATTAAACATATACTATACCTAATTTGTCCCTTTCGTTGCCAACTAATGTCTCTCCTTTGTAGCCAAATATGCAAATCTCTTCTTTTTTTGTGCCAAGGGCAATCTATGCCCATGAGAGACAAGAAGATTAATTGAACAGGGAAGGCTTATGCTCATATGTGCTCGTTCCCTTTAGGTTACATAGTTAACTCTGCAGGATCAAGTCCTGATTTTGCACGGCAGGGAAATTATGTGTGAATTATATGGAAACAATACTGTACTATTGAGCTGGCCCACTCCTTTAGATTGTAATTTTTTTTTAAATACTCCCCTCAATCCAAATTAATGGACTCGGATTTGTCTAGATTCGGATGAGCATGTTAGTTTGCAGTGTGCGTTTGAGGTCCTCAATTTTTGTTGTATGGTCGCACTGCAAGTGCACAGAACTGTTGAATCTGGGGTTATCTTACCATTAGGCCACCGATCTGAGGTCCTTAAAAACCCGTGAATTTCATAGAAGGATATGTAATGACCGAAACCTTGGCATGAGCAGCACAAACTGTTTGTTGGAGCGCTACAGACAGTGACATGTCTGTACTCCAGCATCATCAGTGAGGTTGATCGAGTCACTGGAAATTAAAGATTCTTCGATTTCTAGGCGGCCAATATATATGCCAAGGAAGAAGCAAGTAGGCTGATGATGGTGGAACAGAGGTTCTGAGACTGATGGGGGAATCATATTGTTCTGAGCAGTAGCTTCTGGGACTGTTTCAGCACCCAACCACACTCATGCATGGTAGGAAGGAAGAATCCAAGTTTATCTCCAGCAGGAGCAGCAACCTGCTCATCTCCTCCTTCAACTGCCTTGCTTCTATACCCTCTCTCCGGTTGCACAATATTATCTTGCCAGTTTAGTTCTGAAACAGAAAGGCCTCTTTTGTCAACTTGTGTTTGCTGCATCTGGAAAACCTTCGTCTGCCAACTTGCTCTAGTTTAACGTTTCGCTAATAAAAATTGGTGCTTGGGCCGTATATTCATCTTCGTGCTGACCGGATTGGAATATGGCGATTTTCTGTCGTGAAGACCGGCAGTACTAATCTACCGCAAGAAGAAACCAGCTTATGCGATTTTCGGTGTGACACATCTTAGAGCGCGTCTCTAGTTGAACGCGCAAATTCGCTTAGCGGCGCATATTTTCGATTTTGCGCGGCTAGACTGCACCTAACCGTTAGTGCATCGGCGTTCATCCGCCGTCGCAAATATAGGAGCCCGCCGACATCGACTCGTAAACGCCACCTACCCCTGCCGCCTAGGTTCGTCTTTCTCCCCACCGTTTCTCCCCATCGCTTTTCTCAAATCCTCTGCCGCCACCGGCGTTCCCCACCTCTCTCCGCCGCCCTTGTCGCCGAGATGTCTTCGGGACACCGCTGGTCATCGCCGACGCAGCTGCTACACGAAAGCGCCGCAACAACGCCGCCGTTCGGCACCTTCCACTCGTCGTGGCAGGCGGCGCTCGCATACGACATCGAGTACGTCCGGATCCACTAGCGCGACTGCGGCGAGCTGAACTTCCCCTTCAGCTGCGAGGAGGAGATGTCGGAGCTCTTCCACCCCCCGCGCTTGTCCTGGCAGCACGGGTGGCGCGGGAGCGGCTCGAGGCGGAGCAAGCCGGCGAACGTTACATGCGCGGCTAAAGGGTGCGTGTTCGGCTAGCCGAACCTGCAAATTCGGTTAGTTGCGCATATTTTCGGTTTTGCGTGGCTACACTTCACCTAACCGAACGCGCATCGGCGTTAGCGGCGCCAAAAAATATGGGAACCGGCCTCCGCGACTTGCAAATATAGGAGCCCGCGGTGTCGAATCGTAGACGCCACCTCGCCCTAGTCGCGCACACTGCCTCCCACCTGTGCCGCCCTTTCCCGCCGGCGCACACGCCGGTGTCCATCAGAAGCCACTGCCAACATCCCTGACCTTCCTCCACTCTCCTTCCCTACTCCTCCTCTCTCACCGTCATTTCCCGTCGCCGAAATCTGGCTAGAGGGCCGCAATGTCGAGCTCGATCTCTCTGTCGATTTGACCTTGATTTTGGCTGTTGCGACCTAGGTTTCTTCGAAAACAGAGCCGCCAAAGCATAGGGCCATGGTGGATTGACCGTCGCGAAGCTAGGTGTGCCCAAATAGCCGGTGCCGGTCACTATTGGCAACTCCTCCGACCGCGAGGTGTTCGCCTAATTGCATAGGTGAGTTTTGGAGGTGTTCTCCTTTTTCGTTTTTCAACATATGTTGACCAAGAAGACCTTCGACTGCATACGAAGAGGTTGAGAGAGATGTTCTTCGATGATTCGTTATCGTCGGAAGAAGAAGAAGAGGATGCCGACCTTCTCTAGCGAGGACACACACTTTCAGCTACAAGATAATCTTGTTGAGCATCATTGAAGTCTCTACAACAATCCCCCCCCCCCCCCCCCCCCCAATCCTTGATTTATTTGGTTTCGAACAATTTGATTTATTACATTTTAATTTCAGTGTGTAATATTGAATAGTGTGATTTATTACATTTACTATTTCGGTTTGTAATATTGAATTACAGTTAGAAAGATTTGATTTGGAACATTTTTTTTGCTCATTTTAAAGTATAGGAGTTCGGCTATGTGCGGGTTCTAATTAAATACCCAAATATGAGAAGTTAAATGATAGGTACCAATATGCACGACTAACGGATGCGCAAGGAGGCGCATCGGGTGGACTCTCCCCCGCGCGGAGGAGACACCTGTTGGATGTGTGGCGGCTACACCCTCGATGGACGACACCGGAGATGGGCGACGGGATGCGGCGGTCTGTTCCACAGCAACACGACGGCACGACGCTCGCCGACGATCGGCCGGCCTAGCGCCGGCTCGATCTAGGCAGCGCGGGCCCAATCTGCGAGGGTCGCGGCTGTTGCAACCTCGTGCGCCGAGGTTCTTCCTCCTTCATCATCATTGGGTGGCGGATGGCAGCGTGGGGGCCTGCTCGTCCGCTTCGTTTGAATAAAGGCGATGGTCCTAGGATTCCTCTCGCGCCAAGACAAGGACCTACTTGTTTCTTTCCGTCTTTGATCTGGCCGGAGCAGCGAGTTTCGGAAGGCTTCACCGGCGAACTCACATGGGCGAATAATGCCTGAAGATTGCCTGATTGGAGGGATTCGATCGCGTGCAACCATGTTTTTCTGACCGTTTGATTTTAGAGGGAGTAAGGTGAAACTCTGCAGTCTGTTGCCATCATCGAACATGTATTTAGCTCTATGGTGAAGTCAGTATGCGGTGAATTCTATGGAAGCCGAGATCAAAGGAATACCAATGGCGGTTCGAGTCCCCAGTGGCGATGTGGAATTGGCTTGGTAATTCATGACTTGTAGAAGCGGCATCGGAAAGTGGGGGCAGCAGCATAAGAGAAGTTCATAGTCTTATCTTGTAGGGTGAAAACCCAATGTCTAATAACCTTAATTGGTTGTGACTGACAATGACCTTATTGAAGACATTGTTTTGTGAGTGATGACTTTCTCCAAGGTGAAAACTTATGATCTTTGATCGGACGACGACGGCGTTTGTGCATTGTTTTTGAAGGCGTCGCTATTGGAGAGGGTGTACTTCTGGTGTCGTTCTGATGATGTTAGTGTCGCTGTTGAAAAAAAAATAATCACTATAGCAGGATTTTTTTTGTAATTCTGTTTTTTGGGTTATGTTGCAGAGTCCATGTGTAATTGGTATCTCGATGATATTAATATATTAATATATGCTCTTTAAAAAAATTTGCTGGAGAGACACCGGTCAAGTGAGAAGGTAGAAGAAAGTCTTTGGCTAGACTTGCATTATTCGTCCTGTGTTACCTTCTACGATGTCGTATTTTCATTAGTTAATCCTCAATCATTCAATCATTGAGAGGTTGAAACTTTCTTTTCTGCTATATTAAAAGAATGGAAACGACAAGAGGACACGCATTAGTATTTTGGTATCCCACTGGGATCACATATCCATATACTGACAATAAAAAAAAAACATATCCATATACTAGTATACATGTTGTCATGGGACCATGAAGAGTGATGCGTGCATGATCCATTGGTCCCTCTCCCTCCCTCCCAACAATTTGTTGTCTGAAACGTACGTGTATCTGATCGGCCTGGCCTAACATCTGTTTGGCCCTGCTGTCACATGCAGTTATTTTTGTTTGACCAAGTTTTGTAACTCCAAACCAGGTCAAAACCAGTCACAAAACCGAATTATTGTTGCAAAGCGAAGATGATTAAGAGAGAAAATTCATTACAAGTTCGGCTATGATTCTCAAAATCCAGTGGTCCCTCTCCCTTCCAACAATTTGTTGTCTCGGACGTGTATCTGATCGCCCTGGCCTAACATTTGTTTGACCAAGTTTTGTAACTTCAAACCAGGTCAAAACCAGTCAATATAAGGGCCATCGAAAACCAGGCGCGAAGCTGGTTCGTAGACGGTTTTGAGAGTTCTCCTTTTTTTTTTCCATGTAGAGGCCATCACAAAACCGAATTATTAATTGTTGCAAAACTAAGATGATTAAGAGAGAAAATTCATAATAAGTTTGGCTATGATTCTCAAAACAGGAAACTTGTGCGGAATGAATTTCTGCAAAATCGATTTCCATAAACTTCAAATGAAATTACAAATGAAATTACGTTGGTTGACAAAAGTTGGAACCAGTCATGACTGAAATCACCTCAAAATGCAAACATTTTTTTCGTATAAGGGCCATCGAAAACCAAATTGGGGCAAAGAGAAATGAATCAAGTCTACAATGAGAGGGATACAAAGAAACAAAGAGACAGAGCGATCGAAAATGCACTTTGGCCACCCACTGCTCAAGAAACATACTATAGAAGGATTAATTAGATAGACGCCACTCTAATTTCTGGCTATCTGAGAAATGTCACTGCAATTTTCATTTTTTTTAAAAAGCCACTATAATTTTGTGTACAGTCGATAGATGCCATTACATGCATTTAAGCCATATACTAGCCAATATACACTCGTATTTCTATCATATATACGTATATATGTTGGGGTCCACCAAAATTAGGCTTAAATAGGATAAATCATTGATAAAATTATAACCAATTATAACTGGAGAAGTAAAAACATAGCTTCGAGCTAATTTTCCAATAAATACGTACATGTGACATGCATAAAGAAACACCAAATGGCCATCACAAAATGATTTTCTAATCACATGCATACATCCGTAAGTCTAATTACTACGAGAGGGGGATGAGGAAAGGTGCTTATTTTTATCTAGTTTGGGCTAGTACTTTGGAAGCAAGGAGGAAGGAAGGTATTTTTTTTGGATTGGTTGTGTTATTCCAGCACTCGCCTGATTCTGTGGGCCCTACCATCTAGACGTACGTATCAAAAAAAACTTATGTAATTGGTCAATATATGAGGTTAAATGCATGTAATGACATCTATTAAATATACACAAAATTGTAATGACGTTTTTCTAAAGATAAAAGTTGCAGTGGCGATTTCTCAAATAGCCTGAAATTGGAGTGGCATCTATCTAATTATCCCACTACAAAATGTTTGAAACTTCCGAATAAAATATCTCGTAGGTGGAGAAGCACCCACTGCTCAAGGAACATACTACAAAATGTTCGAAACTTCTGAATAAAATATCTGGGCGTACGTGCGGACACTATGTTCGCATACAAAAGTTTTGCGTAAAAAGTCATTTTTGTGGCCAATTTAAAAAATATAATTTTGGTGTTGCAAAATAGTTATTTGCGAGCTACTTCTTTTGTATTTTTTACACATGCAGTAAAAACGTGCCTTTTTACTACAAAACTTTGTGTGAGAATATATGGTATCCGTATGTACACCCGAGAATTTGTTTCAAAATTATTTAACATTTTAAAATTCATTCAAAAATGCATTTTTCATAATGTGTGTATTTAGACATATGAGTCAAAACACCATATCCGAGACAAAGATGTTGTTCATATGCTTCTACTTCAAAATGCTTCAAAAGAGCTCATAATCACCATGATTACTGAGACAGATAGCTCACAACATTAAAGTGGTGCGGAATGGATGAATCTACTGCTCAAAGGAATTTTCAAAAAATTGATCGTGCAATTGATCCAATGAACTACAGAGCAAACAGATATTGGAGGGCTACTAGTCGACCGTAGAAACAGAATCACCTCGTCAACAGTGACCTTCTGGGGAAAGAAGTCATCATGAACCGAAGTGTTATCGTATAGATAAGGACATCTCCATTCGTTCCCCACTAAAGGCCCCTAAAGCGGATATGGGGGCTCCGGTGACAAAAAACACGCCTAGCCGTTCTCCCCAAATAAAATTTTCGTCTGACGGGGGCGACAGCCTCTCTGCTATCTTGACAACCGGGGTAGCATACACCCATTGTAATTAAAAAAATCATCCGGCGTACCCCATACAGGCTATCGTCGACGCCGTATTGGGAGGGATGAGTGGAGATGCTCTAAGGAGGGATAGTAAGGTGAAAGGAGATAATGAAGGTAAGTGATTGTAAAAAAATATAGTTCTCTTATTATTCTTCTACGTGGATCAAACTAGCAACACCCACACTTTCTAACAACTGCATTGACATAAGGGGAATGTTCTCTTGCTACAAACTAGCTTTGTAACTCACAAGGTTTTTGCTTAAAACAACTCCAAGAAATAATCAAGAAAATTGAGAAAAGATAATGTAGCAATTTAAGATGAAGGGGTAAGTTTGTTCTATGTCTTGTATTACTCAAACACCCAACACATCATCAAGCTCAACAATTCATCAACCAAAGGTTTTAAATTCTCAATTACAACAGCATAAGAAACCAGGAACCAAGACAAAAAAAGATTCAGGGAAGAATTCTTAATTTTATTGTTATTTTTGTAAAATTAATTAAAGACACTAGGATTTGAGACACGCTGTGATCCTATTATGTTTTGTCGACGATCTTGTGAAAGGGCGAGGTGGACAAGGTTGCCGACAAATACGGCATTTTGTTGCAAACCTTTATGGACTCCTCCAAAGGATCAATCCACAAACTCGCAAGCGACAAACGACCTACACAGGGCAAAAATCCTCATCCAAAGAGTTCCTCCCTGCTCTCAGAATCAGCTCCTCAAGGAGCAAAACTAGATGATTGGATTGGATGAGAACAGCACTCCCCGCGTGATCGGACGGCTCACGTGTCCCCATTCATGATCCGACGGTGCAGCGCCCTTCTCCGAAACACTTAAATTAAGTAGGAGTAGGATCGATCGCGCCTCTCGCCACCGCAGCTCCCGCAGCTGGCAGCTCGGAGTTGGAGTTGACCCCCGCCGCTGGCGCTGGCCGGGCCGGGCCGGGTCGCCATTATGACTTGAAAACCACGGGCCACCGCCTCCTCCCCGCAGATCTCGCGTCGCAATGGTGAGCGCGTCCAGTCTGCTCCTGCTGCCGTCGTCCGTGCGGGACCTCGCCTCCTGCGTCGTCGCCGACGTCGCCGCCTGCACCAGCCCCGCCTCCACCCTCACCTCCTCCGCCTCCGCATCCGCGCTCTCCGTCACGGTTTCCTACCGTGCCACCACCCTCCTCCCCGGACAGACCTCCCCCCTGCACCCGCGCCTCACCTGGACCCGCTCCCCGCTCGGCCCGACCCTCTCCTTCTCCCCCTCCGCCTCCGCCCCCGCCGTGCCCCTGCGCCGGCGCAAAGGCACGCGCTCCGTCTCCCTCGACGACTTCGGCAGCGCTGGCGCCGGGCCGGGGTGCTGCTCGCAGGTCGTCGTGTTCTGGGACCTCACCGCCGCGCGGTACGACGCCTCCCCGGAGCCGCACTCCGGGTACTACTTCGTGGCCGTAGCCGGCGCTGACGAGGTCGTCGTGCTGGCCGTGGGCGACCTGGCCGCGGAGTTCGTCGAGGAGAGGTTCGAGGGCCGGGCCCCTCCCGAGGCTACTACAGCAGCGGCTTCGTCGCTCCCGGTCGCACGCAGGGAGCGCGTCGTGGCGCCGGACCCGGCCACGATGCACACCGCGCGGCGCGTCCGGTTCGCCGAGGGCGGGCCGGAGCACGAGGTAAGCGTGGGGTGCTCCGGCGGCGGCGGAGAGGATGGGGAGCTGTGGGTAAGCGTCGACGGGAAGCGCGCGGTGCAGGCGCGCCGGCCGCGGCTCAACTTCAGGGGGAACCAGACCGTGTTCGTCGACGGCGCGCCGGTGGACGTCATGTGGGACCTGCACGGCTGGTGGTTCCGGGACCCGCCGGCCGGATGCGCCGTGGTCATGCTCCGGGCGCGCAGCGCGCTGGAGAGCCGTCTGTGGCTGGAGGAGGAGGAGGCCGCCGCCGCGCCGGGGTTCTCGCTCCTTGTCCAGGCCTTCAAGTCCCGCAACGATGAGCTATCATCTGCCCACCGATGATGTAGCTAGCTAATCCATTCCAAAGAGAAGATGGTGAATTTGTGCAAACTAAGATGAGATTTTCTTTTCCATTGATTCAAGGGATCAGTAGTAAGTTTCCACGCAACAAAACCATACTATACATTGTTGTGAGTGTACATCATCATGTCCTAAATTTAATCTCTCTTCTCTAGTGATATCTGAAAGAACATTTCATGTCCCTTTTCTAGTGACATGTGCAAGTACAATTAGCAAAAAACAACAAGATACTAGTTTACATTGTGTAAATGTGTAACTTTATTTTAGACCCTTCTGTCTTGAATGATGATGTGGTGTTACTACTGGTGTAGATAGTTTCGGCTTGCTGTGCAAGTACAACCTATATATACCAGTGTCCAGTTCTCACCTCAGTTACCTGCTTCACTTCTGACTGTTCTCATGCAATGCAGCAGTGGCACTGTCTAATGCAGTTACAAGTAATTATCAGACTACTGTCAGATGGCCATGTCCTTATCATGGTGATAACAGTCATGGAATTTGACATAGTACATAAAATTGACACTAGGGCCACATGATGCTTCACCAGAAATGCACTCTGTAATGTCTGACTAAGCCCAGCCCCAAGTACAAAGGTGGTTGTTCAGGAGGAAACTCTCCATGCCTGATTCAATATTTGAGTGTGATACAGAATGTACTACTTGTGTGTGATTCAACAAATAATGTGGTACTTTAGGAAAAACCTGGATAATTCTCATATTTACATCAGTCCCCTGAAAACTAAAACATGACAGCCATCTTTGTACACCTCAAAATGTTTCTAGTTTTACAGGTCTTCTCCAGCTGCTGCGCGCAAAGGAACTCCAAGGAGATTCCTACATCACGGAATGGCGGCGACAACACGAGGAGTCTCTATGCTAACCTTCACTGTTTGGTTGCTATTCTCACCAGGAGAGCTAACCTCAGACGGTGTCAAATTGTGTCCCCTATCCCTGGATGGATGGCACACTACCTGAATCTGATTTGACAGGCCAGGCTCGTCTGTAAGAACCTCCGACGATGTCCTTGGCCAATGCTCTCTGCCACCGAACAGGCAGCGGCATGGATCGGATCCTGACACTTCAGGAGAGCATGGGGGGATTACTATCACTTCACTTGGTAGAGGCGGCGCGGCGTGCTTGCTGCCAGGGTTTTTGCGGAGAGAAACTCTACAGACAGGACATGTCGAGTGCTGCTTTAGCCAGATGTCGATGCAGGCCACATGGAAATCGTGGCCGCAGTAAGGAAGAATGCGGAGAATCTCGTTTTCTTCGTATTCTGCGAGACAGACGACACACCTGCAAACGAGGATGCAAATGGTTCAGGATAAGGTTTTGTGTAATCAGGGAGGGAACTACTAAAAGCACAAACCAGAAAATGGAAATTCAGAATGCATCAGCAGCTATTATCCCCTACTCCCCTCTCATCACAGGCAAGGATTAACCTACTTGATGAATGTGCCCCCATCTTTCCTCTGTACCATCTTATTCAGGAACATTCAAATGTTTCCGTGATAAACTATTATAGAAAGATATAGTGGTGCACCCCTCGCTCCATCGATAGCACGAAGCAAATCATACAGTGCAGTTGGATACTCGGGAGAAATTTGAGAGCTTCTCCAGATCAAGCAAGAGTAAAATACAGTTTTCATATGCCAAAACGACGTAGTTAAGTTTTCTGTTCTTGCTTCTAGTTTTCGTTTTTTTGTGTGTGCTTTTAGTTGTTTTTTGGCCTCTGGCCTTGGTAGACTCTGTGCACTCTTGATACTTTCTTCTTAGTACACGCGATGACAGGCACTTTGGTGCTTGTTCGAGAAGCCAAAATAGCATTCGCTGTGCCTGCCCAACTCCCAGCAAACTACAACAACTAGTAGAACTAACTAAGGCAACGGGCTGCACATCCAATAAGCGTTACTTATACCCCACTATAAGATGCAATTGATCATGTGGCTTGTTCAGTAATAATACAGTAACAAAGCAAGCTCAGTGACCTCATGGCGCAGTAATCGAGATCTTGTTAAACACAGCCGTCCATATTCTGGTACTACGAGGTGCCATGTTTTGCTTTAGGCAGCAACATCCACAAGGGCCAAGAAAGGGCAACCAAAGAAACGTATCAAGGTGACGGACGTTGCTTGTTCAAGATTTGTTAGTAACACTCATCTGTAGCTGTTCTTTGCCATGGGCAAGATTTTTTTCTAGTTGCAACATTGGATTCCCCAAATCGACGGTCTTATCCTGCTACCAAACAGTGTGCGCGATCGATCGAGAGGCTTACTTCCAAACATCGATTAGTTGTAGCGATGGCGACTTAAACTAATGGCGCGGGCGCAGACTGGAACAAGGCCAGTCGAATCGAGATGGGTAGAAAAGAACCTAGGAGGAGCACTTACATAGCGGAGGCCTCGGCCTCGCCGCTGGGGATGCGGGCGGAGGAGAAGGCGCAGGTGGGGAAGGCGGCGACCGCGGCTGGGTCGAGCCCTCCAGCTCCAGCAGCGTGGCCGTGTCGGCCGTCCAGGATGTGGGAGGAGTAGCCGACTCTTCCCGCGAGGGGCGGGAAGCGGGGGAGCGGCGGGGAGGGGCGTCGGCGTCGGCGGCGCACGCGGTGGATGAGGGCGCAGACGAGCCGGGAGCACACGAAGAAGATGAAGAGGACGCTGGCGCAGAAGCCCAGCAGCGTGAGCACCGTGCTCGCCGACACCATTGGGGCGGCGCCCCCGCCCCCGCCCCCGCCGGCGCGGCACTCCTCCTCCTCCTCCTCCTCCTCCTCCTCCTCCTCCTGTTGTGCTGTCAGTTATGCGATTGGAGAATACGGCCCTATCGTTCGCGTTTTCGTTGGGTTGCGCTTCCACAATAAAACCGATGCACACCACCAAATGTACAAATTCACACAGCGTCCGGGTGTTTTTTTGGGCAAATAAAAGAAAATCTGATTGGAAATCCCAAAATCCCCACTAAGCTTAAAGTGGCAACTGATTTTATTATAGAGATCTTTTTGCTTTGGAGCCTAGGGCCAATATTCGGTTGAAACAAGATTTTTTCTCTGAACAGGAAAAAGTGAGTGACGCTGAGAATTTGAGTCTAGGAGCTATTTTTTCTGAAAAATAAATTAGAATAGCTGTTTTTACTTCTTATGCTGATGGGTCACTGGTCCTGATGGCCTTTCTTTTATGTTTTATCAGTCTTTTTGGGATATCATTAAGTATGATCTTATTGCTATGTTCCAGTCTTGGCATGAAGATCAACTAAGTATTTTTAGACTTAATTTTGCTATGATCACTCTAATCCCTAAAGAAAATGATGCCAGAATAATGAAAAAGTTTAGACCAATTAGCCTTTTGAACTGTTCCTTTAAAATCTTTACTAAAGTTCTGACTAACAGGCTTGCTACTGTTATTAGAAGATTAATTTCTCCTAGTCAATCTGCATTTATTAGGGGTAGATTCATTCTTGAGAGTGTGGTCACTACTCATGAGGTTGTTCATGAGGTACACAGAAGTAAGAAGCAAGGTTTAGTCCTTAAAATAGACTATGAGAAAGCTTATGATAGAGTTAACTTAGAGTTTTCTGTTTTGAGATCTTAGAAACTAGAGGTTTATGTCCTATCTTTATTAGATTTATTAAACATATTACTTTAGAAGGTTCTGTAGGAGTTAAAATCAATGATTTTGAGAGTAACTTTTTCTTATCTGGTAAAGGTCTCAGACAGGGGGATCCTATTGCCTCCTGTTATTTAATCTTATGATTGATGTGTTTTCTAGAATGTTAATTAAGGGAACTATCTGTGGAGCCATTAGAGGTCTTTGTCCTAATTTCATTCCAGGAGGGATTGTTTGTCTGCAATATGTAGATGACACACTCCTTTTCTTAGAACCTAATGAGTCAATAGCTGTTAACCTGAAGTGGATTCTTACCTGTTTTGAGCAGATTTCTGGGATGCGCATTAACTACCATAAGAGTGAACTTATTCCCATTAATATGACTGAGACCGATACTAGGCCCTTCCAAGACATCTTTGAATGTATCATGGGTAGTTTCCCTGTTAAATACCTGGGAATTCCCCTTCATTTTGAGAATCTAAAGAGAGAGGACTTACAACCTCTGATAGAAAATCTGTTGAGTAGGATTACAGTTTGGAGGGGTAAACTTCTTTCTTATGCTGCTAAAAGGGTTCTTATTCAAGCCTGCCTTTCTAGTATCCCTATATATTTGTTGTCTTTCTTCAAATTTCCCAAGTGGGCTTTGAAACTTCTAGATTCTCATTTAGCTAACTTTTTCTGGAATGATGAAGAAGGCAATCATAAGTTGCATCTAGCTAATTGGTCTTCAGTGTGCATGAAGAAAGATTTTGGAGGTTTAGGAATCCCAAATCTTCATGATTTAATTTTATGCCTCCTTGGCTCCTGGGTGAAAAGATACATTCAAGGAGAGGGGCTTTATGGAAAAAAGTGATAGATGCTAAATATAAGACTAACTCTCCTAATATCCTCTGCTGTCGTGATGTTCACCCATCTACTTTTTGGAAAGGGATCATGTGGGCCTCTAGGACGGTTGAAATAGGATATAAATGGCATGTAGGAAATGACAAATCTATTAGATTTTGGGAGGACATTTGGTTTGGTAACTCTACTTTGGCTACTCAATTCTGGGAAATTTATTTGATTTCCATCCAACAAACTAAAACAATAGCTGATTTGTGGGATGGTACACATCTTAAATGTGATTTTATAAGGACCTTTAATGAGCACTTGATGTTGCAACAGTATGAACTTTTAGGGATTGTTCAGTCAATTAGATTCTCTGATGAAGATGATCAATTAATTTGGCAGTATGAAACTAAGGGTAGTTACTCCTCCAGTTCTATGTATTCTCTGGTCAATTTTAGAGGCATACTCAGGTTTATCTCCCTGCTGTGTGGAAACTACTTATTCCACCCAAGGTCCAGATCTTTCTTTGGTTATTTTCTCAAAATAAGATTCTGACTAGGGATAATCTTAGAGCCAGAGGGATCCCAAAACCCTCAGAGTGTAATCTCTGTAAGCAAATAGAATATGTTTATCATTTATTTTTTGAATATGTAGTCTCTAGTTTACTATGGAAAGATGTTCAAGATATCTTTGGTGTTCATATAGCAGATTATGAATCTCTTGCTTCGAAATGGCTTGCTAATAAGAAACATCTCCATTTAAATGTTGTTTCTTCGGCTGTTCTTTGGAGCATTTGGAACAATAGAAATAACATTGTCTTTAATAAGACATCTTGGATTAATATGAAACAGGTTTGGCGCCTGGTCCTCTCCTTCCTCAAAGTATGGCAGAAACCATTCAAGGACCTGGAGGGGGGAGATCGCCCTCTTCATGGAGAAGATGATCGACAGACTGAAAAATCCTCTAGCGCTCACGACAAGATGATCTGCGCTGGCTTCGAGTGGATCTCCACCTGGAATACTACTGCATCATCGAGCTATGGGGGGAGGGCATCGCTGGAATACCTCCAAGATCATCCCGATGAGGAGGACAATATCCATGTGGTGTATTAGTCTAGTCCTTTGTCTGCTCCAGGTTTATCTAGTTTGTGCTCTCTGGAGTTGTAGTCTGTCAGCTGTGGTTTGAGCTGAGTTGAAACTTTCTAGTTTAGCTTCTGAGTGCTAGGCTCCTTTCCTGTCGTTTTTAATGCTTTCACCGTTACTTGGAACTGGTTTGTTTCATTCTCGTTAATGGAACAGGGGACAGAGTCCCTTTTGATCTAAAAAAATACCCACTAAGCAATAACAGACGTGTCTCTCCTCTCCCCTGCCTCATAGAAGATAGGAGGCGGTGGAAACTTCCACCAGATCTCAGTCGGCGAGAGCTCTTCTGCTCTTGTTTCTTCTCCCTTTGTTTGCCGCTCCGACGACACATGGAGAGGAACCTCGTTTCTTCGTATAAGTTTCGGTTAGGGTCTGTCTGTTGTGGGGTGTTGTTGGGGTGGTGGGAGAGACATCCTGGCAAATAAATCTGACACAACTCTACTCCCACACCGGTTGCAATCTTCATGGCGTTGTCTCGAAGTTGATGACAACGTGTACTAGTCGGTTATTCGGATCGGCATCTTGGTCTTCTCTTCATTCTTCAGATCTACAAGATCAGATTTTTGGTGTGTCGCTGACATTCGTCGTTATTCATGACGGCGTTGGCGGCCAGGGCATTCTCTAAAGCAAGGATGTTGGTCCGGAGGTGGTGGATTTGTCATTCTTCTCCAACTTCGCCGATGAGAGGCAGCGGATCTTGGTCCAGGACAGCACTAGGATGTTCCGCTGTCGATGTGCCACAGTGACATGTGCCTCGCTGCGTGCAACATGCATGCTTATCGACTCACAAAGCCTCGTTGGTGATGGTGCTTTTTCGGATCTTGCAATCGTGGAGGTTTGACGTCTCTTTTGGTGTGCGTCTCGACGACGCTGGAGTTGGACGACGGCCGCTGGCTTCGATGCGGTGGTTGCAAAAAATCCTAGGAATCGTTTTGTATTTTTCAATCTTTTAGGATTTTTCCTGCAAAGTTTTCAGAATAATTATTTTATTCTGGTCTGTCTTTTCGTGTTCACATGTGTTGCTTCATGTTACTCGATTTTCAATTAATGAAATATGTGATTGTTCTAAAATAAAGCAAATCTGATTTTAATCTTTATTTAGTCGAGCTTTCTATTTGCTGGGCTATTTGGAAAATTCATAAGAGAGTTTGCTTTGAGGGTAAATTGATCGAGCTAATATGTTGTGCTATGTTTTTATGAAATATTGGCCAGTATCCATCCCTTGTGGATCAAAATGCTTTGAGACCTAGGGCTGATGCGCTAGTAGATGCGGGTACTGGAAGAAATCTTGGTGCTCCTCGTAATAATATGTTGTTCATCCAAGACGGTAATAGGCGTGAGCCTGCTTATGAAAATGAAGAGAACCAAGAGAATCCTTGAGGGTTGCGAAGTTGTTCTAATGATTTCGAGTTGGTCTTTTCTGGAATCTGGATATGTACAAACTTAGATGTTCTCGAGCTTCCTCACTGCGTTTGGATGTCTGTTGGTGTTTTGTCTAATGGTCTGTTGCTAGTCAGTCATGCCTGTGTTCTCCCCCTTGATGTTGTTCTTTCGATTCCAGTTATAGTTCTTCCAAACTTCTAGCTTCTTGAAATAGCCTTTCACCCCGCTATATTAATATAGCAAACCATCGATACAAGAAGGATACCGTCGCTAAAACAAAACAGCACAACCCGAGCCAAAGAAAAAGAGAAAACAATGCCGAAAACGGCGGTTCGACAAAAACGGAGATGATTCTCCACCGCTGCACCCTCCGACAAATTTCCACCGCCGTGCACCAAGCAACACCTCCAAGAAGGGAAGCGACGATTACTGCGCTGCTGCCCGGATCGTTCCTAGGGATATCCCCGGAACACATCCTAGGGTTTCCCCAGTCCACAACGGGAGGGTAGGGAAGAGGGATCTCCGACGCCCTTCGGGAAGGAAGGTGACACCCGCAGGTGTCACCGCGCCGGTGCCGAGACAGGGATTTCTCCCGACCCCCAAAACCACACCTTCGGACCCTCTGAAACGTCCATTGACCTTACCGCCCACCGGTGTCACCACGGTTTTGCAATCACCACCGTCATCTCACCAAGGTCCAAGACGTGAGGTCGGTAAAGACGAGAAGCAAGGGACACTGGCGAGGGTCATTGGTACAACGCCACCCGGGAGGGAACTACCTCCACCGCCTCCGTCGTCGGGAGGCGGTAGCCAACCGAGTGTAGCAGCAGGACACACCACACCCCGCCGGCCTGGCCAAGCCCGAGAGGGCCCGCGAAGTCCCATCGCAACACTGCAGTAGGGGCACCGCCGCCGTTGCCAACCCATGACCTAGCCCTGCTTACTCGTCCACCGGGGAAGTCATAGCCGCGTCAGGCACGGCCCACCCAGGCCCAGATGGAGCTCCGTTGGGCCTAGATCTGGGCTGGTTGAGCGCTGACGGCCAACCATGTACTATTTGGCTATTATAAATATAAATATATGGTGGTATGGACTAAAATCAGTTGTGGGTAGAAGGTATAGCAGGCTAGTAGCCAAGCTGCCAACCAAGGAAGATAGGCCCTGCGAAGCCTTAGCTGGCCCAAGTCCATCACTGCAAACTTGCAAAGAAATAGTTGGGCTCTGAGTAAAGAGACCCATGCGCGCGCGTGGAATCAAATTTCCCGAGCACGACGTCGTGCATTAGAGCATCTTTACTTGCATTTCTCGCAGATTTTTCCGGGTTAATTATTTTATCCTGATAACGAATTTTTGTCCAGTCACGCGGACCCGAGTTTTCGTCAAATTTGGGTTAAATTACATTCGGTGTTTTCAGGCCAAACCCTAGGCGCTGAGTGTTGCCTAGGAACGCCAGATGAAGCTGAATCGACGGGCAACAATTTACGCTGGTGGCCCCGCCCTATTAGCGAGTGAAGGAAATTCGTCCTTATCGGAGGGGCAAGACCGGATCGACGAGATCCAGGCCGTGATCGTCGGCATGGACCTCGACGAGGCGGAGCACCCCGAGAACCAGGCCCATTAGGACCAGTTCTTTCGCGAGCGTCGGGCACGCCAATGGGCCTACCACGAGGGCGTAGGCCCGGTGCCGGGCAGAACAACGCCGAAGGCCAGCATCGCTGGTGGAGTGTGCTCGGCTACACCCTCGCGATCGTCCTCAAGTACATCACCGAGGGCAACACCCCGCGGCTGGGCTACCCACCACGCTCGTCGCCGTGGGGCGGCCTCCTAGATGTCGAGGAGGATGGCCGACGCGCCACGCGCTTGTCCGATTCGGCGTGCAGCAACTCGCCGCTCTTCATAGCGCCACTTAGGTCGATGAAGCAGGAGTCGGAGTCTCCTGTACGCTCGCCACTGCGCACACGCTTGCGTGTCCTCGTCATCAATGAGCGTCATGCCCCATTGCCGCCGAGCGGCCACCTTCGCCTCGTGATGTCGAAGCTGCGTACGCCAAAGAAGGAGCCATCGGAGTGCGCGTGCCAGTGGCTGATGACGATTTCTTCCTCTAGATGGCGATGGAGGCGTCACTCAATGACATCCCACCAATGACGGGTCCTGCTGCGTGTGCGCCTGGTCCAGGACAGACTAGGAGTGGGAGAAGGTCAAGCATGTCCGTCGCCTGCAGCAGCCTGCCGAAAGTTCCATCCATCCGGACGGGTGAAGATGCTCTTAATTGCAGGTTGAAGCGTCCTACATCAAGTATCCATAGTTCTAAAAAGAACATCAAGTATCCATCGTTGAAAAGTAGTAGCGCTGTGGATGTGGAGTGGACGATGAGCTGAGCCCCGGTGCCGATCGACATGTGCTTGTTACGTGTACCTGGACGACGAGGCCGCCGACCGGAGATCATATCTCGGGTGTTCCGTTCACGTCGTCGGCGAGAGCGAGACGCGGTCGCTGCTAGCCGATCTGCCACGGAAATCAATGGGCTCGTGCGTTTTCTACATCCGGTTTCATCAAGTACGAGTGGTACCACGTACGACGGCCTTGTTTAGGTTTGTTCGTACTGACGCAAAACGACGCGAGAGAGACAGGTTCACGTGCTACTACTGCTCTTACACTCACAGTTTTAATTACGCCGTACGGGTAGACAGATATTCCCTCGATTTAAAATATAAAATATTTTAGATTTTTAAAGTAAATGTATATAAACTTATTTTAATGTGTAGGTTTGGAAGGACACACTAAAAGTAGTCTAGATAGTTTTTCTTAAACTAAAACATTTTATATTATAAAACCAAGAGAGTATATAGCGAATATGAGTCTGTCGTTTTCACTCAAAACCACAGCCGGTCTATTAGAGCAAGTATAATAAGATCCAGTAAGTAGGTTATAAGATTTAAACTAGTATATTTATGTTTAGTTGGACGAGAGAGAAGAGGAGAGAGAAAAGGAGTGAGCTCTTAGTTAAGAGCCAACTGCAACACGTGTTCCTAGACACTACTCCCCCCGTTAGGGATTATAAAACCCGAGAGCTTTTTAAAAATGTTAGGAATTGTAAGTCCTCTTTCATTTATTAGTCTCTCTCCTCCAATACATGTTCTCCCTTTTCTCTATTTTTTTTCATGCATGTGTAACTATTGGTGCATGTAAGAATCAATAGGACGAGTTATTGATTTTCTTAATCCTATCAAAATGGTCCATAAGCCTTATAATTCCTAACAGAGGAAGTATGTGAGAGTGTAAAGTGGGCCATATATTAATAAGATAGTATAATTTTATCTCTAACTATTGTACATGTTGGCTACGTACTAGATTGACTCTAGACATGGACATGGCTTCACTAGTGGAAACGAGACCTTTGGTTGAAGTTGGGAATGGGCTTTAACACCGGTTCTGCTTGTACCAGCGTGGTCCATAGAGCAAAAAGGAGCACCGGGTGTCTGTACCAGCGTGGTCCATAGAGCAAAAAGGAGCACCCCTTTAACACCGATTCGTGCCACGAACCGGTGTTAAAGGCCCTGCGCCAGGGGCCTGCGCAGCCCCTTGAACCGGTGTTAAAGGGGGGGCTATATAACACACCGTAGCCCACACCCCTCTCTTCCATTTTTTCGTTCACTCATTTTGGAGCCCTATATAGTGCCCACGTGTGCCTGTTACGTGTACCTGGACGAGTCTGCCGGAATGCCGGATCATATCTCGGGTGTTCCGTTCACGTCGTCGGCGAGAGCGAGACGCGGTCGCTGCTGCTAGCCGATCTGCCACGGAAATCAATGGGCTCGTGCGTTTTCCACATCCGGTTTCATCAAGTACAGTGGTACCACGTATGCCTGTTACGTGTACCTAGACATGCACGTGCTACTGCTCTCACGGTAGACAAGATACATGCATGCAGGACAGGAGTCCGTCGATCGTTTTCACTCAAAACCACGGCTTATTAGCATCTCGATCGATCCATACTCATCTTACTTTGTTCTCGTATTGAAAATATAAATAAATATTTATATGATTTAATCTAAATAAATAACTTATGAAGCACGATATCATATGAATGGTACCAAAACTAATCATGCATATTAACATAGTAGATGAACAGATCACGTCTAAACAATATAATTCTATCCCATCTACTGCAAACGCTAGAAGCATAGACTCCAGCAAGATCCGAACAAGAGTGGTTAAGATCACGTACGGTGCAATTTGAGCAGCAGCAGACAGCAACTGCAGCGGCGTAGGTGTTGTCGTCGACGCTGAGGTTGCCGAAGAGGTTGATGTGCAGGAAAAAGTCGTCCGATAACATCATGGTTGCCTATAGTTGTGCTAGTGCACTCTTCAAAAACCTTAGAGCACCCACAGCGTTGTGCCAAAAGTGGTTCCATATTACAATTTTAGCTTTTACAACTAGTTCTCCACAATAGTTCCAAAACCAACCAACGAGGGAACCGGAGCACCTAGGTGCTGCGATGCCAAATTTCTGGATTGGATAAAAAATGCATTCTCCCACTCCTCCAACCACTCGTACATCTCGCGCTTCGGCTTGGAATCGTCAGCCGAAGTCGTACCTCAGGCCTGGGAGGCGGCGGAGAAGCCCTCAGCCAGGAGGGGCTTATAGCTCCTATGCGACGTCTTTACATGGAATTGGAAGAAAAGCGACATCGTTGAAAAGAATAGCTCGCATGCGACGGTTGTGAGGCAGCTAATATCCCAGGTCCACACGGGCCTTAAAACGGTCGTAAGGACACATTTAACTTTGTTCCAATATTAGGGTTAAGCCAAACCGGTTGGTTGGGACAGCCAGTCAAACCAAGCGCTTCCGAGAGCGCGTAACTGCGATAGCTTCCCCGGCGCGGCGGACCTCACACATCGTTCTCGGCGGTGGCGGCACGGCAATTAATTTAGGCGGCGGCGCTTTCGTTCGACGGTGAAGGTGGTGAGTGCCATTTGAAAGCTAATTCTTCTCCCATTCTTCTCAATTCGAGATCTGGCGTGCCCATTGATGCTAGATTGTGGAGGCGAGGTGTCTTTGAGCAGGCGAGGGGAACGATATGGAGCATGGAGAGGGTACTTCTAATCGGTATATCCCGTATCTCTGCACTTAATTTCTCTAAGGTTGAGCTCTTTGTTCGCTTCCGCTAGCTCACAGTGCCCGCCAAAAACAGGGGAGACGATGTTGCGCGCCAAACCTTCGAATTTCGCATCAATTTCTTTCCCTCTAGGGCTGTTTTAGTTGATGGCAGCACGCAGATCATTGAGAGAGACATGGTTGTTAAATGGGAGGTGGAATTAGAACATGTTGATCCCCAAGAGCTAATAAACATGGGAGAGGAGGCAGTAAGTAAAATGGTGGAAAAAATTAGGGATAGTGTGGTTTGGGGGCCAGAGCAAGAAGTTTCTTTGTTACGATTTGATGATTGCAAATGTGACTATGTTAGGGTTGAGATAGGGGAACATATAGTTGATGAAATCGATGAGAGAAACGGTTGGACAAGCAAAACTGTTCTGTTTTTAGCAGAGCTCATTGATCTGAAACCTGATTCGAGGGTTGGATATGTGGCCTCGAAGCTGGTTGCTCGGATGGTCGAGGATGATTGGGCTGCACAAAGGCAAGTAATGCCTATACTTACTGAGTTGGAAGTGTTAACAGTGGAGGATGATGATGCTAATGCACAAAGGGTGGCTGCAGATGGTAATGCACAAATGATTGTAACTGTTGATTGGAATTCAGTTGAGATACATGACCGCACTGATTTGGTCATTGCACCAATAGGTGACATTGAAATGACAAAGCTTTTTGGCATTCCTATAGATGACAGAGACAATAAGAAGAAGAGGGATGAAGCTGCAAATGATGGTGACAACCATTTAAGAGATGAAGAGGCAGATATAGATCTAGATTTGTTGGAAAATGCTGCAGTTCATGTAGATGATGCACATGATGATGAGCTAGTAACAGTTTATGACAAAGAGGACCCAGTTATTGAAGTTGGGAGATTGTTTCCAAGCATGGATGAATTCAGGATGTGTTTCAGGACATATGCAGTCAAACGTGAGTTTGCTACCAAGACTATGTGGATCGAAAAAGAAGTTCTATGCAAAATGCATAGGTTATGATGGTGGTGCCAAGCCTTGCAAGTGGTATATATCGCTAGACGCCAACCCGATGGAAGGACAATAAGAGTGAATCAAATTCTAAAACCTCATACTTGCATTACAAGTTCTCAAACAGTTACAAAGATGACATCACAATTATGGGTTGCAGAAGATCAAGCCCATTTTAGCCACAACACCAAACAACACCGCAAAGAGATGAAAATAGACTTGGAAAAGCAAGACCCTATTGTGAATTATACTACAAAGGTGGAAGGCAAAGCAAAGGGCAATGAAAGAGCTATATGGTGATTGGGCAAATACCTTTCGAATGCTTTATAACTTCAAAGGTATAGAGAAGAGGTCACCGGCAAAGTGTTGTGGAGATAGATACCGAGGTAACGGTGATGGGAAAGTCTTCTTCTCTAAATTCTTCATGGCTTTAAAGCCTTGCATCGATGGCTCCAAAGCAGGGTGTCGTCCATATTTGAGTATAGACTCATCTTTCTTGACTGGAAAGTGGAATGGTCAACTACCAACATGCAATGCTTTAGATGGACACAATTGATGTTCCTGTAGCTATTGGCATGTTTCACTGAGACAGAGGCATCATGGACATGGTTCATGATGCATTGAAAAGATGCATAGGGCCGCCTCTCCATTGACAAGGTACAGATGCATGTAAAGGTTTAGAAAATGCAGTGAAGATTGTTTTCCTCATGCCGAAAGTGAGGGAGTGCTTCGCCATATGTGGATGAATTTGATCAAAAATTCAGAGGAGATGATTTTGGACGATGTGGCCAGCAGAAGATCTTACACAGTGCATACATTCATATCACCTTGAGAAGATTAAGGCGGCATGCTCGAGGAGGATAGGGTCAAGTTTTGTACATGGTTGGAAACCTACCATTCTCTTTTATGGTACAGTCCGGTTTTAACACCGCCATCAAATGTGATCATATCAACAATAATTTGGTAGAAAGTTTCAAAAACAAAGTGAAGGAGTTAAAAGACTTGCTGTCCATGACATGGTTGACTGAGATCAGGATCATGATTATGAGGTTGTGGGAATTGAGAAGAAGGCTTGGTGATGTTCTTCAAGGAGATAAGCTTCTGATGTTGTGCACAGGTGGTCAACAGAGCGAAATCTTGCACATTTGCGTGTTGAGAAATCCTCATTGTGGGGTGTCAAGTCGAGATACAAAGATGGGAGGCATGTTGTTGACACTCAATTGCATGAATGCACATGCCTTGAGTGGCAACACACTGGGAAGCCTTGTGAGCATGCCATACTTTTCTTGGCCTCCAAACACAAGCTAAATATACACCCATATTTGCATGAGTATTATTCTCAGAGCAAAATTCAAGGCTGCATATGGAACACCAATTCCAAAGACTTACAGATCGGGCCTCTGGTCAAGTGGACATTCAGTTCCTTGTGTCCTCCTTTGATGAAAAGAAAGGTCTGGCCCAAGCGAGTAGATTCAAGGCTTGGTTTGAGAAAGGTGGGAGCAGAAGAAGGGAAAGAAAGATGCCAAGCCAAAAAGGGCCCAAAAGGTAACAAGAATAGATGCAAACTCTGTGAAGAACTTAGACACCGAGCTTTCTACCAAGTGCGTATACATCGCTGAAAAGCCAAAGTATGTTCATCCAAAATCGATCCCATTTCTTGTTGATGATTTTTCTCCCCCTAACTTGCTTGTTTTCGGAGGAAGCGTGGAGAAAAAGGCCCACCTCTTGTTGTTGATTTAACGTGGCCAAAGTGAAATGGCAAGAATCAATGGCCAAAGAAAGAAGAGAACTAACGGATCATCTTTGGTGCTACCGAGGTGCAATCTGAACTTGTTTTGGAGGATGATGTGCAAACTGTTGAGGCTTTAGGGCACACCGCTTCGATTTGGAAGCTCTGTGCAAAATGAGGGGCAAATGAGCCTGTTGTTGAGGCTCTAGTGCAAAATGAGCCTGTTGTTGAGGCTCGTGCAACCGACCAAGTTGTTGAGGCTCGTGCAAAGTGACCATGTTGTTGAGGCTCGTGCAAAGTGACCATGTTGATGAGGCTCGGATCATGATCATGAGGTTTTTGAGGAGGCAGGAGGTGAAGGAGACTCTTGGACGTGTTGTGGGGAGGCCAGATGGTAATGGTAAGAAAAAGAAGAGCATAAACCTATTGTGTGGTGTGAAACTTGTGAAGGAGAAGAAAACGAGGGGTAAGAAGAGCCAAAAGAAATAGACATTTGTTATTGTTGTAAACATTTGACACTTGTTGTTGTAATAATTTGGCACTTGTTGTTGTAAACATTTGTTATTATAATAATTTGTCACTTGTTGATAATTTGGACAAAATT
Organism: Avena longiglumis; assembly: GCA_030063025.1. NCBI lineage: Eukaryota > Viridiplantae > Streptophyta > Magnoliopsida > Poales > Poaceae > Avena > Avena longiglumis. The sequence continues at coordinate 444,385,770 of CP125979.1, read as the reverse complement.
CAAATATGATGGTAAATTTGAATTTCAACATATGTAGCTATGTCACTTTTCTATGTTTGTATGAGCTTTCAACGTTTTCTCATATGTACAATACAACTCATCCTCACCCTGATCCCTTTTGTGAAGTACAACTCACCCTCACCCAAAATGGGGTAGAAATGGGCTCCAAAGCTAGGGTAAACCACCCCATTTCTAAGCAAGTTTTTTTTCGACCATTTCTAAAACCAAGTTAGATATTTTTCCTAACTATGTCACATAACATGACACCATGAAGGTTTTGTATTTTTTGATTTTTTGAATTAGTTATGCACATTTGAATGTCCGTCAAACTTGAAGGATTTTCATAAATATTCTTAGCTAGAATGAGGCTCGCAAAACTAGCATTGGATCTCCGATGAAATAGCATGTTGTGAACCTAAAATTATTTTTACAAAAATTATCAAGATGGAATCATGTACCGTAGTTTATATCTTACCCACTTCCAAATTGATTCTAGGATTTATCTTTTCACCAGGGATGGAATAAAAGGTTTGAGATACTCAAGTTGGGAAATTGTACATTCTAGGTGGTCTAGTATTTTTGAAAAATAGGATGTTACCATTTTGAAACTTCAGTTTGGTGGTTGCTTCACAAATCCCCCCCTCTTTCGGCACTTAGAAAATAGAAAATGATTTTTCTGTGCATCGAAAAGGAAAACTTTGTGCTGCAACATTGTTAGTCATCCCATTATAGACATGCATGCCAAATATGGGCACATTATCATAAACTATGCCTTGATTCTAGCCATATCATTGGTCATTTGACCCGAAAGCCAGAAAACCTCGGAGGAGATAGGTCATTTTGTGAAGGGTTTTTTGAAATATGATCAATAGACCAAGTTTGATATTTTTCCTCACAACTATGTCACATAACATGACACCATGCGAAGGTTTTGTATTTTTTTGATTTTTTTTGAATTAGTTATGCACATTTGAATGTTTGGTCAAACTTGTGAAACCCCGTTGACTGCATCCTAAACCCCGCTAACCCTAAGGCCGAAAGAGGACCGTAGATCTAACCCTAGCGCGACACTGTGGCCGTCCGATCGCGTCTTCTAGAAGGATTCCGCGGGTGGCTCTGGGCGATCCGTGGAAGGGCTTGTTCTGCAACCTGATTGGTTGGCGTCTCTTAGAAGGATTTCGTGGCTAGCTCTTGGCGATCCGTGGGATGGATGATTCTGGAATTTGATTGGCTTCATCGTTTTTACGTGCAACAACGTGGCATGCGAGCGTGGCAGATGGTTGGACCGAGCGTGGCATGCGAGGGCGCTGGGCGGGGTGGGCTGCACCATGCATGCAGCTGCCCCTAGCGTCGCAGTCTAGATATTTTACGTGCAACAGTCAATGCGGTATATTTACTCCTCTCCGTCGCATTAAATAAGTGTACGTAACAACTTTCTTCACCAAACTTACTCCCTCGTGTTCATTGTAATAAATGAGACTTTGCATGATACCACATCTATGTTATTTTGCACTATGTAGTAGTAACTTAGACTAGTAACATATGCATGATACCACATCACCTATGTATAAGGTGGAACCTTTGCTATAAGATGGGACCCACACAGCTTATGGAAATGGCTATAAGGTCAAGTTCACCATAAGCCGGGACCCACATGTCTGTTAAAAGTACACACACGCAAGAGAGAGAAGAGAGAGTAAAATAATTGTTTATTGCTTGTGGGCAACCCATAAGCTTATAGGTCACCCTTAAGGAAAATCTTCTAAAGTAAACCTCCACTATGTATATGGATAGCCATATGGACTACTTTTTGGCTTGTGGATAGCCTTATGGACTACATAGTGGATGCCCAAGTGCATTGGAAAGGTAGAAGTACATTTTTTGTGGACAAATTTTGAAGCCAAATGTACACTTATTTGTGGACAGAGGGAGTATGCATGTCACTATGACCAGCAGAAAAAATATCAAAACCTAAATTATATAATAAATATAACGTACAGCGTTGGCACACTCCATTAACCGTTAGACCGAGCGTGACATGCGAGGGCGCTGGGCGGGGCGGGCTGCACCATGCACGCAGCATGCGGGCAGGGGCGGGGGCGGCGGTGCAGGGGTTACAGTACTCGCATCCTAGCTATTTTTCTCTCTCTTTCGCATTGATCATGCCCGCTTCCCACACGCAACGCAGCGCACGCGTCTCGCGTGCTGGCGGGCTGCACCATGCATGCAACAGCCCCCTAGCGTTAGCCTAGCTATTTTGCATGCAATGCATTGCCCATTAAATAAGTGTACGTCGAACAACTTTCTTCAGTCAAACTTACTTCCATCTGGTTCATGCGCCATACAAAGAGTCAATATTACTCCCACCGATTTTTCTTGCGTGTGTAAAAACGAACGAGTACCTTGGTACTAGATTCCTGCATTTATTACCGAAGTAAATCAAGGCCAAATTATATTTTCACTTTTATTTTCACGCCAATGAACAACTACCTTGGACATTTTTTTCTCTTCGATTAATGCATGCATGCATGCAGGGCGGGCGTCGATCCTAGCTATTTTTTCTCTTCTTCGCATTGATCACGCCCGCTTCCCACACGCAACGCAGCAAGACGCTGTCTGCCCTCGGCGTCTGCGCCAACGCGACTGGATTCCCACGCCGCTTCACGCCCGCCTCAATAAATAGGCAAACGCCTTTGCCTCCTCATCTCATCTTACCCTCATCTCTTCAACCTCGAGCCCGCCCTTTGCCTCCTCCCAGCCCCCAAACACTCCGACCATGGCGACCTCCCCTTCCGCCTCCCTTCGGCTAATCAAGTAAGCGACGAGGACAACCACCGGACCACAAGGAGTGGTGGAGCAGGCGCCACGCCCAAGCGTGGCAAGAAGAATAAGTCCCCACCCTGCCCCTGGGGGATCAGGGCCCCATCGTCACCAACCCGGGAGTCCCCAACCTCCCCGGCGGCGGCGACCTCCCCTCCGAAGCCTACTGGGCTAAGGCGGCGAAGGAGGAGGCAAAGCAGGAGGCTGCTATCGCCAGGTGGGAGGAGAAGCAGGCCCAGCGCGCCTTGAAGAAAAGGCGCAGACGGCAGGAGGAGGAGCAATGGGAGGCCAATGGCCGGGCCTTCCGGGAGGAGCAGCGGAAGCGGGACCAGCGGGAGAGGCTGGCGGCGTGGAATGCGGCTGCACCGGCACCGCCTCCACCGCCGATGGAGTAGGGTAGCTAGGGTTAGGGTTTAGGGGCTAGACCAGGGCTTAGGCGGGGCGCCTATTCCCTTCTATATTATTGTACTTTTTTCTTTTTTATTGTAATGTTATCGATCCCCCTATCTAATATAAGTAATGTTATCCCAATATAGTCCCCTTGTTTCATTGTAATCTGTGTTTTATTGTATTGTCATTTGTCAAAACACCCAAAACAACAAGTGTATAAAACAAAAGACACAAAAACAAGTTCATATAATACTCGTGCAATATTTATATATTTACAAGTGTATAAAACAAAAGACACAAAAACAAGTTCATATAATACTCGTGCAATATTTATATATTTACAAGTGTATAAAACAAAAGACACAAAAATAAGTTCATACAACACATGGTTCATTTTCAAATAAGACATTTACATATTTACATAAGTTAAAGGAGCGCCCAAGTTATGTTAGTTAAATGGATGTCCTTGGACTTCATTTATATATTTACTTTTGCAAAAAAAAAAGATTGCAAACTGAGCACGAGTATCTGCAGATCCACACGTCCCTATTTAGATTGTAACTTGAGTACCATTTTTTTTGCCCAATCAACATATAGTTACTATTGGGCCTGGATACGTCCATTTTGGCATGGCTAAGTTATATTTGGGCCTGACCTTTTTCAATCCTCGTCAATTGTTTTTTTACTTTTCAACCCCTCCTCCTCCCCTGCACACGGGCGCCCCCTGCACACTGATAAAAGGAACACTGACGAAACTGACGAAACTAAAGGAGCACTGATTTCGAAAACAGAGCAGCTCAAAACTAGCCCGAATTTGTGTTGCATTTTATTCAAGCCAAAGACATAGACCATTACATCCATTACAAAGCATCACCGAACATCGATCACTGTCTAATGACTAACGATGAGGAGATAAACTAATCCGAGAGAAATTACACAAAAAAAAACCGGCCATCAGATTGTCCTGCTTCTTCAATTCGATGATTTGCCTTAGTTGCTTGTTCATCTTCTTTAGCTCGTCCTTCACTTACGCATCCACCGTAGTACCAGTGGAAATGGGGTTGCCACATCCCAATTGCTCCACCACGGACGGGTTTTCGATCTCCCGGGATGCTACCTCCACCCCAATTCGCTCGATGTACTCATCAAGCCACTCAAAATGCCCACATTTTGGCAGTTCCTGAAATCGCAGAGATGAACCCTAAATCCCAAATTCGATGAAATACATGAAATTTCGAAAGAAAAAGCTAGAAATTGGCGCTCGGAACACTCAGATCTCACCTTTCCCGGCTCGGGCTTGCTCTCACACTTCACAAATTCCCGGCCAATGTTGCCGTTCTTGTCGGTGGATGTGACAAGCCGCCTGTGGGCGCTGCACGGGGCAATCGGGCACCTCATCGGCACCGCACCATACCGAGGCCATGAGCGGTGGGAGGAAGCGAGCTCGACATCCTCGGTGTTGCCGCACTTGCTCACGGAGAAGAAAAGCGGAAGGGATGATATCTCGAACGGTGGCGGGAGTGCTCGGGTGCGGGGACGGATCGGGGCCAACGGCTCTATTCGACCACAGGGTGGGTCCCACGATATGAGGTGGACATCAGGTGAGTTCCGCCGTGACGTGGAGAGGCTGTGGGTCCTACTGTGCTCAGCTGATTCGAATTCGTTGACGGTCTCGTGGGGTTAAGTAGAAGTGTCGCACGGGAGCTATTTGCCGCCTCACAACCGTCGCATGCGAGCTATTGTTTGCAACGATGTCGCTTTCCTTCCAATTCCTTGTAAAGACGTCGCATAGGAGCTATAAGCCCCAGCCAGGAGAGTGCGATGTAGCATCGAGCAGAAGATGCTGGCGTGGCCTCTGCACAACCTAGTTTCGGTGTGACATGGTTCGGTCCCAGTTTATAACACATAAATCGGTCCGGAGGGAGTTTCGGTGTGACATGGTTCCCGCCGCAGGTCGGCCGCGGAGATGTATGTGCACGTGTGTTTTCTAATTGTGTTTTTTTGTGACTTAACAACTTATTCATCAATCACAAGGATTACAATCGTTCAGCAAGCATTGCTCTAAGCAGGAAGGGACATAATTAATTCATAAGCATCTATGACGACTAGCAGTAGCTTGCTTCGCACATAAATGTGCTCCACCATTAGCGCATCTCTTCCAACGTGACTCAGTTGAAAACTTTCAAAATTGTTGGCCAGCTCCTGGATCTCCCTAAGGATCAAAGCCACTTCAAACCTTTCATCATCTTGTCTCTTTCACAGATTAACAACAACACTTGCATCAGTTTCCACCTCAACCTTCAAAAGTCCCAGTTCACAAGCGAGTTTAACCCCATCCCGAACTGCTAGAGTCTCCATGGTGATAGCATTAGCACAACACCATACCAGATAGCTTGACCTCTCTTCAGTTCTCCCAGATTGTTGCACATAACGAGACCTGTTGAGCCATTGCCACATGAAATATTGAAGCTCGCGTCTACGTAATTCTTAGTCACGCCTTCAACTGGATCTCTCCACTTCGGTTGGATTCTTGCCTTCAGTTCGCGACTCCTTTGTCCAGTAATCACAAGATCAGACGCAATGTCAATCGCTCACTTAACAGATTGATACACTGTCCTGCTCTGCTCGTCATGATGCCTTGCGTTTCTTTCAGACCAGACAGCCCAACATCCACATAGAATCATGGCTACATATTTCTGATCGACATTGGTGCCATCAATCAGATCAGTAGCCCATGACGCCGGATGAAGCTCGGGCACTCGCAGCCCCATTATATCCTTAATCTCTAACCAAAAGAGCTTCGCCTAGGTGCACTGGAAGAAAGCATGCCAGATTGTTTCATCCTTACCACAAGCCGAGCTGAAGGAGATCCTTTCTATATGTCTCCCTTTAAGCACCGATCTGCAGGGGATATATCCTTTAATGACTCGCCACCAAAAATTCCGAACCTTCGGTAGCACTCTAAACTTCCAAAGTTTTTTCCAGTAGGTTTGTTCCGATCCACCAGAACCACCCATCGGTTCAATCATCTCATTTATTTCCAGTAGGGCCTTGTATGCTGACCGAACCGTGAACATGCCATGTTTATCTAGATGCCAAGCCCACATATCAGCTTCCAGGTGACCAGTTGGAATTTTTAAAACTGCATTGACATCCACCATTTCCAGCTTTGCCACCAAAACCTCTTCATTCCACTCACCCATGTCTGAATCCAAGAGTTCATGAACTATAGTCACATCAGAGTCCATTTTCCTTACTAGCGGCATCCGTCCAGGATTAGTGGGGATCCAAGGATTGTCCCAAATCTTAGTCTCTCTTCCATCTCCAATCCGTTTAACCAAGACCAGGTTCAGAGCTTCTCCCCCATACAAAATTGCACGCCAAGTGTGAGATGAATTCCTCATATTGCTCGTTGTCATAAAGTCGCCATTATGATAATATTTACCCTTCAAGACTCTCTCACAAAGTGACTCTGGATTAGAAATCAAACGCCACCCCTGTTTCGCTAGCATAGCTTTATTAAAGAGGGCGAAATACTTAAAACCCATACTGTTGGAATTATGCCCTAGAGGCAATAATAAAGATGTTATTATTATAATTCTTGTTCATGATAAAGTTTATATTCCATGCTAGAATTGTATTAAGCGGAAACTTTAATACTTGTGTGGTTTGTAAACAACACCGTGTCCCTAGTACGCCTCTATGGACTAGCTCATTGATCAATGATGGTTAAGGTTTCCTAACCATAGACATGAGTTGTCAATTGATAATGAGATCATATCATTGGGAGAATGATATGGTGGATAGACCCAAACAAAGCAGAGCAATTAGATCGTGTCATCGTGTTCGCCTTTTGTAAGCTTTTCCTATGTCAAATATTGTATTCCTTAGACCATGAGATAATGCAACTCGGTATCGGAAGAAAGCTTTGAGGTCATCAAACGTCATCCTATGAGAGGGTGATCATAAAGGTGTCTCTGTGTGATCGGAAAGTATCATGGGTTGTATGTATCGAGATGGAATTTGTCCCTCCCAAGTTGGATAGATATACTCCGGGCCCACTGTGTAATCGATATCAACACCGCTTGCAAGCATGTGGTTAAGGAGTTAATCACAAAGTGATATCGGGTTACGGAACGAGTAAAGTATTTGCTGTGAACGAGATGGAACTAGGTATGGCGATGCGACGATCGAATCTCGCAAGTAAAATATCGCGAGACGAAGGGAATATATATATGGGATTGATTGAATGGCATCGTGGTTCATCCGATATGATCATCGATGAATGTGTGGAGTCAATATGGGCGCCTGCACCCTGTTGATTATTGATAGAAGATCATGTGCGCATATTCTCGAACCCGCAGGTCACACACTTAACGATCTCGACGCTAGGATAGATTGGATAATTGGTTTATGAATTTTGTTCGAGTCTCGATGGGATCCGGATATCACGAGAGGTTCCGGAATGGTCCGAGAATAAGATTCATATAAGGCAAAGGTGCTTTTTTGGAGTTCGAATTGTTCCGGTTAATCGGTATTGTATGAAGCTTTAGAACCTTCCGGAAGGGGACCAACGTGGCCCCACCTTCCGGGAGGGGCATGGGCCTATGAGGGAGTGTCCTGGCGCTTTGCAGGGGCACAAGGCCCCATAGGGCCCACCGATCTGGATAAGTTTAAACTCGTTAAACTAGAGATAGGATTTCTAGATAAGGGAGAGTTTAAATCGTTTAAACTAGAGATAGGATTTCTAGATAAGGGAAAGTTTAAATTGTTTAAACTGGAGATAGGCTTGGAGGAGGGGCAACGCTGGCCGCCCCCCCTCTATATATAGAGGGGTGGTGCGCCCCCTCCCCACTACTACTCCACACCTTCCTCCAAGCCCTAGCCTTGCTACCTTCCTCTCTCCTCCCGACTATTTGTAGGCGAAGCCCGCAGAGAAATTCTCCACCATATACACCACGCCGTGTGTTGTAGATCCAATCTATCTCTCCACCATACTCGCTGGTCCGAGAAAGGAGGAGACGCCGAGGTGCTGCACGTGTGCATCTCACGAGGCACCGCCACTTGTGGTGCTAGATCGGATCGGATCACGAGGAGGAGAAGCGAGTACGACTACATCACCCATGTTCCGATTTAACGCTCATTGCGAATCTTCAAGGGTATGAAGATCTAATCCAATCTCTCTTGTTGATTGCATCTCCTAGATTAGATCTTGGCTTTCCTCCGCTCGCATCCAGAAAATTTTGATTTACTATGCCGCGAAACCCTTCAAAGGGTATCGAGCTAGATCTATGCGTAGATGTGTTTCACGAGTAGAACGCAACATGGTTGTTGCGGCGTTGATGTTTTCTGTTGCAAGCCTCTTGTTTGTGTTCTTATTATGACGCGGGATAGTGAGATTGAAGCGGTCCAGCCAACCTTACGCGACGCCGTCAGCGAGACCGCTCCGCACTGACGTGGCATGTACCACACATGCGGCCGGTGGATGTCGTTTCTCTCACTATAGTTGTCATGGGATTAACACCGAGTTTGGCAACCATAATATCACCGTTGTGGCTTTCCGTAGTAAGAATCGTTCTTAGCATCTACTCCCATAAGCCACGAAACATGCAACAACAAAGTAGAGGCGTCTAACTTGTTTTTGCAGGAGTGTTTTCGTGATATGGTATGGCCCAAGATGTGATGTGTATATTGTATGCGATGATCATGTTTTGTAATGTTTCACGACTTGCATGTCGATGAGTACACAACGCAGGAGCCATATGGTTGTCTTTATAATTGTGTATGACCATGAGTCAACTTCTTATACGCCATGTAATAGCTTTACTTTATCGCTAAGTAGTTAGCAATAGTTGTAGTTGCTATTCGTGGAGGCAATCATGGTGGAGTGATGGAGATCATGCCGAACGCACAAGATGGAGATCATTCGCAAGATTGGCTATACCATGTCACATAAAGTTATATGCATGTGATGTTTATCCTTTATGTATCTTATTATGCTTAGATCGCGACGGTAGCATTATAAGATGATTCCTCACTTAAAGATCAAGATAAAATTGTGTTCTCCCCAAGTATGCACCGTTGTGAAAGTTCATCGTGTCCAAGCATCACGTGATGATCGGTGCTATAGACTCTACGCCACATACAACGGGTGCAAGCCGCTTTTGCACACGCAAATACTTGGGTCTAGCTTGACGAGCCTAGCATGTATGCACATGGCCTCGAACACAAGAACCGAAAGGTTAAGCATGAGTCATATGAATGATATGATCGACACTTTGTTGTCCACCATTGAAACCACATCTCTTCTCGTGATGATCGGATTAGGTGTGGTGAATTTGGATCGTGTTCACTAAACAACTTGAGGGATGTTGAATTTAGTGGGAGTTCATCTAGTAATTTGATTAAGTTGAACTATTTATCATGAACATAGTCTAAATTGTACCTGCAAATACTGTAGATCACATGGCCAAATCCAACTTCAACTTCAACGTTTTTGCTGAGAAGGAAAAGCTTAGAAACAATGGGTCTAACTTCACCAATTGGTTCCGCAATCTAAGAATCATTCTTTCTGGCGGACAAAAGGACTATGTCCTTGGTAAAGCGTTAGGTGACCCCCCTGCTGCAACTGCGCCGGCTGATGAGAAAGCTGTCTATCAGTCGCGCAAAGATGATTATGGTGTGATTAAGAGCACCATGTTGTTTGCTAAGGAACCGGAGCTTCAAAAATCGTTTTGAAACCTATCCCGGGCCCTTTGAGATTCTCGAGGAGCTGAAAACCATGTTTCAGACTCAAGCCCGTTCTGAGAGATATGAGATCTCTGAGAAGTTCTTTAACTGCAAGATGGAGGAAGGGAGTTCCGTTAGTGAGCACGCCATAAAGATGTCGGGCTACACTCAACGCCTTGAGCAACTGGAATGCACGATTCCAGAGGATCTCAAGATTGACATGGTTCGCAATCACTCCTCCCGCCTACAAAAGTTTTGTAGTGACTCATAATCGATTGGTTCCATCGATACGATCACCGAGCTCTTCGCAGTCAAGGTGCGAAGTGGACATCAAGAAAGATAATCATGTGTTGATGGTCAACAAGCCTCCTTTAAGAAAGGTAAGGAGCAAAGAAGCCCTTCAAGAAGGGCGGCAGTTTAATGCCCTCGCCGAGAAGAAGCTCAGTCGGTCCTAAGCCGACACCGAGTGCTTCTATTGCAAGGAGGGTCATCGGAAGCGAATCGTCAAGTACTTAGTGCACAAAAGGTGGCACCATCAAAGGTATATTTGATATACATGTTATTGATGTTTTCCTTACTAGCCCTCGTTGTAGTGCTTGGGTATTTGATACCGGTCAGTTGCTAATATTTGTAACTCAAACAGAGCTACGGAATAGACGACGGCTTGCGAGGATGAGGTGACGATGCGCTGGCAACGGATCAAGAGTTGATGTGATGGCCGTCGACGCCTCCTTAGTTTTACCTTCGGATTAGTTTTAAACCTTAATAAGTGTTATTATGTGCCCGCGTTGAGCATGAACATTATTTCGGATCGTGTTTATTGCAAGACGGTTATTCATTTAAATCGGAGAATAATGGTTGTTCTATTTATATGAGTAACATCTTTTATGGTCATGCACCTCTTGTAAATGGTTTATTTCTTCTAAATCTCGAAAGGGATGAAACACACATCCATAACATTGAGGCTAAGAGATGCAAAGTAGATAGTGATAATACTACTTATTTGTGGCACCGCTGCTCAGGTCATATTGGTGTAAAGCGCATGAAGAAACTCCATTCGGATGGACTTTTGGAGTCTCTTGATTTTGAATCATTTACACATGCGAACCATGCCTCATGGGCAAGATGATCAAAACCCCGTTCTCCGGTATGATGGAGCGAGCAACGGACTTGTTGGAAATCATACATACCGATGTATGCGGACCGATGAGTGTTTCGACGCGCGGTGGATATCGTTATTTCCTCACTTTTACCGATGACTTAAGTAGATATGGGTATATCTATTTAATGAAACATAAATCTGAAACATTTGAAAAGTTCAAGGAATTTCAGAATGAAGTGGAGAACCATCGAAACAGAAAGATTAAGTTTCTACGATCCGATCGTGGAGGTGAATATTTGAGTTATGATTTTCTCACGCATCTTAAAGCAAGTGGAATCGTTTCACAACTCACGCCACCCGGAACACCACAAGCAATGGTGTGTTCGAGCAGGAATCGAACCCTATTAGATATGGTCCGATCAATGATGTCTCTTCGATTTTCCGTTATCATTTTGGGGTTATGCATTAGAAACCGCTGCATTCACTTTAAATAGGGCTCCATCTAAATCTGTTGAGACGACACCGTATGAACTGTGGTTTGGTGCTAAACCTAAGTTGTCGCTTTCTTAAAGTTTGGGGATGCGAAGCTTACGTCAAGAAGTTGATGTCGGACAAGCTCGAACCCAAAGCGAGAAATGCGTCTTCATAGGATACCCTAAGGAAACCATTGGGTATACCTTCTATCACGTAACCAAGGGTCGAAGAAGCAGTTCCTTTCTTGAGAAGGAGTTTCTCTCGAAAGAAGTGAGTGGGAGGAAAGTAGAGATAGACGAGGTTATTGAACCTTCTCTTGAATTGGAGAGTAGCGCAAGACTGAAATTTTCCATTGCCGCACCAACAATAGAGGAAGCTAATGACAAGGATCATGAAGCCGGACGATGTCGCATCGAATGTCGCAGTCGACAAGGTCGCTGCTCTCCCGAGTGGTATGACAACCTGTGACTGTCTTGTTAGTAGACAAGCGGTGAACCTACGAACTATGAGGAAGCGATGATGAGCCGGACTACGAGAAATGGTGGAAGCCATGAAATCAATTGGGATCCATGAGCGAAAACCAAGTATGGACTTTGGTGGATCCTCTTAGCGACCAAAAGGCCGTTGAGTGCAAATGGATATTCAAGAAGAAAATGGACGCGATGGTAATGTTACCGTCTATAAAGCACGGCTTGTCGCAAAGGTTTTCGACAAGTTCAAGGTGTTGACTACGATGAGACTTTCTCTCCGTAGCGATGTTTAAGTCCATTCGGATTTTATTAGCAATTGCTGCGTTTCATGATTATGAAATATGGCGTATGGATGTCAAGATCGCTTTCCTCAATGGGAACATTGATGAAGAGTTGTATATGATGCAACCCGAAGGTTTTGTCGATCCTAAGGATGCTAGTAAAGTATGCAAACTTCAGCTCCATTTATGGACTGAAGCAAGCATCTCGGAGTTGGAACCTTCGCTTTGATCAAGTGATCAAGAGCTTTGGATTTGTTCCAAATTGCTATGAAGCTTGCATCTACAAGAAAGTGAGGGAGCTCGATGAAGTTTACATCTATGTGTGGATGACATATTGATTATCGGAAATGACATCAACATGCCTAACGATGTGAAGAGTTATTTGAACAAGTGTTTTCAATGAAAGACCTAGGTGAAGCTGCTTATATATTGGGCATCAAGATCTATAGAGATAGACAAAGACGCCTGATAGCTTTAAGCCAGAGTACATACCTAGACAAAGTTCTCAAAAGGTTCAGAATGGATAAGGCAAAGAAAGGTTCAAAGGCCTATGTTGTCGTAAGATGTTGAGCAAGGCTCGGTGTCCACTACGGAAATGATAGGAAGCTATGAGCAAAGTGCCTTATGCCTCGCCATAGGTTCCATCATGTATGCCATGTGTGTACTAGACCGGATGTGTCCAATGCTCTTAGTTTGAAGCAGATATCAAAGTGATCCAGAGTGGAACATCGGACAACCGTGAAGAACATCCTAAAGTACCTAAATAGAACTAAAGAAATGTTCTTAGTCTATGGGGTGATGAACAGCTTGTCGTAAAAGGTTACGTCAATGCTAGTTTCGACAATCGACAAGGATGATTCTAAATCTCGCACGGATACGTTTATATTTTGAATGGAGGAGCTGAGTGGAGAAGCTGCAAGCAAAGCGTGATCGCGGGATCTACAAGAGAAGCGGAATACATGGTCTGCGCAAGCGTCAAGTGAAGGAGTTTGGATCAAACTTCATCATCGAGCTTGGCGGTTCCAAGTGCATTGGACCCATCAAGATATTGTGACAACACTGGCGCCATAGCACTCGCTAAGGAGCCAAGATATCATCCAAAGACCAAGCATATCAACCGCAAGTTTCATATAATCCGGGATTATATAGCAGATGGAGATCTGAAGATTAGCAAAGTACATACGGATCTGAATGTCGCAGATCCACTGACTAAACCTCTTCCACATGTAAAATATGATCAACACCTCAGTGCCATGGGTGTGAGATTGTTGCCAAATGTAAACTAGATTATTGACTCTAAAGCAAGTGGGAGACTGTTGGAATTATGCCCTAGAGGCAATAATAAAGATGTTATTATTATAATTCTTGTTCATGATAAAGTTTATATTCCATGCTAGAATTGTATTAAGCGGAAACTTTAATACTTGTGTTGTTTGTAAACAACACCGTGTCCCTAGTACGCCTCTATGGACTAGCTCATTGATCAATGATGGTTAAGGTTTCCTAACCATAGACATGAGTTGTCAATTGATAATGAGATCATATCATTGGGAGAATGATATGGTGGATAGACCCAAACAAAGCAGAGCAATTAGATCGTGTCATCGTGTTCGTCTTTGCGAAGCTTTTCCTATGTCAAATATTGTATTCCTTAGACCATGAGATAATGCAACTCCTGTGTAAGAAAGCTTTGAGGTCATCAAACATCATCCTATGAGAGGGTGATCATAAAGGTGTCTCTCGTGTGATCGGAAAGTATCTGGGTTGTATGTATCAAGATGGAATTTGTCCCTCCCAAGTCGGAGAGATATACTTGGGCCCACTTTAATCGATATCAACACCGCTTGCAAGCATGTGGTTAAGGAGTTAATCACAAAGTGATATCGGATTACGGAAAGAGTAAAGTCCTTGCTGTGAACGAGATTGAAATAGGTATGATGGTACCGACGATCGAATCTCGGGCAATTAAAATATCTCGGTACGAAGGGAATATAGATATGCGATTGATTGAATCGGCATCGTGGTTCATCCGATATGATCATCGATGAATGTGTGGAGTCAATATGGGTGCCTGCACCCGCTGATTATTGATAGAAGATCATGTGCAGATATTCTCGAACCCGCAGGTCACACACTTAACGTATCTCGACGCTAGGATAGATTGGATAATTGGTTTATGAATTTTGTTCGGAGTCTCGGATGGGATCCGGATATCACGAGAGGTTCGGAATGGTCCGGAGAATAAGATTCATATAAGGTGCAGTTTTTGGAGTTCGGAATTGTTCCGTTAATCGGTATTGTACGGAAGCTTCTAGAACCTTCGGAAGGGGACCAACGTGGCCCCACCTTCCGGAAGGGGCATGGGCCTATGAGGGAGTGTCCTGGCCGCTTTGGTCCAGGGCACAAGGCCCCATAGGCCCGGCCGATCTAGATAAGTTTAAACTCGTTTAAACTAGAGATAGGATTTCTAGATAAGGGAGAGTTTAAATCGTTTAAACTAGAGATAGGATTTCTAGATAAGGGAAAGTTTAAATTGTTTAAACTGGAGATAGGCTTGGAGGAGGGGCAAGGCTGGCCGCCCCCCCTCTATATATAGAGGGGTGGTGCGCCCCCTTCCCCTACAACTACTCCACACCTTCCTCCAAGCCCTAGCTGCCTTGCTACCTTCCTCTCTCCCTCCCGACTGTTTGTAGGCGAAGCCCTGCAGCAGAAATTCTCCACCATATACACCACGCCATCGTGTTGTAGATTCAATCTATCTCTCCACCATACTCGCTGGTCCGAGGAAGGAGGAGACATCGAGGTGCTGCACGTGTGCATCTCACGGAGGCACCGCCACTTGTGGTGCTAGATCGGATCGGATCGCGAGGAGGAGAAGCGAGTACGACTACATCACCCACGTTCCGACGAACGTTCACGTATTGAATCTTCAAGGGTATGAAGATCTAATCCAATCTCTCTCGTTGATTGCATCTCCTAGATTACATCTTGGCTTTCCCTCTGTTCGCATCCGTAGAAAATTTTGATTTACTATGCCGCGAAACCCTTCACATACCACCACACGTTTTGGGCTTAGCAAGATCAGACCACTTAACCCAGTGCATCTTCCTCTTCACCTCATCCCCACCCCACCAAAAGAGAGCTACAATAGCTGTGTTCTTCTTATATAACTTCTTGGAGAGTTTGAAACAGGTCATTGAGTAAGTTGGGATTGCCTGGCATATTGCCTTTATCAATACTTCCCTTACAGCACTATTCAGCAGTCTTGGCGACCATCCTTGAACCAATTTCTTAATAGAAGCAACAATATGCTCAAATTGGTCATCCGAGGATATCCCAAGTGCAGTTGGGAGGCCAAGGTATTTCTCCACCAATGCTTCTGTCGGGATATCAATACCAGTATGAACCACCTCTTTCATTCCATCATCCGCATTTTCACTGAATAAAATAGCAGACTTTTTCTTATTCACCATCTGACCGGACCCAACTCTGTATAACTCCAAAATCTCCTGCAATCTGTTAGCTCCTTCGCTAGTTGCCTGAGTAAACACTAAGGAATCATCTGCAAATAACAAGTGGGAGATCCAGGGGTAGTGAATCCCAACTCTAACCCCTCGAGATAAGTGTCCCGCACGATAGTATTTCAGCATGCATGAGAACCCTTCTGCACAAATTAAAAAGAGGTAAGACGAGATAGGATCCCCTTTTCTTATACCTCTTGAGGGTTTGAAAATATCAGAAAAATTTCCATTAACCCTCACAGAGAAGGATGCTGTCTCAACACAGCACATCACCCGCTCGATCCAAATACTTGCAAAACCCAACTTGGTCATAATATCTCTCAAATAATACCATTCAACCCTATAGTAGGCCTTGGCCATGTCAAGTTTGACAGCACACGCTCCTGACTTCCCTTTCTTCCTTTTCAAATAATGAATGCATTCATATGCAAGCAAGACATTATCTGAGATCATCCGTCCAGGCACAAATGCAATTTGTTCTTCCGATATCACCACATCTAGTAATGGTCTAAGCCGAAGTGCCAGAACCTTAGATGCCAACTTATAAAGGACATTGCACAGGAAAATTGTCTGCATCGAGCTAACTCGAGGGTTTTGATTTTGGGATCGATAAGAACAGTGGCATTGACGATACGGCATATTACCTCCATCCAAAAACTCTTTGACAGCTGAACAGATAGCTTGTTTCATAACATTCTAGTGACGAACATAAAAACCAGCGGTCAACCCATCTGGGCCAGAAGATTTGTCAGGATGCATCATAAATAAGGCTTCCTCAATTTCATCATCACTAATTGGCCTGCAAAGCTGGTCATTCATCTGGTCTGTCACTTTCGACACTACCCAATCCGTCACCAGCCTTGCATCAGTATCCTCTTGCGCCGTAAAAATGTTTTTGTAAAACCCAATTACCTCTTCTTCCATCGCTTCCTGAGATGACACGACAGTGCCATCAGCTCTTTTCAAGGATTTAATTTTGTTCCTTCTTTTTCTTTCATTTTAGCATGGAAGAAGGATGTGTTACGATCCCGTCCGCCAGCCACAGGGCACGAGATCTCTTCCTCTCCAGAACTTCCTCTCTCGCTAGCAGCTCTGAAATCCTTGCCATAAGAGTTTTTTCCTCTCTAGTTGGGCCATGCAGCAGATTTTTTGTTCTCACAATTTCCAGTCGCTTCCGCAATGTCTGTAATTGTTTCTAACAGAACCAAATTCATTAGAGATCCAGCTCTTCAGACACTAACGAACAACAGTTAAGTCACTTTATAACTCCTGGAGGTTTTGGCCATTTGAATTCCATGCCGCCTCTACTACCTATGAGTAGCGACCATGCCGTGTCCATGCATTCTCAAACCTGAACGGTTTTGGATTCACTTCATCTTCTATCCAATCCGATCTTATAACCGAGATTAGCAGTGCACAATGATCAGACTCGCAGCATTGAACATGATTAACAATTGTATTGTCATAGCACTCCATAAACCTATCATCACCCAATGATCTGTCTAGCCTGACCTTAATATTCCGGTCCCCTTGCTGTTTATTATCCCATGTGTATGGCAATCCATAGAAGCCCAGATCATCAAATCTACACTCCCCAATAGCATCCCGGAATCCCTCCATCCATTCTTGTCTTTCATTCCCCCAACTGTTCAGTGGAATAGAGAATTTCATTAAAATCACCAGCGCATAACCATGTCTAGTTATACTCCTTCCTCATAAATTTTAGAAGGTCTCAGCTAAGCTTTCTCCTCGATCTAGCAGGATTACCGCAAAATCCAGTAAACCTACATTCTCCATCCCCCAACTCATCATTCTGAACAAACACATCTATATGGGAATTACTAAAGGATTTCAATAAAGGGTTCGCAACATAGAAAACAAAAATTTTCCTACGATGTGAACTATATACCAAGATCTATTTATACTAGATACAAACAACGGGCGGATGTACATCCGTAGAGAACATACCCTTGAAGACCGACAAAGTTTAACGAGTCCAAACTCGTGGTTGATGTAGACGATCTCTTGCCGATCTCAAGATCGAGAGGAAGTCCTAGCGCCAAATCAGCCAGATCCGTGTCGCACACACGCTCGAGGCACCGAGCAACCTCCGCCTCCTCGCCCAGCGATGCAATGAAGCACAACTCTTTCTTGCCGAATATCCACCGGGAACATGTATCTCGCTAGTCCGAGACCATGGGGATAAATTCTAGAGGGGAGAGAGATCCTTCACGAGGAGGTGTGAGTGAGAAGTGAGAGGAGGGGCCTTTTAGGAGGAGGGGGAACCCCAAGGGGTGGCTGCGCATGGGGCTGCCCCTTGCCCTCTCTTCATGTGGGTGGACACTCCACTCACAAAACTCCTCCAAATTCCTCCACTCAAAATCCCACTCAAAGATCCCATTAAATTTCCACCAAATTTAATGCAAACTCTCATTAAATAAAACTCTTTATTTTATTCAGAATTTTGTCAATTACTTTAATGACAAACATTCACAATAACCCTTGCTAGAATTCTATTTCACATGCATAACCACTTTATGCAATTTCACCCAAAACCTGTTTTAGATTCTAGTGAAATAAATTCGCGCTTGTTTATTCTTTCGGCATGAAACTTTTGCTCCAATTGGATGTCGGTGTCTCTTATGTGTCACCCTACGGTTCATGAATAATGCGGACATGATCGAGACCCTCTCGATCAATAATCGAAGCGGATCCGAGACCCATACGACTCCCACACATTCAACGATGACTTTCTTGTGATCGTCGGAACCTTTACGCTAGTATCTTAAACCCTTTGTTTCACGATATATTACATGTCCGAGATTCGATCATCGGTATCTCCATACCTAGTTTGATCTCACATCGACATGCACTCTTTTCTCGCTCGTGATATAACATTCTAGTGATCAAATCACTTGCTTGCAAGCTAATCAATGTGATATCACCGAGAGGGCCCAGAGTATATCTATCCGCCATCGGATGAACAAATTCCACTCGATCCATGAGCCTCAACATAACACTTTATTAGTTCTGAACCCATCTTTATAATCACCCCACGGTGTGACGTTTGATGTTATCAAGAAACTCTTCCGTGTTAGTGATTGACATGATCTCATGGTCTAAGGATTAGGATCACTTCGTAAGTTGTTATAGCAATATAAACTTAATGACTTTGATCGTAATGCTATACTTGGATGAATGTTCATCACATCATTACACTAATGTTGTGATCCCGTTATTAACAACATCCAATGTCCATGATCGTGAAACCTTGATCATCTTGTTAATCAACGAGCTAGTTTATGAGAGAGGCTTAACTAGGAACTTTCGCTTGTTTATTAAACACACATGTATTAACGTTTCCGTATTAATACAATTATAGCATGCAAAATAAACATCTATCATATACTTGGAATACACATAATAAACAATTTATTATTGCCTCTCGGGGCATATTCCCTTGATCTCCCACTTGCACTAGAGACAATAATCTAGTTACATAGTGATATATCTAACACCCATTGAGTTCGTATTGATCATGTTTTGCTCTAGGGAGAGTTTTAGTCAACGGATCCGCTACATTGAGATCCGTATGTACTTTACAAATCTTTATATCTCCATCCTTGACATGCTCATGGATGGAGTGAAACCGCGCTTAATATGCTTGGAATGCTTGTGAGACCTTGGCTCTTTGGCATTGGCAATGGCACCATTGTTGTCACAATAGATCACCATTGGGTCCAACGCTTGCCACAACTCCTAGTTCGGATATGAACTCCTTCATCCAAATCGCTCGAGCCGCTCAAGCAAAGAACATATTCGCCTCGTTGTTGATCCCGCTACCACAGTTGTTTGGAGCTCCTCCAACTAACCGCCCGCCATTCATGAGAAAAACGATCCGGATTGAGACTTAGAGTCATCCGGATCGGTGTCAAAGCTAGCGTCGACATAACACTTAGTGACGAGCTCTTCTTCACCTCCAGATACAAGAAACATATCCTTAGTTCTTCGTAAGTACTTAAGGATATTCTTGACCGCTATCCAAAGGTTCAACCGATCCGATTGGTACCTACTAGTCAAACTAATAGCGTGTGCCACATCCGGTCTTGTACATAGCATGGCGTACATTATAGAGCCTATGGTGAAGCATAGGGACTTTGTCCATTATCTCTTTTCTTCCTCAAGCGCCGGACTTTGAGTCTTACTCAATGTCTTGCCTTGCAACATAGGTAACAACCCCTTCTTACTTCATTCCATTTTAAACTTCTTTAAAATCTTATCAAGGTATGTACTTTGATAGCCCTATTAGGCGCCTAGATCTATCTCTATAGATCTTTATGCCTAATATGTATGACGCTCACCTAGGTCCTTCATTGAAAATTTGTCGTTAGATAACTTTTAACACTGTTTAAAAGTTCTATATCATTTCCGATCAATAATATGTCATCCACATATAATATCAGAAATGCCACATTGCTCCCACTCACTTTCTTGTAAATACAAGCTTCTCCATAAGTTTGGACAAATCCAAACTCTTTGATCACCTCATCAAAGCGGAGATTCCAACTTCGTGATGCTTGCTTCAATCCATAGATGGATCGCTGAAGCTTACACACCTTGTTAGCATCCTTAGGATCGACAAAACCCTTTGGTTGTATCATATACAACTCTTCTTCAATATTACCATTGAGAAACGCGTTTTTACATCCATCCGCCATATTTCATAATCGAAATATGCAAATTGCTAACATAATCCTAATCGACTTTAGCATCGCTACGGAGAGAAAGTCTCATCGTAGTCAACTCCTTGAATTTGTCGAAACCCCTTTGCGACAAGTCGAGCTTTATAGATGGTCACATTACCATCAAGATCGCTTTTCCTTTTGAAAATCCATTTGTTCTCCACGGCCTTTCTCGTGAGGTAATTCCACCAAGTTCCAAACTTGATTTTCATACATGGATTCCATCTCGGATTTCATGGCTTCTAACCATTTGTTGGAATCCGGCTCATCATCGCTTCTTCATACGTCCGCAGGTCATTATTTTCATCAACCATGAAATTTATGACAGATTTCCGCATACTCGGGAGTCGACGCGTCCTGTTTGACCTGCGAGGTTCGTAGTATTCTCTTTCGGAGTTTCATGATCATTATCATTAGTTCCCTCTTCAACAGTGGAGCCAACTCCGAACAACTTCCGCTGCAAGGCTACTCGCCATACTTTGAAGAGAAGGTTCCACAACCTCTTGAGTTCTACCTTCCGACTACTCACACCTTTCGCGAGAAACTCTTTCTAGAAAGGATCCATTCTGGCAACAAAAACCTTGCCCTCGGATCTGATAGAAGGAATACCCAATAGTTTCTTTAGGGTATCCTATGAAGACGCAATTTTCCGCTTTGGGTTCGAGTTTATCCGGTTGAAGTTTCTTCACATAAACATCGCAACCCCAAACTTTAAGAATGATGACTTAGGTTTGTTTCAAACCACAATTCATACGGTGTCGTTTCAACGGATTTAGATGGTGCCCGATTTAAAGTGAATGCAGCTTAGTGCATAACCCCAAAATGACAACGACAAGTCCGTCAGAGACATCATAGATCGAACCATATCTAATAAAGTACGACGTTCCGACACACCATTTCATTGGTGTTCAAGAGTGTGAGTTGTGAAACAATTCCACACTCTTTCATGTGAGTGCTAAACTCAGAACTTAGATACTCACCTCCACGGTCGCATCAAGAAATTTGATCTTTCTATTACGATGATTTTCCACTTCATTAAAATTCCTTGAACTTTTCAAAGGTTTCAGACTTGTGTTTCATTAAGTAGATATAACCGTATCTACTCAAATCATCCGTGAAAGTAACAAAATAACGATATCCACCTCGCCGACACACTCATTGGACCACATACATCGAATGTATGATTTCCAAATCTGCCGCCTGCTCCATTGAACCGAAAACGGCGTTCTAGTCATCTTGCCCATAAGGCATGGCTCACATGTATCAAATGATTCATAATCAAGTGATTCCAAAAGTCCATCCGAATGGAGCTTCTTCATGCTTAATGCCAATATGACCTAGACGGCGATTGCCACATATATGCGGATATATCATCATCAAGTTTAATCCTTTTAGCATCAACATTATGAATATGTGTAACATTATCATCGAGATCCAACAGAAATAAACCATTCAACATTGGTGCATGACCATAAAAGATTTCATTCATATAAATGGAACAACCATTGTTCTCGATTTGAATGAAAAACCACTTTGCATCAAACATGATCCAGATACAATGTTCATGCTCGGTGCACCAAATAATGCTTATTTAAGTTTATGACTAATCCCGACGGTAAGTGGAGAGGTAGCGTCCGACGGCGATCACATCAACACTTGATCCATTGCCGACACGCATCTTGACCTCACCCCTGCTAGCGGTGCTTTGTTCCGCAGCCTCGATTCGAGTTACAAATATTAGCAACCCAACCGTATCAAATACCTGTGCATCATGAGCACTAGTCAAGTACACATCAATAACATGTATATCATATATACCTTTGTTTGCCTTGCGGCGCCTTCTTGTGCGCCGATACTTGGGGCGCTTATGCGATGGCCAGTCCTCTTACAATAGTAGCACTCGGTATCGACTTAGGTCCAACTCGGGGTTTTTCAGACGCGCAACAGTTTGCCGTCCTTACTTCCCTTCCGCTTTTCCCTTCTTGTCTTTCTTGAAACCAGTGTTCCTATTGATCATCAACACTTGATGTTCCTTTTGATCTCCACTTCTAGCTTTTAAGCATTGATGTAAGCTCGGGAGAGACTTCTTCATGCCCCGCATATTATAGTTCATCACGAAGCTCTTATAGCTAGGTGGCGAGACCGAGAACACGATGGATGCCTAAGTCAATGGGAATCGTTATTCCCAAGGACACAAGCTTATCGGCAGAATCCGACATCTTGAGTACATGCTCACTAACGGAGCTGTTTCTCTTCCATCATGCAGCTAAAGAACTTTTCAAGCATTGTAGTCTCACAAAGATGTGTGTCGAAAATCATTTTCAACTCACCCATTGTATCAAAAGCATTGCGTTTGAAACGCTTTGAAGTTCCGCTCTAGCCCATACAATATGCCGCAATGAACTAAGTTGTGGTCCTCCGACGAGTCGATAGACATTCTTCTCCTCGTGGGCATCGTTAAAGGTGGGGGCCTAACGGCGCTTCTAGCACATATTGCTTTTGTGAAGCGTAGAGGAGAATCCTCAAATTCATGGCCCATTCAAGAAAGTTGCTACCGTTGCTAGTTTCTCTTTCTCCATGAACGCATTGAAATTAAAAGCGGTGGTGCCATCTACAATGAATTTGTAAAGTTCAGACTAAGTGTATGATAGATTGAGTTCAACTAATCTATATTACGAATGAACTCCCACTCAAAAGCGACATCCCTCGTGTCCTTTTGGTGATTACATGAACCAAATCCACTACACCAAGTCCGATCATCACGTGAGTCGGTATAGCTTCAAAGGCGAGCATCAAATGGGCATCATATCAACTATATGACTCATGCTTAACCTTTCGGTCTCTTTTCCGAGTCCATGTCTGTACATGCTAGGCTCGCCAAGTTAGAACCTTAGTATTTTGCGGTGTAACTGCTCTTACACCAAGTATGGTCGAGGATCCAAGAACACCCGATCATCACGTGATGTCTTGGAGCGATTTAAAACATAATCGGTGCATACTAAAGGAAGAACACATTCTTATCTTGATATTTAAATGAGGGATCATCTTATTATGCTTAACAAAGCGCTAAATAAGCAATATAAGATGCAATCAAACATCATATGTTTATTAGTGAAATTATATGGTTCCCGCAGATGATCTCTATCATGTGCATCGTGGTATGATCACTATCATACCTATATGTGTAAATCCACAGTCTATGGATTTTACACGCTATGTGTGTTGTAAGAGTATCATCTCATACTTCTACTTACAACACTACCATATCATAACACTAGCCCAAAGAACAATCTAAACTAGACGCCTCTAATTTATCCATTGCAAGTTTTACGTGGCTGAGGGCTTTCGAGATAGAACCGTTCTTACCTACGAACATGAACCACAACGAGGATAATCAAATTGTTGACAAGTCGCTTGCAAAATAGATATTGACTATAGTAGGAGAGACAGACACCCGCTAGCCACTTATGCAAACTAGTTGCATGTCAAGCGTGGAACAGGTCTCATGTGCGAGGACATGTAAAGTTTGTCCGGGCCGCTTCATCCCACTATGCCACCAATATCCAAAATCACAAGAAAAGAGCAACAACATGATCATCATCGCCCACATACTCATATGTGTACTACCCGTGTAAAGTATCTACGCATAGATCCGGCTCTGATACCACTAAAGGGTTCGCAACATAGAAAACAAAAATTTTCCTACGATGTGAACTATATACCAAGATCTATTTATACTAGATACAAACAACGGGCGGATGTACATCCGTAGAGAACATACCCTTGAAGACCGACAAAGTTTAACGAGTCCAAACTCGTGGTTGATGTAGACGATCTCTTGCCGATCTCAAGATCGAGAGGAAGTCCTAGCGCCAAATCAGCCAGCGCATCCGCTCGCACACACGCTCGAGGCACGAGCAACCTCCGCCTCCTCGCCCAGCGATGCAATGGAAGCACAACTCTTTCTTGCCGAATAGCCACCGGAACATGTATCTCGCTAGTCCGAGACCATGGGGATAAATTCTAGAGGGGAGAGAGATCCTTCACGAGGAGGTGTGAGTGAGAAGTGAGAGAGGGCCTTTTATAGGAGGAGGGGGAACCCCAAGGGGTGGCAGCGCATGGGGGCTGCCCCTTGCCCTCTTCATGTGGGTGGACACTCCACTCACAAAACTCCTCCAAATTCCTCCACTCAAAATCCCACTCAAAGATCCCATTAAATTTCCACCAAATTTAATGCAAACTCTCATTAAATAAAACTCTTTTATTTTATTCAGAATTTTGTCAATTACTTTAATGACAAACATTCACAATAACCCCTTGCTAGAATTCTATTTCACATGCATAACCACTTTATGCAATTTCACCAAAACCTGCTTTGGTATCTAGTGAAATAAATTCGCGCTTTGTTTATTCTTTCGCATGAAACTTTTGCTCCAATTGGATGTCGGTGTCTCTTAAGTGTGTCACCCTACGGTTCGTGAATAATGCGGACATGATCGAGACCCTCTCGATCAATAATCGAAGCGGATCTGAGACCCATACCGACTCCCACACATTCAACGATGACTTTCTTGTGATCGTCGGAACCTTTACGCTAGTATCTTAATCCCTTTGTTTCACGATATATTACATGTCCGAGATTCGATCATCGGTATCTCCATACCTAGTTTGATCTCGCATCGACATGCACTCTTTTCTCGTTCCGTGATATAACATTCTAGTGATCAAATCACTTGCTTGCAAGCTAATCAATGTGATATCACCGAGAGGCCCAGAGTATATCTATCCGTCATCGGATGAACAAATTCCACTCTCGATCCATGAGCCTCAACATAACACTTTATTAGTTCTCGAACCCATCTTTATAATCACCCCGTTACGGTGTGACGTTTGATGTTATCAAGAAACTCTTAGGTGTTAGTGATTGACATGATCTCATGGTCTAAGGATTAGGATCACTGTAAGTTGTTATAGCAATATAAACTTAATGACTTTGATCGTAATGCTATACTTCGGATGAATGTTCATCACATCATTACACTAATGTTGTGATCCCGTTATTAACAACATCCAATGTCCATGATCAGGAAACCTTGATCATCTTGTTAATCAACGAGCTAGTTTATGAGAGAGGCTTAACTAGGAACTTTCTGTTTGTTTATTAAACACACATGTATTAACGTTTCCGTATTAATACAATTATAGCATGCAAAATAAACATCTATCATATACTTGGAATACACATAATAAACAATTTATTATTGCCTCTCAGGGCATATTCCCTTCATTCAAGGTAATCCTTGAGTCATTATTCTAGTATAGACATAATCCACCACTCAACCCAACACTTTTTACTCCAAAAGCGTTTGAAAAAACAAACTTCCACCTCAACTCCTGAGCTCTCTTATCATTCATCTTGGTTTCCGAGAGAAAAACCAGATGAGGGCGTCTCAACCTGACTAGGTCACTAATCTCACGAACTGTCTGAGGCCGCCCAGCACCTCGACAGTTCAAACTTAGGATATTCATTGCTCCCGGCGGCCATCCTCACGGGATGCCGCCGATCCATCATCTGACTTCTCCACTGCTTCACCATCTCCTCCTTTCTGTTTCTTCTTATTTGCATATTTCTGGGGTGTCGATAACAGATCTGTTTCAACAGAATCAGTAAACACTCCAATCATATTAGCAACTTTAGACCCACCTCCCACTGGAACCACTGCTAGTTCGTTCCCAGATGGTTCCTTACTCACGCTAGAGTTCATCGTAGGCCTCTTATTCCCTAAAGAGTAAGCATCAGCCATGTTAATGTCTGCATCTCCTCCTGACTGGCCATCCTCCTTACTCCTTGCCAGAACATCATCCTCCTCCTGACTGGCCGATGCTTTCCATCTCCAGTTATTCTCACTAGGGAACTCTCCTAGCCCAGAATCTCCTCTTCCTCCTCCACGTCCAAAAGGGTTTCTACCCCTCCCGCTCCCCCTTCAATTACCAGTTCTTCCACCAGCCGATCCACGACCTCCCCCTCTACTTCTCCATTCATCAGCCAGAATAAAGTCACCCTATTCAAATTTCACTGCATCATGCTCTCCTGTACCACACTCTTCAAACCAGTGGACAATCAATCCGCAGAAATTACAAAACGTGGGCATCTTCTCATATTTGACTTGGTACAATCCTTCTTTCCTCCTCTCGTTATGGAGACAAATCTTTCTAGCTTTTTGTTGACATCCAACTCAACTCTTAGTCTGATGAAGGAACCAACATAACCCGCGGTAGCTTAATCTGTACTTCGATAATTCTTTCCATCTTCCTGCACATGCCTTTAATCACAACCTCATTGAGATAATTATCCGGCAGCTTGAGTACCCTGGCCCAGACAGCCACTTTGTCCAGAACCACCGTTCTAGGGTTAGTAAACCCATCATCTATCTATATATCTACTAATTTACACAAAGGTAGGTTCGTCTGCCTACAATTTTGGTTCCGATTTTTGTCTTTCCAATTTTGCCCTCCCACCAAAATACATATTACGTACGACTGCCACTGAACCGGTAAGTTTGTTTTATTTTCTCCCTGACCCAAAGAACCCGATTGATCCCCTCCTCTGCCGGCCGCGCCGTCGTCCGCTCGATGCCTCTGAAGCTTCTCCGGAGCTCTTCCCGAGCCCCAAGCTTCAATCCTCACGATGCAGCTGGCGCCACGCCTCGAGGCCTCGCCCGCCTCCACAGCTTCAATCCGCCGCCTCTCTCCCGGGAGAACGCTGGGACTCGCAGCGACATGCGAACTTCAAGGTGGAGAAGAAGGCGGCGGGGCGAGCCGAGGCACGGCTGCAGGAGGCGAGATTCGAGGAAGGGGACTAAGTGCTGTGGCCAGAGACCGGGTCAAGGAGAGAGGCGGCGTGACTTTCGGCTCTACCGGTCCATCCGTTGATGCTGCTGGCCGCCTGCATGCCCGAGAATCCCTACCGCCGACACTAAGATCATTAATTGGGTTATTAAGTGAAAAATGTCCTATTTCCTGTGGCATCCCGCAAAACCACTACTAGAAAATCGCGTTGAATTTGTGCATTGCATCGTCATCATCATATGTTGTTTGTCAAAAACTATTTTCGCAAAGCCCGATTTGTTTTCCAAACGCCCCATCTTAATTCAAACGCAAAGCCCGGTTCTCCGGTTTAATTATTTCGGCTGCTATCGGTTTGCAAACGGTGTTTGTAAAACAAATAAAAATATTTATTATTTTGGTGGGGCAGTCGAACGGGCCGAATGACCCGAACGACCACCCCCAGAAAACTAAATCGGTCCACCTGGACACCCCATTAAATCCTAAACCTACCAACTAACCTACCCAGCCCTCCCCTCCACATCACCCCACCCAATCCCTGAACGCCACCTCACCTCTCCCCAAATCTCCACCTCTCAGATGCTGCCACCTACCCAGCCAACCCCCTCTCTCTCTCTCTCCAGCACACCCCACCAAACCGACGACACACACCCAAGATCACCCCCACCCACGCACGCCATCCCGACTCGGCCCAATCACGCCACCGCCTGGTCCCACCGTCCCCCGGTCCACCACCTGCCGCCCCTGTTCATCTTCCCCCACCACCGACACGCCTCCTCCCTCCTCTCTCTCCCCGCGTCCTCTCCCTTCTTCCCTCGTCTGCTTCCTCCGCCCCGCTGCCTGGCCCTCCTCTCCCCACGCCTCGCCCACTCGCCTCCCGCTGCCCCTCTCCGCCCGTCTGCCCGCCGCCTGCCGTGCCTCCTCCAGCGCCGGTAACCAACCTCGCCCGCCTCCGTCAACGCCCGCCTCGCTCCACCCTTCTCGCCGGCACCCTCACCCTCCGACATGCCCTCGCCCGACCACTGCCCACCATGCTCCCCGCTGAACCTCTCTCCAGCGGCGCCACTGTTGCCGCTCGACCCGAGCCCGACTGGTCCTGCTGCCACCGCTGTCAGCGGAGCTCCTCCCTGTCGTCCCTCCTCGCTGCTTCCCTGTCGCCTCGATCCCGGCCGCCCTGGCCGCTCGCCGCCTGTGCTCGCCGCCAACCTCGCCGCCGCCAAGAGCTCCTTCGCCTGCCCCCACCTGTAGGCGCGTCTGCCAGGTCCGCTGGCCGCCTCCTCAGAATCGCAGCACCGGCCACCGCCTGCTCGACCACTCACCGGAGCCTCGCCCGGCCGCGTCGCCTCCCTGTTTGCATTGCGAACGAAGCACCAAGAAGACCGCTGGTTTAGCGGATGGTGTCCAACCGTGAAGCCTCTTGTTGTTTGGTGATCTATGTGCGCTCCGGTGTTTCGAAGATGGTCGAGCTGAACCAAGTATGCGTTGGCCCCTCGACCACTTCCGCTCCGGAGATTGAAGAAATACATGATACCACTTGAAGATCACCGATGCCAAGCCCAAGATCAACACCGGCAATTGAAGTCGCAAGACCTCGTGAAAACGGACATCGAGCGGCAAGATCTCTTTCATGGGATGGACGGAACCACCATGAACTTCTTCAAGGATCCGAAGAACAAACCTCAAGCGATCCGTGGCGCCGAACCCCGTCGAACACCAGAACCCTCGGGATCGCCAAGTTCTCCTTCCCGGAAGCATTGACGCCCGTGCGACAAGATCTACTTCACGGACACCGAGACCCCGACGCGACAAGTACTTCATCCTGAACGCCAGGACCGTCGACATGAACCGAAGACCCCGGATGCGCCAAGACCTACCTCTGTTATCCGAGAACGTTTCCGTCGAACCTCGACTCGAGACCGACCTCAACCCCGAACCCCAAGTTCGCCGAACCCTAATGTGTGAACCCCTTCCCGGAACCCTATTTTATAACATAATAACAACTTGTTGCATATTGAATTGTCATACTCGCATGCATATCTGTGGTTTGGGGGCCTTATGCCGATTCACCTAATAATTAAATATGGGGCCCATATACGGGCAAAGCTAGTCTCATATTGGCCTCATTTAAATTTGTGTAGCGAACCCGGTACTATCTTCTGCCTGTTAAACAACATTTAAATTGCGGGGGTCTTAAACAACTTGAACCACCTAATTAACTGTCGGGACCCCGGATCCGCATAATATGACCTAATTGCACCGCATCTTTGCCATGTCATGCATCATATCATAAGCATGCCGATCTTTTGCCGTAGCATTAAATATCGCATCCGGTGTTTCTTCTAGAGTTTTGCTTCTTCGCGGATAAGGCCGTTGAGTTGATGTGAGCTTCGCCCCGATCTTCGGTTGAACCTTCGGCAATGTTTTCAGGCGAGCACCTCCCCCTTTTCTACCTATCTTACTTTTATAGTATTTATTCCCTCCTGTTGATCTATTGCTATCTGTGTCGCGATGCTCTAGTTTTCGTACCCGTGATATCCCTTGCAGCCGTATATTGCCTTGGACACATCCTATTACCTTGTTGTTTGGTAGATAGTTGGACTTGCGCGTCGTAGTCGCTTGCTCAAGTGCTGTTGCGTGTCGTCAAGTACCACAGTTGTTGATATTTTGCCGCATGTGATGTTGGAGATGATCTTGGCTTTAATTATTGTTTCACTTTAATTCCTGTTTAACAACTAAAATTGAATTAAGCAGAGGCATCGGTGGGTGATAGGTAAGTTTTGGTTTCCGACCGCCCACTTGTGTCCCGTAGGACCGAGTTCGACACTGTTCGAGATCGAGCGCTAACCACGGTGGGAGATATGGGCCCCATTGATTATTACGATTTCAAAGTATTGTCTTGGGGCCACAAACTAGTTTGAGGTTTTATTTACTATCCTGTACTTATGCCATGTTTACCGCTTTATTTACGTTTGTGCGAGGAGCACACTGCATCTGTTAGGTAAGCGGAATGTTTTTGATATCGGCGGTCCCGATTGGGGATCTGCTGTCGTTCTGACCATTGTCAAACCCTAAGTCCGTCTCGGTGACCGGCCGACTTCGTTGGTGTACTTAGTGGGGTGGCCCCGTGCTTGCTTTGGAGTGCAGGGCGTCATGACTTAGGCCCGCCGACATACCGATGGGTGTATGTTAACCGATCGGCAAAAATGGTCAAGTGCTCGTGGATACTTTGGTGCACCCTGCAGGTTAAATCTTTTAGAAGCCGTGTCGCGGTTATGGACGACTTGGAGCACGATTTGATCATAGACAACTATAACTAAAGTTCTTGTTACAAATTGACTTGTATACGATATGATTAGTAATCAGCTTCACTACAACGGAATGGCTAAATAAAAGTACCAACAACTGCTGGGTTTTGGGGTTGACTCATGCTAATTGTATCTGATTAGTAAGTGTTGTAACTATAACGGAATGGTTAACTAAAAGTGCCCACTGCTTACTTTATCAGGACAATTATCTAAACCTGACTAGTAAAGTGCCGCAACTATAATCGAATAAGTAAAGCGCCAACCGTGTGAGTTCCTCGGTTGACTTCCTCGATGGTCTCGAGAAACGCCAGATGGGTTGTTTGATGATAGTATCGTTGGATCCGAATAGGTCTCCTTACCCCTCTCTCGATAGCCGCCATTGTATCGAGTCTCTATAGGTTGTTTAGTGCATGCCGCCACGCTGCGATCCACCATACCTATGTAGGCGAGGACCGCAATTCTAGCCTCGCCGTGTAGTGGCCTCAAGATCTTGACGCCTCTTTTTCCCTTGCCCTTTGTCGGCACCCTTTGTTTAAGCAGGTTTGAGATCGACGTCGTTAGCGGTTACCCTTCCGGCTTGGCTCAAGGTGGTTATGGACGCCATTGGTTATTCTTCGTGGCTCTTAGCCCCATTTGCATCTTGTCCGTAGTCGACGTTGTATCATTTTCAAGGTGATTTGGATCTTTGTACATTATATTCGTATTCTTGACTCTTTGAGTCATTGTTGTATATATCTGCTCTGGGGTCCCATCGAGGACTGTGTAATGTTATTACCTCGCTTTCCACCCGCACGAAAGTGCTGGTGGGCACCTTTGAATCGCTTCTATGCGGGTTTGGCGAGTTTCGCTAAAACTTGCATAGGGCCGATCTCGAGGGTGTTACAGAGTGGTATCGAGCTCGGCGGTTGCGATACCCCCACAAGTCCAAATTTCAGAGGATAACCTAGCTAACGTCAAGTAGAGTGTCAAAACTATTTTGCAAAATCGGTTGGATAGTTACGATTAGGTCTGATTTACTTCTTACCCTCGCTAATCTTCTCTTATCTCGACGTGTTTTGAATCCGCTCTCTTCTCTCTTTGAGTCCGGACTTCTCGTGGTTGGGTTCCGCTGCACCTTGTGGTTTCGCTTCCTCCTCTGATAACGGTGTTCTACCATCCGGTGTTCAAGCTGCCTGAGGAATCCGTCTACTGCGGTACCATTCTTTGTTCCTTGTTTATGCCTTCCGGTGTTTTCTGACGCGACGACATCATCTATGCCAGATCCGATGCAGAGTCTGCATCACTCCTTTGTTCCGAACCTCGCTTGTCAAGATCTTCAGTCTGATTCCGAGAACGGTTGCATGCTTTACCACTGATTGTGCGGAGTAATAGTTTGGGTGCGTGATGGATTGGCCCCCATGCCGACTACCCCTTCTATTCGCTTTTGTACATTGAAGTGGATGAGAATGCATCGGTTCCCTCCTTCCATCGAAGTTAGAGGTGGATTTATTTGTTGATACCTCTATCTTCGACCTTTTGTTCCCGGAGTGTTCTCCCGACGATCACGGACAACGACCTCTTGTTAGTGGTGTCGCGAGAATCTACACGAAGCGAGAAGACGCAGATCGCCGACCTTCTTTCCGGTACCATGAGGCGGATCTCGAGGGCGAGATCCATTGTTAGTGGTGTCGAATTGTGGCATCCCGCAAAACCACTACTAGAAAATCGCGTTGAATTTGTGCATTGCATCGTCATCATCATATGTTGTTTGTCAAAAACTATTTTCGCAAAGCCCGATTTGTTTTCCAAACGCCCCATCTTAATTCAAACGCAAAGCCCGGTTCTCCGGTTTAATTATTTCGGCTGCTATCGGTTTGCAAACGGTGTTTGTAAAACAAATAAAAATATTTATTATTTTGGTGGGGGCGATCGAATCAATAATGACCACCCCCAGAAAACTAAATCGGTCCACCTGGACACCCCAACAAATCCTAAACCTACCAACTAACCTACCCAGCCCTCCCCTCCACATCACCCCACCCAATCCCTGAACGCCACCTCACCTCTCCCCAAATCTCCACCTCTCAGATGCTGCCACCTACCCAGCCAACCCCCTCTCTCTCCTCTCTCTCTCTCCAGCTCACACCCCACCAAACCGACGCACGCACACACCCAGCATCACCCCCACCCACGCACGCCATCCCGCACCCTGGCCCAACCGCTGCCACCGGGGCCCGCCTGGGTCCCACCGTCCCCCGGTCCACCACCTGCCGCCCCTGTTCATCTTCCCCCACCACCGACACGCCTCCTCCCTCCTCTCTCTCCCCGCGTCCTCTCCCTTCTTCCCTCGTCTGCTTCCTCCGCCCCGCTGCCTGGCCCTCCTCTCCCCACGCTCCTCAGCCACCTCGCCCTCCCCGGCCGCGGCCCCTCTCCGGCCAAGCCGCGCCGCCTCCGTCTGTCCGCCCTCGCCGGCCCGTGCCTCCTCCAGCGCCGGTAACCAACCTCGCCGCCTCACAACGCCCGCCGCCTGCTCCACCCTTCTCGCTGCACCCTCACCCTCCGACGTGCCCCTCGCCGACCACTGTCCACCATGGCCCCGCAGAACTCTCCTCCATGGCCAGCCTTGTCGCCGACCCCGAGCCCGACTGTGCTCCTGCTGCCGTCGCGTCATGAGCCCTCCCGTCGTCCTCCTCATGCTGCTTCTGTCGCCTCCCCGATCTCACGGCTCGTCGGCCGCCCGTGCTCCGCCCGGCCGACCTCGTCGCAGCCGCCAAGAGCTCCTTCGCCTGCCCCACCTGAGGCGCGTCGCGCCGCCGTGGTCCGCCTCCTCCCAGGAATCGCAGCACCAGCGGCCACCGCCTGCTCGACCTCACTCACGGAGCCGCCTCGCCTCCTGTTTGCCAACTGCAGACCCAGCAGCACCCTCCGCTGGTATAGCCAGATGGTGTCCAACCGGTGAAGCCCTGCTGTTGATTGGTGATCTATGTGCGCTCCTGTGTTTCGAAGATGGTCGAGCTGAACCAAGTATGCGTTGGCCCCTCGACCACTTCCGCTCCGGAGATTGAAGAAATACATGATACCACTTGAAGATCACCGGTGCCAAGCCCAAGATCAACACCGCAATTGAAGTCGCAAGACCTCGTGAAAACGGACATCGGCGGCAAGATCTCTTTCATGGGATGGACGGAACCACCATGACCTTCTTCAAGGATCCGAAGAACAAACCAAGCCCGATCTTGCGAACAACCCGTCGAACACCGAACCTCGGGATCGCCAAGTTCTCCTTCCCGGAAGCATTGACGCCCGTGCGACAAGATCTACTTCACGGACACCGAGACCCCGACGCGACAAGTACTTCATCCCGAACGCCAGGACCGTCGACATGAACCGAAGACCCCAGATGCGCCAAGACCTACCTCTGTTATCCGAGAACGTTTCCGTCGAACCCTGGACCCTGAGACCGACCCCGAACCCCGGAACCCCAAGTTCGCCGAACCCTAATGTGTGAACCCCTTCCCGGAACCCTATTTTATAACATAATAACAACTTGTTGCATATTGAATTGTCATGCTCGCATGCATATCTGTGGTTTGGGGGCCTTATGTCGATTCACCTAATAATTAAATATGGGGCCCATATGCGGGCAAAGCTAGTCTCATATTGGCCTCATTTAAATTTGTGTAGCGAACCCGGTACTATCTTCTGCCTGTTAAACAACATTTAAATTGCGGGGGTCTTAAACAACTTGAACCACCTAATTAACTGTCGGGACCCCGGATCCGCATAATATGACCTAATTGCACCGCATATTTGCCATGTCATGCATCATATCATAAGCATGCCGATCTTTTGCCGTAGCATTAAATATCGCATCCGGTGTTTCTTCTAGAGTTTTGCTTCTTCGCGGATAAGGCCGTTGAGTTGATGTGAGCTTCCGATCTTGGTTGAACCTTCGGCAATGTTTTCAAAGAGCACCTCCCCTTTTCTACCTATCTTACTTTTATAGTATTTATTCCTCCTGTTGATCTATTGTTATCTGGTCGCGATGCTCTAGTTTTCGCATTCGTGATATCCCTTGCACCGTATATTGCCTTGGACACATCCTATTACCTTCTTGTTTGGTAGATAGTTGGACTTGCGTCGTAGTCGCTTGCTCAAGTGTTGCTATGGTCGTCAAGTACCACAGTTGTTGATATTTTGCCGCATGTGATGTTGGAGATGATCTTGGCTTTAATTATTGTTTCACTTTAATTCCTGTTTAACAACTAAAATTGAATTAAGCAGAGGCATTGGTGGGTGATAGGTAAGTTTTGGTTTCCGACCGCCCACTTGTGTCCCGAGACCAGTTCGGACACTGCTCCGAGATCGAGCGCTAACCACAGTGGGAGATATGGGCCCCCATTGATTATTACCGATTTCAAAGTATTGTCTGGGGCCACAAACTAGTTTGAGGTTTTATTTACTATCCTGTACTTATGCCATGTTTACCGCTTTATTTACGTTTGTGCGAGGAGCACACTGCATCGCTTAGGTAAGCGGAATGTTTTTATGTATCGATACCCCGATTGGGGATCTGCCGTCATGTACCATTGTCGCAAAACCCTAAGTCCGTCTCGGTGACCGCCGACTTCGCGGGTGTACTTAGTGGGGTGGCCCCGTGCTTGCTTTGGGTCCGGGAACGCGTCATGACTTAGGCCCCGACATACCGATGGGTGTATGTTAACCGATCCGCAAAAGGGTCAAGTGCTGTGGATACTTTGGTGCACCGCAGGTTAAATCTTTTCGAGAAGCCGTGTCCGCGGTTATGGACGACTTGGAGCACAGTGCTTGATCATAGACAACTATAACTAAAGTTTACTGTTACAAATTGACTTGTATCCGATATGATTAGTAATCAGCTTTACTACAACGGAATGGCTAAATAAAAGTACCAACAACTGCTGGGTTTTGGGGTTGACTCATGCTAATTGTATCTGATTAGTAAGTGTTGTAACTATAACGGAATGGTTAACTAAAAGTGCCCACTGCTTACTTTATCAGGACGATTATCTAAACCTGACTAGTAAAGTGCCGCAACTATAAATGAATAAGTAAAACTGCCAACTGTGTGAGTTCCTCGGTTGACTTCCTCGATGGTCTCGAGGGGGAAACGCCAGGATGGGTTGTTTGATGATAGTATCAGGTTGGATCTGAATAGGTCTCCCTTACCCCTCTCTGATAGCCGCCAGTTGTATCGAGTCTCTATAGGTTGTTTAGTGCATGTTGCCGCTGCCGTTCAGTCCACCATACCTATGTAGGCGAGGACCGCCGAATTCTAGCCTCGCCGTGTAGTGGCCTCAGTACTGACGCTCCTCTTTTTCCCTTGCCCTTTGTCGGCACCCCTTTTGTTTAAGCAGGTTTGAGATCGACGTCGTTAGCAGGGTTACCCTTCCGCTTGGCTCGGTGGTTATGGACGCCATTGGTTATTCTTCGGCTCTTAGCCCCATTTGCATCTTGTCCGTAGTCGGAGACGTATCATTTTCAAGGTGATTTGGATCTTTGTACATTATATCTGTATTCTTGACTCTTTGAGTCATTGTTGTATATATATCTCTCGTGGGTCCCATCGAGGACTGTTGTGTAATGTTATTACCTCGTTTTCCACCCGCACGAAAGTGCCTGGTGGGCACCTTTGAATCGTTTCTATGCGGGTTTGGCGAGTTTCGCTAAAACTTGCATAGGCCGATTCTGAGGGTGTTACATTTCCACATGGAGGATAAGTACTCATGTCGGGCTTAGCCAAGGCCAGATCAGCACTCCTCCTTCAGTAGTCAGCAGCGCGTTTCAGGTTCACGACTAGCAAAGGATTTGTTGTCATTAGAGTAAGCTCCCACGTTAGTAGTTAGTAGTACCGTCTATGCTGCCATGCCAAATTCAGTCGTACGAGTATAGCTTGGGGTTGCGCGACTGAAGTTAAGTCTGCAATGTGACCGACCATGGTTAGCCACGCCAACTTCCCTTCACTCCATGTTTCATCAGCTCTTACTACTTGGCAAGCCAAACTCTGCAATAGAAGTGAACGTCTATTGTTTACATGTGCTGATGCTTCACAATGATTATTCCGTCAGACCCACTTATTTTCTATAATCTCCGCATTTTTTAATTATAGTATTGTGGTTATATTTATAGCTTAAACTATTGCACAATGTCTGGCTACCATCAACTATCTCTTGCATTTTTTTGCATCTAGATTCACGTAGCTTTTAGTAAGTGATCTAGAAAACCCAACTTAAGTTTTAGCTTGTTAAGGATAGCAAGCTCAACATTCCAATTCTTAACGATTTCGAGTCTTAAAGAGCCAAGATGTTTCACTAATCTAACACTAGCTAGGAAGCTATCTTCTCGGATGTGGTTGCCTTCAAAGACAACATCACCTAGCACGCACAAGGTCGCCATGGTCGTGGACAGAGTGCACGACGTCACCTTCACTAATTTGGACATGGCGCACGAGATTCATGATATTGAAGTGTCCTCCATGTCGCGCATAAGTCCTTTGTTGGTCATGTCGTCCCGTAGCAACGCACGGGCATTAAGCTAGTACTCTTTAATTATCAGAGCACTATTGCGGAAAAGCCATGGCCCGTTGATCAGGGCTGAGTTCCAATCCGCCAAGCATCCAAACTAAATCGTGAACAGATTCTCCTCAATCCGCCTCCACCGCACTTCCTTCGCCGTACTCCAGGCAGATCGCATGTCGGCAAATAGAGCCGACGGGCTAAAACCCTTATCTGTATGGACGCGAGCGATCGCGAGCCACTTAGAGTTGTTCGCTCTATCCTCAATTTCATCCTCCCAGACGAACTCATCGCCATCATCCTCGTGCAACTCCAGACGACTCAAGAGAGTCTCGACATCCTCCTCTCTCTTGCCTCTTCCGCCTCCGCTACTTCCCCTGGCTCCATCCTCCCACCGATCTCGAGATCGGCGACAACGAACTCTCGGCTTAAGGTCGCCGGAGGCCTCGCGAAACCCTAACCCTAGGCTAGGGGAAAAAAACAGTTCTCGTCTGATATATCATTTTCTACTTGTGCTAAGCCGATCCGCTGGTACGGTGGCAGGCTAACCACAACCTCGTTAGTTCGGCAGTGTTTGTCTCTTGTCCGAACGTACACACTGCATGCGCGCACCCGCCGCGCGCAAACGGACAATAGACATATGCATGCGCACGTGTTTCTGTTCCCACTGATCCTCTGCCTGTTGCTACAGACAAATTGATACCGGTCGGCAGGGGGCACGTAACGCAACTAGGGGCAGGCAGGCATATGCGTGCTTGACTCACCACTGTAGCGAAAGATAGCTAACTCATTGCTCTGAGTGTTTATTGGCAGCAGGTATGAACCATCGGAAAGTACTACAACTACATGTCTGGGAAGATAGATCCATGATTCCATGCAGGACACCTCTGCTAGCTTATGAAGAGAACGTGTTTACATTTTCGCACACAAGTTTAACGATATTGAGTTTGGCCGAGTTTTCTAAAAACAACCGTTACCCTCTTCTCAGGCCAGGCTTTCGTCGTGCTTTATAAATAAAGCAACATCATCTGAATACAGAATTCCAAAGTACCACCGGCACGAAGCACCCAAGGAAAGAGAAAATAAGTCCACCGGGGCTACAACATAATACCACCCAAAGACAGAAACAAAAAAACAAGGGAGAGCTCGCCCTCTAGACATGCTCCTCGAGAGTGGGACGGTTAGGAACCGCGAAGCGCCGCGCCAACGCTCTCATGGCCTAGAGGATGCTGTCCAAGTGCTCTCGATCCCGCCGTTTAGATAGCGGGTACCCACTGCTGTAGGTAAGCAAGAAAAGCAAAAATAGAGTCAGACGTGTGCCTAGAAATGATCCTTTCTATCATCATCCTATTATAAATGTTCCACAACGTTCAAGTAAGGACCACAAACACTAGCCAGAAGAGGTGGCGTCCGCTTCCACGTCAGGTTGCCTCCGTCTCCAGAAACTCACCGAGATCTTGGGGCCCAAGCGCTTCCCAGATAAAGTTCCATAGAAATTGAGCGGCATGACAGGTGAACATTATATGGGCGTCCCATATAATGGGCAGAACCCGTTGCTAGGGCCATTACATTTCGATACCTCTGCCGCTGAAGGGAGGCGATCTCGTAGCAGCTACCAAAGAAAGATTCTCAGGCTAAGGGGGAGAGGTGCCTTCCATAGGTCGGTCATCCAAGGAATTTCCAGGTCTTGGAAGAGGATCCTATATACCGAACTAACCGAGAAGGCTCCCGAAGGAGACCAACCCCAAGTCACTGCATCCCTCTCAACCGCGTGGGACAGGGGCAGGGCACCCCGCAGTCTCAACCTCCGGAACTGGATGTTCCAGATGACTCCCTGCTGTACCTCGTCCAGTAGCATCATGGGAGATCCGCAAATGGCGAATAATGCCCGGGAACTCCTCGCAGAATGGGGTTCCAGGCAATGGATCTAGCCAGAAAAGCACGTCTTGCCCATTACCCACGGCGATGCGTGCCCCCCATCGGATGAATTGAGAGCCTTGCTGACGCTCATATTCCAACAAGGGTCAGCCCCTGAGATATTTGAACTTGATGAGTTGAATCCATAGTCCTCTATCGTCTTGAAGGATGTGCCACGCCCATTTGAGCATCAGGGCAATATTGAATTGCGCGGGCCGAGAATCCCCAAGCCTCCACTATTACCCTCTCTATAATACGAATTTTTTATATCAAATTAATATCATTATTAGATTCAGCATGAAATATGTTTTCATACTATATCGATATAGTATTCTAGCCCGAGGTTGTTTTTATCTCATCAAGTGATAGGCTGTGGTAGATGTTAGAGACGATTGTTTGGACTTAGATTTTTATTTTTATCTTTAGAAACCGGTTTTATTCGGTATAAATATATGTCTATAATTAGCATTGTTTATATATTTTTTGAAATGGAGACTTAGCCACGACGACCTCTACATCGGTTGATGTATGCGGCCTTTTATTAACTAGTTAGAATTCGGTGTTTACAAGGGATCAACTTGACTCATGGAGGGTGGTTGATGCATGTATAACCATCTAAAAACGAAGGAGAACATGAAGTGGTTCTGCATCGACATATTATCCTATATTCAAAATGCCAGCCAGCTAATTAAAATTGTTTAGTAATTAATAGTAGTTATATATATCGCCGTGCGTCAATTGATGCAAACGTTAAGGTCGATCCTTTTTTTCGAAAAAGGAGATCATCAACTATTTTGTTTGTCAGTTTGGTATGCTTGTCTGCTTGTCCAACCGATCAACCTCACCACACGTACACTAGCTGTTTCGGCATACGACTATTCTTCTGGTTTAGCTGAATATAAATTCAGTGACGATGAACCAACCGCTTCAGTTGAGATAGGAGCCCACCATTTTCATAACAACCTGCAGCAATGCGAGAGCGAGCAAGCTGGCCATGCTACCTTCCCCGTCCGCCTCACTTGTCGGTACTCTTCTGCAACCTGCTACGCACGGTTAATTTCCGAATCGGTGTGGTCTGTTTATAAGGACATCCATGTGATTCCACCCGCGCCTGGTTAATTTTACAACCACGCACGCACGTCCACACTGATACGTGCTCTCTTTGTTTGGGATTATAAGTTCCGCACGGATAACTAGGTTGCTAATTTGAACAATAAAATATAAATATTGGAACATAAAAATCATACTATTAGGAACTTTAGAGGTTATATTTTCTAATGGTATAACTTTTGTGATATATAAGTTATATTTTATTGGTCTAATTAACAACCTAGGTATGCGCGAAGGACCTATAATCCCGAACAGAGGGAGTACGTGATATATACGTGAATATAAGCATTTTTGCAAGAACATTTTCCCTCATATAACTAAAATCAGTCGATTGCATGGGTCTTAAGCAAAAAAAAAAAAAACTTTGCGTACGTATCTGAATAACATAGATACCACACCCTGCTATGTTCATAAATATATGACGTTTTGGTAGCTTTGGAACTCCTTATATACATTTAGTAATAGTAACGGAGGTAGTACGTACCATTTATCAGTCGGGTTACCAATTGGATTATATGATGCAGAAAGTTGGACAAATGTCAAATGGTTATGTTTTTTTTTAATTTCCACCAAAATTTGATGGTTTACATGCTATATCAAAGTGTAAGCGCATGAGCTTTATCATATAAAAATCTTAACGTTATGAAGTATATATGCCCTCCATTCCAAAAAATATAAGATGTTTTAGTCATTTTTAGAAACACATGTCTTTTAGTGTTTATGTTCCGAATTTACACACTAAAAGTTATCTAGATACACGTGTATTAGAAAAAAGGTAAAACATCTTATAAACGTAGTTCAATCATTTTGTTTTAAACCTACATATTAAAAGTCATTTAGATAAATGCGTTTTAATATGTAGGTTAAAACGCATTTAGAGAAGGCAGAGGGTTGGATAGAAGTTTTGAATAAATCTCGGGGCAAGCACCCCAAGAAAAATAGTTATGATTAGTCTTTTTTGGAATTGTAGGAGCCTTAATGCTCCTGGTAGACAAAAATTCATTTCTGAGAATATCTCACCTCTTAAAGTAGATTACATTGGTTTTCAGGAAACCAAGAAAGATAGTTTTAGCAACTCTTTTTTGAAGAACCTGTTAGGGAATAGAAATTTTGCTTGGAATTTTCTCCCTTCTCAGGGAACTGCTGGTGGTATTTTAGTTGGGGTCAATTTAGATATTTTTGATGTTGTGTCTTGGGATATTAGATCCTTCTCTGTTAGTGTAGTGCTTAAAAACAAAGTTACTGCTTTCATTTGTAGAATTACTACTGTATATGGGTCTGCTTATGAGGAAAAGAAACAGGATTTCATTTCTGAACTTCATGATCTTTTTATCTGTTGGGATGGCCCTACTATGATTGGGGGTGATTTCAACCTTATTAGATCCCCTGAAGATAAATCCTCTAGGAATGTAGATTATAAGTGGGTGGACAAGTTTAACATCTGGGTTGACTTGTGGGCCCTTATGGAGATTGGTCTTGCTGGTAGAGCTTATACTTGGGGTAATAACCAAGTTGAACCTATTATGTGTAAGCTA
Organism: Avena longiglumis; assembly: GCA_030063025.1. Classification (NCBI taxonomy): domain Eukaryota; kingdom Viridiplantae; phylum Streptophyta; class Magnoliopsida; order Poales; family Poaceae; genus Avena; species Avena longiglumis. Next base: position 444,343,995 of record CP125979.1, on the reverse strand, counting down.
GATAGAATTTTTTGTACTACTGGTTTTGATAATCATTTTCCTTTAGCTAGTGCTAAAGCTTTAACTAGAATTGGGAGTGACCATACTCCTATTGTTTGGGATTCAGGGGAAATAGTTTTACTGAAGCCTAATAGATTTAAGTTTGAAAAATGGTGGCTTAGTAGGCCTGACTTTAGACAGATTGTCTTAAAAGCTTGGTCTTTAAAAGTAGAAGGTGATGATCCAATAGAGGTTTGGCAAAAAAAAGTGAGATTCTTTAGGAAGTTGGCCAAAGGTTGGAACATTAACATAGAGGCTGCTGTTAGGAAAAATAGGAGAGAATTGATGGAGGAATATGATACTTTAGATATTAAGGCTGAGACTCAACCCCTGTCTGAGGAGGAGAAAAACAGACTAGATTTCATTTTTTCTGAGCTCCATAAATATTGGATTTTAGAGGAGACTAAGGCTAGACAAAGGTCTAGAGATAGGAATGTGTTAGAAGGAGATAGAAACACTGCTTTTCCCAAAGGCCAATCAGCGTAGAAGGAAAAAGTTGATTAATGTTCTTGATGGTCCTGATGGGCCTGTTACAGACATCAAAGATATGCTTAAAGTGGCAACTGATTACTATAGGGAGCTGTTTGCTTGGGAACCTAGGCCCAATATTCAGCTGAAACAGGACTTTTTCTCTGAGGAAGAAAAGGTCAATGAGGCTGAAAATTTGAACTTAGGCTCAAGTTTTTCTGAGGAAGAAATTAGATTAGCTATCTTTACTTCTTATGCTGATGGGGCCCCTGGCCCTGATGGTCTCTCCTTTATGTTTTATCAATCTTTTTGGGATATCTTGAAGTCTGATCTTATTGCTATGTTCCAGTCCTGGTATGAAGATCGTTTTAGTATCTTTAGGCTCAATTTTGCTATGATTACTTTGATTCCTAAAGAAAATGAAGCTAGGACAATGAAAAAGTTCAGGCCAATTAGTCTCTTGAACTGTTCTTTCAAGATCTTTACCAAGGTTCTGACCAATAGACTTGCTACTGTCATTGGTAGATTAATTTCTCCTAGTCAATCTGCTTTTATTAGAGGTAGGTTCATTTTGGAAAGTGTGGTTACTGCACATGAGGTTGTGCATGAGGTGCATAGGAATAAGGATCAGGGTCTAGTGCTCAAAATAGACTATGAGAAAGCCTATGATAGAGTTAATTTGGATTTTTTGTTTGAGATTTTAGAGCTAAGAGGCTTTTGCCCTATCTTTATTAGATTTATTAAGCAGATTACTTTAGGGGTCGGTTAAAGTCAATGATTTTGAGAGTGATTTTTCTTGGTGGTAAAGGTCTCGCACAAGGTGATCCCATTGCTCCTTTGTTGTTTAACTGATGATTGATGTTTTTCTAGGATGTTAATTAAGGGAGTTGGTTGTGGGGCCATTAAAGGTCTGTCCTAATTTTTTCCCAGGAGGGATTGTCTGTTTGCAATATGCAGATGATACACTCCTCTTCTTGGAGCCTAGTGAGTCAATAGCTGTTAATCTTAAATGGATCCTCACCTGTTTTGAGCAGATCTCTGGGATGCGTATTAATTATCATAAGAGTGAACTCATTCCTATTAACATGTCAGAGTCTGATACTAGACCTTTCCTAGAAATTTTTGAATGTATTAGGGGTAACTTCCCTGTTAAATATTTGGGAATTCCTCTTCACTTTGAAAAGCTAAAAAGAGAAGATTTGCAGCCTCTGATAGAAAACTTGTTGAATAGAATCACAGGTTGGAGGGGCAAACTCTTATCTTATGCTGCTAAAAAGGTGCTTATTCAAGCCTGTCTCTCTAGTATCCCTATCTATTTGTTTTCCTTCTTTAAGTTTCCCAAATGGGCTTTGAAACTCCTAGATTCACATTTAGCTAACTTTTTCTGGAATGATGAAGAAGGTAATCATAGGTTGCATCTTGCTAACTGGCCTTCAGTTTGCATGAAGAAAGAGTTTGGAGGTTTGGGTATTCCCAATCTGCATGATTTGAATCTTTGCCTCCTTGGCTCCTGGATTAAAAGATATATCCAGGGAGAGGGGGCTTTGTGGAAAAAAGTGATAGATGCTAAATATAGGACTAAGTCACCTAATATCCTTTGTTGCCATGATGTCCATCCATCTACCTTTTGGAAAGGGGTGATGTGGGCATCTAGGGCGGTTGAGATTGGATATAAATGGCATGTGGGGAATGGTAAAACTATTAGATTTTGGGAAGATGTCTGGTTTGGAAATTCTAATTTAGCCACCCAGTTCTGGGAAATTTATTTGATTTCTAACCAAAGAAACTAAAACGTTAGGCGAGTTATGGGATGGCACACACCTTAGATGTGACTTTAGAAGAACCTTTTCTGAGGATTTAATGCTGCAATGGCATGAGCTTCTGGGCATTGTTCAGTCGATTAGATTCTCTGAACAAGATGATCAGCTAATTTGGCAGTATGATTCTAAGGGTAAATATTCCTCAAGTTCTATGTATTCTCTGGTCAATTTTAGAGGTATCTCTCAGGTTTATCTTCCTGCTGTTTGGAAATTACCTATCCCACCCAGGATACAGATTTTCCTTTGGTTATTTTCTCAAAATAAGATTCTGACTAGAGATAATCTTAGAGCCAGAGGTATTCCAAAACCTTTAGAATGCAATCTCTGCAAAGAAATAGAATCTGTGCATCATTTATTTTTTGAATGCTTGGTTTCTAGCTTACTTTGGAAGGATGTGCATGATATTTTTGGTGTTAGTATTGTAGATTTTGAGTCCCTTGCTTCGAAATGGATTGCTAATAAGAAACATCTTCATTTGAATGTGGTTTCTTCTGCTGTTCTTTGGAGTATTTGGAACAATAGGAATAGTCTTGTCTTTAACAAGACAACTTGGATTAATATGAAACAGGTTTGGCGTCTGGTCCTTTCCTTCCTAAAGATATGGCAAAAACCATTCAAGGACCTGGAGGGGGGGAAGATCGCCCTTTTCATGGAGAGGATGATCGACAGACTGAGAAACCCTCTAACGCTCATGGCGAGATGATCTGTACCGGGTTCGAGTGGATTTCCACTTGGAAGACTACTGCGTCATCAAGCTATGGAGGGAGAGCATCGCTGAAGCACCTCCAAGATCATCCTGATGAGGAGGAGACTGTTCGTGTGGTGTTCTAATTTCTCTTCGACCTTTCCTTGAGCTTTTTGGCTGTCGGAGATAGTTTTTGTTTGAGCAAATGGCTTTGTTTACGGCGAATAGTTTCTTCAGTCGTGTAGGGTGGAGCGTTTCAGAGCTCTTAACTGTCGTTTCCTTTTTCTTCGTACTTGTGAAACTGGTTTGTTTCATTATGCTTAATGGAACAGGGGACAGAGTCCCTTTCGATCTAAAAAAAATAAATGCGTTTTAAAAAAAAACTACTATTCCCTCTGATACATATTACTTGTCACTAAAATAGATGTATATAGACATGTTTTAGTGCTAGATACATCCATTCCAACAACAAGTAATATAGATCGAAGGGAGTAGAACATATATATCTTTAATTATCCACGTTCGAGATAGAGAAGAAGGCACCAGTGAACCCCTCGAACGAGAGACGTCACCGTCGGTTTAGACTGTCGTTCGTCCGGCCACACATAGCTTCCAGCTAGTCCGCATATTGTCGAAACCACCGGTTCACCGCGACCACCAGCCAGGCCGCGTCGTCTCGGGCTGTGGTGTGGCCCAGTTTTTTTCTTTCACAAGCTATCCTATCCTAGTTTCTTAGAAAAGTCGGTTTAAAAATTTTGCGAGGCTTTCAAATTTATTTAGCCTTAACTATTTTAAAAGTCTTGTAAACTTTTTAGACCGGCTTTTCCAGAAAGCTAGGGAAAAAACGGCTTCTTGAATAAGCCTAAAAAAAACTAGGCCATAGTCTCATATCCAGAAGCCACCAAAGTTGAGACGGAGACGGAAACTGAAGATACGTATGTATCATCGCTGTCGCTGACTGGCCCGGCCGGCCGCTTACCGATGTCAACTTGCCGCTTCCCGCGCCCAAAAAATAAGAGAGAGAGAAGATGTCAACTTGCCGCCCCTGTGCGTGCACCGCAAGCACGCCAGAGATCGGGACCCGAAGATGGTGAGGCCACGTCGGTCATGATGCATGAGAACAGCTTCTAGAGCACCTCCACTCGTTTAGAGTTTTCGATCAAAATCCGACGCTATTTAGTGTTAAATAAATATAACGTTTAGCCTAAAAATGACTAGTTTCCACTCACGTCGGTCATGATGGAAAACAACGAAGAAGAAGAGGATGATGACAACTATCATAATATGTATCCTGAATATGATGATACTGCAACGGGGGTAGATAATGAAGATCAAGAGGCAGCAGATGGGCCCGCTGATAACGATCTTGGTTGGGCCATTACTGATGCAAAGGAAGAATCACTAGTGGAAACGCGGGCTTTTGTTGATCCCGAAAATGGGCTTTAACACCGGTTCTTCTACGAACCGGTGTTAAAGGGGGGGCCGTACCAGCGTGGCCTCTGCGGCATTAAAGGAGCCCCCCCTTTAACACCGGTTCGTGCCATTTAACCGTGTTAAAGGTCCCTCCACCCAATGTTCAAGACTTCTTTAACACCGGTTCGTTAACGTGTTAAAGGCTATATAAGACACCACCCAGCCCACACACCCCACTCTTCCATTTTTCACATTTTGGAGCCTAGCAAGAGGGTGTGAAGAGTGCTAGTTTGTGTTTTTTCATATGCACTAGAGGTGTTCGGTGAAATGCCCGAGAGCTCAAAATAAGCTTTCTTGTTGCTCTTTCCGTCTCGGTCGGTCGGCAACTATAGTTTCATGTGTCATTGATGTACTATATATATAAATGGTCATCTCCTATTATTTTTGATATATACTACATATTAATGCAGATGAATCGGCAATGGATGTACGGTGACCGTCGACTTCCGAGTACATTACGGGCCTCCAAAATTTCATCGTTGTGGCTAATGCAAACCGTGGTCACAATGGTTTTATGTCTTTGTCCGTGTTCACCGTCGAACAAGAAAGACTACTCAAATACCAGAACCATTCACGCCCACCGCTTCGATCCGGTTTCATGCCCACTATAATTGTTGGACCAAGCACGGAGAAAAGGGTTGTGATGGAAGACAACGAAGAAGAAGAGGATGATGGAAACTATCATAATATGTATCCTGAATATGATGATAATGCAACGGAGGTAGATAATGAAGATCAAGAGGAAGCGGATGGGCCCCGATGACGATCTTGGTCGGGCCATTCTTGATGCAAAGGAAGAATGTGAAACGAAAAGGAGAAGGAGAAGTCGAGCAGATGTTAAAGGATCACAAAACATTGTTGTATCCAACTTGCGAAGATGGCCACAAAAAGCTAGGTGCCACTTTGGATTTGCTGCAATGGAAGGCAGAGAATGGTGTGATCGACAGCATTTTCAAAGTTGTTGGTAAAATGAAGAATCTTCTTCCAAGAAATAATGAGTTGCTGACAAGACATACCAAGCAAAGAAGGTTGTACGCCCTCTAGGATTAGACGTGCGAAGATACATGCCTGCATTAATGATCGCATCCTCTACCGCGTGAGAAGTACGAGAATTTGGATGCATGCCCGATGCACTGACCGCAGTATAAGATCGACGAGACGATCTGGCGATGTTGAGGGCGAGGCCCCTAGGAAGAAGGTTCCGCCAAGGTTATGTGGTATGCTCCTATAATACCACGGTTAAAACGTCTCTTGTAAATAAAGAGCATGCCAAGTTGTTGCGATGGCACATGGAAGACAGAAGAAAGACGATGTTGAGACACCCACTGATGAGTCACGGTGGAGAAAAGTCGCGAGAGTACCCGGACTTTGCACGTGACGCAAGGAACTTAAGGTTTGGTCTAAATGTACGGCATGAATCCTTTTGGTGAGCAGAGCTGATCACAAGACCGGCCCGTGACCCTATGTATCTATAACCTTCCTCCTTGGTTGTGTATGAAGAGGAAGTTCATTATGATGCCAGTGCTCATCCAAGGCCCGAGGCAACCCGGAAACGACATTGATGTGTACCTAAGGCCATTAGTTGAAGAACTTTTACAGCTGTGGGCCAAACCTGAGCTCACGGGTCCTCGATACCCCGTTGATGAGATCACGGAGAGCGAACACTCTGAGCTGCATGTGAGATTAATGGGCTTATCCATTAAGGTGGCTGTCGGCTATGCCTTACCTCCTGTAGCTGGTGGAACTTACCACTGCCGACCGATTCCAGATGGCTATGCTATTGTCGGGGTGGATGAGGTTGTGAAGGAATATGAGGAAGCACAGCTTGACCATGCTACAGGTGAAGGGGAAACTCAACTCAAATTTGCAGTGAAAACAACCATTCTTTGGAAGAAGGAACACATTGTGCTTCCAAATTGGAGGTCACTGCACCCCGTCTGCTCAAGTCAGCTGAGCCGAGCCGCTTCACCATCTCTGCTTGGCAGCCATCTCCGCCCGTCACCATCTCTCAAGGCAGCCATCTCCTACGTCACCATCTCTCACAAGGCAGCCATCTCCTACCACGACCATCTCCAAGCTTCAGCCATCTCCTCGGCAGAAGCGGAAGAGCACCGCCACGAGGAGCATCAAGAGTAACGCCACAAAGAAATCCGCAGGAAACCGTGACGCCAAAGAGTTCAAAAACTACGCCGCAGCCTTCCGCCAAGCCATTGCCGGTTTTACCGTGGAATCGCAGCGACGAGGAGACCAATAGGATCTCGGGAGAACAGGTCAAGAAATTCTTTGCACCTAGACGGGCCGAGCCAAAGGAGAAAATAGATCCGGCGGTGGTGGAGAAGTTTTAAAAATCTTTTGAAACCTGAAACCCCACTTGCGGACTACGAGCGCCAGATTTTGAAGGCGGATGCAAGGCGCCGAGGGAGACTGAAAGTAGCTCGTGAGGCACCCGAAACAGTTCCCATGCTCGGAGAGCAGGAAAACCAATCATGCGCCCGCTCCAAATGTTTGACAAACGGACGCTCCTCCCGTAGATGATTACGAGGCGAGCTACAAAGAAAGGCCAATGAGATGGGGATGACTTACATTGCATACTTGAACGCGTCATGGGAGACAACTTGCCCAAATGCGATGTCAACCCCATACAGCCATGGAAGTATGGGAAGAATCTAGTCAAGAAAGAGGAGCTCAAGAATCTACCAACAAAGATGCGAAAATTGCACAAGTGGTACCTTCATTTCTGCAAGACGAGAAAAGAAGAATGGATCACGCATATAAGAGATCAGATTTTCTTGTGCGGAGACGCGATCGACTTCAACATTCAAGACTTGCATTTTCTATTCAATCGGAAGGAACTCGACAAAGCTGCCATCAGCCTTTATTGTGTGTAAGTACTATTTCGTAATTTTTATCTCAACTCATTCACTTCATTAATTGCATGTATATATATATGCTCACCATATATGTATATACTATTATGCAGGAAAAAGGTTATGGAATGCATGAAAGGAGGCCCTTTTGACATTGGGTTCGTTGACCCAAATAGAGTTCATGAAGAAGTGGTAAGAGACAAACCCGCAAACAGAAGATTACTTGCTAAAGTCTTTCTCGAGACAACAAACCAAAAGGGAAATACTATTGCCTTACAACTTCTCGTGAGTACCCTCTCTCTTGTACACATTTTGTTTCGCTTACTCGATGTTAAGTGTAATCGATGATGAGTTATGCGTCGTAGGTTCCACTTTATTCTCGCTAGTCATTCAACCCGACTCAGGAAAAGTCCTTGTCATGCACTCGTTCTGAAAAGAAAAAGAGCTATGGGCAGACTTTAGAGAGATGCTCGAGGTAATTTCAATCATATTATCGCACTAGATCGGCAACTTTCGTGACAATAAGTAATTAATTACTCCTTTATCCATTTTCTTTGTCGAGAGGGTTTGAAAATGTTCACGGGCAGGGCCGGGTGAATGGTCGGAAGAACTAAAATTTGTAGACCAAAATGTAAGTAATACTAGCTAGCTTCCAATTCCATTATATCATGCTTTATTGATTATTATTTTGATTGAACTCTCTATTCTCGTAAAGCGCGCATCAAGGACACGGCAATAACTTATGTGGGTACTATGTTTGCGAATTCATTCGCAACACGATATGTGCGAGTGCCAAGCCGCACTAGAACAACTTAGAGTAAGTAAACAAAGTCCACAACATTATTTTATTACCATTAATTGTGTTGAGTTTTATTCTTATATATATATTGGCCCATTCTTCATATATATTCAGATCGAACGGATGCGGGACCAACTCCTACCATTTGAACGCATACGAGCCATTCAAGAGGAATTGGCGGGTTCATACTTGATGAGGTCGCCACGCTCAAGGAGAACTCTTTAGATATCCACCAAAATGAACGATGACGATGTATGTGCCGATGACGATGTTTGTGTATAATAATAGTTGCTTAATTATTCATGTACTCGTATGTACCGATGACGATTCTATAAGTATACCGCTCCCGATCGATTTCCCTCGCTCCTCCGCAGTAAATACGCCTTAACGGGCAGAGAAATCTGCGGCGAGATTTCGCCATGGCAGAACTCGCCGCGGCAGAAAACGGCCTAAATCTTCGCCACAGAAGAATTTTAACACCGGTTCGAATTGAACCGGTGTTAAAGTGGGCTCGAGGCTGCAAGCACTACGGCGCCACCCTTTAACACCGGTTCGTATAGGAACCGGTGTTAAAGGGCCCTCTAACACGAACCTCAACAGCGTTGGGGAACATTAGAGGGCCCTCCCAACCGGAGTTAAAGGGGGGGCTCTGCACTAGTGAATGTGAAACTGAAAAGGTGAAGGAGAAGCTGGAGCAGATGTTAAAGGATCACAAAACATTGTTGTATCCAACTTGCGAAGATGGCCACAAAAAGCTAGGTACCACACTGGATTTGCTGCAATGGAAGGCAGAGAACGGTGTGACTGACAGCGCATTTTCAAAGTTGTTGGTAAAAATGAAGAATCTTCTTCCAAGAAATAATGAGTTGTCCGACAGTACATACCAAGCAAAGAAGGTTATATGCCCTCTAGGATTAGACGTGCAGAAGTTTGTAATTTCGGTTCTGGCCGGGTGGTTTTTGCAATTAATTGAGCAAAAAAAAAACACTAGTATCTTTTTGCTGCACAGCTCGATGTGTTGACATGCAGCTCGTTAGCCACACCCAGCATGAACTTTTTTTTTATGTTAGGTGAGCCTTGTATATATCTAGTGTATGATGCAATGAAATGCATGAGCAAAGCGGAGGTCTCGGTGCTACCTTCTGCATCGGCCTCAGCTTGTCGGCACTCCTTCAGGTGAAAAACCTAGTGCTTCGGAGGGACTTGCTCGCTGCATGCGGGGTCCGTCCCCACTAACAGCTGTTGTATTGCTCTTCTTCATTCCCGGCAAAACAACCAGGCAGGGCACGGCCCCTCTGGCCTCTGGTCTGCTCAAATCAAATGTGCCCGGTTTCCTCGTCGTCCAGGATGCACTAGCAGACTGAACCTGCATGCAGCTCGTGTTTGGTGGATTTAATAATTATTATGTATAGATATAGGTAGAGAGAAAGCAACAGAGTTTTGCAGTCTCAGATCTCCAACAGTCCATAATAAGGAACCAAAATTCAGACACGGCCAAAAAAAAAGAAAACTCAAGATATAGATATGGACATACTACGTATAGTTATTAAAGGTGCATACTAGTTAATTAAAAAATTAGTGGGCATATAGATCAGAACGCTTTGTAGTTTGTCCAGGCTATCTAGTTGGGCTAGCTCCGCCACTGCTGGCGGCCACTCGCCGTCCTTTGCACCGATCTCCAAGGTAAAGAGCTAGCGGGGGCGCGGAAGATGAGGCGTCGTGTGGCCCAAAGCAGGAGAACAGCGGCTGGCCGGTGCTTGCAGCTGGATGGCGCCATTTCTCCATCAGCACGTGTTGCAAATCATTTAATTATTATTATTTTTTGTGTGTCTGTCTCCTTGCTTGCTTGCTTGTCCAAACAGGACCACCACTCGACGACTATTCTTCCGCCGTTCTACTATAAACTGCATCCATCAGTTGAGATGTACTACTACAGGAGTCCGTCATTTTCACGACCGACCACTATTTTCAGAATACAATGCTCCTGTGTTCAGTCGGCCCAACCTTGCACATTTCTTCTTCCTTTGCAAAACAACCTGTTGCACGTACTCAGCTCTCCTAGGAGTTTTAAATGGCTGCCAAATTGCAGCACGTGTTGCAAATCACTCTTTTATTTTTTGTCTTTCAAAACAGGACAACCACTGGGGATCCGCTCGACGACTACAAACTGTGCATCGATCGGTTGAGGTGTACTTACAGGAGTCCGATCATTTTCACACCCAATATTGATTCTCTCCCCTGCGAGAGCGAGACCAACCTTGTGCGTCCACCCCGGTCTTGTTGGCACTCATCCTACCGTGCCGATATGGGGAGGGGGTCCGGCCAGCCGTGCACAGCGGCGCGACCCATTTGTCCGGCATGTGTTTGTATTTTTACAAATTTAAACACAAACTGTTCGCGATAAAAACTGGCAAAGTTCATACTTAATTTATATTCAAAATATGAAAAAACAGAATTTAAACTACTCCTAGCCCTAGCTACCGATCTTCGCGCGCCGGCGCCGCCTCGTCCATCTACGGGTCGAGGTCGATTTACTCCGGCGACGTCCAAAGGTTGGGCGGTGGCAGGGCCGGTGCGGGAGCGGGCGCAGGTGGATTGATCACCTGCCCAGGCCACGGCGCCCAATCGTGTTGGAGGTGCGTCAGCTCCATCCCCACCTCCGCCGTGATCGCTGACGTCCATCCCGGCGGCGGCAGCGGTGGAGGCAGCTGGGCGTTCGCCTGCGTCACCATGCCGATGAGCTGAACGGCTTCCTTGAAGCTGACCGACTGGGCTTCCTCCTCCCGCACGCTGGCCGCAATGGCTTGCTCGGTGAAGGCGTCCTCGTCGTAGCCCCGCGCAGCACCTCGCGGTACTCCGGGGGCAGGTTCGCGGCGACGTCGTCCACCGCCTCCTGCTTTGACGATGATGTCGTCGTTCTCCTCCTTGTTGTTGTCATCCTTGCTGTCGAGCTCGCGTCGGAGTGGTTAACGGCGCCCTCGTCGTCCGAGTCGGTGTCGGGGTAGACCTCCCCCGACACCAGGTCACGGCGGGTGGTGTGCGCGCCGCACCTTGTGCTCCCACTCGAGGAACTCGACCCAGTATGCCTCGGATTGGTAGCCAGCATCCCACCGTTGGCCGGTGGGAGGCTCCTGATCCGGCGGCGGATCTCCTCCTCCGGCCTTTTGCCCGCCTTTGGGCACGGGCGGCACCGGGACACAGTCCCGGTTGAGGTGCCAGCCGGTGGGAAGGGAAACATCCGTGTGCTTGATGTTGTGCCCCTCCCTCCAGCGGCGTGATGGAGCTTGACGTGGAGGAAAGGTAAAAGGCCAAATCCTCCCCGGCAACGGCGCCAGAAAAGAGCTTGATGTCTACGCACTTCTATTCTTGTAGACAGTTGTTGGGCCTCCAAGTGCAGAGGTTTGTAGAACAATAGCAAGTTTCCCTTAAGTGGATCACCCAAGGTTTATCGAACTCAGGGAGGAAGTGGTCAAAGGTATTCCCTCTCAAGCAACCCTGAAATCAAGATACAAGAAGTCTCTTGTGTCCCCAACACACCCAATACACTTGTCAGGTGTATAGGTGCACTAGTTCGGCGAAGAGATAGTGAAATACAAGTGGTAGCGGTGCCAGAAAATAGCTGATGGCATGGAGAAGACTGGAAGCAAGCAAACATGCAACATATCTAGATGCAAACGGTGTTTCAATGCTTAGAAACAAGGCCTAGGGATCATACTTTCACTAGTGAACGCTCTCTCATATAAATATCCTCTGTTCATGATACTACTCTTAACTACTCTCCGGTCGGACACTCTAATCCATGGTAGGACTATAACAGCACACCTCAAAGTCTGCCTTCCCCAAGCTAGATAACCCCACACTGTCACCTTGAGCGCTAGATGGTTCCAACAAACACCATAATTTCATAGACATCCAACTCCAAATATAACTCATAACAAATATTCAATCTAGCCAAAGTGCCACACACGGTATGCCGGCTGTCACTTTCACACACGTGGGGAAAACATAGATCTATTAAAGCACAAAGAGTATTTAGGTAGACTCAAGCCTAAGTGCCACCATGGCGTGCACGCTGTCACTTTCACACACATGGGGAGAGCAGAGATCTAATGAAGCACTTGAGTAGCAAGTTAGATCTACTTGATTACAAAGCACATGACTACAACAAGATCATGCATAGAGAGAGAGATGAACACATAGCTACCGGTAGAGCCCTTAGCCTCGAGGAAGAACTACTCCCTCCTCATCATGGGAATCATCAACGATGATGGAGATGGTGGTGGAGATAGATGGAGATGGCTCCTGGGGCACTTCCCCATCCCGGCAGGGTGCCGAAACAGAGACTTTCTGTTCCCCGAATCTCCCCTTCGATGGTGGCGGCGCTACAGAGGTTTTCGTGGATTTCTTCTCGATGATTTAGGGTTTTTGGATCGGGGGTTTCTTATAGGCGAAGGAGGAAAGGTCGGTGGGGCTCCAGGGGTCCCACACCCCCTGTGAGCGCGACCTAGGGTGGGCCCATGCCCACCTAGGGTGTGGCCCCTCTCCGGCTCTTCTTCGTAGTTCCGTGTTGCTCCGGAAAAAATAATGACTTTGGCTTTTGTCCCGTACAATTCCGAGAATATTGATTTTCTGCTTTTTTGGAACCAAAAACAGAAGAAAACATGCAACTGACGCTGTGACATCTTCTTAATAGGTTAGTTCTAGAAAAGATATAAAAACACCTCAAAGTGTAGACAAAACAAAGCAAAGTAGATACAAAACAAGCATGGAGCATCAAAAGTTATAGATACGTTTCTGTCGTATCAAGCATCCCAGAGCTTAACTCCTGGTCGTCCTCGAGTAGGTAAGTGATAAAAAGGATAATTTTTAAGGTGACATGCACGATCAAAATCAAGATCAAACCATTTGAAAGTATTGAAAGCTGGGATCAAAGAACTCTAAACATGTGCATGAAAGATGGAGTTCTAACAATAGGACAAAGTAACTATGCAATGCAACATGAAAGGCTACAAACAAAGATCATGAATAACATGCATTGAAAAACGTTTGTTTGTTTCATATACAGAAAACATAGCATAGTGTCAATCAGCTTGTCCCTCATAGAGTAGCAAATAGATGCATATGACACCTTCAAAGTTCACAAGGGTGACTAGAAACAAATAGCACAAGAACAAGTAATATCACAATATGCATCAATCAATAAGTTTTGGGACACTGCACAGAATGACAACTATGCTCTCTTAATGGTGCCTAAAGGTAGAAGATGGAGACTCAGTAGTGGTGGAAAAAAGGCCTTTTTGTAAAGGAAGCAGGTATTTCAAGTTTCAAAAAAAGCTTCCAAAAATTATGGTACTTGTTAGCTTTCAGCCCTTATTGCCCCTATCATAAGCATCTTGAAGTGGTTAAGGTTAAAGTGGCAAAGCTGGAGTATATGCTTGACGAAGTATAATTTGACAATCTCAAGTCCCTTGAATAAGAGGGCCACACCTCATGCATACTCAACCTTGGATCCAGGCAAGTTCTTGTCATTGTAAGTATTTGCATATCATTGAGAACCGCCAACGGGGTACCCCTTGCACATGGTACAAGAGCTTTCCCATAACCAAAATGACAAGGCAAGCAGACAATGAGCATCTCAGTAATATTTTTATTTACCATATGCATAGCTTTTTATTGAGGATGCTTCATAGATAGCTCACTATGGTGATGCTGCAAGTTTCCACCATGATTAGACATGGATTAGACTAGCGGCCCAGGCGTTTCTCTAACACAAAATACAAACTCCATGGACTTACAAGTTCCCTCTTTATTTCACACCGGTGACATCCATAGACAAAAGAGCATAATATCAACTGAGTACAAAGTACAAGTCTAATATTGAAAACGTTCCCCATGACAACATGGTTCTGCTAATTCCAACGTATAAGTGCAAGCATATACAACATAGACAACACAATGGTTCAAGTTTATTAGGGGAAAAGAATATAAAGTGTGCCATCAAGTTTGTTAGGGCTTTAATCACTAAGTTTTCACATAACAAAATAGTTTTTAATTGGAAGATAGATGAAAACAAGAATATACTTGGAATGGTGTAACACACCATGCATAGAAATTTATAGTGGACACTTTGGAATAACTTGGTTTCTTGGGAGTTGGAAGCATGAGTAGGGATTAATCATACAAGTGGAGGCTAGCAAAAGACTGGGAGCAACCAACTAAGAGATCAATAATGGCCATAATCATGCAGAGCGACAAAACATTACTAATAGAAGCATAGAGTGGTACTACAAGTCAAGGACTAAATGATCATAGAGGCTATGGTGACTTGTTCATAGTCATAACATGGTGTGATCATGTGTCAAGTCAAGCCAAAAAAAGCATCAAAGAAGAATATCATAATACTATGCTTTTGTATGCTAAAACAACGCATAATTTCTTCAAGGAACACTAAGTAATCCCAATTGTTTGGAACAATACATGGTACAACAATAATCACTAAGCATAATGCTAAACAACACCTAGCATGTCATGCTAAAGTCAAAGTCTAAGTCAATGCAAGCTCCTCTTGCACTTCAAGCAAGAACTTACTACTCCTTTCCAACACCAAGCAAATTTATTTGCAAAATAACACAGCGAGAACGGGGGTCCAAACTACTTTATTCAAGCAAACTAAACAACCTAAGCAAAGCAAACGAAAACTAAGACGCTCCAAGAACAACACAACTGTGCATGAAACAATAAAAACGAAGTGTCTAGATAGTCCTGAGCTGTTTATTGATGAAGAAGGGGATGCCTTGGGCATCCCCAAGCTTTGACGCTTGTACCTCTTGAATGTTTCTTGGGGTGACACGGGGTGGCATCCCTAAGCTTGTGCTTTTGTCCGTTCTTCATCTCATCACATCATTCTTTCTCTACACTATCACCTTGAGCGCTAGATGGTTCCAACAAACACCATAATTTTATAGAGACATCCAGCTCCAAATATAAATTATAACAAATATTCAATCTAGCCAAAGTGCCACACACGGTATGCCTGCTATCACTTTCACACACGTGGGGAGAAGCATAGATCTATTAAAGCACAGAGAGTATTTATGTAGACTCAAGCCTAAGTGCCACCATGGCGTGCACGCTGTCACTTTCACACACATGGGGAGAGCAGAGATCTAATGAAGCACTTGAGTAGCAAGGTAGATCTACTTGATTACAAAGCTCATGACCACAACAAGATCATGCATAGAGAGAGAGATGAACACATAGCTACCGGTAGAGCCCTTAGCCTCGAGAAAGAACTACTCCCTCCTCATCATGGGAATCAACAACGGTGATGGAGATGGTGGTGGAGATCGATGGAGATGGCTCCGGGGGCACTTCCCCGTCCTGGCAGGGTGCCGGAACAAAGACTTTCTGTTCCTCGAATCTCGCCTTCAGTGGCGGCGGCGCTACAGAGGTTTTCGTGAATTTCTTCTAGATGATTTAGGGTTTTTGGGCAGGGGCTTGTTATAGGCGAAGGAGGCAAGGTCGGTGGAGGTCCAGGGGGCCCACACCCCCTGTGGGCGCGACCTAGGGTGGGACCGTGCCCACCTAGGGGGTGTCCACCCTGTGGCCCCCCTCCGGCTCTACTTCGTGGTTCCGTGTTGCTCCGGGAAAAATAATGACTTTGGCTTTTGTCCCGTCTAATTCCGAGAATATTGATTTTCTGCCTTCTTGGAACAAAAAAAGAAGAAAACAGGCAACTGACACTATGACATCTTGTTAATAGGTTAGTTCAGAAAAGATATAAAAACACCTCAAAGTGTAGACAAAACAAAGCAAAGTAGATACAAAACAAGCATGGATCATCAAAAATTATAGATACGTTTCTGACGTATCACGGCGCTCAAACTCCGTGACACGGAAGTACTTTCGTGTGCGGCACTCCCGCGGTGGCAGGGCATCCCTCGCGGGGCGGCCCCGGAAATCCTCCGGCCGCGGCGGAGGCGGCAGGGATGTGTCGCGGAAGAAGGTCGGCAGCCAGGAGCGCTGGCTGCTAGAGCCAGACGCCTCATGGTCGTTCTTGCCCCTCCCCTTCTTCAGCCAGGACGGCGTCTTCATCATTGGCGGTGGTGCCAGCGACGACTAGGGTTTGCGATGGCGAGAGGTGAGTAGTGCAGCACCGACGAGCGCAAGGTTAAATAACCCATTCGTCCACGAACGCGCGTAGCTTCCTGCTCCTTCACCATCAATGCCGGCGCGGGAGCGCATGCGGCGTCCGGTCAGTCAGCGTGTCGTCTCGTCGCTATTGATGGCACAGGCTACCGCCGGTCAGCCTTCCGTCAGCGTCTCTGAATCGCTGCCGCGGTTGCATCTGAGTCAACGCCGCTGGCCACGTATGAATCAATGTCGTGGGTCGTGGTGGCTAACGGGTGGGCCAGGGGCACGCGCGGGCAGGACACCCTCGCTGTCCGCGCACGTTCAGACCGACGCAACCGAGACCAGATTAGATGCCAGATGAGTCAAGTCGAATGCGTTTGTCTGGAAGGTCAAACCGTTGGGACGCTACACACGCCCGAGGCATCTGCGTGAATAAGTTCGGACACGCTCGGACGAGATGCGTTGTCCTGATGAAGATGCCCTTAGACTACTCACAATGGAGAGTAACATAGAGTAGTATCATGCATATGATACTAGTCTATGTTACTACCAAAATAGTGGGTAGTATCATAGATGTGATAACATATAGAATTACATTTATTACTATGTAGGATTTATTGTAGTACTTCAACTTTGTGGTCTAGTTGTGGCATGTACTAATGTGAAAGTTTATTTGAACATAGATAAATTAACATACATACTCAATAAGACTCGGAAATAGGCTGTCATAAAAGATTCTTTATATTACATAATTTAAGACTCGGGAATAGGCTGTCATGGCCCAATTTTTTTCCAGATATGCTCAATCAAATCGGTCTTTAGAGCTCTATGAGTTGGACGATTACGAATTCTAGCATCTCTTTCAAGTACATCGGCAAATCCTGGAATGTCACCATGAGTAAATACCGATGGAAGGACAATCGATGAGCCTGCTTCCTCATTCAAATCAAGAATATTGGACGCCTCTTCTTTTTCATCATCGACTATCATGTTGTGTAGAATGATGCAAGCTAACATAATATGATGGATATCACCCCTATCATATAAACGTGCTGGTTGCCGTAAAATGGACCATCGGGCCTGGAGCACCCCAAATGCACGTTCCACATCCTTCCTTGCCCCTTCTTGATGTTGAGCAAACAACTTGTGCTTTGGTGTTTGAGCCATCGGTATGGATTTTATGAATGCTGCCCACTCGGGGTATATTCCATCTACAAGGTAATAACCTAGTTGGTATTGCTTCTCGTTGACGGTATAGTTCACTTTAGGTGCTTGCCCTTTTAGTTGCTCAACAAACAATGGCGATTGATTAAGCACGTTGATGTCGTTGTTGGATCCGGCAAGACCAAAAAAAGCATGCCATATCCAAAGATCTTGAGAAGCAACCGCCTCCAAAATAAGAGTTGGAGCACCTTTAAACCCGTTGGTGAATTGTCCCCTCCATGACAAGGGACATTTCTCCCATCGCCAGTGCATACATTCAAGGCTTCCTAACATCCCAGGAAACCCACGACTCTCTCCAACATCAAGTAAGTGCTGCACATCGTCGACATTGGGTCGTCGCAAATAATCATCACCGAATATATGAATCACCCCTTCGACAAACAATTTTAAGCACTTAACTGAAGTGGACTCAGCGATCTTGAGATACTCATCGAGTGCATCCGCTGGAGTACCATACGCCAATTGCCGAATAGCTGATGTACATTTCTGCAACGAAGAGAGCCCATCGCGGTCAAGAGCATCTTTCCTTTGTGTGAACTCCGGATACCACTCTCCTAATGCATGCACGATGCGCTCGAAGAGGGGTTTTCTCATCCGAAATCTTCTACGAAAAACTTTATCGGGGTAGAGAGGATTATCACAGAAATAATCTCGTACCAGCTGTGCAGCGGCTGCTTCACGTGGTCTGTCCAGAAAGCCCTCGAACCACTTCTTGTTTATCTTGCTTCATCTTCCAGACTTTCCTTCACTTCTACAGCGATCTCCTTGGCAAACGAGGCTAGCATGTCCTTCTCGACAAGGTAGTCATCTAGCGTGTACAGGGAAGAAGGATCAATGGTGTTTGCTTCAGCGTCCATGCCATCTTCTTCCCCATCCGGATCATCAGTATGTGGATTGCTGGACATCTTTTGGGAGAAGGAAAGAAGTGGATCACCGTGAAGGAGTGAGAATAGTGTAGGCTTGTATATATAACATCAAACCAGAAAATGAAACGGTTGAGCTTGCACACAATTAACATCTAGAAGGAAACTGACAAGCACGAAACAATCAATTAACATCTAGCCATCACGTTCACAAAACTGAAAATACACCGGACCATCGGTTCACGAACTAAAAGACACCAAACCATCAGGTTTACACGAAACCAATTACGTTCACACAGCTAAAACCTAAAAAACTAACGGCCGAGATAGCAAATGTTACACATCCGAATCGAATCATGTCCACATAGCTGAAATGAATCATGCGAAGTTATTCCTCTCGATCACCTAGTCAAACATGACAACTAAAATTTGTCACCACTCTGTAAGAAGCTTCAGTAAGTAATGTGCACAAAAAATGGATATTTCTGAATTTATAATATACCTGAATTTTCTTCAGAAAATAGCATGGACTCCATACACTTCAAAGCTTTCGCCCACCCAGCTTTTGCAGAATCATCCATACGAGATGTGTCAGCTAAGAGAAGATTTTGATAAACATTCAACATTTTTGTCTTGTTGGTGATTTTTGCAGTTTCAAGCTGTCGATTAGAAAGAAACACCTGGGTCTCCATCACCTTCTGGCGTTCCTCCGTAGACTGATTGTTAACCTCAATGAAGTTGTCTAATTTCTCACCTAACTCGTGAGAGACTTCTCTGGCCTTTCCTTTACTAGCACGTTCCGCTTTAGCCTTGTCACGACCAGCTTGTGGCCGCTTCTCACGTTCCAAGTGAAAAACATTTGATGTGAGGTTGATCCCCTCGGAGGGACTCTTCCCTTCTTTTGCTGTCATTCTATTGTAACATGCCAACCATTTTCCATCATCCCTGAGTTTTATCTACATTGTGAAATGTTGGAACGGATGCCCATAGTTGGCTTCATACTTCTCCAAGGCCTTTGTCTCCAGGTCTACGGTACTGTAACCACTATGATACACACCATTCACAGCAGTCCACTCACCATGGAAAGCGGTGAGCCTTTTCTTGGTCCGTTGCCACTCTTGCTTCAATTGATTGCGATCTCTCTTTCGGTTACTTGGTGTGGTACTGTTGTATAGAGCAGCAATTTCATCCCAAAACTTTTCACCCTTCTTACCATTCCCTTCAATGGGATCAACTGAACACTCCAACCAAGAGTTTGCCTAGATTGTGAACATTTAATCTAGATGAGCCAACAAGCTAAAATAATTTAAATACCAATAAAAAGGATTTGGGCAAGAATAACATTACCAATCGAACATGTTCTTCAGGTGTATAGGACAGGCGTTGTGCGGTCCTTTTGCTCGGTTCTTCGTCATCAATATTGATAGTATTCCTTTTCCTTTTGGAAGAAGTTGAATTCGCTTTGCCAGGAGCAGACTGAGATGCAGCTTTAGGGTGCGGTGGTGGTGGTGGTGGTCGTGTTGAAAAGGAATCATATGGAGAAGTACCAACGAAGTGCAAATTATCCATCCTTTGGTTTCCTTGTTCATGATGATGCATTGGCGGCGGCTGGAAACTATACATATGCATTGGCGGAATTTGTCCGAAACTAAGCAAACCTTCAGGTGCAGAGGTATATGCTGGCCTCCTGTTACAAGTATCATATTTCATGAGTGAAGCATCTGATATTTAAATTACTGTATGCATATCATGACAATCTGAAAGCAAATTATAGCATCACATTGTCAGGTTAATTGTGAAACTACTACTGTTTAGCATGATAAGACCGAAGACAACCTACGTGACTCAAGATTCAACATGCAGTTTCGCTAATTCTTGGATGGATATAGGAATAAAAAGTAGCATCTAGCAAAACAGGTAAACATACCATTGATTCACACAGGGGATGGTGGATGAGCTTGTTGGGAAGCCGGGGTACAAGTGAGGCAGCGTTGAGGGTTCAGGGAGGACCTCGTTGAGGCGCCGCTGCGGTAGAAGTGCGGCGGTGGAGAGGGATTGTCGCAGGAGACCGTTTGGACGCCGGGGAACTGCTTGATGGCGGATAGTCAAGGCGGACTAAATCGGGGTCATTCGCGATGGATCTCGCCATGATCATGGGTCACCGCTGGCCGACACCGCCGTCAACAGCAGGACGGAGAAGAAGCGATGGATGCAGCGAGGCAGGAGTTGGAGGCGGCAGAGTGCGAGCGAGAGCTTGAGGCGCTGGGCGGAGTAGGAGAGTAGGAGGCGGCAGATCAAGAGCGAGAGGGCGGGAGCGGGAGGGCGGAGGGCGGGAGCCGGAATTGGAGGCGCGCTGGGCGGGAGATGGAGGCGCGCTCGGCGGGAGCACCAGGCGGAGGAGGAAGGGAAAGGTGGGGGGATTGGGGACGATGCGGTGTCACACGGGATCGTTTTCTTCTAAAAAAATCTCGATATGTACGCTTTTTTTTTTGAACAGAAAAGAGCCCGAAGGCCCTAGAAGCTGCTGAATTATACTGGAGGTGGGTTACAAATTACAAAGATCACCCTAGCAATTGTGCAACTAGCAGATAAGGGAGCCCCTTTTACAGAATAGACCCTAGAACTAAAAATAAAAAAGCAATCAAGTCCTGGGTCTTCTCCACCGCGATATCTGGACCTCACCACCCGGGCATCGCCGCCGCCGCCGGGGAACATGCCACTTGGGGCGCCGCCAATGATGGATCCCGAGCTGAGGCCGTCGAAATTCTTCCCAATAGGCACTTGCGCGCTCACTTGCATCGCCATGGCCTTGCGGAAGTGAAGAAGCTCAAGGTCATCAACGCACCTGAGCACAAGACGGCTTCTCTGGCCGTGGATAGCTTCGGCATCTCCGCCGTCGCTTGGATAGCTCCTGATCTGCAGCTTCGCGAACCGGGTGCCTAGCAGGACCCCCCACCACACTCCAACAACCTCCATGGTGGCTAGAGCAAGCAGAGGGAAGCCCTGTTCAGCACCAAGAACAGCGCCCTTCAACACTAGCAGAGTGCTTGGAGCCGCCTTGTTCTCACTCGCCTCCTCGCCACCACGGCCGGCCAGGGAGAGAGGAACAACAGCAAACGCCTTGCCGCACTCCCCCTCCTCCTCGCCGCCACGGCCGGCCAGGAGAGGAAACGCAGCAACACCACTCCGCAAGAGAGAAAGGCTCCTAAAGGACCCTTTATTGAAGGAGACGCTAGCCTCCTCACCGCTCGTCACCTTCGGCTCCGTCCACCGGAGCACCGTGACCAGCAGCAGAGACGCCAGCAAGGGCAGGATCTTGGGCCAGGGATCTTGCCACAACCTCCCGGCATAACGCCAACCCACGGCATACAGCCGCGAAACCCTACGACTCCTACAGCTACTCCTAGATCCGGCGCTCCCTTTTGTCCATCTCCAGCCGGCTAATCCGGCGGAGAGGACGCAGGGGCAGCCCGGCCGGCGGCGGCGGTGGACTCTCAAGGGAAGAAAGAAAGGGAACGAGAGGGAGGGTGGTAGAGTGTCCAATCCTCGATATGTACGCTATGATACCGTATTCACCTTTGTTACTCCAATCTTCTCTCTCTTTCATAATTACCTGCCACATCAGATTTTGGGCCCACCTGGATTGCATGATACCGTTTAAGTTACCAGCGTTGGGGCTAGTCTTAAACATCCCTTGTCTTAAAAAATATAGTTAAACACCCATATATAAAACAATTTGCGGATGCCGCTGTGAAAACATGCATGCGTATGGAAAATCTCACCAAAGAGGCGCCATACCATGGAGCCAAGTCGCGAGTCCTTCTCTAGACACTATGCACGGTATAACGTGTTAATAGCATGCTATAATTAAAAATAATGTTTTTAAAATAACCTAAAAATAAAGGATTTCAGAAAGAATAAGATATATGATGAAACAAATAAATGTCTTAGCACAATTATTAATCTTTAACAATTAAGTTTTAAATTATATGTTCGCTTACTCTGCTCACTTATTTTAGACCCACCGACGAAACAAATAGCGTACAATTTCTGAAATAGCGCTAATGATATGATGTTTTTGCGGCAAGCTCTTTAGAAAATGGCGCCATAGCAAAAACAAATTGTGAAAATATAGCGTGGACTCTCCAAATACGCTATAGCGCGCTATTTTTTCTATGATGTTTTCCATTTATCTTGTAGTTGCTTTGCCTACTCAGCTCTTCATGGTAGTGAACAATAGACACGTACTCAGCTCTCCTAGGAGGTTTAAATGGTTGCAAAATTTTCTATGAAATGCAGTGTAATGGAATCCTTATGAAAAAAATCCTATACTAATCCTAAAACGAATATACGAAAACCCTTTGAATCAAAACAATACTATTCCTAAAGAATTCCTATATTGAATCAAAAGGCCCGTGTAAATTTCAGCTCGTGTGGCGATGACCGATAGAGATGTGTAGCATTGATGGCCACCGTGGGATTAAGGGTTGTCGTTGGTGTGAAAAAACAACAACATATTTGACCTCTTTTGAAAGCTTGCCACAATGGATGGTTACGACGGGTGAGTCTCCTCGGCGTATAGCATTGGGTTTGTAACCGTTGTGACCTAGTATGCCGCCTTGGGTTGCTCACAACCGTGTCCGTCAGGCAAAAAGATCATGTCCATCTGGGCCTATTAGTTCTTGTAGGAACTCAGCTCATAACACACTTGTTTGTCCTGTGATTGCTGCAATCGACTTGATTCGGCATCTAGGCTTTGTAATTCACGATGTACAATGTTTTTTGGCTGCAATATACTCGCTCCGTTTAGAAACAAGGGTGCTTCTGCACCCTTTCTCGTTCAAAAAAAAATGCCGCCTTGGGATGGGTGGGACTAGATTTCATTCATTGTGGTTTGAGTTTGTAATTTTGGTTTTGGCGGGGTGGTTTTATGCAATTAAGTGAGCAAAAAGAAAACTGCCCTTTTGCTGCACAGCTCGATCTGTTGAGCTGCAGGCCGCGTTAGCCACGGCTGCATGGCCTTGTCTAGCGCACAACTGGCTTTAACTTTATGTTAGGTAAAGCTTGTATCTAGCTTATGATGCAACGAAATGCAGGAGCAAGCAGAGGTCATCAGTGCTACCTTCTGCATCCGCCTCAGCTTGTCGGCACTCCTTGAGGTGAAAAACCAGCAGGTAATGGTGCGGAGGGACTAACACAGCTTCTTCTTCCCGGCAAATCACTCTTTAGTTTTTGAGGTAGTAAAGAGCTAGCGGGGGTGTAAGAAGGAGAACAGCGGCCGGCGCAGCTGGTCGTCATTTCTTTTTCATCAGCACGTGTTGCAAATCACTCTTTAGTTTTTGTGTGTCTGTCTGCTTGCTTGTCCAAACAGGACCACCACTGAGGATCCCCTCGACGACTATTCTTCCGCCGTACTACTACGAACTGCATCGATCGGTTGAGATGTACTACACGAGTTCGTCGTTTTCACGATCGACCACTATTTCATTCTCCCCTCCTACCTTATGCGTCCACCACTCGTCTACTCATCTACTGTATTTTTTAAAATAAGAGTACACTAATATCATAGGGATATCAATTACATATGACCTCTGCAACAATGAATATCCTAACAACTTCACGAATACACATAGCCTAGAAAAAAAAATTACAAAAAAAATCCCACTACACCACTCGATGCCATTTCTCGATCACCACGTGTTGCGAATCATTTATTACGTATTTTCTGTCTGTCTGTCTGTCTGCTTGCTTGTCCAAACCGGACCACCACTCGACGACTATTCTTCTGCCGTACTACAAACTGCATCGATCAGTTGAGATGTACAGGAGTCCGTCATTTTCACTATTGATTCTCCTCCTACCGTGTGCGTCCACTCCGCTTGGTGGCACTCATCTAGTGTATATCAGAAACAATACTCCTGTGTTCAGTCGGCCCAAACCTTGTACCTTTTCTTCTTCCCGGCAATACAACCAGTCACGTGCTCAGCTCTCCTAGCTAGGAGGTTTAAATGGTTGCAAAAGAAATTATGAAATGCAATGTGATGGAATGAATTGTCAACCTTCATGCACTAACCAACGCAACCAAAAGTCCGAACTGATGGAAAGGGCTAGTGCAATCCACTTATACACTTCAACATTCCCTCTCACGTGTGACGGAGAGAAGTCAGCACGTGCAACCGGAAGAGAGCAACGACGCGCGAAACTCACGTATGACTCAAGAGGCCTATACGTGGACACAGAGGGCAACATCAATTTTAAAATAAATTGCAAAAGCTAGGACTCAAACTCGAGACCTTAGGCTCTGATACCATGTCAAGCTTCATGCACTAGCCAACGCAACCAAAAGACCGAACTGATGGAAAGGGCTAGTGCAATCCACTTATACACTTCAACATGAATAATCCTTATGAAAAAAACGATCCTACAAATAAAACAACTCGCATAGTAAAAATAGTGATCCAATTTTTTTTATGAAAACCATTTGTATCAAAACAATACTGATCCTAAAGAATCCCAATAAAAACCTGCTATTGAATCAAAAGGCCCGTGCTAATTTCTGCCGGTGCAGCGATGACCGATGGAGATGTGTAGCATCCATGGCCGGTGTGGGATGAAGGGTTGCCGTTGGTGTGAAAAAAATGACGTAGTAGTTGACCTCCTTTCGAAAGCTTTGCACAAAATAATTCTATTTTTAGAAAAAAAATAGTAGAAGTAACTGTTTTCATAACGTCCAACTAAAGAATAATGTGCTATAACTATGTAACACGGTGGGTTATGTCTCGGTTCAGGAGTCTTGCCATATTGCCTTGGGCCAAAAGGCAATGCCCACGCATTGGCTTTATGCATTAATAACATAACACCCAAGTGTTGGACGTTATGAAAATAGGTTAGATTAAGGACAATATCGGAATGGGCCGTGTTGAACTTCCAACAACATATCAAATTTCTCAATTTCAATTTCAAGGCATTGGCTTTTCAGGATCTTAGATTGGGTATTTCCTTGTATCAGTTTACCTCAACAAGGTGATGTCAGAGTTGTTATGTGCAGGAGACGGGCGATAGCGATGTAGATAACGTCATTCGCGAGGTGGCTTCACTTGGTTGAACACTTGCTACTTGCACACTTGTTACTACGTCACCGGCGCACGCCTTTTTGGCGCTTCTCTCTTCGTCGCGGCAAAATTCACCAAAGCCGAAGCGGAACCTTCGACGTGCACGTCGTCTATTGGGTACCCGTGGCTTTATTGAATTGTTGTGGTGATCAACATGCTGATGATTTCCTGTAGTGAAATCAGAGCCATCAGATGTTTCTCAAGATGATGATAAGGCTTATTATGGACGGTTACGACGGGTGAATCTTCTCGATGCAGAGCACTGGATTTGTAACTTTGTGACCTAGTATGCCGCCTAGGCTTGGGTGGGACTAGCTTTCACTCATTGTGAGTGATTTTGTAATTTCGGTTTTGGCCTGGTGGATTTTGCAATTAAATAAGGAAAAATACTACTTTCTCCTGTTCATATTAATTACTTGTCGTAGAGATGGATGTATGTAGACATGTTTTCATTTTAGATACAGTCAGTACAGTGACAATTAATATGGACTTAAGGAAGTATCTTTTTGCTGACCAGCTCAAAGCCACACCTAATGATCTTTTCTTAATGAGACACTAGCGCACAACAGGCTTTATGTTAGGTGAGCCTTGTATCTAGCGTCGTATGATGCATTGAAATGCAGGAGCAAGCGGAGGGCGGTGCTACCTTCTGCATCGATCGGCCTCGCTTGTCGGCACTCATTCAGGTGAAAAACCAGGTAAATGATGCTGCAGAGGGTCCCATCCCACTAACAGTGGCTGTATTGCTTCTTCCCGGCAAAACAACCAGGCAGTGCACGGCCCCTCTCCCTCTGGTCTGCTCAAATCAAATGTGCCCAGTTTCCTCGTCCAGGATGCACTAGCAGACTGAACCTGCAGCTCGTGTTTGGTGGATTTAATTATTATGTATAGGTATAGCACACATAAATACTTAGGGCATCACCTATGTTTGTTGCCAAACCAAATCACAAGCTGGGACCCACTGGGTAGTCTTAGGCAAAGGGAGTATTTTACTATGTATGTTACATAAGCATACCTTAAGATGGACTCCACATGTCAAAAAAAGTAGTCAAAAAGTGAACCTTATAGTCAATAGTAGATAGGGCAGCTCTAAGAGAAGTATTTATATATTCCTTATGGTAGTCCACAAGCTTGTAGGTTACTCACAAGGTTTTGAGCTTGTGAATAGCTTGTAGATATGTTTCACTATATATGTAAAAGTCCATAAGATGCACCTTTTGCTTGTAGACATCCTTATGGACAACATAGTGAATGCCCTTATGGTGGATGGAGGTAGGTACAGGAAAGCAACAGAGTTCTGCGGTCTCAGATCTCCAATCAGTCAATAATGGCATCTTTATTGGCGAGACGCAAACGAACGACCTAAACAGTTTGATTTTATTCGAGTCACTGACGCATTTGGGTCGTGGTTCGGCCTATCCGTCCAGCCGCGCACAACAGCAAAACTTATGGTGGATGGATTTGCGTAGATGGTAGGTAGGTACAGGGAAAGCAACAGAGTTTTGCAGTCTCAGATTTCCAAGCAGTCAATAAGGGCATCTTTACCGGCGAGACGCAAACGGACGACCTTTTATTCGAGTCGTCGACGCATTTGGGTCGTGGTTCGGCCTATCCGTCCAGCCGCGCACAACAGCAAAACTTATGGTGGATGGATTTGCGTAGATGGTAGGTAGGTACAGGGAAAGCAACGGAGTTTTGCAGTCTCAGATCTCCAAGCAGTTAATAAGGCATCTCTACCGGGGAGACGCAAATGGATGACCTAAACGGTTCGATTCTATTCGAGTCACCGACGCATTTGGGTCGTGGTTCGGCCTATCCGTCTAGCCGCGCACAACAGCAAAACTTATGGTGGATGGATTTTTTTTTGAATTTATATATTATATATATGAAGGTAGATAAATCCTCTACCTTATATGTTACAACAGGGTTGCAACGATGGTGCTGACGAATTTACAAACCGGTTAAGTCCGATGGTGGAAAAAGAAAAGAAACGAAAAAATAAGCAGGCCTAAACGACAGCCTCTTAGCTACCCTGGATCCAATAGCTTGTCAACCCAATGCATCAGCTTAGGTTTCAACTTAGGCTCCCTAAATGCCCAGAGGGTAAGTTCATCTGCTATGTTCGTGAGTAGTGGCATCCTTGCAATATGTTTGTTATTGAACACTCTGTTATTTCGAGCTTTCCATAGATGTAGTAGACATGCGGCTGTGCAGATTGGCCATGTGTCACTAGGGACATATTGAACCAGTGTTTTCAGATCATTTTCCCTTGTTGTTTGCATCACCCCTAGTTTGTCCCAGACCCAATATGCTTGTCGGCAATGCAGTGTGAGTGTTCCACTGATTCAACAGCTAGGCATTGATCACATCCAGCATCTGAGCACCATTTCTTGACTACCATATTATCCTTCGTGTTTAGCCTCCCTTTGAATGCAAGCCAAAGAAAGATCCTGTGTCTGTGTGGGATGATCTTGCGCCATACCCATCTGGTGCCCAAACAAGCCCTCTGTCGCTAAAGAGGTTGTAGAAATCTTTTGTCGTAGGTATTTTCCCAGTTGTAACCAAAAGCCGATCATCCTGAATGTTGGTTCCTGGTGAGCCGATGTTATTCAGTGCTTGTAGTAACAAGTGGAGATGAAGCTGAGCAGTGTGGGACAGTGGGTTGTGCAGTTGCAGATTCCATATTCCATCCGGTCGCTGTGACTGAATGGTGCGGCAAGGGTCAATTGCAAAGGAGTATAAAACTAGCAGCTGATGACACAGACGTCCCAGGTTGATCCAATTGTCATGCTAGAAAGCGGTTCTGTCACCCAATGTTATTTTACAGAAAGTCGCATTCTGCACCGTGGGGATGAGTGCAACAATGGATTTCCAAAACGGAGTGTCGGTGTGCAGTGGCGTCTGGGGAATGTCGTTAGATAAATACCAGTCCGCAAGCCATGAGAAACATGGGCCTGTTCCCGAAGATATAAGTTTGGCGGCGAAGTTGGCCATGAGTGCACGGTTGTGGGTGCGCATGTTTCGTATACCAAGCCCTCCTTGACTTTTCGGCATCGTAACCACCTCCCAAGCGACGAGACAGTGTCCACCAAGGCATTCTCCTTTGTTCTTCCATAAAAACCCGCGGCGAAGCTTGTCAACAACGTCAATACTTCCCTGATCCCACTCGATGCAAGCCATGAAAAAATTTGGTATAGCCGAAAGAACCGAGTTGACCATCAGAACTCTGCCTCCAGTGCTCATCAGTCTAGGCATCCAGCCGAAAAAATTTGGTGGGTGGATTTGCGTAGATGGTACGTAGGTACAGGGAAAGCAACAGAGTTTTGCAGTCTCAGATCTCCAAGCAGTTAATAAAGGCATCTCTACCGGGGAGACGCAAACGGATGACCTAAACGGTTCGATTCTATTCGAGTCATCGGCGCATTTGGGTCATGGTTCGGCCCTGTCCGCCCAGCCGCGCACAACATCGCAAAAGAAGAAGACCCATGTGTTTCTGTTGTTGGAATTATGCCCTAGAGGCAATAATAAAGATGTTATTATTATAATTCTTGTTCATGATAAAGTTTATATTCCATGCTAGAATTGTATTAAGCGGAAACTTTAATACTTTTGTGTGGTTTGTAAACAACACCGTGTCCCTAGTACGCCTCTATGGACTAGCTCATTGATCAATGATGGTTAAGGTTTCCTAACCATAGACATGAGTTGTCAATTGATAATGAGATCATATCATTGGGAGAATGATATGGTGGATAGACCCAAACAAAGCAGAGCAATTGGATCGTGTCATCGTGTTCGTCTTTGCGAAGCTTTTCCTATGTCAAATATTGTATTCCTTAGACCATGAGATAATGCAACTCCCTGGTACCGGAATAAAGCTTTGAGGTCATCAAACGTCATCCTATGAGAGGGTGATCATAAAGGTGTCTCTCAGGTGATCGGGAAGTATTTGTTGGGTTGTATGTATCGAGATGGGATTTGTACCTCCCAAGTCGGAGAGATATACTTCGGGCCCACTCGGTAATCGATATCAACACCGCTTGCAAGCATGTGGTTAAGGAGTTAATCACAAAGTGATATCGGATTACGGAACGAGTAAAGTACTTGCTGTGAACGAGATTGAACTAGGTATGACGGTACCAACGATCGAATCTCGGGCAAGTAAAATATCGCGAGACGAAGGGAATATATATATGGGATTGATTGAATCCTGGCATCGTGGTTCATCCGATATGATCATCGATGAATGTGTGGAGTCAATATGGGTGCCTGACCATTGTTGATTATTGATAGAAGATCATGTCCGCATATTCTCGAACCGCAGGTCACACACTTAACGTGTCTCGACGCTAGGATAGATTGGATAATTGGTTTATGAATTTTTGTTCGAGTCTCGATGGGATCCGGGATATCACGAGAGGTTCGGAATGGTCCGAGAATAAGATTCATATAAGGCG
The DNA here is from genome assembly GCA_030063025.1 of Avena longiglumis. NCBI lineage: Eukaryota > Viridiplantae > Streptophyta > Magnoliopsida > Poales > Poaceae > Avena > Avena longiglumis. The sequence continues at coordinate 444,314,055 of CP125979.1, read as the reverse complement.
GTGCAGTTTTTGGAGTTCGGAATTGTTAGGATTAATCGGTATTATGGAAGCTTCTAGAACCTTCGGAAGGGGACCAACGTGGCCCCACCTTCCGGGAGGGGCATGGGCCTATGAGGGATTGTCCTGGCCGCATTGGGCACAAGGCCCCATAGGGCCCAGCCGATTCTAGAGAGATTTGACTCGTTTAAATCTCGGGATAGAATTTCTAGATAAGGGAGAGTTTAAATCGTTTAAATCTAGAGATAGGATTTCTAGATAAGGAGAGTTTAAATTGTTTAAACTAGAGATAGGCTTGGAGGAGGGGCAAGGGCTGGCCCCCCCTCTATATAGAGGGTGGTGCGCCCCCAATACACACACCTTCCTCCAAGCCCTAGCAGCCTTGCTACCTTCCTCTCTCCTCCCGATTGTTTGTGGCGAAGCCTGCAGTGAAATTCTCCACCATATACACCACGCCGTGTTGTAGATCCAATCTATCTCTCCACCATACTCGCTGGTCCGAGGAAGGAGGAGACGTCGAGGTGATGCACGTGTGCATCTCACGGAGGCACCGCCACTTGTGGTGCTAGATCGGATCGGATCGCGAGGAGGAGAAGCGAGTACGACTACACCACCCATGTTCCGATTTAACGTTCCTGCAGGCGAATCTTCAAGGGTATGAAGATCTAATCCAATCTCTCTCGTTGTTTGCATCTCCTAGATTAGATCTTGGCTTTCCGCTCGCTCCGTAGAAAATTTTGATTTACTATGCCGAAACCCTTGAAAGGGTATCGAGCTAGATCTATGCGTAGACGTGTTTCACGAGTAGAACGCAACATGGTTGTTCGAGCGTTGATGTTTTCTGTTGCAAGCCTCTTGTTTGTGTTCTTCTTATGACGGGATAGTGAGATTGAAGCGGTCCAGCCAACCTTACGCGACGCCGTTCATGAGACCGGCTCCGCACTTGACGTGTGGCTTGTTCCACACATGCGGTGGTGGATGTCGGTTCTGTCACTATAGTTGTCATGGGATTAACACGGAGTTTGGCAACCATAATATCACCGTTGTGGATTTTAAGAGGTAAGAATCGTTCTTAGAATCTACTCCCATAAGCCACGTAAAACATGCAACAACAAAGTAGAGGCGTCTAACTTGTTTTTGCAGGAGTGTTTTCGTGATATGGTATGGCCCAAGATGTGATGTGTATATTGTATGTGATGATCATGTTTTGTAATGTTTCACGACTTGCATGTCGATGAGTACACAACCAGAGCCATATGGTTGTTTTATAATTGTGTATGACCTGCGAGTCAACTTCTTATACGCCATGTAATAGCTTTACTTTATCGCTGAGTAGGTAGCAATAGTTGTAGTTGCTATTCGTGGTGGAGGCAATCATGTTGGAGGAGTGGAGATCATGCCTTAACGCACAAGATGGAGATCTTTGCGTGAAGATTGGCTCTACCATGTCACATAAAGTTATATGCATGTGATGTTTATCCTTTTATGTATCTTATTATTCTTAGATCGCGACGGTGGCATTATAAGATGATTCCTCACTTAAAGATCAAGATAAAACTGTTCTCCCCAAGTATGCACCGTTGCGAAAGTTCGTGTCCAAGCATCACGTGATGATCGGGTGCTATAGACTCTACGCTCACATACAACGGGTGCAAGCCAGTTTTGCACACGGAAATACTTGGGTCTAACTTGACGAGCCTAGCATGTCTGAGACATGGCCTCGGAACACAAGAACCGAAAGGTTAAGCATGAGTCATATGAATGATATGATCGACACTTTGTTGTCCACCATTGAAACCACATCTCTTCTCGTGATGATCGGATTAGGTGTGGTGAATTTGGATCGTGTTCACTAAACAACTTGAGGGATGTTGAATTTAGTGGGAGTTCATCTAGTAATTTGATTAAGTTGAACTATTTATCATGAACATAGTCTAAATTGTACTTGCAAATCATGTAGATCACATGGCCAAATCCAACTTCAACTTCAACGTTTTTTTGAGAAGGAAAAGCTTAGAAACAATGGGTCTAACTTCACCAATTGGTTCCAATCTAAGAATCATTCGTTCATGGACAAAAGGACTATGTCCTTGGTAAAGCGTTAGGTGACCCCCTTGCAATCGCTACTTACCGATGAGAAAGCTGTCTATCGATCGGCGCAAAGATGATTATGGTGTGATTAAGAGCACCATGTTGTTTGCTATGGAACCGAGCTTCAAAATCGCTTTTGAAACCTATCCGGCCCTTTGAGATTCTCGAGGAGCTGAAAACCATGTTTCGGACTCAAGCCCGTTCCGGGAGATATGAGATCTCCGAGAAGTTCTTTAAGCGCAAGATGGAGGAAGGAGTTCCGTTAGTGAGCACGCCATAAAGATGTCGGGCTACACTCAACGCTTGAGCAACTGGAATGCACGATTCGAGAGGAGCTCAAGATTGACAGGTTCGCAATCACTACCTCCCAGCTACAAAAGTTTTGTAGTGACTCATAATCGATTGGTTCCATCGATCGATCACCGAGCTCTTCGCAAAGTGAAGGTGCGGAAGTGGACATCAAGAAGGATAATCATGTGTTGATGGTCAACAAGCCCTCCTTTAAGAAAGGTAAGGAGCAAAGAAGCCCTTCAAGAAGGGCGGCAAGCTTAATGCCCTCCGAGAAGAAGCTCAGTCTGGTCCCAAGGCGGACAGAGTGCTTCTATTGCAAGGACAAGGGTCCTCGAAGCGAATGTCCAAAGTACTTAGCGGACAAGAAGGTGGCACCATCAAAGGTATATTTGATATACATGTTATTGATGTTTTCCTTACTAGCCCTCGTTGTAGTGCTCGGGTATTTGATACGGTTGGGTTGCTAATATTTGTAACTCGAAATAGGAGCTACGGAATAGACGGTGACTGCGAGGGATGAGGTGACGATGCGCGTTGGCAACGGATCAAGAGTTGATGTGATGGCCGTCGGCACGCTCTCCTTAGTTTTACCTTCGGGATTAGTTTTAAACCTTAATAAATGTTATTATGTGCATGCGTTGAGCATGAACATCATTTCCGGATCGTGTTTATTGCAAGACGGTTATTCATTTAAATCGGAGAATAATGGTTGTTCTATTTATATGAGTAACATCTTTTATGGTCATGCACCTCTTGTGAATGGTTTATTTCTTCTAAATCTCGAAAGGGATGAAACACACATCCATAACATTGAGGCTAAGAGATGCAAAGTAGATAGTGATAATACTACTTATTTGTGGCACTGTCGTCTAGGTCATATTGGTGTAAAGCGCATGAAGAAACTCCATTCTGATGGACTTTTGGAGTCTCTTGATTTTGAATCATTTGACACATGCGAACCATGCCTCATGGGCAAGATGATCAAAACCCCGTTCTCCGGTATGATGGAGCGAGCAACGGACTTGTTGGAAATCATACATACCGATGTATGCAGACCGATGAGTGTTTCAACGCGCGGTGGATATCGCTATTTTCGCACTTTTACCGATGACTTAAGTAGATATGGGTATATCTATTTAATGAAACATAAATCTGAAACGTTTGAAAAGTTCAAAGAATTTCAGAATGAAGTGGAGAACCATCGTAACAGAAAGATTAAGTTTCTACGATCCGATCGTGGGGGCGAATATTTGATTTATGATTTTCTCACGCATCTTAAAGCAAGCGGAATTGTTTCGCAACTCACGCCACCCGGAACACCACAGCGCAATGGTGTGTCTGAACGCCGGTATCAAACCCTATCATATATGGTCCGATCGATGATGTCTCTTACTGATTTGCCATTATCATTTTGGGGTTATGCATTAGAAACCGCTGCATTCACTTTAAATAGGGCTCCATCTAAATCCGTTGAGACGACACCGTATGAACTGTGGTTTGGTGCTAAACCTAAGTTGTCGTTTCTTAAAGTTTGGGGATGCGAAGCTTACGTCAAGAAGTTGATGCCGGACAAGCTCGAACCCAAAGCGGAGAAATGCGTCTTCATAGGATACCCTAAGGAAACTATTGGGTATACCTTCTATCACGTAACCGAAGGCAAAGTGTTTGTCGAAGAACGGTTGCTTTCTTGAGAAGGAGTTTCTCTCGAAAGAAGTGAGTGGGAGGAAGGTAGAGCTAGACGAGGTTATTGAACCTTCTCTTGAATTGGAGAGTAGCGCAAAGACTGAAATTGTTCGGTCGCTTTGCACCAACAATAGAGGAAGCTAATGACAAGGATCATGAAGCTTGGACGATGTCTGCTCTTGAGCGTCGCAGTCGACAAGGTCGCGTGCCCTCCGAGTGGTACGGCAACCTGTCTTGACTGTCTTGTTGGTAGAAGACGGTGAACCCACGAACCACGAGGAAGCGATGATGAGCCCAGACTCGAGAAATGGTGAAGCCATGAAATCAATTGGGATCCATGGCGAAAACCAAGTATGGACTTTGGTGGACCCTCCTAGCGACCGAAAGGCCGTTGAGTGCAAATGGATTTTCAAGAAGAAAAGCGGACGGATGGTAATGTTACCGTCTATAAAGCACGGCTTGTCGCAAAAGGTTTTCGACAAGTTCAAGGTGTTGACTACGATGAGACTTTCTCTCCGTAGCGATGTTTAAGTCCATTCGGATTTTATTAGCAATTTCTGCGTTTCATGATTATGAAATATGGCGATGGATGTCAAGATCGCTTTCCTCAATGGCAACATTGATGAAGAGTTGTATATGATGCAACCCGAAGGTTTTGTCGATCCTAAGGATGCTAGTAAAGTATGCAAACTTTAGCGTTCCATTTATGGACTGAAGCAAGCATCTCGGAGTTGGAACCTTCGTTTTGATCAAGTGATCAAGAGCTTTGGATTTGTTCCAAATTGCTATGAAGCTTGTATCTACAAGAAAGTGAGTGGGAACTCGGTGACATTTCTGGTACTATATGTGGATGACATATTGATTATCGGAAATGACATCAACATGCTTAACGATGTGAAGAGTTATTTGAACAAGTGTTTTTCAATGAAAGACCTAAGTGAAGCTGCTTATATATTGGGCATCAAGATCTATAGAGATAGACAAAGACGCCTGATAGCTTTAAGCCAGAGTACATACCTAGACAAAGTTCTAAAAAGGTTCAGAATGGATAAGGCAAAGAAAGGTTCAGTGCCTATGTTGTCAGGTAAGATATTGAGCAAGGCTCAATGTCCATTCTGATAATGATAGGGAAGCTATGAGCAAAGTGCCTTATGCCTCGGCCATAGGTTCCATCATGTATGCCATGTTGTGTACTAGACCGGATGTGTCCAATGCTCTTAGTTTGACGAGATATCAAAGTGATCCAGTGGAACCTCGGATAGCCGTGAAGAACATCCTAAAGTACCTAAATAGAACTAAAGAAATGTTCTTAGTCTATGGGGGTGATGAACAGCTTGTGCCTCTGCATGACGGAAAACGCTCTCTTCGCCATGGCATTTACGCCGCCTGCTCGGGCGTATTGCGGGAGGGGGGAGCGAGGGGGAATCGATCGGGAGCGGTATACACATAAATCGTCATCGGTACATACGAGTACATGAATAATTAAGAAACTATTATTATACACAAACATCGTCATCGACACATACATCGTCATCGTTCATTTTGGTGGATATCTAAAGAGTTCTCCGCCAGACGTGACGACCTCATCAAGTATGAACCCCGCCAATTCCTCTTGAATGGCTCGTATGCGTTCAAATGGTAGGAGTTGGTCCCGCATCCGTTCGATCTGAATATATATGAAGAATGGGCCGTCAATATATATATAAGAATAAAACTCAACACAATTTATGGTAATAAAATAATGTTGTGGACTTTATTTACTTACTCTAAGTTGTTCTAGTGCGGCTTGGCCCGTCGCACATATCGTGTTGCGAATGAATTCGTAAACATAGTACCCACATAAGTTATTGCCGTGTCCCTGATGCGCGCACTTTACGAGAATAGAGAGTTCAATCAAAATAATAATCAATAAAGCACGATATAATGGAATTGGAAGCTAGCTAGTATTACTTACATTTTGGTCTACAAATTTTAGTTCTTCTGACCATTCACCCACGGCCCTGCCTGTGAACCTTTTCCAAACCCTGTCCGACAAAGAAAATGGATAAAGGAGTAATTAATTACTTATTGTCATGAAAGTTGCCGATCTAGTGCGATAATATGATTGAAATTACCTCTGGAGCATCTCTCTAAAGTTTGCCCATATCTCTTTTTCTTTTCGTAACGAGTCCATGACAAGGACTTTTCCTGAGTCGGGTTGAATGACTAGCGAATAAAGTGGAACCTACGACGCATAACTCATCATCGTACACTTAACATCGAGTAAGCTAAAATAGAATGTGTACAAGAGAGAGGGTACAAGACTCACGAGAAGTTGTAAGGCAATAGTGTTTCCCTTTTGGTTTGTTGTCTCGGTAAAGACGTTAGCAAGTAATCTTACATTTGCGGTTTGGTTTCTACCACTTCTTCATGAACTCTATTTGGGTCAACGAACCCAATGTCAAAAGGGCCTCCTTTCCGCATTCCATAACCTTTTTCCTGCATAATAGTATATACATATATGGTGAGCATATATATATACATGCAATTAATAAAGTGAATGAGATGAGATATAAATTATAAAAATAGTACTTACACACAATAAAGGCTGATGGCAGCTTTGTCGAGTTCCTTCTGATTGAATAGAAAATGCAAGTCTTGAATGTTGAAGTCGATCGCGTCATCTCCGCAGAAGAAAATATCATCTCTTATATGCACCGTGATCCATTCTACCTTTCTCGTCTTGCAGAAATGAAGGTACCACTTGTGCAATTTTCGCATCTTTGTTGGTAGAGTCTTAAGCTCCTCTTTCTTGACGAGATTCTTCCCATACTTCCATGGCTGTATGGGGTTGGCATCGCATTTGGGCAAGTTGTCTCCATGACGTTCAAGTATGCAATGTAAGTCATCCCCATCTCATTGGCCTTTCTTTGTAGCTCTGCCTCGTAATCATTTACGGAGGAGCGTCTCGTGTGTCGAACATTTGGAGCGGGCACATGATTGGTTTTCCTACTCCGAGCATGGGAACTGTTTTACGGGGTGCCTCACGATCGCTACTTTCAGTCTCCCACGGCGCTTGCACCCGCCTTCAAAATCTGGCTCGTAGTCCCAAGACAAGTGGGGTTTCGGTTTCAAAAGATTATTGTAAAACTTCTCCACCACCGCCGGATCTATTTTCTCCTTTGGCTCGGCCGTCTAGGTGCAAAGAATTTCTTGACCTGTTCTTCCGAGATCCTATTGGTCTCCTCGTCGCCGATTCCACGGTAAACCGGCAATGGCTTGGCGGAAGGCTGCGGGACGTAGTTTTTGAACTCTTTGGCGACGGTTTCCTGCGGATTTCTTTGTGGCAGCTACCGATGCTCCTCGTGGCAAAGGTGCTTCCGCTTCTGTTGAGGAGATGGCCGACGGAGATGGCTGCCTTGAGAGATGACCGAGCCGGAGATGGCTGCCATGAGAGATGGCCGACGGCGGAGATGGCTGCCACAGAGATGGCTGCCGTGGGAGATGGCTGTGCAGGAGAGATAGCTGAAGCGGCAGATCAGCTGACGCTGGAGACGGCAAAGTGCAGTGACCTCAATTTGGAAGCACAATGTGTTCCTTCTTCCAAAGAATGGTTGTTTTCACGCAAATTTGAGTTGAGTTTCCCTTCACCGTAGCATGGTCAAGATGTGCTTCCTCATATTCCTTCACAACCTCATCCACCCGACAATAGCATAGCCATCCGAATCGGTCGGCAGTGGTAAGTTCCACCAGCTCTGGGAGGTAAGGCATAGCCGATAGCCACCTTAATGGATAAGCCCATTAATCTCACATGCAGCTCAGCGTGTTCGCTCTCCGTGATCTCATCCACGGGGTATCGAGGGCCCGTCATTTCAAGCGTGGGCTGCATGTTCTCCGTGGAAGCCACACTACTTTTCCGCGCAGAGTCCGGCTGGCAGCTTCAATGCAGGCTCTTCGTGGCTGAGATGGGCGGTAGCTTGATGGCTCTGTTGTGCATTCACTTGCACTGCGCCGCAAGTGCATGTTCTATATGTGTCATCCGCTCTGACACTCTTTTTTCTTTCTGGCGCCATCTGAAGAGTCGCTCCATCGGCAAACCCATCCTTCCACGTCATACCCCGTGCCTCGTGCATGTCCGTGGTGTTCTTTTTACCGATGGCGCGTGTGAGCTGGTCATTCTCTCTGTCGGGATGGAAGGTCTGGCGGATGTTTCCTCGTATGCCGTGATGAGTTCGATGTGGGTTTGGCAAGGAGGTTTGGGAAGATACACAATCGCTTACGGGTCCAACCTTGCCCGATTCCGTAGAACCAAGTCTTTGCAAGGTCCCACCCATCTGTTTGGGGTGTGATCCCTCTCTCGTGAGGCCTTCTCAGCTTCCTCCCACTTAGGCCTCGAGATATGTAGCCACCGACCCGTCTCTGGTGATATTCCTTCTTCGGGGCATTAAGCGTATTGGTTTCGACCTCTTTTTAGCTATAGCACTTTTTATATGTATCAAATTCGGGCCGTTGAGGTCTTATCTTCGCATAATATCGTCTTGAAATTTGAGTCTCGCCAGATTTGACAAATTTGTTCAATTTTGTCTTCGATGGAAAGCGTCGACCATCTTCTTTAGAGTCCACTCTTTGACCTTTTCCTTTATAACGGTTGTTTTCATCCTCCTCTGGCGGAAGGGTGAAATTTACCAACAACGAATTCCAAAGCGTTTCTTTGGATCTTTCATCGACAAAGGTACCGCCTTCTTTGGCTTATTCCAATTTTCAATTATGATTGGGATTTGGTCCCTAACAAGAACTCCACTGACGTAAATTTGTCTGCGGGCCTTCTTGGGCTCCATCGGCCCGCCATCAACACGGATCGCTCGATCGTGAACTTTGCACGATCTTTCAACCGGCTCGCGCCTCGCTTGCTCTTTTTCAGAGAAGAAGATGGTTGCTGGCTGGTCGATCCAGAGGGCTAAAAGAAGAAAGAAGCGTTAATTAATACATGTAGAAGAAGATTGTTGGTGGAAGTCGCAGAGGCTTAATCAATGCATATACCTCCGGACTTTGTAACCATTAAATTGCTCACTGGAGTCTTCATCTTCTCCATGACTAGTACTTGAGCTGTCGTCATCATGTCCCTCCAAGTTCAGATATTGTGAGGTGTCCTCATCAATAATGTTCTCCATTATTTCTTCTTCTTCAAGGTTTCTACTAAGTGGATCCATAGTTTCTAAAACAATAATATTATCTAGAGTAAGAGTGTAAACATTCAAGTGGACTTGGATTCATAGACAAATATACATATTATTCATACAAAAATACACAAATGAAATTAAAACCCTAAGGATGCTTGATCATTTTAAACGAGTTCCGAGGGGTCCAAACCCTAATTCGGAGAAATCCCGGATGCATATGAGAGGGGCTAGCTACAGTGGCTGACCGGAGGCTGGCGGCGTTGGAGAGTGACCTAGGGAGCGCGAGGTAGCGTGATGCGGCCTACCTAAAACGGGCGTTGTTCGAAAGAGGAGGCCGAGGCAAACATTATAGCGACGGAAAACAACTTGGCAGAACAGATACAATGTGGAGGGGATGTCCCCAAGATAGGCCCCAGACCGAGGGGAGAAGCCACGACGCTCGCCAAAGAGCTGCCCGCGTAGTCCACCTTTTAAGGCCGCCACCGACATCTGCGAACTCTAGCCATCCCCTCCACTTCCCTGTCATTGGCCCCAATCCGTGGACGCGCTCGCGTAGCCGCTCCTGCCCGCCACACCCGATGACGCAAGCTACCACGTCAAAGCTGTCTTCGTGTCCGATTTGATCCTAGCTACTACTAATAAGTACAATGGTTTGAAATCATACTTTCTACAAAGCTTGTTCGATTTCATCTTGGTACATCTGTTCGGAGGGGTTCGAGGGATCGGTCTTCGGATGGATTCCATGAGGGATATCTTGATGTTCCGGGTTCTACGGTCGATGGGGATCTTGGCATGGTTCAGTTCCTAGGTCCTCTTCCATGTTGTTATCATGAGCGAAGTTAGTCGATGTGGGCTCAGAAATCACCACACCAAAAACACAACATGCACAGAAGTTAGCATCGGCAACTGATTGAACGAACACGCGCTCGCGAGAGAGCTCGCATGGGGAGGCCGGATCCGGCGAGGAACTGCTCGGGGGCGAGCACGGGGAGGCAACAGCGTCTGCAGGGCTCGATGACGACCTGCAGATGCGCGACGACGGGCAGCTGCAACGGCGGACAGAGGACCGGGTAGAGGCGGCCGGCGACGTGGCACAGCGCAGCCTGCAGAGGGGGCGCCGGCGACGACTGCGATAAGGCCGCGGCGACCTCGCTGGACCTCGTGTCAAAGAGGGGAGGACGAGACTGGGCGAGGTCGGCACGCTTAGCGGCGCAGAGGTCGCGGGTGGTGGCGGGGACGATGCAGGAGGGACTCTGGCAGCGCCGCGAGCGGGAGGAAACAGAGAAGGGGAGGAAACAGAGGGGACGACCAGGCGCGGTCCGCTAGCTCACCACGGCGTCGGGGTTCTTGTAGGCGCTTTGCCGTCGTCGCCGGTGGCGCTGTGGCGTGGCGTGTGGCGGCGGTGTGCGTGGCGTGCAGCGCTACAATATGTGGCGCGCACGCGGTGGCGAGGGCGGCCACGGCGAGGGCTGGAGGGCTTCGGTGGCGAGGGCGCGCGGTGGCGACGGTGAGGGGTTAGATCGATCTGGCTTTGGGGGGAAGAAAGGAAGGGGATGGCGCATTTAATACCCCCCCTTTAACACCGGTTCATGGCTGGAACTGGTGTTAGGGGAATTAAGCCACACAGATGATTATTTCTTTAACACCGGTTCCAGCCCGAACCGTGTTAAAGGGGTGTAGAAACAAAATAAATGTTTCTTAACACCGTTCTGCTGGAACCGTGTTAAAGGGCATTTATTTCATGCATTAAAGGGGCATTTTTAATTCAAAAAATATGAATAATATATCATAATTTTCAGAAAAATAATATCTATCCATTCATGTAAATCATTTTATATTTACTTTACATGAAAATTTTCAAAATAATTAAAACACTTACATATAAATTTTGATTATTCAATTCAAACAAAAATAAATTGTTAAATCCTAAAACTTTGAACATAAGAAATATTAAGCATCTAAAAAATGATTTTTATTAGATCAAATCATATTTTAATGCCGCATCTTTTGTATTAACATTTTTGAATTGATTGGATATTTAAATGTCGCATCTTTTGTATACACTTGAATCTCACCAAGCCTCGCTCAACTTGCATTGTTTTTTGATAAAATAGCATATTGTGAACCTAAAAATGATTTTTGTAAAAAATCATGAGTATCGTATCATGTACTTGTAGTTCATATCTGACCCACTTCCTACCGATTCGGTAGGAATTTGTCTTTTTCACCAGAGGTGGACGGAAAGGTTTCAGATCTCCCTGTTGGTACATTGTGCATATAAGGTGGTCTTGTATTTTTGTAAAATGTGTTGGTGGTTTTTTGAATTAGCCATTTGGTGGTTGCTTCACAAAACCGTCCGTTTTTTATGCTCGGAAAATGGAAAATGCCTTTTTGGTGCGATAAAAAGGAAAACTTCCTCTTGCAACATTGTTTGCCATGCCATGATGCACATGTATGCACAATATGACCATATTATCACAAACTATGCCTTGATTCTAGCCATAACATTGGTCATTTGACCCGAAAGCCAAGAAACCTCGAATGAGATAGGTCATTTTGAGACATTTACATAAAGCCGAACTGGAACTGAAAATTAAGATACATAAAAGAACTGAAAATTAAGATACATGGCCAGATTAAGTAACAATCGAACTGAAAATTAAGATACATAAAAGAACTGAAAATTAAGATACATGGCAGATTAAGTAACAATTGGCGAACTTGTTTCGAATGTTGGAGTGATTCACCATGCTCCGCCTACACCTGTAATACTCGCCATTGTAGTCGTCCGTACGCCGTCATCGTTGTCGCCGCCGGGTCGCTGTAATTGAACCTCCGAGAGTACGTGGGCTGGACTTGAGGGTAGCGCGTGGGCTGGACTTGAGGGTAGCGCAGACGGGGGTTAGAGTCGGTGGCAGTGTCATAGGCCATGACGCTCTGGAGAGTCCGACCGCGCCACCATAGCCGACGGCCGGCCTCGTTGAAGTTAGGAGGAGGTGGGCCGTCCTCCTCGTGCCTGGCGAGCGCCCTCTCATGTCGATCCACGAAGAAGGCTTCCCAAGTAGGGAAATAGTCGGGATTCCATCTGGGATTCTTCCGCTAGTCCGGCGTGAGCTGGAAGTAGTAGTGGTTCGTGATGGCCATCCGGCGCGCCACACCTAGAGGGACAGGAGGAACCGGCACGCCTCCGACGCCAAAGATCCAAATGACGGGGACACAAGTGGCGGGGTAGTTCGAGGCGCAAAGCGCCTCCGCCTCCCTGGGGGTTAGTGCTACGGTGGAAGCCATGGGAAAGAGTGACGAGGTTGCAGATATGAGTCTAGAGATGTGCAATGACAATGGAGGCCAACCCCCTACATATATATAGTGAACTAGCGGGAAGAACTGGCGGGAAGAAAAATGGCGGGAAGAAAAATGGCGGGAAGAAGATCTGGCGGGAAGAAAAATGGCGGGAAAAAATGGCGGGATGAACCTTTAGTCCCGGTTGGAGACATCAACCGGGACTAAAGATGAACCTTTAGTCCCGGTTGGAGACACCAACCGGGAAAAAACACGAGTCAGCACTAATAATAGGGGTGAGTGTCGACATTATGTCGTGCGGCGTGTACCTTGTCCCGGATGGTGTCACCAACCGGGACTAAAGATGAACTTTTGTCCCGGTTGGAGACACCATCCGGGACAAAACACGAGTCAGCACTAATAATAGGGGTGAGTGTCGACATTATTTCGTAAGTGTCAACACTATGTCGAGCTTGTACTATAAATAGGCATCCTTGTGAGTCCATCCTCCGGCTAGTTTGAGGCGGGACACCACTACCGATTCGAGGAGATGCCGACGAGCCCGATCCTCCCAAGCATCTCCGAGAAATCGGTCATAGAGGCACTCCTAATATGTGAAATTAGTTAGCTCCCGTGTATTGATCTAGTTAGAAGTTACAAAGCTGCAAGATGGTTTCGAGGCGAGGACACCACTACGGCCAGTTCGGGGAGATGCCGACGAGCCTAGTCCTCCGTCATCTCCAAGAAACTGGTCATAGAGGCACTCCTAATATGTGACCTTAGCGTTTGGAGATCAGATCTTAATGGTAAGTACGAATCGGGACAACTTCTTCTCATAGTCCGGTCCATCCACAAAACATGACTAACACTCAAGACATGTATTAATATTAAAACATGAACTAGAGTTACATAATATGAGCATGAACTTCTTGGCATATGTCCTTCCTTATGATCGCTTGAGACGTAACCATGGAGCATCTTCTTTACTTAACGGAATGCTTGGGCCGGTTTACATTGTGAAGGGCGGAATTTCATCAAACTTATTATAATCTTGACATGTACATCTTGTCCTCGATTCCCACGATGTTTCTTTTCCCTGAAAGAACTATGTGACGCTTTGGCTCATCATATGATGTATTCGTTTGCATATTTTTTCTTTTTTTGGTCCGGAGGACATGTCCTTCACATAGAAAACCGAGCCACATCATTGGCTAGGACGAATGGTTCGTCTATGTTCTTCATAAGATTGTTGAGATCCACCGTTGTCATTCCGGTACTTCTTGTCTACCTCAACCCTCCTCCTGTTAGCTTGACCCATTTGCATCGAAACAAGGGACCTTAAAATTAGGTCCATAGTCAAGTTCCCATATCTCCTCTATGAACCCATAATAAGTGGTCTTTTGCCCATTGTCTTCTTTGCATCAAGCGGACACCACTTTATTTTGGTTGGTGCTCTTTTATCTTGGCCTATCGTGTAAAATGTATTCACATTTATCTCGTACCCTTGGAAAGTACATACATCGAAGATGGTGTCACGGCCAACAAGTACAGTGATCCCCAAGTGGTGTTATTCGTGAGAAGTCTTCTGACCCAGCCAAAACTTGCCATGTGTTCACTTATAATCCATTCATCGATGCCGCCCGGTGTTTGAGGCGTATTAAATTCTTGTGTTCATTGATATCTGAGGCAACCAAGATAGATCTTTGTAAAACCGTGTAGTGTGCTTGATTGAGAGAATGCCCGTCCCTACATATCATTGTTTTACATCCTAGGGTGCCTTTTCCACGTAGTCTCCCTCATGTCGTGATTACGGAACACCAATCGCCTTAAGGTGGAATAAAATCAACACGAACTCAATGACCTCCTCTGTTACATAGCCCTTGGAGATGCTTCCTTCCGGCCTAGCACGATTATGAACATATTTCTTTAAGACTCCATGTACCTCTCAAAGGGAACATATTGTGTAGAAATACAGGACCGAGAATGGCAATCTCTTCTACTAGGTGAACCGGAGATGCGTCATAATATTGAAGAAGGATGGTGGGAACACCAACTCAAAAGACAAGACATTGGGCCACATCTGTTTGTAACCTGGTAGGCTTTCCGGATCGATTACCTTCGAGATATTGCATTGAGGAATGCACATAGCTTCACAATGGGTACTCAAACATTTTGGTAGAAGCCCCTCAATGCAATCGGAAGCAATTGTGTCATAATCACGTGGCGATCATGAGACTTCAGGTTTTGGAATTTTTCTGCCATATTTATTATTCCCTTTATATTCGACGAGAAGCGACGTGACCTTGATAATTTCGTTAGACATTCAAAAAGATTTCCTTCTCTGCTTTGGTAAGAGCGTAGCTGGCGGAGTTAAGTGGCATCGTTTACCCTTCTCGTTCTCGGGATGCATAGGCTCTTTAGGGGCCTTCGACGTTCTTGGTCTGTCGTGCTTCGGTGTATCTTTTGTCTTCCCATATACTCCTAGAAAGCCTAGCAGTTCACGCAAACATTCTTCGTCACGTGCATCACGTCGATTGAAGAGCGGACCTCTAAGACTTTCCAATAGGGTAGGTCCCAAAATATAGATTGCTTCTTCCACATGGGCGCGTGTCCGCATCGTCATTGAACAGATAGACTGCCGGGACCTTTTCCAAAGATTACTTCTAGGTCCTTGACCATACCAAATACCTCCTCACCGATGCAGACGGACAAGCTTCCTCGGGTTCTTCCAGACGTTTGAAATGCTTGCCTTTCTTTCTTCTTGGATGAAGGTTCGGAAGAAATCGGCGATACCCTAGGTACACAACCTTCTTACATTTATCCAAATATACACTTTCAAGATCATCTAAACAGTGTGTGCATGCATTGTATCCCTTGTTTATGCCTGAAATGTTACTAAGAGCGAGCTAATCATTGATGGTTCTGAAAAGCAATGCTCAGAGGTCAAATGGCTCCCCTTTGTGCTCATCCCACATACGTACCTGGTTTGGCCCACAGGTAAAAGTTCTTCAACTAATGGCCTTAGGTACACATCAATGTCGTTTGGGTTGCCTCGGGCCTTGGATGAGCACCGGCATCATAATGAACTTCCTCTTCATACACAACCAAGGAGGAAGGTTATAGATACATAGGGTCACAGGCCAGTCTTTGACTGCAGCTCTGCTCACCAAAAGGATTCATGCCGTGCGTACTTAGACCAAACCTTAAGTTCCTTGCCACGTGCAAAGTCCGGGTACTCTCGCTCGAATTTTCTCCATTGTGACCCATCGGTAGGTGTCTCAACATCGCGTCTTTCTTCTTCCATGTGCCATCGCAACAACTTGGCATGCTCTTTATTTCGAAGAGACGTTTTAACCGTGGTATTATAGGAGCATACCACATAACCTTGGCGGGAACCTTCTTCCTAGGGGCCTCGCCTCAACATCGCCAGATCGTCTCGTCGATCTTATACCGCAAAGGTGCATACCGGCATGCATCCAAATTCTCGTACTTCTCACCGCGGTAGAGGATGCGTCATTAATGCAGCATGTATCTTCGCACGCCTAATCCTAGAGGGCGGACAACCTTCTTTGCTTGGTATGTCTTGTCGCAACTCATTATTTCTTGGAAGAAGATTCTTCATTTTACCAACAACTTTAAAATGCTTGTCGGTCACACCATTCTCTGCCTTCCATTGCAAATCCAGTGTGGCACCTAGCTTTTTGTGGCCATCTTCGCAAGTTGGATACAACAATGTTTTGTGATCCTTTAACATCTGCTCTAGCTTCTCCTTCTCCTTTTCAGTTTCACATTCTTCCTTTGCATCAGTAATGGCCCGACCAAAATCGTCATCAGCGGGCCCATCTTCTCCCTCTTGATCTTCATTATCTACCTCCGTTGCATTATCATCATATTCAGGATACATATTATGATAGTTTTCATCATCCTCTTCTTCTTCGTTGTCTTCCATCACAACCCCTTTTTCTCCGTGCTTGGTCCAACAATTATAGCTGGGCATGAAACCGGATCGAAGCAGGTGGCCGTGAATGGTTCTGGTACTTGAGTAGTCTTTCTTGTTCTGACAGTGAACACACGAACAACACATAAAACCATTGTGACCACGGTTTGCATTAGCCACAACGATGAAATTTTGGAGGCCCGTAATGTACTCGGAAGTGCGGCGGTCATCGTACATCCATTGCCGATTCATCTGCATTAATATGTAGTATATATCAAAAAATAAAAGGGAGATGACCATTTATATATATGGTACATCAATGACACATGAAACTATAGTTGCCGACCTCGACCGAGACGGAAAGAGCAACAAGAAAGCTTATTTTGAGCTCTCGGCATTTCACCGAACACCTCTAGTGCATATAAAAACACAAACTAGCACTCTTCACACCCTCTTGCTAGGCTCCAAAATGTGAAAGAATGGAAGAGTGGTGTGTGTGGGTGTGGTGTCTTATATAGCCCTCTTAACACCGGTTCATGCCACGAACGGTGTTAGAGGGAGGAGACCCCTTGCTTGTAGGACCGGTGTTAAAGGGCTTCTTTTTTGCCGCGAGGCTTGATGCCTCTTTAACACCGGTTCGTAGAATAACCGGTGTTAAAGCCCCTTTTCAGGATAAAAAAAGACCTCGTTTCCACTGGTGCATGCATGTCAACTCGATCGCCGCCCTTTGCAGCGATCGCCAAGGTAGTAAAGAGCTAGCGGGGGCGGAAGATGAGGCGTCGTCGTACGTGCGGCTCAAGCAGGAGAACAGCGGCCGGCCGGCTGGTGCTTGCAGCTGGATGCAATTTCTTTTTCATCAGCACGTGTTGCAAATCACTCTTTAGTTTTTGTGTGTCTGTCTGCTTGCTTGACCAAACAGGACCACCGCTGGGGATCCGCTCGACGACTATTCTTCCGCCGTACTATTGATTCTGTTGAGATGTACTCCTACACGAGTTCGTCGTTTTCACGATCGACCACTATTGATTCTCCCCTCCTACTCTCCTGTTGGCACTGATCTAGTACTGTATATCAGAATACAATACTCCTGTGTTCAGTCGGCCCAACCTTGTATATTTCTTCTTCCTGGCAAAACAACCAGGCACGTGCTCAGCTCTCCTAGCTAGGAGGTTTAAATGGTTGAAAAGAATTTATGAAATGCAATGTTACAGAATAATCCTTATGAAAAAAAACGATCCTACAAATCAAACAACCCGCATAGTAAAAATAGTAATGCTAAAAATATCTAGAAAACCCTTTGTATCAAAACAATACTAATCCTAAAGAATCCCTATAAAAACCTGCTATTTAATCAAAAGGCCCGTGCTAATTTCTGCTCGTGCGGCGATGCCTGATGGAGATGTGTAGCACCCATGGCCGGTGTGGAACGAAGGGTTGCCGTTGGTGTGAAAAAATTGACATAGTAGTTGACCTCTTTTCAAAATCTTGGCACAAAATTATTCTATTTTTAGAAAAAATAGTAGGAGTAACTGTTTTCATAACGTCCAACCGAAGAATAATGTGCTATGACTATGTAACAGGGTGGGTTATGTCTCGGTTCTAGGAGTCTTGCCATATTGCCTTGGGCCAAAAGGCAATGCCTCGCGCATTGGCTTTATGCATTAATAACATAACACCCAAGTGTTCGGCGTTATGAAAATAGGTTAGATTAAGGACAATATCGAAACACGATGTGTTGAACTTCCAACAACATATCAAATTTCTCAATTTCAATTTCACGGCATTGGCTTTTCAATTTCACGGCATTGTATCAGTTTACCTCAACAAGGTGATGTCAGAGTTGTTATGTGCAGGAGGCAGGTGATAGCGACGTAGATAATGTCATTCGCAAGGTGGCTTCACTTGGTTGAACACTTGCTACTTGCACACTTGTTACTACGTCACTGGCGCACGCCTTTTTTGGCGCTTCTCTCTTCGTCGCGGCAAGATTCACCAAAGCCGAAGCGGAACCTTCGACGTGCACGTCGTCTATTGGGTACCCATGGCTTCATTGAATTGCTGTGGCGATCAACATGCTGATGATTTCCTGTAGTGAAATCAGAGCCATCAGATGTTTCTCAAGATGATGATAAGGCTTATTATGGACGGTTACGACGGGTGAGTCTTCTCGATGTAGAGCACTGGGTTTGTAACGATGTGACCTATTATGCCGTCTAGGCTTGGGTGGGACTAGCTTCCATTCATTGTGAGTGAATTTGTAATTTCGGTTTTGGCCAGGTGGTTTTTGCAATTAAACAAAGAAAAAAACAACTCTCTTTGATCCATATTAATTACTTGTCGCATAAATGGATGTATCTGAACATGTTTTAGTGTTAAATACAGTCAATCCAGTGACGATTAATCGAAGGGGGCATCATTTTGCTGCACAGCTAGCTCGATGTGTTGACATGCAGGCCGTTAGCCACACTTGCATGATCTTTTTCTTAATGAGACACTAGTGCACAACTAGCTTTATGTTAGGTGAGCCTTGTATCTAGCGTATGATGCAATGAAATGCAGGAGCAAGCAGAGGTCATCAGTGCTACCTTCTGCATCGGCCTCGCTTGTCGGCACTCCTTGAGGTGAAAAACCAGGTAATGCTGCGGAGGCCCTTACTCGCTTCGCTGCATGCGGTGCCCCAACCCCACTAACACAGCTTCTTCCCGGCAAAACAACCAGGCAAGGCACACGGCCCCTCTCCCTCTGGATGCACTAGCAGACTGAACCTGCATGCAGCTCGTGTTTGGTGGATTTAATTATTATTATGTATAGGTATAGCACACAGAAATACTTATGGTGGATGGATTTTCGTAGATGGTAGGTAGGTACAGGAAAAGCAACAGAGTTTGCAGTCTCAGATCTCCAAGCAGTCTACAAGGAACCAAAATTCAGACACAGAAAAGAAAAACTCAAGATATAGACATCGCTGGCGGCCATGCATGTCAACTCGCCGCCCTTTGCACCGATCGTCAGGGTTGTCAGTATAATATTATACGGGTCACGGTTGTTATAATAGTTTAGTATAGTTAGCACTTTTTCCTAATTTGATTTATACTTTAATATAATTTCTTATATGTCTATATATACTCGCTCATATGAGACTTAATAATACATTTATCATATTCCGTTGATCTCTCTGTTGTTCTACATGATATCGGTCTAAACGGATCCAAAACCCTAGCCACCGCCGGCATGCTTCCGCCGCGCTGCCCCCGGGGAGGTCGATCTCTATGATCTCCTCCGGGGGCTGCGCAACCCGTACGCAGGGCTCGTCCGCTGATCCATGATCGACTGTCCTGTAAGTCTCTTTTCTGATCTCTTGATCGGTTTTCTTTTTTTTTGTTTACTGATCTTAGATCGGATTAAGTTGTCCATCGCCGTCGTCCACTCGTGCCTCTACTCCGACCATCGGCATCGACGATCTACACTGCGCCTATGCACCTGCCCTCTTCGCTGCCGTGCCTGCCTCGGCAGGCTGCCGCGCACCATGGATGGCTGCTATGCCTTCCTTGGAAGGGTTCCACTGGATCATCTTTGTCGGCATCGTCTGGAACTTCACCGACAAAGCCGCCATCGACTCCGATCCACGCGTCGTCCATACCATGGCGCACCGTCGGTATGATCAATCGATCTCGCGTCTGTCTACGCCAAGCACGTCCCCGAGCATGCGTCTACGACCGATCAAGCTATGGGCTGCCTCTGCGTCGCCCCTTCGGGCCGCAGTGACGCCGCCTTTGGTCCAAGCTACCGGCTTCCAACGCGCTTTCCTTGGTGTATATGTCGCTGGTGGTCTCCCAGACGCTGCACCGACTTGCGCCCTGCAGTTATGTCGCCCCCTCGGGTCGTAGCGTCGCTGCACGCAGTCTACTTCGCCATTCCCACGCACCGACATCCATTGTTTGCACCGCGCCATCTCCTACGGCGTGGATCACCGCCGTCTATGCATGGTCTTCGTCACGCCGTCGGGTTCTTCTTCGCCACATCGAATACCGCCGCTGCGCCTCTCTAGGCGTCCGGCATGAACACTCCATGTTGTCGCTGTTTTTGCCGCCCTCAACGTCTTCGCCCACTACAACTTTGTCGTCGGCGTCATCGCCTTCCCCAATTACACCACCTGCTCCTCTACTCCGACAATCGTGGACAACATCGGCATCTCTCCTTTCGCCACTATGCGCCTCGCAACTGCTCTGGAGGCCTCCTTTGCTAATCTCTCTAACATGGAGACAAGTTCATGATGGTCCCTGCCCCTCGCACACCTGGTACTGGCAACATCGGGAGTGCCTTCGTCCTCGATGTGTTCCCGAGTCTGGCAAGCTCGGATCGACGCCACGTCTTTATCAGTTTCGACATGGTCTTCTTCGGCATCGCCCCCTTCTCTACGACTGTCTCGACCGCGTCACCGACGAGTTCTTCTTTGCATACACGATTCTAGCAAAACCGGAGTGTGCGTTCTTTCCCGACGTGCGCCTAGTTCTGGCAAAACTATGGTTGCACCTCGTTCTCGACGACTCGGGCTGCATCGACATCCTCGACGACTGTCTCGACGCTTCTCCGTCATCCTCCTCGCGCGCTATGCGTATGCGGCTTCTCGTGCGGCTACCTTGACACCGGCATTCCCGAACACGACATCGACCACAGTGACCCCTCGCAACGGCTACCCCAACCTCGGCACCGCCTCATGCTCTTGGCTCCCTCGACATCGGCACAAGGGCTATCACCTCTCTTGAGCATCTCACCGGCTTCCTCTGTCCAAGCTACCGCGACGTGACACCGTCCACGACGTTCCCACTCGGACCGCGGAGGGATGTCATCCTACTGGATTCTACTTCGGTTTATCTTCAGTCTGACCGTCCGTGATGTTTCAATTATTCACGACTATACCGCTACGACTGTGGAGCGATGTTAGAGTATTATACGGACATTGTTTTTATGATAGTTAGGATAGTGAAAACTCTAGCGTAACTTAACTTGTACTTCAAGATGATCCTCTATTCGTCTATATATACTCACATATGAAGCTCAATAATACATTATCGTATTCCGACAATTCCTCACTATCTTTCAACATTGTAAAGAGCGGGGGCGGAAGATGAGGCGTCGTGTGGCTCAAGCACGAGAAAAGCGGCCGGTGCTTGCAGCTGGATGCCATTTCTCGATCAGCACGTGTTGCAAATCATACGTATTTTGTCTGTCTGTCTGCTTGTCCAAACAGGACCACCGCTCGACGACTATTCTTCCGCCGTTCTAGTGTTCTACTACAAACTGCATCGATCAGTTGAGATGTGCTACAGGAGTACGTCATTTTCACGACCGACCACTATTGATTCTCCTCCTACCGTAGTACCGTGTGCGTCCACCCGGCTTGTTGGCACTCATCTACTGTACTATATCAGAATACAATACTCTTGTGTTCAGTCGCCCAAACCTTGTACATTTCTTCTTCTTGGCAAAACAACCAGGCACGTGCTCGTCACCAAAAAAAAAACCAGGCACGTGCTCAGCTCTCCGAGGAGGTTTAAATGGTTACGAAAAAAATTATGAAAAAAATTATGAAAAAAATTACGAAAAAAAACAGGCAATGTTAAGGAACAATCCTTATAAAAAAAAACGACCCAACAGATCAAACAACTCGCATAGTAAAAATAGTAATGCTAAAGAACTCCTATAAAGACCTATTGAATCAAAAGAAGAATGTTCTAGGACTCTTGCCATATTGCCTTTCGGCCAATAGGCGATGCCCTAGGCATTGGCTTTATGCAATCTATAACATAGTAAAAATGGTAAAAATGATCCTACAAATCAATCAACCCGCATAGTAAAAATGGTAATCCAAAAAAAATCTACGAAAACCCTTTGAATCAAAACAATACTAATCCTAAAGAACTCCTATAAAGACCTCTTGAATCAAAATAAGAATGTCCAACTATAAAAGAATAATATGCTATAACTATGTAACACAGAGGGTTATGTCTCAGCGTTCTAGGACTCTTGCCATATTGCCTTTGGGCCAAAAGGCGATGCCCTAGGCATTGGCTTTATGCAATTTATAACATAACAACCATGTGTTGGGCGTTATGAAAATATGTTAAATGAAGGGCAATATCGGAATAGGCCATGTTGAGCTTTCGGCAACATATCAGCTTTCGCAATTTCAATTTCACGGCATTGGCTTTTCAGAATTAATCCTACTTGGGTATTCCCTTGTAGTTTACCCCAACATGGCGATGTCAGAGTTGTTGTTATGTGTAGGAGCCCGACGATAGCGACGTAGATAAATGCCATTCGCAAGGTGGCTTCACTCAGTTGCACACCTGTTACAACATCACTACCGGCGCACGCCTTCTTTGGCGCTTCTCTCTTCGTCGTGGCAAAAGAAATTCACCAAAGTTGTAGCGGAATCTTCGACGTGTGTGTCGTCTATTCGGCACCGGCGGCCTCATTGAATTGCTGCGGTTATCAATGCGCCGATGATTGTCCGTGGTGAAGTCCGAGTCGTCGAATGTCGAGACGATGGGCGGTGACCGATAAGTCGTCGTATGGACGGTTATGACGGGTGAGTCTCCTCGGCGTAGAGCATTGGGTTTAGTGACCTAGTATGCCGTCTTTTGTCTTCGGTGGGGCTATATTCCATGCATTGTGGGGTGCGTTTGTAATTTTGGCTTTGGGTCGGGTGGTTTTATGCAATCATCAACGCGTTGAGCTACAGGCAGGGGCCGTTAGCCACAGCTGCATGGCCTTGTCTTATTGAGACACTAGCTAGTGCATGTTAGGAATAGACAACATATATTCCACTGGGGGCCAAAGGCCACAATATATAGTACAGGTACAGGGCAAATATGCAGGAAGCCCCCTAACATATGGGGGAAATACAGTATACAGATATATACATCTAACACCCCCCCACAAACTCATGGTGGATCCACAACACTGAGTTTGGAGAGTAAGAAATCATGTTGCGCTCTGGTCTGTGCCTTTGTGAAGAAATCCGCCAACTGTAAATCAGAAGGCACATACTGAAGCGCAACAACATGAGCCTGCACCTGAGCACGTGTATAGAAAGCATCAACACCAATATGCTTGGTAAGCTCATGCTTGACCGGATCACGTGCAACACTAATAGCACTGATGCCGACAAAACCAGAGGGTGTGGTAAGAGAGACCCCAAAATCCGCAAGTAACCACCGTAACCAGGTCACCTCGGCAAATCAACAAGGCCATAGCACGCAACTCAGCCTCAACACTCGAGCGGAAACCGTCTGCTTTCTTTGTCTTCCAAGCAATGAGCGAACCACCAAGAAACACACAAGAAGCGTAGTGAACGACGATCCGAAGGATCACTCGCCCACGTGGCGTCCGAATAGCACTGGAGCTGGAGGGAGCTGGAACGAGGAAAGAAAAGACGACGAGTGATCGTACCACGAAGATAACGAAGAACACGGAGAAGATGACTATAATGAACAGTGGTAGGAGCAGAAACAAACTGACTCAGAATATGAACAGGATAAGAGATGTCGAGTGACAAGATAAACAAGACTCCCAACAAGATGACGATAACGCGGATCGTAAAGAGGATCACCATCAAGAAGTTGAAGCTAACATTAAGCTCCATAGGGGTCTCAACAAGGCTCATCCCCAAGAGCAGCACGGGCAAGAAGATCCTGAATATACTTTTCTTGAGAGATGTAAAAGCCATCAGAAGTGGAGGAAACCTCAATCCCAAGAAAGTATCGAAGAGGACCAAGATCAGTCATAAGAAACTGATCACGAAGACGAGCCTTAACAAAGGCGATATACTCAGGATCATCACCAGTAATGATCATATCATCAACATAGAGAAGAAGAAGAGTGCGTCCACGAGGAGAAGTGTGAACAAACAGCGCTGGATCATGAGCAGCAAGCAGACCGCGAAGACTCCTAATAATGTCCTGATCAGAGAGAGCCACTGCTGAAGACCCGGAAGGAGCCGACTGTCCACGAGCCTGGTGCTGCTGGCGTAAACTGGGGTCCCGTGTATAACAGGTGGCCCAAGTGTGACCATCCATTGCGCAAGAAGAGCAAGGACGAAGAGAACCACGACTTCGACCACGACACCCGCTGGCCGACTCGAACCGGAGGTCTTGGTCAAGCCGACCGACCCGACTGGAGGAGTGGGTAGAATCGGCGGTGGCGGCACAGGAGACCGCGGCTGAGTCGAGGGAGCAGACGACAAAGGAGCACCACGAGTAGCAAGCGCAGATGGAACCGCAAGAAGACCCGCACTACGGAGACGGGTCTCCTCACCAAGCTCGATAACACCTCGAGAGCGGAACACGACCACGAGCATTCAGTGAGCACGCCGGCTCAAACTCTGGCCGAGACGAAACTCATAGATGCGGTGAAACTCCAAGTCCGAAGCACAACTGGCAAAGACGAGCATGTGCCACAAACAGAAGACGGAGAGAGTCAAGTCGACGCCAGATAGCAAAGACTCTGAGTATAAAACTCATCAATAGTGGAATCACCCTGCTGAAGAGCATGCTCCTGGCGAACCACAGACAGGTAAAGAGCATCCCCAGATGGCTGATAACGCTGACGAAGATGGGCCCACTGAGCAGCAACAGTAGGGAGACTCATGAACTCAGCAGCATACCGGGATAGGACACTAGAGGTGAGAACAGCAGCAGCACGAGCATCCTCATCGACCCACTGAGTGTAGGCAGTCAGAGCGTGGCGATAGGACTCGAGATCAGCAGAATATTGCTTGAACTTCAGGTCATAGGCAAGACAAAGAATATCATCGGCCTGAGCAGCATCCTTGGCCTCCTGAGAAGCATCAGCAGCAAGCACAATCGGCGTCGGAGGCAGAGGAGCCACAGGAGCAGGGGGGCACGGCGGACAGGGGACCTCGCCAGAGAGCACACCCCAAAGACGGAGACCACGCATATGAACGCGCATAAAGACAGCAAAATCAGGATAATTCGCGCCATCGAAAATCACCGGGCAGCGAGGAATCGCAACGTAGCCCGACGCAGAAGACATATCTCTCAATTCAAATTTTTTTTTTTAACACAGATCTGATAACACCAGATCTAGATCTAGAGACAGCCGATGGCGGGCCAGATCAGCCGGCGGCGGCGATCAAGACAGCGAAGCTTGAGCGATGGGGCGGTCTGGAAGCGGTGGAGCGTGGGCTCTCGAGTACCGTACGGCGAGTCGCTGGGCGGCTCCCACGGGCACGGCTCGCTGCGGTGGGCGGGCGGGCTCTCGCTGGTGGCCGGGAGCACGGAGTCTGGCGTCGGTCCTGCACGTGGGTGGTGAGCGGCGTCAGCAGACCGCAGGCTGGAAGCAGGCGACGTGGAGACTCGTGGACGGGGCGGTGATATCAGGCGACAGGCGGGGAACGGTCCGCGAGACACTTCGAGCCGGAGACGGAGAAAGACCGGCCGGGAATCGATCCAGACCAGCGAGGAATCAAACCAAAACGGGATCCAATCTGGACACAAATCTGAAACAGCGGCGACCGGCGGCGGCGACAACGGCAAGGCCGCCGACGACAGGGACGGTGGCGGCCGGAAGTTGCAAGAGAGAGGACGGACTAACTTGGCTCTGATACCATGTTAGGAATAGACAACATATATTCCACTGGGGGACAAAGGCCACAATATATAGTACAGGTACAGGGCAAATATGCAGGAAGCCCCCTAACATATGGGGGAAATACAGTATACAAATATATACATCTAACAGTGCACAACTGGCTTTATGTTAGGTGAAAAAGACACAATGAGATGCAGGAGCAAGCAGAGGTCTCGGTGCTACCTTCTGCGTCGGCCTCAGCTTGTCGGCTCTCCTTCCGGTGAAAAAAAACAAGGCATTGCCCTATAGAGCCGCACTAGCAGCAGCTGCCGTAGGTATTGCTTCTTCCTGGCCGCGCGCGGCAAAACAACCACGCAGGGGGGCACGGCCCTACTCTCCTCTGGTCTGCTCAAACCAAACCAAACCAAACCAATTGTTCATTATGCATGCTCAGTTTCCCCTTCCAGGATGGACAGACATGCTGATCCCTGCATCTCTCATGTTTGCGTCTGTATTAATTTGCGTGGATGGTAGGTACAGGGAAAGCACCAGATTTTGCAGCCTCAGATCTCCAAGTCCACAAGGAACAAAAATTCAGACACCACGTAGCAATAAAAACCCAAGATAAAGCACCGCTAGCCGGCCGTCTCGCGATGTCATCTCGCCGCCGAAGATGAGGCCTCGATCGTGGCTGATGCACGACAACAGCTCAAGTCAGACATATGGCCGGTGCTTGCAGCCCGATTCAGGGCGCAGGTGGGTGTGGACTGTCCATGGGTCCAGCTTACTAAGCCCGTATAAAAGGTTAAGCGGCATACCACGGGCAAGAAAAAAATAAGTGAGATATCCGCATCCCACATCTATCCCGCATTATCCTTAGTTTGCGACTTAGTTTGACACTGGCATTTTCATCATGGCTCGTTTTATTGAGATTGGTCAGCGACTGCTAGGTGGTGTACCAGTTGCGCGTCATGGCATCTAGTCTCTGAACTTGGAGCCTCATGACATCCGCCGCCTTAGTCGATCTCACGGCGACCATGTTGGTGGGCAAAGTTATGTACACGCGCCACATGCGTCGTCTTCCTACGATGATTACCCACCTGCTTGGCTCCAAGGTGGCGACACCGATAGCAAGCATGCAACAGATCAGTGCGGGCTCGACCCCCGTGAGCACGTTAGGTTTATCCATGGCTTAACTTCCTACATCATATTATACCATTTTGTTTTCCATACAAGTACTTCTATGTCTTAAAATAGACGTCAAAAGTTTGTCTAAATTTAGACGTATCTAGACACTATTTATTTATAAGATATATCCAAATTTAGACAAATTTAGAAAATATATAACTTAATATTTGCGAACATATGTAGATATAAGTGAGATGATAGACACCCGTATAAATTTAACGGCTCCCCGTAGACACCCACTTAACTGTTATGGGACTGTGCGGGTTGCGGGACTCCCGCGGACAGTTCCACCTGCACCCGAGAGCCCGATGTCATCAGCACGTGTTGCAAATCATATACGTATTGCCTTTGTCTGCTAGCTGGGCTGTTTTGGCATACGACTATTCCTCCGCGCGCCGTTGAGATGTACTACAGGAGTCCGTCTTTTTTGTGGGCAGGGTTCGTTGGTGCTACCTTCTGCGTCCACCTCGCTCTGTCGGCACCGATCCATGCATATCAAAATACAACAACAGCTACGATCTGCGTGTACAGTCAGACCAACCTTGTACCTTGCTCCTTCCTGGCTAAACAGCCAGGCGGTGCGTGGCCACCACCGGTTTGGCCGAATCAGACGGCCATCATGCATGCATGCAAAGCTTTCCTCCTGATAGATCAGGAGGAGGGCCGGGGTTTAAAGGCACAAACTGCACTTGCATCTTCCTTGGTAAACCATGCATCCAGCCATCATGCCTGCATTGATTTGCAGCGGTTCCACTCACTACAGCTGGTTACAATAAGTCAATAACCAGCCCTGTACGTAGAAGATGCTGAAAACAGTGCCCCTAAAAAGGACAAACCGCAATACATGTAATCGGGAGGGTCTCGAAAACTAACCTTCTAGATCTTGGTTATACTTAGAAAACTTAACTTTTGACTAAACCTTAGCCATCTTATATTTTAGAACGGAGATAGTAATATGATATAACTATATAAAACAGTGGGTTATGTCTTGCCATATTGCCTTGGGCCAAGGCGACGCCCTGGGCATTGGCTTTATGCACTTATAACATAGCACCCATGTGTTAGGCCTTACGGAAATAGGTTAGATTAAGGACAGTATCAGAATAGCCAAACTTTCGACAACATATCAACTTTCTCAATTTTAATTTCACGTCCACTACAGAACCAGATGAATACGCCGACAGCCAAACGTCTGGACCGTCGGCGTAGATCGTGACCAGGCCAACCCTGCCAAGCAGCCGTCCGCGTAGAATTGCCCTCGGCATCCTATGCTACGCCGGCGGCTGCCCTCGGCGTAGCTATTTTCCCTTTTACCTCATTAAACTTTGAAAAATCATAACTAAATCATTCTAATTCGGAAAAATACAAATAATATATCAATATTTGCAAAAAAATAAGATCTATCTATCTACACTCAAATATTACACATTTGTAAATAAAAATTAAGTGAAACATAAAACATTATATATAGTTTAAAACGGGCATAAAAAATTCAAAAACGATCAAAACAATGCGAAACCTACGCGTGGTGTCATATTATGTGACATATTAAAAGGAAAAATATCAAACTTGGTATATTGATTATATATAAAAAAACCTTCACAAAATGACATATCTCATTCGAGGTTTCTTGGCTTTCGGGTCAAATGACCAGTGTTATGGCTAGAATATAGGCATAGTTTGTGATAATGTGCCCATATTTTGCATACATGTGCATTATGGGATGGCAAACAATGTTGTAGGAGGAAGTTTTCCTTTTCGTTGCACCAAAAAGCCATTTTCTATTTTCCGTGCACAAAAACAGACGGTTTTGTGAAGCAACCACCAAATGGATAATTCAAAATGCTACCACCATATTTTACAAAAATACTATACCACCTTATATGGACAATGTCTCAACAGGGAAATCTGAAACCTTTCCATCAACCCCTGGTGAAAAAGACAAATTCCTGCCGAATCGGTAGGAATTGGGTCAGATATGAACTACAGGTACATGATCCGATGCTCATTTTTTTTTACAATAATCATTTTTAGGTTCACAATATGCTATTTTATCAAAGATCCAATGCAAGTTTAGCAAGAATCGGCCCCGATCTAAGAATCTTCATGCCCGTCGTTTGACAAAGTTTGACGATAATTTAAAACGGTCATAAAAAATTCAAAAAAATGATAGAAACAATGCGAAACCTTCGTGTGGTGTCATATTATGTGACACAGTTAGAAGGAAAAATATAAAACTTGGTATATTGATTATGTCTCAAAAAAGCCTTCACAAAATGACCTATCTCATTGATACGTCCATTTTGCATCACTATTTTATATCATAATTTAGTTCTATACATTAATATATTTCTTATTAAGAGGTGATACTTATGTTGTTTCATTTTTTTTGCATGTTGGATGACTTTTGGAGGATGAACTGCCGAAGTCACGATTCTGATGAAAAAAGCGGTGTCCAGATGCAATATTTGCGAAGATCAGAAAATTCTAGAAAATATATGGAAAATCCTATTTTTTCAGAAGACGAAGGAAGCCAGAAGGGGAGGCAGAGATGGGCCACAGGGGCCCCCACCACCCCCTGGAGCGGCCACGCCACCAGGTGGTGTAGCCACCCTGGCCCACCTCCTGTGTAGCCCTTTCGCCCGAAACCCTAATACTCGGGGAGCGACCATAGAAAGATTCCGCCGCCTCTATGGGGTGGAAACTACAGAGAGATAAAGAGCTCTTCGAGAAGCAGATTTCTACCGGGGAAATTCCTTCCTGGAGAGGGGAGATCATCGCCATCAACACCATCATTAAGCCAGACTTCATCGGGATCATCATCATCCTCACCACCATCTCCACCAGCACCATCATCACCACTCCATCCCGCTGTAACAATTGGGTTGAATCTTGCATAGTTCTTAGGGAAACTTTCCCGGTGTTGATTACTTTTGTAGTTGATGCTATTGAGTGGAACCATTGAATTATTGTCTATGTTCAGATTGTTATTCATCATTAAATAATCTATGATCTTGATCCATATGATGTCTCATGAGTAGTTTGTTTCGTTCTTGAGGACATGGGAGAAGTCATGTTGTTAGTAGTGGAATTGTGTTGATGTAATAATCGATGGTTTGATATTTAAGTTGTGGTGCTATTCTTCTAGTGGTGTCATGTGAACGTCGACTACATGATACTTCACCATTTATGGGCCTAGGGGAATGCATTGTGTATTTGACTACTAATTGTGGGTTTGCCGCAGTGACAGAAACCCGAACCCCCGTTAGAAAACCTTTGCACAATGGAGTGTAGGATCTTAGAGTTTAATGTTGTGGTTAGGTTTTTATCTTAATTACTTTCTTATAGTTTCGGATGCTTGCAAGGGTTTAATCACAAGTATGTATTAATCCAAGTAAGGTCGGTACATTAGCACAGGTTCACCCACACAACACTTATCCAACCAAAGAAGATTAATCAACTATATGAAGCGAAAGCACTTGACAGTATTCCCATGTGTCCTCGAGGACCTTTGGTCCTCGTAAGTAATACAACCGGCTTGTCCTTTGCTGAAGAAAGGATTGGGCCACTTGATGCAATTATTATTGTTGTCTTTATTTGCTTGCACTTTATTTCTTTGCATTATCAAAAAACCTAAAAATTCTATTGCTAAGTATTTCTACAGAATTCCTGATCCAAACCACTAGTCAACACCTTCTGCTCCTTGTTGGGATCGACACTCCTATTTGTCAAAAGTACTATGATACACCCACTATACTTGTGGGTCATCAAGACTATTTTCTGGCGTCGTTGCCGGGGAGTGAAGCGCTATTAAAGAGTGGAACTGGTAAAGGAAACTTCCGTTGTGAGTATTGATTTTATTTCTGTTTGTTACTTTGTTTCCAATATGGATAACTCACTTGGTTTCCTATTTGGGAAAGCTACTACCACTGCTAGGGTAGTAGATGAACCACCACCTGCTGAGATAGATCCTTTTAAGATACCTACAAAAATTGTTGATCGTGTTATGGATAACTATTATTTTGGGGATGGAACTGTCCATCCTAGTGATCACTTACTTTTTATCCATGAATTATGCGGGTTGTTTAAGTGTGCATGTATCACAACAAAACAAGTAAAGAAAAAGTTACTCTCAATATCATTGAAAAAAGAGCTGAAGAATGGTATAAGCTGCTGAAGAATGGACAATCTATGGATTGGGAGGAAATTGTACCTCTCTTTTATTCTAAATTATATCCTCTCAGTGAGATTCATAAGGATAGGAACCAATTATATAACTTTTGGCCTCGTGATGGAGAGAGTACAACCCAAGCTTGGGGGATACTAAAGTTACTAATGCTTAAATTTCCAATTCATGAGCTCCCTAATAATATTATTATCAATAACTTTTATGCAAGGATTTCTCTTCATGATAAAGATTTATTAGATGCTTGTTGTGCTGGATCATTCACACATATGAAGGAAGAAGCTAAATGGGATCTTCTAGACTGTATTCAAGAAAATACCGAAGCATGGGAGAATGACAAAGGAAGAAAGTGAGGTATAAGTTATGATTATGAATGTATTACATATTTTATGGGAACTGATGACTTTCATGATATTAGTACTGAGTATGGTCTTGATTCCCAAGTTATTGCCAATTGTTTTAAGGCTTTTGCCTCTTATATTGAAATTCCTAAAAATAAGTGGGACAAGTACCATGCACCTTATAAAGGTATTATGGATCATGTTCATGATAGAAATACTCAGTTTATACTGTTGATCATATTTTGCCTGAACCTTATATTGAGAAAATCACTTTCCCTCCTAAGGTAAAGGAACATTCTATTATGTCTAATGTGGTTAGAAAAAGTACAAAGAAATCTATAGAACCTGATGAACAAATAAATATTGAACCTATAATAGCCATTGTGAAAGAACTTGTCACTAAAAATGTAGAAGATGGGCACATTATCTTTCGTGAATATGCTTCTAATATTGTCTCACATCCTAGTAAAACTAGGAGAGCTAGTGTCCCTATGCTTTCTGTTAGGTTTGGTGATCATTGCTATTATGGTTTATGTGATATTGGTGCAAGTTCTAGTGCTATTCCTTATGAGCTTTATAGATAAATTATGCATTAAATTGGTTCTTGTGAACTTGAAGACATTGATGTGGTTATTCACCTTGACAATAGAGAGACCGCCTGTCCCATTGGTATTGTAAGAGATGTGGAAGTTCTTTGTGCTAAGATTAAATATCCTGCTGATTTTCTAGTGCTTGGTAAGGAAGCTAGTAAAACTTGTCCTGTCATTTTTGGTATACCTTTCTTGAACACTTGTGGAGATATTATAGATTGTAAGAAGGAGAAAAATTTAACTAAATTTGATGGAGAATCTTATAAGTTTATTTTTTCCAAATTTGCTAAAACTCCTGATGAAAATGAATTGCCTAATGAGGATTCCAGAGTTGAACAACTTGACCCAGTTTTTGCCCTTAGACCACTATTTGATGATTTTAAGTATGCTCATTATGATGCTAAGAATGTTTCTTCTGACAGTTATATTGTTAACTTTATTCATAGTACTATTGAAAGTTATTATGAGAGAGGGAAACATGGTTTAATGCATCTCAATAATATTAAGTTTCCCCGCTTTAGGTTGAAAGCTTTGAAGTTGCACTTCTTTTGTCTTCTTATGCTAGTAGCCTTTTGTTTCAATAATTTATTTTCTTACGAAA
This sequence comes from Avena longiglumis, assembly GCA_030063025.1. Classification (NCBI taxonomy): domain Eukaryota; kingdom Viridiplantae; phylum Streptophyta; class Magnoliopsida; order Poales; family Poaceae; genus Avena; species Avena longiglumis. The sequence continues at coordinate 444,281,118 of CP125979.1, read as the reverse complement.
ATCCCTTGCATAAGAAGTGGTTTAGACTTAAATGTGTTGTATATTTGCTTCTTGATGCTCTCTTTCACTTCAAATCTATATCTCATATGAGAACATCATTGAAATTACCATGCCCATCTTAATGGCTATAAAGAAAGAGTTTTTGGAGACAAACCATTTTAGTTTGCTTTCGGTTTTTGTTTATTTGAGTCTTGGAAGTTGTTACATCTGTAATAAGCTCTCCTTATCCTTTTTTGTTTGGTTTTTGTGTCAAGATTTTCCTCTTTTGAGAAGTAGAGGAGTTGTGGGAAGTTGCTGTCCCGAAACAGATTTTTGTGCTTTACTGTAAACATTCGTGAAAAATACTAGTATGTTAGATGGAGCTTTAATTTTCTGTGCTTATTCCCCAAGTTTTTATCCAACTTTCGTTAGTTTTGCACTTTTTGATTTGAGCAACAGAAGATTTTCGAAAAAATCCATCTTTACCTGCTGGTCAGTTTTGACAGATTTCTGCCATTATTTGCATTTGCCTCTTAAATCGATTTCCTTTTAAATTATTTTGGGGTTTTTGAAAAGAGTTGCTACAGTAGACTATGCTTTAATAGATTTCAGTTGAAATTGAAACCAAAGGTTCTTTACCTTGCTTACACTGATGTTGCTAATGAAGATTGTGTGAAGCTTTGTATGAAAGAAATTTTTAAGTTTTGGAAGAGAATGATGTAAGGAGATAAAGAATGTTCAAAGGATCAAACATTATATTTATGGAGATTCTTATAATTAAGATGTTGATATTATTCAAATGGTGACTCCGGAAGAATTTGAAGGGTTTTGCGGCATAGTAAATCAAAATTTTCTACGGATGCGAACAAAGGGAAAGCCAAGATCTAATCTAGGAGATGCAATCAACGAGAGAGATTGGATTAGATCTTCATACCCTTGAAGATTCGCACATGAACGCTCGCTTTAACGAGGGTGATGTAGTCGCTTCTCCTCCTCGCGATCCGATCCGATCTAGCACCACAAGTGGCGGTGCCTCCGTGAGATGCACACGCGGCACCGACGCCCTCCTTCCTCGGACCAGCAAGTATGGTGGAGAGATGGATTGGATCTACAACACGACGGTGGGTGTATATGGTGGAGAATTTCTGCAGCAGGCTTCGCCACAAGCGGTGGGAGGGAGAGAGGAGGGCGGCTAGGGTTTGAGGGGAAGGTGTGGGGGGTTGGTGCGCCCCCACCCCTCTTTATATAGAGGGGGGGTCGCAGCCCTAGCCCCTCCCCCAAGCCCAAAGGATAAGGAGTGGGGGGCATGGACTCTCCCCTCTTCTAGAAACCCTATCTCTAGTTTAAACGATTTAAATTCTCTAGGATCGGCTGGGCCCTATGGGGCCTTGTGCCCCTGGCCCAATGCGGCCAGGACACTCCCTCATAGGCCCATGCCCCCTCCCGGAAGGTGGGGCCACGTTGGTCCCCTTCCGGAAGGTTCTAGAAGCTTCCGGTACAATACCGATTAACCCGGAACAAATCCGAACTCCAAAAACTGCACTACCTTATATGAATCTTATTCTCCGGACCATTCCGGAACCTCTCGTGATGTCCCGGATCCCATCCGAGACTCCGAACAAAAATTCATAAACCAATTATCCAATCTATCCTAGCGTCGAGATACGTTAAGTGTGTGACCCTGCGGGTTCGAGAATATGCAGACATGATCTTCTATCAATAATCAACAGCGGGGTCTGGGCACCCATATTGACTCCTACACATTCATCGATGATCATATCGGATGAACCACGATGTCAGGATTCAATCAATCCCATATATATATTCCCTTCGTCTCGCGATATTTTACTTGCCCGATATTCGATCGCTTGCATGCGTCATACCTAGTTCAATCTCGCTCACGGCAAGTACTTTACTCGTTCCGTAATCCGATATCACTTTGTGATTAACTCCTTAACCACATGCTTGCAAGCGGTGTTGATATCGACACGAGTGGGCCCAAGTATATCTCTCCGACTTGGGAGGACAAATTCCATCTCGATACATACAACCAACAGATACTTTCCGATCACCGAGAGACACCTTTATGATCACCCTCTCATAGGATGACGCTTTGATGACCTCAAAGCTTTCTTCCGTACTGTGAGTTGCATTATCTCATGGTCTAAGGAATAATATATTTGACATAGGAAAAGCTTCGCAAAGATGAACACGATGAAACGATCTAATTGCTTCGCTTAGTTTGGGTCTGTCTATCATATCATTCTCCCAATGATATGATCTCATTATAAATTGACAACTCATGTCTATGGTTAGGAAACCTTAACCATCATTGATCAATGAGCTAGTCCTTAGAGGCGTACCAGGGACACGGTGTTGTTCACAAACCACACAAGTATTAATGTTTCCGCTTAATACAATTCTAGCATGGAATATAAACTTTATCATGAACAAGAATTATAATAATAACATATTTATTATTGCCTCTAGGGAATAATTCCAACAGTCTCCCACTTGCACTAGAGTCAATAATCTAGTTTACATCTGGCAACAATCTCACACCCATGGCACTGAGGTGTTGATCATGTTTTACACGTGGAAGAGGTTTAGTCAATGGATCTGCGACATTCAGATCCGTATGTACTTTGCTAATCTTCGATCTCCATCCGCTATATAATCTCGGATTATATGAAACTTGCGTTGATATGCTTGGTCTTTGGATGATATCTTGGTTCCTTAGCGAGTGCTATGGCGCCATTGTTATCACACAATATCTCCATGGGTCCAATGCACTTGAACCACGCCAAGCTTCGATGATGAAGTTTCGATCCAAACTCCTTCACTTGACGCTTCAAGCAGCCATGTATTCCGCTTTCATCAGATCCCGCGATCACGCTTTTCTTGCAGCTTCTCCAGCTCACAACTCCTCCATTCAAAATATAAACGTATCCTGTCTGAGATTTAGAATCATCCTTGTCGGTGTCAAAACTAGCGTCGACGTAACCTTTTACGACGAGCTGTTCATCACCCCCATAGACTAAGAACATTTCTTTAGTCCTATTTAGGTACTTTAGGATGTTCTTCACGGTTGTCCAGTGTTCCACTCCTGGATCACTTTGATACTTGCTCGTCAAACTAAGAGCATTGGACACATCCTGTCTAGTACATAGCATGGCATACATGATAGAACCTATGGCCGAGGCATAAGGCACTTTGCTCATAGCTTCCCTATCATTTACCGTAGCTGGACACTGAGCCTTGCTCAATGTCTTACCTGACAACATAGGCACTGAACCTTTCCTTGCCTTATCCATTCTGAACCTTTTCAGAACTTTGTCTAGGTATGTACTCTGGCTTAAAGCTATCAGGCGTCTTTGTCCATCTCTATAGATTTTGATGCCTAATATATAAGCAGCTTCACCTAGGTCTTTCATTGAAAAACACTTGTTCAAATAACTCTTCACATCGTTAAGCATGTTGATGTCATTTCCAATAATCAATATGTCATCCACATATAGTACCAGAAATGTCACCGAGCTCCCACTCACTTTCTTGTAGATACAAGCTTCGTAGCAATTTGGAACAAATCCAAAGCTCTTGATCACTTGATCAAAACGAAGGTTCCAACTCCGAGATGCTTGCTTCAGTCCATAAATGGAATGCTCAAGCTTGCATACTTTACCAGCATCTTTAGGATCGACAAAACCTTCGGGTTGCATCATATACAACTCTTCATCAATGTTGCCATTGAGGAACGCAGTCTTGACATCCATCTGCCATATTTCATAATCATGAAACGCAACAATTGCTAATAAAATCCGAATGGACTTAAACATCGCTACGGGAGAGAAAGTCTCATCGTAGTCAACACCTTGAACTTGTCGAAAACCTTTCACAACAAGCCGTGCTTTATAGACAGTAACATTACCATCCGCGTCCGTTTTCTTCTTGAAGATCCATTTGCACTCAACGGCCTTTCGGTCACTAGGAGGGTCCACCAAAGTCCATACTTGGTTTTCGCTCATGGATCCCAATTCGGATTTCATGGCTTCTAGCCATTTCTCAGAGTCTGGGCTCATCATCGCTTCCTCATAGTTCGCAGGCTCACTGTCATCTACTAACAAGACAATTAAGACAGGGTTGTCGTACCACTCAGGAGGGGCACGCGACCTTGTCGACCTGCGACGTTCAGTAGTAGCATCGTCCGAAGCGTCATGATCCTTATCATTAGCTTCCTCTATTATTGGTGCAAGCGGCACTGGAACAACCTCAGGTGCTGCGCTACTCTCCAATTCAAGAGAAGGTTCAACAACCTCGTCTAGCTCTACTTTCCTCCCACTCACTTCTTTCGAGAGAAACTCCTTCTCAAGAAAGGAACCGTTCTTTGCGACAAACACTTTGCCTTCGGTTCTGTGATAGAAGGTATACCCAATAGTTTCCTTAGGGTATCCTATGAAGACGCATTTCTCCGCTTTGGGTTCGAGCTTGTCCGGCATCAACTTTTTGACGTAGGCTTCGCATCGCCAAACTTTAAGAAACGACAACTTAGATTTAGCACCAAACCACAGTTCATATGTGTCGTCTCAACGGATTTAGATGGTGCCCTATTTAAAGTGAATGCAGCGGTTTCTAACGCATAACCCCAAAATGATAACGGCAAATCAGTAAGAGACATCATTGATCGGACCATATCTAATAAGGTTCGATTCTGCTCGACACACCATTGCGCTGTGGTGTTCCGGGTGGCGTGAGTTGCGAAACGATTCCGCTTGCTTTAAGATGCGTGAGAAAATCATAACTCAAATATTCACCTCCACGATCGTATCGTAGAAACTTAATCTTTCTGTTACGATGGTTCTCCACTTCATTCTGAAATTCTTTGAACTTTTCAAACGTTTCAGATTTATGTTTCATTAAATAGATATACCCATATCTACTTAAGTCATCGGTAAAAGTGAGAAAATAGTGATATCCACCGCGTCCGAAACACTCATCGGTCCGCATACATCGGTATGTATGATTTCCAACAAGTCCGTTGCTCGCTCCATCATACCGAGAACGGGGTTTTGATCATCTTGCCCATGAGGCATGGTTCGCATGTGTCAAATGATTCAAAATCAAGAGACTCCAAAAGTCCATCAGAATGGAGTTTCTTCATGCGCTTTACACCAATATGACCTAGACGACAGTGCCACAAATAAGTAGTATTATCACTATCTACTTTGCATCTCTTAGCCTCAATGTTATGGATGTGTGTTTCATCCCTTTCGAGATTTAGAAGAAATAAACCGTTCACAAGAGGTGCATGACCATAAAAGATGTTACTCATATAAATAGAACAACCATTATTCTTCGATTTAAATGAATAACCGTCTTGCAATAAACACGATCCGTAAATAATGTTCATGCTCAACGCAGTACATAATAACACTTATTAAGGTTTAAAACTAATCCCAAGGTAAAACTAAGGAGAGCGTCGACGCCATCACATCAACTCTTGATCCGCTGCCAACGCCAAGATCGTCACCTCATCCTCGCAAGCCTCCGCTCATTCCGTAGCTCCTGCTTCGAGTTACAAATATTAGCAACCGAACCGTATCAAATACCTGTGAACTACAACGAGGGCTAGTAAGGAAAACATCAATAACATGTATATCAAATATACCTTTGATGGTGCCAGCCTTCTTGTCCGCTAAGTACTTCCGGACGATTGCCCAAGGACCCTTGTCCTTAATAGAAGCACTCTGTCCGCTTGGGACCGCACTGAGCTTCTTCTCCGCAGGGGCATTGCGCTTGCCGCCGCCCTTCTTGAAGGGCTTCTTTGCTCCCTTACCTTTCTTGAAGGAGGGCTTGTTGACCATCAACACATGATTATTCCTTTTGATGTTCACCTCCGCTACTTTCATCTTAGCAAAGAGCTCAGTGATCATATTAGTGGAACCAATCTGATTGTGATCAACTACAAAACTTTTGTAGCTAGGAGTGTCAATCTTGAGCTCCTCTGGAATCTTGCAGTCCAATTGCTCAAGGCGTTGAGTGTAGCCCGTCATCTTAATGGCGTGCTCACTAACAGAACTCCCTTCCTCCATCTTGTAGTTAAAGAATTTCTTAGAGATCTCATATCTCTCAGAACGGGCTTGAGTCTGAAACATGTTTTTCAGCTCCTCGAGAATCTCAAAGGGCCCGGCGAACTCCTCAAAACGATTTTGAAGATCCGATTCCATAGCATACAACATGGCGATCTTAATCAAATAATAATCATATTTGCGCGACTGATAGACAGCTTTCTCATCAGCCGGCGCAGTTGCAGCAGGGGGGTCACCTAACGCTTTCCCAAGGACATTGTCCTTTTGTCCGCTAGATAGAATGATTCTTAGATTGCGGAACCAATTGGTGAAGTTAGACCCATTGTTTCTAAGCTTTTCCTTCTCAGCAAAAACGTTGAAGTTGAAGTTGGACTTGGCCATGTGATCTACAGTATTGGCAAGTACAATTTAGACTATGTTCATGATAATTAGTTCAACTTAATCAAATTACTAGATGAACTCCCACTAAATTCAACATCCCTCAAGTTGCTTAGTGAACACGATCCAAATTCACCACACCTGATCCGATCATCACGAGAAGAGATGTGGTTTCAATGGTGGACAACAAGGTGTCGATCATATCATTCATATGACTCATGCTTAACCTTTCGGTTCCTGTGTTCCGAGGCCATGTCTCACATGCTAGGCTCACAAGCTAGACCCAAGTATTTCAAGGTGTAAAGCGGCTTGCACCCGTTGTATGTGAGCGAGAGTCTATATCACCCGATCATCACGTGATGCTTGGACACGATTTAACTTTCGCAACGGTGCATACTTGGGGAGAACACAATTTTTATCTTGATCTTTAAGTGAGGAATCATCTTATAATGCTACCGTCGCGATCTAAGCATAATAAGATACATAAAGGATAAACATCACATGCATATAACTTTATGTGACATGGTATAGACAGTCCTCGCAATAATCTCCATCTTGTGCGTTCCGCATGATCTCCATCACTCCACCATGATTGCCTCCACCACGAATAGCAACTACAACTATTGCTAACTACTTAGCGATAAAGTAAAGCTATTACATGGCGATAAGAAGTTGACTCGCAGGTCATACACAATTATAAAGACAACCATATGGCTCCTGCCGGTTGTGTACTCATCGACATGCAAGTCGTGAAACATTACAAAACATGATCATCGAATACAATATACCCTTCCCATCTTGGGCCATCCCATATCACAGAAACACTCCTGCAAAAACAAGTTAGACGCCTCTACTTTGTTGTTGCATGTTTTACGTGGCTTATGGGAGTAGATGCTAAGAACGATTCTTACCTACGGAAAGCCACAACGGTGATATTATGGTTGCCAAACTCCGTGTTAATCCCATGACAACTATAGTGAGAGAACCGACATCCACCAGCCGCATGTGTGGAACAAGCCACACGCCAAGTGCGGAGCGGTCTCGCGAACGACGCCGCGTAAGGTTGGCCTCGGACCGCTCAATCTCACTATCCCGGCCATAAGAAGAACACAAACAAGAGGCTTGCAACAGAAAACATCAACGCCCGCAACAACCATGTTATTTCTACTCGTGAATCACATCTACGCATAGATCTAGCTCGATACCATCAAGGGTTTCGCGGCATAGTAAATCAAAATTTTCTACGATGCGAACAGAGGGAAAGCCAAGATCTAATCTAGGAGATGCAATCAACGAGAGATTGGATTAGATCTTCATACCCTTGAAGATTCGCATGGAACGCTCGTTAACGGGTGATGTAGTCGTACTCGCTTCTCCTCCTCGCGATCCGATCCGATCTAGCACCACAAGTGGCGGTGCCTCCGTGAGATGCACACGCGGCACCTCGGTCTCCTCCTTCCTCGGACCAGCAAGTATGGTGGAGAGATGGATTGGATCTACAACACGACGGCGTGTATATGGTGGAGAATTTCTGCAGGCTTCGCCACAAGATCGGGAGGAGAGAGAGGGCAGGGCGGCTAGGGTTTGAGGGAAGGTGTGGGGTTGGTGCGCCCACCCCTCTTTATATAGAGGGGGTCGCAGCCTAGCCCCTCCCAAGCCCAAAGGATAAGGAGGGGGGCATGGACTCCCTCTTCTAGAAACCCTATCTCTAGTTTAAACGATTTAAACTCTAGGATCGGCTGGGCCCTATGGGGCCTTGTGCCCCTGGCCCAATGCGCCAGGACACTCCTCATAGGCCCATGCCCCTCCCGGAAGGTGGGGCCACGTTGGTCCCTTCCGAAGGTTCTAGAAGCTTCCGACAATACCGATTAACCGAACAATTCAACTCCAAAACTGCATTGCCTTATATGAATCTTATTCTCCGGACCATTCCGGAACCTCTCGTGATGTCCCGGATCCCATCCGAGACTCAACAAAATTCATAAACCAATTATCCAATCTATCCTAGCCGAGATCGTTAAGTGTGTGACCTGCGGTTCGAGAATATGCGCATATGATCTTCTATCAATAATCAACAGGGTCCGGCACCCATATTGACTCCCACACATTCATCGATGATCATATCGGATGAACCACGATGTCAGGATTCAATCAATCCCATATATATATTCCTCTGCCTCGCGATATTTTACTTGCCCGAGATTCGATCGTTGCACTGGCCATACCTAGTTCAATCTCGCTCACAAAGTACTTTACTCGTTCCGTAATCCGATATCACTTTGTGATTAACTCCTTAACCACATGCTTGCAAGCGTGTTGATATCGACACGAAAGGGGCCCGAAGTATATCTCTCCGACTTGGGAGGGACAAATTCCATCTCGATACATACAACCCAACAGATACTTTCCGATCACCTGAGAGACACCTTTATGATCACCCTCTCATAGGATGGCGTTTGATGACCTCAAAGCTTTCTTCCGGTACCAGGGAGTTGCATTATCTCATGGTCTAAGGAATAAAATATTTGACATAGGAAAAGCTTCGCAAAGATGAACACGATGAAACGATCTAATTGCTTCGCTTAGTTTGGGTATGTCCATCATATCATTCTCCCAATGATATGATCTCATTATCAATTGACTACTCATGTCTATGGTTAGGAAACCTTAACCATCATTGATCAATAAGCTAGTCCTTAGAGGCGTACCAGGGACACGGTGTTGTTCACAAACCACACAAGTATTAATGTTTCCGCTTAATACAATTCTAGCATGGAATATAAACTTTATCATGAACAAGAATTATAATAATAACATCTTTATTATTGCCTCTAGGGCATAATTCCAACAGAATTTATTAGAGACCAAACTCAGGGACCTGCAGAGTCCGTTTTTGAATAGGTAAAAGTGCTGAAAATAAAAGGTTCGTGAAAAACTTTTCTTTTTATATTTTTGCAGTTTTTATTCCATATGGAAGATAACAAGACGAAAGAGGGAAGGAAACAGAGACCGGGTGGCCCACAACACCTAGTGGCGCGGGCCCCACCTGGCCGCGCCACCAGGGGGTGTGACCACCCCGGAGCCCGTCTCCGTCCCGTTTTCGCCCAGTACCTTCCTTATCTCGTAAAACTTCATAATATATAATCACCCGGATCCCTTAAGGTTTGTATATCGTGTTCTCATCATGTTTTTGTTTCGATCAGTTTCTGTCCGGCTATTCTGAAGTTTATAGGCACAATGGTCTCTGCCAACGACAAGGGTAAGAAGCCTGTGGAAGATGATCTTCAAGATACCAAGCAGGAGGAGGAGATCTTGGTTGAGGATGAAGAAGATGTGGAAGAAGACAAGCGTCCACGCACCGGTGCCACCGTTGCGAGCATTGGAGTGGTGGCAAACCCTATCAAGCTCAAGAGGACGGTACAGATGTCTACAGGAGGAAAAGTCCCGCGTCTTTGCTTGTCTCCACGGTCACTTCCTCCATGCACCAAGAACCCCTTCCATACTCTTATACATGAGCAACAATTCCAAAATTTGCCCAAAGGGAAGTTGCCCTCTAGTTGGGATATGCCTCGTTCTGACCATGCTGGGAAAGAACACTCTAAGGAGGAAGAGTGGGGAAAGAATCACAAGGACTGGGATTCTTGGTCCGACATGATCGTGAACCGCTTTGAGCATAATTCAGAGTTGATTCGTACTCTAGCATTCAAGATTGAGGATTTGAGGAAGCTGATTGAAAAGCTTATCGAGGGAACACCACCACCACCGAAGTAGTAATTCGTCATCAGGTTTTGGCATCCCCTTGGTTTGTTCAAAGCTTGGGGAAGTGTCACGGTATCACATCATTATCTTTCATCTTTTTACCTTTTTAGTAGAGTCATATCATGAATAGAGAAGCTATCATATAGGATGGTTTGCATTGTGGACGTATCTCTCCTTTAGTTGGCTATCTATGTATTCCTTGGTGTGAGTTCCTTTATGGATTATTATTGAGAAGTTTCATCGTTTACTTTTTGCACATCTTATTTTAGTTTGCAACTTCTGTTATATGATTGATCTTGTTGATTAGTATTGGTATCACTTTGGGAGCATCAAGTAAATCTAAATCGGTTTTGGCAAACCGAGATCTGGTCAGTAGCAACACTTTTTGAGGTTGAAAGGAAAAGAGAGAAGTGTTTACAGATATTTTATATCATTTTTTCTTTTTTGATTGGCTCATAAGCTTAATATTCTTTAGTTAAGATCTTTTGTGTTTTCAAGGAAGATTGCATGTTTGTCTCTATCACTTGTATGTTTGCTTGTTTCCTTCAACTCTTATGCTTGCTACCCAGCCTTGCTAGCCAAAAACCTATATTGTGAGGGAATACTTCTCGTGCATCCAAACCTTGAACTTAAACCTATGCCATTTGTGTCCACCGTATCTACCTATTAGCATCACTGCTATTCCAAGTAAATTCTCGAGTTTCATCTATATTTCAAATTAAAAATTCATTTGTTATGAGAAAACTAGTTCGTAAAGCTCTCACAAACTTGATGGCACACCTTATTTTCCAGCCCTTAATAAACTTGAACCATTGTGTCGTCTATGTTGTATATGCTTGCACTTATAAGTTGGGAATTAGCAGAACCCTGCTATCACGGGGAACGCTTTCAACACCTGTAAATATCTACCCAATTGATATCATGATCTTTTGTTTATGGATATCGACAGTGTGAAATAAAAGGGAGCTTGTAAGTCCATGGAGTTATATATATGTGTTAGAGAAACGCCTGGTCCGCTAGCCTAAGCCATGCCTAATCATGGTGGAAACTTGCAGCATCGCCATAGTAAGCAATCTATAAAGCATCCCCAGAAAAAAATATAAAAGAGAGAGAGAAATTTATTCACCATTCTTATGGTAAATAAAAGGATTGCTGAGATGCTCACTGTCTGTTACCTTATCATTTTGATATGGGATAGCTCCTGTGTCATGGGGAAAGGGGTACCCCATTGGCGGTTCTCCATGATACACATATATTTACAGTGACAAGAACTTACCGGTAACTAAAGTTGAGTAGCATGAGGAACGGCCCTCGTACTCAAGGGACATGAAATTGCTAACTTATGATTTGTCAATCATATACTCCATATTTGTTCACTTTAACCTTAATCACCTCAATATGCTAATGATAGGGGCAATGAGAGCTCAAAGCCAGTAAGTACCATAATCTTTTGGAAGATCCTTATGAAACTTGAAATCCATGCTTCCCTCTAAGAAGGGCCTATCATTTACTTCTTAAGTTGAGTCAGTAAACCTATTTCCTTTCTATCTCTAGCAAGCATTTGAGTTTTTGTGTTCCAATCATTCATATGATGATTTATTCAATCATGTTTCTTATCTTCTTTGTTTTGCACAAAACTCTTATCTGAATGAATATTACTTTGAAAGCTATCATGGTGAAAAGCCTTTTATGTTTGAGCAAAAGGACTCCTGTTATAAACTTCATTATGATGCGTGTTGAACGCCCCGTTGGAAAACCCCAAGAGCAAGGTATGATGCAACACATCAGCAAGTTTTCCCTCAGTAAGAAACCGAGGTTATCGAACCAGTAGGAGGAATGAAAAGCCTCAAAGGTGTTGCAAGCAACGTGGAAACCTACACAACACAAACTCAAGAATTTCCCCAACTAACAGTGAGGTTGTCAATCTCACTGATTGCTGTAACAAAGGATTAACTGTATGGTGTGGAAGGTGATGATGGTTTGCAGCAAGTAAACAGTAACAGTGGAAGATATATCAATGGTAAAGATTGTACCGGGGTCCATAGTTCACTAGAGGTGCTCTCCTTAGATAAACAACATGGCATGAAGGGTAAACAAACTACAGCAGAGCCATTGATAGGAACTGAGCAAGGCATAACAATGCAATACTAGACAAAAAGATCCTATGAGATTTGATTGGGCAATACAACAATATACATAGACCGGCATCGAACTGCATCTATGACTAGATGTCCACCTTCAGGTTATCATCCGAACCCCCTCCAGTATTAAGTTGCAAGCAACAGACAACTTCTTTAAGCAAAGTGTGTAAGGTAAACGATCCACTTGTTCCATGAACAAGAGATCGTTGTTTTCTCCCTCGTGTCAACAACACAACTACAACCGAAGATATTTTTGTCACTTCCCTTGGAAACTAGAGGCAAGAACCCACTATCAAGCATAAATACCCCCTCTTGGAGTCACTAGCAACTACTTGGACAAGATAGCTACTAACAACGGAGAGCATGCAAGATCACAAACAACACAGACATCATAGAATCAAGTATACAAAACCATTAATCAATCTGACATATTAATCTCAATATCCATTGGATCCCTGCAAACACAACATGCATGATTACAAATAGATGAGATCTTGATCATGAACGGAGCTCACAAGATCTATACATGAAAGAACAAGTAGGAGATACAACCATCTAGCTACTACATGGACCCGTAGTCCATGGTGGAACTATTCACGCTTCATCCTGGAGAAGAAGGCCTCCGGGATGATCTCCCCTCCGACAGGGTGCCGGGAAGAACTTCAGATCCCCCAATCTAGGGACGATGGTGGCGGCAGCTGCAGGAGGTTTCGTGGAGTTTTGATCAGGGGCCTAGGGTTTCTGTATCGGGGGCTTCTTATAGGCGAATAGGCGAGGCTAGGAGGCGGCCAGGGGGCCCACACCCTGCCCAAGCGCGGGCCCACCCTGGGCCGTGCCTGGGGGAGGGGGTGTGGCCGCCCTATGGCGCCCCTCCGTCTCTCCTCTAGACTTCGTGTTGCCCACGGTAAAATATTGAGTTTGGCTTTTGTCCCGTACAATTCCAAGAATATTGATTTTCTGCCTTTCTGGAACCAAAAACAGAAGAAAACATGCAACTTGTACTGTGGCAACTTGTTAATAGGTTAGTACCAGAAAACATATAAAACACCTCAAAGTGTAGACAAAGCAAAGCAAAATAGATACTAAACAAGCATGGAACATCAAAAATTATAGATACGTTTCTGACGTATCAAGCATCCCCAAGCTTAACTCCTGCTCATCCTCGAGTAGGTAAGTGATAAAAGAATAATTTTTGAGGTGACATGCACCATCAAAACCAAGATCAAACCATTTACAAGCATTGAAAGATGAGATCAAAGAACTCTAAACATGTGAATGAAAGATGGAGTTCTAACAGTAAGACAAAGTAACTACGCATGCAAAATGAAAGGCTACAAACAAATATCATGAAGAACATCCATTGAAAAACGTTTGTTTGTTTCACATATAGAAAACATGGCATAGTGGCATTCAGCTTGTCCCTCATAGAGTAGCAAATAGATGCATAGGACACCTTCAAAGTTCATAAGAGTGACTAGATACAAGTAGCACAAGAACAAGTAATATCACAATATGCATCAATCAATAAGTTTTGTGACACTGAACATAGACCTAAGAATGGACACTATGCTCTCTTAATGGTGCCTAAAGGTAGAAGGTGGAGACTCAATATAATAGTGGAAGAAAGTCCCTTTAAAAAGGGAAGCTGGGATTTCAAGTTTCAAAAAGAGCTTCCAAAAATTATGGTACTTGTTAGCTTCCAGCCCTCATTGCCCCTATCATAAGCATCTTGAAGTGATTAAGGTTAAAGTGAACAAACTATGGAGTATATGCTTGACAAAGTATACGTTGGCAATCTCATGTCCCTTTAATACGAGGGCCACACCTCATGCTACTCAACATAAGTCACCTGTAAGTTCTTGTCATAGTAAGTACATGTGTATCATAGAGAACCGCCAACATGGAACCCCTTGCACATGGTATAGGAGCTATCTCATAACCAAAATGACAAGGCAAGCAGACAATGAGCATCTCAATAATGTTTTTATTTACTATGTTCATAGCTTTTTATTGAGGATGCTTCATAGAATGCTCATTATGGTGATGCTGCAAGTTTCCACCATGATTAGGCATGGCTTAGGCCAGCAGCCCAGGTGTTTCTCTAACACAAAATACATAACTCCATGGACTTACAAGCTCCCTCTTTATTTCACACCGGTGACATCCATATACAAAAGAGCATGATATCAATTGTGTACAAAGTACAAGTGCAATGTTGAAAACATTCCCCATGAAATCATGGTTCTGATAATTCCAACGTATAAATGCAAGCATATATAACATATACGACACAATGGTTCAAGTTTATTAGGGGCAAAGAATATAAAGTGTGCCATCAAGTTCGTCATAGCTTTAATCACTAAGTTTTCACACAACAAAATACTTTTTAATTGGAAGATAGCTGAAAAAAAGAATATACTTCGAATGGTGTAACACACCATGCATAGGAATTTATAGTGGACAATTTGTAATACATTGGTTTCTTGGGAGTTAGAATCATGAGTAGAGCTTACTCATACAAGTGGAGGCTAGCAAAAGACTGGGAGCAACCAACTAAGAGAGCAATAATGGCCATAATCATGCAGAGAGACAAAACATTACTAATCAAAGCATAGAGTGGTACTAAAAGTCAAGGACTAAATGATAATATAGGCTATGTGAATTGTTCATAGTAATACCATGGTGTGAGCATGTGCCAAGATAACCCAAACAAAACATCAAAGGAGAATACCACAATACTATGCTTTTGTATGCTAAAACAACGCATGATTCTTTCAAGGCACACTAAGCAATCCCAATTGTTTGGAACAAGTCATGCTACAGCAATAATCACTAAGCATAATCTCAAAACAACACCTAACATGACATGCTAAAGTCTAAGTCACAGTTAATGCAAGATCCTCTTGCACTTCCAAGCAAGAACTTTCTACTCCTTTCCAACACCAATTGACTTATTTGAAACAACACGGCGAGAACGGGGGTCCAAACTACTTTATTCAAGAAAACTAAACAAACTAAGAAAAGCAAACAAAACTAAGATGCTCCAAGAACAACACAACAGTGCGTGAAACAATAAAAATGAAGTGTCTAGACAGACCTGAGCTTTTTATTGATGAAGAAGGGGATGCCTTGGGTATCCCCAAGCTTTGATGCTTGTACCTCTCGAGTATTTCTTGGGGTGACACTGGGGTGGCATCCCCAACCTTGAGATTTTGTCCATTCTTCATCTCATTACATCATTCTCACTCTACACATGAAATTTTTCCTTCATACAAAACTTCACGCAATCTTCATTAGCAACATTAGTGTATTCAAAATATAATAGACCCTTGGGATTAGCTTTGGAACAACAAATTTTTTACTAAAAACACAAGCTATTGGAGAAACTTCCTTTAAAAAGCTTAATTCCCCAAAAGAGAACTCAAAAAGAAATCAATAAAAAGCAAATGCAAATAATGGCAGAAATCTGTCAAAACAGACCAGCAGGTAGAAACAGATTTTTTCGAAGACCTTCTGTTGCTCAAATCAAAAAGTGTTGAACTAAAGAAAGTTAGTTAACATACTGGGGGATTTATTCGTAAATTTTCAGCTCAATCTGAGTTATAGAGACTATCACGAATTTTTATGGTGGAGGACATAAATCTGTTTCGGGACAGCAACTCCCCAAATCTTACTTCCCTCTTATTAGAGGTCATTCTTGGCACACAAAGCAAACAAAAAGGATAAGGAGAGGTCATTACTGAATTAATAACTTCCAAGACTCAAGAAAACTCTTGGGTTATCTCCCAACAAGTACTTTTCTTTAACGCCTTTAAGTTAGGGACAAGAAGCAAGAAAATCAAGTATTTTCAAGTGAGGAGTTATTAACTCTCTTGCTCCTTCCTTTCTTACCTTTATTCTTCTCTTTAGGGAATATATGATTGCTTACCGGAGGATCAAAATGCATAATGACTTTTCCCACATCTATTATTGCTCCAAGGTGTTTCAGTAGGGATCTTCCAAGTGTAATCTGTCCTTTGCCTACACATTAAATAACAAGATAATCAGTAGACACCATTTTACCTAAGATTTTTGTAAACATACCTTTAGCTATTCCAATGGGTAATAAAGTGGCATTATTAGTAAGATATATTTCCTCTCCTCCTTTAGAAATCCCCCAAAGACTCACAGACTCATAAATATCTTTAGGCATAAGGCAATATTCAGACATGATATCACAACGAGCATCAAAAGTTGCACTATTTATAGTGACTTTGATTGTAGGAAACCACTTCGAAGGCTCAGAATTCATTGGAACATAAATATGGTACTCCCTAAGTGTGTGATAGCAACTCTTCATGGCGGCAGTACTGGACTCAAGAGTGTTCAACCTAGCAAAAATATTTATGAAAGAGGAATCAGCTTGCCAAGTGTATTATAAATTATAATCAATTTCTTTATGGCATCAAAAGCTTCATCCTCAGTACATTGAAAAATATCTTTCTCAGCCACAGCATCCAAAGCATATCTATAACAAAGAGCAATACCGTGGTAGAAACTATTAATAACCAAGATAAGACTCATCTTAGGCTCAGTTTCCCTTTGTAAAGCAAAGATTCTAGAACAAGCTTCTTTAAAACTCTCTTCACTTTTTTTGCTTAAAAGTGACTATCTCTTCCATAGGTTTCACAGATATTGGACCAAAACCAGACATGGTAGCAACTAGGGCAGGAAATAATTTTTGTGTGTTTTTGAATAGAGAAAGCAAACCAAACTAAACTATTTTTTTTGGAGTTTTTGAGAAAAAGAAGCAAACAAAACCAAACAAAAGAAACTAAGCAGACTAAAAACAAAGTAAAGAGAAAGGTTGAGGAGGACTCCCCTTGTGAAGACGTCTTTAGCCTCCCCGGAAAAGGCGCCAGAAAGTCTTGATGCGTGTTGAACGCCCCGTTCGGAAACCCCAAGATAAGGTATGATGCAGCACAACAACAAGTTTTGCCTCAGTAAGAAACTGAGGTTATCGAACCAGTAGGAGGAAGGAAACGCCTCAAAGGTGTTGCAAGCAACGTGGAAACCTACACAACACAAACTCAAGACTTTTCCCCTACTAACAGTGAGGTTGTCAATCTCACCGGTTGCTATAACAAAGGATTAACTGTATGGTGTGGACGGTGATGATGGTTTGCAGCAAGTAAACAGTGGAAGATATATCAATGGTAAAGATTGGACCGGGGTCCATAGTTCACTAGAGGTGCTCTCCTTAGATAAACAACATGGCATGAAGGGTAATCAAATTACAGCAGGGCAATTGACAGGAACTGAGCAAGGCATAACAATGCAATACTAGACAAAAAGATCCTATGAGATTCGATTGGGCAATACAACAATATACATAGACCGGCATCCAACTGCATCTATGACTAGATGTCCACCTTCATGTTATCATCCGAACCCCCTCCAGTATTAAGTTGCAAGCAACAGACAACTGCTTTAAGCAAAGTGTGTAAGGTAAACAATCCACTTGTTCCATGAACAAGATACCGTTGTTTTCTCCCTAGTGGCAACATCACATATACAACCGAATAGATTTCTATCACTTCCCTTGGAAACTAGAGGCATGAACCCACTATCGAGCATAAATACCCCCTCTTAGAGTCACTAGCAACTACTTGGCCAAGGTAGCTACTAACAATGGAGAGCATGCCAGATCACAAACAACACAGACATGATAGAATCAAATAGACAAAACCATTAATCAATCTGACATAGTAATATCAATATCCATCGGATCCCCGCAAACATAACATGCATGATTACAAATAGATGAGATCTTGATCTTGAACGGAGCTCACAAGATCTATACATGAAAGCACAAGGAGGATATACAACCATATAGCTACTGCATGGACCCGTAGTCCAAGGTGGAACTACTCACGCTTCATACCGGAGAAGAAGGCCTCCGAGATGATCTCCCCTCCGGCAGGGTGCCGGGAAGAACTTCAGACCCCCCTCCTGATCTAGGGATGATGGTGGCGGCGGCTACATACGGTTTCGTGGAGTTTTGATTGGGTGCCTAGAGTTTCTGCATCGGGGGCTTCTTATAGGCGAAGAGGCGAGGCTGGGAGGCGGCCAAGGGGCCCACACCCTGCCCAGGCGCAGGCCCACCCTAGTTCGCGCCTAGGGGGTGTGGCCGCCCTGTGGCACCCCTCCGTCTCTGCTCTGGACTTCGTGTTGCCCATGGTAAAATATTTACTTTGGCTTTTGTCCCGTCCAATTCCGAAAATATTGATTTTTTGCCTTTCTGGAAGCAAAAATAGAAGAAAACAAGCAAATGGCACTATGGAAATTTGTTAATAGGTTAGTACCAGAAAACATATAAAAACACCTCAAAGTGTAGACAAATCAAAGAAAAGTACATACTAAACAAGCATGGAACATCAAAAATTGTAGATACATTTCCGACGTATCATATTACAAAAGCTTTGCTTGAAAACTATGTATGATTTGTCACCTGTTCTCTCACCAAGAACAAAAGTTTGCCTTTACCAATTATGATTTGTCCTGATGCTTATTTATTTTGACTCCCATACTCGTTGCAAGTTAAGTTATATAATGGTGAGTTGCTTTCTATTATGAGTTGTGTATTGGTGAATGTGATGCTTCTTGTATGTATCTTTTTTCTCGACTATTCACTCCATAAACATGTGGTCATGTTTACTGAGCTCAGTTTTTGCTTGGGGACAAGCAAGGTCTAAGCTTGAGGGAGTTGATACGTCCATTTTATATCACTATTTTATATCATAATTTACTGCTATTCATTGATATATTTCTTATTAAGAGGTGATACTTATGTTGTTTCATCTATTTTTGCATGTTGGATGACTTTTGGAGGATGAACTACAGGAGTCGGGATTCTGATGGAAAAAGCGTGTCTAGCAATATTCGTGAAGATCAGAAAATTCTAGAAAATATATGGAAAATCCTATTTTTCCAGAAGACGAAGGAAGCCAGAAGGGCAGGCAGAGATGGGCCACATGGGGCCCACACTACCCCCTGGTGTGGCCCCCCCGGGTCGTGCCACCAGGTGGTGTGGCCACCCTGGCCCACCTCCTGCGTCACCCTTTTGCCTATAACTTCCTCCCGAAACCCTAATACTCAGGGAGTGATCACCGATAGATTACGCCGCCTCTGCGGGGCGAAAACTACAGAGAGAGAAAGAGCTCTCGGGCAGGCAGATTTCTGCCAGGGAAATTCCTTCCCGGAGAGGGGAGATCATCACCATCAACACCATCATCAAGCTATACTTTATCGGGATCATCATCATTATCCTCACCACCATCTCCACCAGCACCATCCTCACCACTCCATCCCGATTTAACAATTGGGTTGAATCTTGCATAGTTCTTAGGGGAAACTTTCCCGGTGTTAATTACTTTTGTAGTTGATGCTATTGAGTGGAACCATTGAATTATTGTCTATGTTCATATTATTATTCATCATTAAATCATCTCTTATCTTAATCCATATGATGTCTCATTAGTAGTTCGTTTCGTTCTTGAGGACATGAGAGAAGTCATGTTGTTAGTAGTGGAATTGTGTTGAAGTAATAATCGATGGTTTGATATTTAAGTTGTGGTGCTATTCTTCTAGTGGTGGCATGTGAACATCGACTACATGATACTTCACCATTTATGGGCCTAGGGGAATGCATTGTGTATTTGGCTACTAATTGTGGGCTTGCCGGAGTGACAGAAACCTGAACCCCCGTTAGAAAACCTTTGCACAAGAGAGTGTAGGATCTCAGAGTTTAATACTGTGGTTAGGTTTTTATCTTAATTACTTTCTTGTAGTTGTGGATGCTTGCAAGGGGTTTAATCACAAGTATGTATTAGTCCAAGTAAGGTCGGTATATTAGCATAGGTTCACCCACACAACACTTATCCAACCAAAAAAGATTAATCAACTATATGAAGCGAAAGCACTTGATAGTATTCCCATGTGTCCTCGAGAACGTTTGGTCATCATAAGTAATACAACCGGATTGTCCTTTGCTGAAGAAAGGATTGGGCCACTTGCTACAATTATTATTGTTGTCTTTATTTGCTTGCATTTTATTTCTTTGTATTATCAAAAAACCCTAAAAATTATATTGCTAAGTATTTATAGAGAATTCCTGATCTAAACCACTAGTCAACACCTTCTGCTCCTCGTTGGGATCGACACTCCTATTTATCGAAATTACTATGATACACCCCCTATACTTGTGGGCCATCACTCATTCGAGGTTTCTTGGTTTTCGGGTCAAATGACCAAAGTTATGGCTAGAATCAAGGCATAGTTTGTGATAATATGCCCATATTGTGCATACATATGCATCATGGGATGGTGAACAATGTTGTAGGAGGAAGTTTTTCCTTTTCATCGCACCAAAAAGCCATTTTGCATTTTCCGAGCACAAAAAACGGATGGTTTTGTGAAGCAACCACCAAATGGCTAATTCAAAATGCTACCACCACATTTTACAAAAATACTATACCACCTTATATGGACAATGTCCCAACAGGGGGATCGGAAACCTTTCTGTCCACCCATGGTGAAAAAGACAAATTCCTGCCGAATCGGCACGAAGTGGGTTAGATATGAACTATAGGTACATGATATGATGCTCATGTTTTTTAAAATCATTTTTAGGTTCAAAATATGCTATTTTCTCAAAGATCCAATGCAATTTTAGCGAGGCTCGGCCCCGAGCTAAGAATCTTCATGCCCGCCGTTCGGCAAAGTTTGACGATAGTTTCAAATAGGCATAAAAAATTCAAAAACGGGGTTTTTGTGATAAGTTCATATGGATATCATATTTAGATTCCTTTCATTTTTTTGATCAATTTAGACATATTATTTATCGAATTCCGATTTACGGATATAAAAATATTAAGTTTATTCTATATTAAGTAGAAAAATACAAAAAAGTAAAATTATTATATTTTTATTTGAATTCAATAGTATTTTTATTTGAATCAGTAATATTTTTACGTATTCATTGTTTTTTACTTAAATAAGTGTTTGTAGTTCTAAAAAATAAAAATATGTGACATAATGATATAAGAGTTAATAGGATTGATATCATAGTATAGACAAATAGGTATAAATTGCTTCGCGGAAACTGATTCGGAAGAAACTGAAAAGTTAACCGTGCTGGAGCTGGAGTAGTGTTATGATGGGTGACCAAACGATAAGTTTGATAAAGATTACGATTTAATTAAAGATTAAATATAATTAGTATTAAAAATGTTCCAGGTGAGAGATTAACGATTCAAACAATTCAAATATTTTAAAAAGTTGAGAAAAAAATTCAAATTCAAAAAAATTGATTTTTTTGGATTTTGTTTACCGTTATTATGCCGACATGATATGGCGAGGGAAAATCCGTCAGCGTAGCATACGTCAACGGCTAGAGCTACGCCGACGGGCAAAAGTGCCTCCGCCGAGGGAGGTCTTTGCCGAGGATGCTACGCCGTAGCCCTCGGCGTAGCCTACGCCAACGGGGATCGAGGCCACGCCGACGGATTTTAGCCATCGACGTAGCGTGCCGTTTCTGTAGTGTTCATTGTCTTTCAGAATCTTAGTTAGGTATTTCCTTATAGTTTATCTCAACAAAGTGACGTCAGAGTTGTTATATCGGAATAGGCTATGTTGGGTGTTATGAAAATAGGTTGGATTAAAGACAATATCGGAATAGGCTGTGTTGAACTTCCAACAACATATTAAATTTGTAAATTTTAATTTTATTTCATTGGCTTTTGAGGATCTTAGTTTGGGTATTTCCTTGTATCAGTTTACCTCGCAAGGTGTGGCTTCACTTGGTTGCACACTTGTTACTACGTCACTGGTGCATGCCTTTTTTGGCGCTTCTCTATTTGTCACATCAAGAGCCACCAAAGGCAAAGTGGAATCTTCGACGTGTGTGTCATCTATTGGGCATAGGCGGCTTCATTGAATTGCTACGGTGATCAATCAATTGATGATTTTTGGTAGTGCAGTCCAGAGTCAATGTCAAGATAATTGGCGATGACGATAAGGCTTATGGACGGTTACGATAAGTGAGTCTTCTCGATGCAGAGCATTGGGTTGGTGATGTTGTGACTTAGTATGCCACGTTGGCGTGGGTGGGACTATATCTCATTCATTGTGGGTTGAGTTTGTAATTTAGGTTTTGGTTCGGGTGGTTTTGCAATTAAATGTGCGATTTTTGGCGCATAGCCATAGCCTTTTGGATGGATCCTCACCCGCTCCCCCCTCCGCACCCGCCGCCGCAACCCCACCCTCACCACCCTCCCCTGCCCACCAGCGGGCAGCCCAACCCTTTCCACTCCTCCTTACCGCTGCCATGGCCCATGCCCTAGGCCCTCCCGTCGCTCTCCACTCCATCAATGACGACGCGGCCGCTCAGGTCGCCATCCGCTCCTTTCTCGGTGTTGGCAATGCCATGGGCCTTGACTTTGACTAGGCTTCGTGGAACGCTGGGATCCTCATATCCCCCATTTGTTCCCCCTTTCCCACCATACCTAGGACCGCCTCAATCCACAACTCATCCATCATCGTTGATGATCTTCTAATGCCCGTCCTCCTTCAATCTTGCATCGGCGGCTCTGCCAACATGTTTCGTGTCCACAGATTAAACTCCTGCTGCTTCAAGTTCTTCGTCTCCTCCACCAAATCCATGGAACTCCTCCTCGCCCAACAATCCATCAAAGCAAAAAGGTTCACGCTGGTTTTTGACCACATCGTTGTCGCGCTCACTTCCTGTACCTCTGCCCCCACGGATCCTGGTGCGGCCGGACCGGACGCCCTCCTCCCTACCGTGCTTTGACCGGCGGCTTCGGCACCTCACGGCCTCCGCCCACACCAACACTTGCACGCGTCATCGTCGGGCCCCATCGTTGTGAGCCGCGGGTCGGCCAGCTCGGCCTAAGGCCCGCTTAGTGGCCACCGCACAGGTGCTAGGGTCGCTACCGGCGATGCGAACGCATCTCCATTACCGGCTAGCCCCAGCCTCTCGGATCTCGAAGGGCAGCCTCGTGCACGTAGCAACGTATGTCGATTCCACGCATGCCTGTTCTTTAGATATTTCATTATGTAGAACTATCATACAGACGTCTTCCACCCACTATTCCAATCCCCCAGAAATTTCCGCCTACCACCCTCTGGCTTTCTTTCATTTCACAAAAGACTCCTTTTTTCGAGCGCAATTTCCTTGTCACCCACGACGAACGAGCTCTGTTCTCATCCTTAGTGGCTGATACGTCGAAAATGTATCTATAATTTTTTATGTTTCATGCTTGTTTAGTATCTACTTTGCTTTGATTTGTCTTTCTTTGAGGTGTTTTCATATCTTTTCTGTAACTAACCTATTAACAAGTTGCCACAGTGCTAGTTGCCTATTTTCTTCTGTTTTTGGTTCCAGAAAGGCGGAAAATCAATATTCTCGGAATTGGATGGGACAAACGTCAAAGTTAATAACTTTCTGTGGGGAACAAGAAGTCCAGAGAGGAGACGGAGAGGCATGCCAGGGCGACCACACCCCCCTAGGCGCGGCTAGGGGTGGGCCCGCGCCTAGGCAGGGTGTGGGTCCCCTGGCCACCTCCTCGGCATCCCCTTCGCCTATAAGAAGCCCCCGATGCCTAAACCCTAAGTACCCGATCAAATTTCCACGAAACCGCCTGTAGCCGTCGCCACCATTGTCCCTATATCGGGGGGATCTGAAGTTCGTCCCGGCACCCTGCCGGAGGGGAGATCATCCCCGAGGCCTTCTTCTTCGGTATGATGCGTGAGTAGTTCCACATTGGACTATGGGTCCATGTAGTAGCTAGATGGTTGTATCTCCTCCTTTGTGCTTTCATGTATAGATCTTGTGAGATCCATTCATGATCAAGAGCTAATCTATTTGTAATCATGCATGTTGTGTTTATGGGGATCCGATGGATATTGAGATTATTGTGTTGGATTGATTAATGGTTTTTTCTTTATGATTCTATCATATCTGTGTTTTTTGTGATCTTGCATGCTCTCCGTTGTTAGTAGCTATCTTGGCCAAGTAGTTGCTAGTGACTCCAAGAGAGAGTATTTATGCTCGATAGTGGGTTCATGCCTCTAGTTTCCAAGGGAAGTGATAGAAATCTCTTCGGTTGTAGATGTGCTATTGCCACTAGGAAGAAAACAACGGTCTCTTGTTCATGGAACACGTGGACTGTTTACCTTACACACTTTTCTTAATGCAGTTGTCTGTTGCTTGCAACTTAATAATAGAGGGGGTTCAGATGATAACCCAAAGGTGGACTTCTAGTCATAGATGCAGTTGGATGGCGGTCTATGTATCTTGTTGTATTGCCCAATCGAATCTCATCGGATCTTTCTGACTAGTATTGCATTGTTATGCCTTGCTCAGTTCCTGTCAATTGCCCTGCAGTAATTTGTTTACCATTCATGCCATGTTGTTTATCTAAGGAGAGCACCTCTAGTGAACTATGGATCCCGGTCCAATATTTACCATTGATACATCTTCCACTGTTACTTGTTTACGTGCTGCAAACCATTACCTTCCACACCATATGTTTAATCCTTTGTTACAGCAAACCGGTGAGCTTGACAGCCTCACTGATTCGTTGGGACAAAGTCTTGAGTTTGTGTTGTGCAGGTCTCCACGTTGTTTGCAACACATGTGTGATGTTTCCTTCCTTCTACTGGTTCGATAACCTCGGTCTCAACTGAGAGAAAACTTGCTACTATGCTCTTCACACCATGCGCTTGGGGTTACCAACAAAGTGCTACGTCGAGCACCATCAAGTATTTTTGGCGCTGTTGCCGGGGAGGCTAAGGACGTCTTCACAAGGGGAGTCCTCCACTTCCTTTCTCTTTGCTTTGTTTTTAGTTTTCTTTGTTCATTTTGCTTGGTCTTGTTTGCCTCTTTTCAAAAAACCCAAAAAAATTAGAATAGTTTGGTTTGCTTTCTTCATTCCAAGAACACAAAAAAATAGTTCCTGCTCTACTTGTTGTTTTTGGCTTGCCCACCTTTGCCAAAATGAACTCTGCTGAGAACACCAAGTTGTGTGACTTCACTAGCGCCAACAACAATGATTTACTAAGCACTCCTATTGCTCCACCTTCTCCTGATGCTACCTTTTATGAAATTAAGCCTGCTTTGTTGAATCTTGTGATGATAGAGCAATTTTCTGGTGCTAGTTCTAATGATCCTGCTGCCCATCTCAATAGCTTTGTTGAACTTTGTAAGATGCAAAAGTATAAGGATGTAGATGGCGACATTATTAATCTCAACATTTTTTCCTTTCTCCTTGAGAGGAAAAGCTAAAAAATGGTTGCTTTCTTTGCCTAAAAATAGTATTGATTCTTGGACTAAGTGCAAAGATGATTTTATTGGAAAGTACTATCCTCCTGCTAAGATTATTTCTTTGAGAAGTGACATTATGAAATTTAAACAACTTGATAATGAACATGTTGCTCAAGCTTGGGAAAGAATGAAAACTTTGGTTAAGAATTGTCCCACTCATGGACTCACTTCTTGGATGATTGTCCAGACTTTTTATGTAGGTTTGAATTTCTCCTCAAGAAACCTGTTGGATTTAGCTGCTGGAGGTACCTTTATGGGCCTCACTTTGGGTGATTCAACGAAGATCCTTGATAATATGATGGTTAACTACTCTGAATGGCACATTGAGAGAGCTCCACATGGTAAGAAGGTAAATTCTGTTGAGGAAACTTCCTCGTGGAGTGATAAGATTGATGGTATTATGGCTATGCTTGTTAATGGGAAAGCTCCTTTAGATCATAATAGTGTTCCCTTAGCCTCTTTGGTTGCTCAAGGAGAGCAAGTTGATGTGAACTTCATTAGAAACAACAATTTCAACAACAATGCCTATAGGAATAATTTTGGTGGTAACAACAATTATAGGCCTTATCCTCCTAATAATGGCAATTCCTATGGAAACTCTTACAACAATGCTAGAAGTGCCCCCTATGAACTTGAAGTCATGCTCAAAGACTTTATTAGTAAACAAACTACTTTTAATAAGACAATAGAGGAAAAACTTTTAACTATTGAGAAAAATATATCCTCTTTGTCTAAAGCTCAGTCTTCCTTGATTAATAAAATGGTTGCTAAACCTGAAACCATGGAAAGTACCTTTGCTTCTACTCATGCCATACAAGTTACTATTGATGAAAATGTTAGGTTGTTAGCTCAACTTCATGCTAAGTGGGAAAGGGAAGCTGAAATTGATATAAACAATAGTGTGTGCACCATCACCACTAAACCACAAGTAGTCCCTATTCCTCCTCCTACTATGCCTAAGCCTATTGAGCCTACTACTATTGATGCTAAGTTTGATTTTGATATTGATGGTTGCAATATTTCTGAAGTGATTATGTTCCTACAAAAGCTTGCTAGAAGTCCCGATGCTAGTGATATGCATGTTGCCTTTACCAAACACATTACAAATGCTCTTGTTACGATTAAGGAAGAGAAGTTAAAACACGAAGCTTCTATTCTTAGGAAAGTAGAAGATAGTTGGGAAACCATTATTAATATGCAAGTGAATGACTTTGATCTCAAAGCTTCATGTGACCTTGGTTCTAGTGTCTCTGTTATGCCTAGAAAGATTTATGAAATGCTTGATTTGCCACCTTTGGAAGATTGTTATTTGGATGTTCCACTCAATGATAATGCTAAAAAGAAACTCATGGGGAGTGTTAATGATGTTCTCATTATGGTTAACAATGCTTATGTCCCTGTGGATTTCTATGTTTTGGATGTTGAATACAATTCTTCTTGTCCTATTACCTTGGGAAGACCTTTTCTTAGAACAGTTGGTGCCATCATTGATATGAAAGAAGGCACCATTAAATATCATTTTCCATTCAAGAAAGGTATTGAACACTTCTCTATGAGGAGATATAAGTTACTTTTGCTCCTCCTTTGAAAGCAAGGTTTGATTTTAATGCTTCATCATTTGAAAATACTTGATTCTTCTTGCTTCTTGTGCCTAACTTAAAGGCGTTAAAGAAAAGTACTTGTTGGGAGATAACCCAAGAGTTTCCTTGAGTCTTGGAAGTTATTAATTCAGTAATGACCTCTCCTTATCCTTTTTGTTTGCTTTGTGTGCCAAGAATGACCTCTAATAAGAGGGAAGTAAGATTTGGGGAGTTGCTGTCCCGAAACAGATTTATGTCCTCTATCATAAAAATTCGTGAGAGTCTCTATAACTCGGATTGAGCTGCAAATTTACGAATAAATCCCCCAGTATGTTAACTAACTTTCTTTAGTTAAACACTTTTTGATTTGAGCAACATAAGGTCTTCAAAAAAATCTGTTTCTACCTGCTGGTCTGTTTTGACAGATTTCTACCATTATTTGCATTTGCTTTTTTATTGATTTCTTTTTGAGTTCTCTTTTGGGGAATTGAGCTTTTTAAAGGAATTTTCTCCAATAGCTTGTGTTTTTAGTGAAAATTTTTGTTGTTCCAAAGATAATCCCAAGGGTCTATTATATTTTGAATACACTAATGTTGCTACTGAAGATTGTGTGAAGTTTTGTATGAAGGAAAAATTTCATGTGTAGAGAGAGAATGCTGTAATGAGATGAATAATGGACAAAATATCAAGGTTGGGGATGCCACCCTGGTATCACCCTAAGAAATACTCGAGAGGTATAAAAAGCTCAGGTCTGTCTAGACACTTCATTTTTATTGTTTCATGCACTGTTGTGTTGTTCTTGGAGCATCTTAGTTTTTGTTTGCTTTTCTTAATTTGTTTAGTTTGCTTGACTAAAGTAGTTTGGACCCCCGTTCTCGCCGTGTTGTTTCAAATAAGTCAATTGGTGTTGGAAAGGAGTAGAAAGTTCTTGCTTGGAAGTGCAAGAGGAGCTTGCATTGACTATGACTTAGACTTTAGCATGTCATGGTAGGTGTTGTTTTGATCTTATGCTTAGTGATTATTGTTGTAGCATGACTTGTTCCAAACAATTAGGATTGCTTAGTGTGCCTTGAAAGAATCATGCGTTGTTTTAGCATACAAAATCATAGTATTGTGGTATTCTCCTTTGATGTTGTGTTTGGGTTATCTTGGCACATGCTCACACCATGGTATTACTATGAAAAAGTCACCATGGCCTCTATTATCATTTAGTCCTTGACTTGTAGTACCACTCTATGCTTTGATTAGTAATGTTTTGCCGCTCTGCATGATTATGGCCATTATTGCTCTCTTAGTTGGTTGCTCCTAGTCTTTTGCTAGCCTCCACTTGTATGAGTAAGCTCTACTCATGCTTCTAACTCCCAAGAAACCAATTTATTACAAAGTGTTCACTATAAATTCCTATGCTTGGTGTGTTACACCATTCGAAGTATATTCTTGTTTTCAGCTATCTTCCAATTAAAAAGTATTTTGTTATGTGAAAACTTAGTGATTAAAGCTCTGACGAACTTGATGGCACACTTTATATTCTTTGCCCCTAATAAACTTGAACCATTGTGTCGTATATGTTATATATGCTTGCATTTATACGTTGGAATTAGCAAAACCATGTTGTCATGGGGAATGTTTTCAACATTGCACTTGTACTTTGTACACAATTGATATCATGCTCTTTTGTATATGGATGTCACCGGTGTGAAATAAAGAGGGAGCTTGTAAGTCCATGGATTTATGTATTTTGTGTTAGAGAAACGCCTGGGCCGCTGGCCTAAGCCATGCCTAATCATGGTGGAAACTTGCAGCATCACCATAATGAGCATTCTATGAAGCATCCTCAATAAAAAGCTATGCACATAGTAAATAAAAAGATTATTGAGATGCTCATTGTCTGCTTGCCTTGTCATTTTGGTTATGATATAGCTCCTATACCATGTGCAAGGGGTACCATGTTGGCGGTTCTCTATGATACACATGTACTTACTATGACAAGAACTTACAGGTGACTTACGTTGAGTAGCATGAAGTGTGGCCCTCATATTCAAGGGACATGAGATTGCCAACGTATACTTTGTCAAGCATATACTCCATAGTTTGTTCACTTTAACCTTAATCGCTTTAAGATGCTTATGATAGGGGCAATGAGGGTTGGAAGCTAACAAGTACCATAATTTTTGGAAGCTCTTTTTGAAACTTGAAATCCCAGCTTCCCTTTTTAAAGGGCCTTTCTTCCACTATTATATTGAGTCTCCACCTTCTACCTTTAGGCACCATTAAGAGAGCATAGTGGCCATTCTTAGGTCTATGTTCAGTGTCACAAAACTTAT
The DNA here is from genome assembly GCA_030063025.1 of Avena longiglumis. Taxonomy (NCBI): domain Eukaryota; kingdom Viridiplantae; phylum Streptophyta; class Magnoliopsida; order Poales; family Poaceae; genus Avena; species Avena longiglumis. Next base: position 444,251,487 of record CP125979.1, on the reverse strand, counting down.
TGATTGATGCATATTGTGATATTATGAACTTTGAAGGTGTCCTATGCATCTATTTTCTACTCTATGAGGGACAAGATGAATGCCACTATGCCATGTTTTCTATATGTGAAACAAACAAACGTTTTTCAATGGATGTTCTTCATGATCTTTGTTTGTAGCCTTTCATTTTGCATGCATAGTTACTTTGTCTTACTGTTAGAACTCCATCTTTCATTCACATGTTTAGAGTTATTTGATCACAGCTTTCAATGCTTGCAAATGGTTTGATCTTGGTTTTGATGGTGCATGTCACCTCAAAAATTATTCTTTTATCACTTACCTACTCGAGGATGAGCAGGAGTTAAGCTTGGGGATGCTTGATACGTCAGAAACGTATCTATAATTTTTGATGTGTCATGCTTGTTTAGTATCTACTTTTCTTTGCTTTGTCTACACTTTGAGGTGTTTTATATGTTTTCTGGTACTAACCTATTAACAAGTTGCCACGGTACCAGTTGCATGTTTTCTTCTGTTTTTGGTTCCAGAAAGGCAGAAAATCAATATTCTCGGAATTGTACGGGACAAAAGCCAAAGTCAATATTTTACCGTGGGCAACACGAAGTCTAGAGGAGAGACGGAGGGGCGCCATAGGGTGGCCACACCCCCTCCCCCAGGCACGGCCCAGGGTAGGCCCGCGCTTGGGCAGGGTGTGGCCCCCCTGGCCGCCTCCTAGCCTCGCCTCTTCGCCTATAAGAAGCCCCCAATGCAGGAACCCTAGGCACCTGATCAAAACTCCACGAAACCGTCTGTAGCTGCTGCCACCATCGTCCCTAGATTGGGGGATCTGAAGTTCTTCCCGGCACCCTGCCGGAGGGGAGATCATCCCGGAGGACTTCTTCTCCAGGATGAAGCGTGAATAGTTCCACCATGGACTACGGGTCCATGTAGTAGCTAGATGGTTGTATCTCCTACTTGTTCTTTCATGTATAGATCTTGTGAGTTCCGTTCATGATCAAGATCTCATCTATTTGTAATCATGCATGTTGTGTTTGCAGGGATCCAATGGATATTGAGATTACTATGTCAGATTGGTTAATGGTTTTGTATATTTGATTCTATCATGTCTGTGTTGTTTGTGATCTTGCATGCTCTCCGTTGTTAGTAGCTATCTTGGCCAAGTAGTTGCTAGTGACTCCAAGAGGGGGTATTTATGCTTGATAGTGGGTTCTTGCCTCTAGTTTCCAAGGGAAGTGACAAAAATATCTTCGGTTGTAGATGTGTTGTTGACACTAGGGAGAAAACAACGATCTCTTGTTCATGGAACAAGTGGATTGTTTACCTTACACACTTTGCTTAAAGCAGTTGTCTGTTGCTTGCAACTTAATACTGGAGGGGGTTCGGATGATAACCTGAAGGTGGACATCTAGTCATAGATGCAGTTGGATGCCGGTCTATGTATATTGTTGTATTGACCAATCGAATCTCATAGGATTTTTTTGTCTAGTATTGCATTGTTATGCCTTGCTCAGTTCCTATCAATTGCTCTGCTGTAGTTTGTTTACCCTTCATGCCATGTTGTTTATCTAAGGAGAGCACCTCTACTGAACTATGGACCCCGGTCCAATCTTTACCATTGATATATCTTCCACTATTACTGTTTACTTGCTGCAAACCATCATCACCTTCCACACCATACATTTAATCCTTTGTTACAGCAATCGGTGAGATTGACAACCTCATTGTTAGTTGGGGAAAATTCTTGAGTTTGTGTTGTGTAGGTTTCCACGTTTCTTGCAACACCTTTGATGCTTTTCATTCCTCCTACTGGTTCGATAACCTCGGTTTCTTACTGAGGGAAAACTTGTTGATGTGTTGCATCATACCTTGCTCTTGGGGTTTCCCAACGGGGCGTTCAACACGCATCATAATGAAGTTTATAACAGGAGTACTTTTGCTCAAACATAAAAGGCTTTTCACCATGATAGCTTTCAAAGTAATATTCATTCAGATAAGAGTTTTGTGCAAAACAAAGAAGATAAGAAACATGATTGAATAAATCATCATATGAATGATTGGAACACAAAAACTCAAATGCTTGCTAGAGATAGAAAGGAAATAGGTTTACTGACTCAACTTAAGAAGTAAATGATAGGCCCTTCTTAGAGGGAAGCATGGATTTCAAGTTTCATTAGGATCTTCCAAAAGATTATGGTACTTACTGGATTTGAGCTCTCATTTCCCCTATCATTAGCATATTGAGGTGATTAAGGTTAAAGTGAACAAATATGGAGTATATGCTTGACAAATCATAAGTTAGCAATCTCATGTCCCTTGAGTACGAGGGTCGTTCCTCATGCTACTCAACTTTAGTTACCGGTAAGTTCTTGTCATTGTAAATATATGTGTATCATGGAGAACCGCCAATGGGGTACCCCTTTCCCCATGACACATGAGCTATCCCATATCAAAATGATAAGGTAAAAGACTGTGAGAATCTCAGCAATCCTTTTATTTACCATAAGAATGGTGAATAAATTTCTCTCTCTTTTATATTTTTTTCTGAGGATGCTTCATAGATTGCTTACTATGGTGATGCTGCAAGTTTCCACCATGATTAGGCATGGCTTAGGCTAGTGGACCAGGCGTTTCTCTAACACATATATATAACTCCATGGACTTACAAGCTCCCTTTTATTTCACACTATCGACATCCATAAACAAAAGATCATGATATCAACTGGGTAGATATTTACAGGTGTTGAAAGCGTTCCCCGTGATAGCACAGTTCTGCTAATTCCCAACTTATAAGTGCAAGCATATACAACATAGATGACACAATGGTTCAAGTTTATTAAGGGCAGGAAAATAAGGTGTGCCATCAAGTTTGTGAGAGCTTTACTGACTAGTTTTCTCATAACAAAAGAATTTTTAATTTGAAATATAGATGAAACTCGAGAATTTACTTGGAATAGCAATGATGCTAATAGGTAGATATGGTGGACACAAATGGCATAGGTTTAAGTTAAAGGGTTGGATGCACGAGAAGTATTCCCTCTCAATACATGTTTTTGGCTAGCAAGGCTGGGTAGCAAGCATAAGAGTTGAAGGAAACAAGCAAACATACAAGTGATAGAGACAAACATGCAATATTCCTTGAAAACATGTAATGACCTCTCCTTATCCTTTTTGTTTGCTTTTTGTGCCAAGAATGACCTCTAATGAGAGGGAAGTAAGATTTGGGGAGTTGCTGTCCCGAAACAGATTTTTGTCCTCCACCATAAACATTCGTGAGAAGTATCTATAACTCGGATTGAGATGATAATTTATGAATAAATCCCCCAGTATGTTAGCTAACTTTCGTTAGTTCAACACTTTTTGATGCGAGCAACAAAATATTTTCTAAAAAATCGGTTTCTACTTGTTGGTCTGTTTTGATAGATTTCTGCCATTATTTGCATTTGCGTCTTATTGATTCCTTTTTGAGTTCTCTTTTGGGGAATTGAGCTTTTTGAAGGATTTACTACAGTATCTTGTGTTTTAGTCAAAATTCTTGCTGTTCCAAAGCTTTTCCAGAGGTCTAATATCTTTTGAATAAACTAATGTTGCTAATGAAGATTGTGTGAAGTTTTGTATGAAGGAAAAAATTTAGGTGTAGAGAGAGAATGATGCAATGAGATGAAGAATGGACAAAAGCTCAAGATTGGGGATGCCACCATGGTGTCACCCCAAGAAATATCCAAGAGGTACAAGCGTCAAAACTTGGGGATGCCCAAGGCATCCCCTTCTTCATCAATAAAAAGCTCAGGTCTGTCAAGACACTTCGTTTTTATTGATTCATGCATAGTTGTGTTGTTCGTTAAGCGTCTTAGTTTTCGTTTGCTTTGCTTAGTTTGTTTAGTTTTCTTGAGTAGTTTGGACCCCCGCTTTCGCTGTGTTGTTGCAAATAATTTTGCTTGGTGTTGGAAAGGAGTAGAAAGTTCTTGCTTGGAAGTGCAAGAGGAGCTTGCATTGACTATGACTTAGACTTTATCATGCCATGCTAGGTGTTGTTTTGACTTTATGCCTAGTAATTATTGTTGTATCATGGCTTGCTCCAAGTCATTGGGATTGCTTAGTGTGCCTTGAAGAAATTATGAGTTGTTTTAGCATCCAAAACATAGTATTGTGGTATTCTCCTTTGAGGTTTGTTTGGGTTGACTTGGCACATGCTCACACGATGTTATGACTCTCACAAGTCACCATTAGCCTCTATGATCATTTAGTCCTTGACTTGTAGTACCACTCTATGCTTTTATTAGTAATGTTTTGTCGCTCTGCATGATTATGGCCATTATTGCTCTCTTAGTTGGTTGCTCCCAGTCTTTTGCTAGCCTCCACTTGTATGAGTAAGCTCTACTCATGATTCTAACTCCCGAGAAACCAATTTATTACAAATTGTCCACTATAAATACCTATGCATGGTTTGTTACACCATTCGAAGTATATTCTTGCTTTCAGCTATCTACCAATTAAAAAGTATTTTGTTATGTGAAAACTTAGTGATTAAAGCTCTGACGAACTTGATGGCACACTTTATATTCTTTGCCCCTAATAAACTTGAGTCACAATGACATATATGTTATATATTCTTGCACTTATACGTTGGAATTAGCAAAACCATGCTGTCATGGGGAACGTTTTCAACATTGCACTTGTACTCTGTACTCAGTTGATATCATGCTCATTTGTCTGTGGGTGTCACTGGTGTGAAATAAAAAGGGAACTTGTAATTCCATGGAGTTTGTATTCTATGTTAGAGAAACACCTAGGCCGCTAGCCTAAGCCATGCCTAATCATGGTGGAAACTTGCAGCGTCACCATAGTGAGCTATCTATGAAGCATTCTCAATAAAAAGTTATCCATATAGTAAATAAAAAGATCGCTGAGATGCTCGTTGTCTGCTTGCCTTGTCATTTTGGTTATGTTAAAGCTCATGTACCATGTGCAAGGGGTACCCCGTTGGCGGTTCTCAATGATATGCAAATACTTACAATGACAAGAACTTACAGGTGACTGAAGTCTAGTAGCATGAGGTGTGGCCCTCATATTCAAGGTACTTGAGATTTCCAACTTATACTTTGTCAAGCATATACTCCATAGTTTGTTCACTTTAACCTTAATCACTTCAAGATGCTTATGATAGGGGCAATGAGGGATGAAAGCTAACAAGTACCATAATTTTTGGAAGCTCTTTTGGAAACTTGAAATCCCTGCTTCCTTTACAAAAAGGCCTTTCTTCCACCACTATTGAGTCTCCACCTTCTACCTTTAGGCACCATTAAGAGAGCATAGTTTCCATCATGTGTGCAGTGTCCCAAAGCTTATTGATTGATGCATATTGTGATATTACTTGTTCTTGTGCTACTTGTTTCTAGTCACCCTTGTGAACTTTGAAGGTGTCCTATGCATCTATTTGCTACTCTATGAGGGACAAGCTGATTGCCACTATGCTATGTTTTTTGTATGTGAAACAAATAAACATTTTTCAATGCATGTTATCCATGATATTTGTTTGTATCTTGTCATGTTGCAACAATAGTTGCTTTGTCCTATTGTTAGTACTCCATCTTTCATGTTCATGTTTAGAGTTCTTTGATCCCAGCTTTCAATGCTTGCAAATGGTTAGATCTTCATTGTGAGGGTGCATGTCACCTCAAAAATTATTATTTTATCACTTACCTACTCGGGGACGAGCAAGAGTTAAGCTTGGGGATGCTTGATACGTCGGAAACATATCTATAATATTTGATGTTCCATGCTTGTTTAGTATCTACTTTGCTTTGTCTTTCTTTGAGGTATTTTTTTTATCTTTTCTAGAACTAAGCTATTAACAAGTTGCCATAGTGCCAGTTGCCTGTTTTCTTCTATTTTTTGTTCCAGAAAGGCAGAAAATCAATATTCTCGGAATTGGAGGGGACAAACGTCAAAGTCAATAACTTTCCGTGGGGAACAAGAAGTCCAGAGGGGAGATGGAGAGGCATTCCAGGGCGGCCAGGGGTGGGCCCGCGCCTAGGCAGGGTGTGGCCCCCCTGGCCACCTCCTCGCCCCCCCCCTTCGCCTATAAGAAGCCCCCGATGCCTAAACCCTAAGTACCCGATCAAATTTCCATGAAACCGTCTGTAGCCGCCGCCACCATCATCCCTAGATTGGGGGGGATCTGAAGTTCTTCCCGGCACCCTGCTGGAGGGGATATCATCCCGGAGGCCTTCTTCTTCGGTATGATGCGTGAGTAGTTCCACCTTGGACTATGGGTCCATGTAGTAGCTATATGGTTGTATCTCCTCCGTTGTTCTTTCATGTATAGATCTTGTGAGATCCGTTCATGATCAAGATCTAATCTATTTGTAATCATGCATGTTGTGTTTGTGGGGATCCGATGGATATTGAGATTACTATGTCAGATTGATTAATGTTTTTGTCTTTATGATTCTATGTTTGTGTTGTTTGTGATCTTGCATGCTCTCCATTGTTAGTAGCTATCTTGGCCAAGTAGTTGCTAGTGTTCCAAAGGGAAAGATGATAAATCTTTCGGTTGTAGATGTCTATTTTACAAGGGAAAAAAAACGCTCTCTTGTTCATGGATGTCTGTTTTGCCACAGGATATTCGACTAGTATTGCATTGTTATGTCTTGCTGTAATTTGTTTACCCTTCATGTCATGTTGTTTATCTAAGGAGAGCACCTCTAGTGAACTATGGAACCCGGTCCAATCTTTACCATTGACACATCTTCCACTGTTACTTGTTTACTTGCTGCAAACCACCATTACCTTCCACACCATATGTTTAATCCTTTGTTATAGCAAAGCAGTGAGCTTGACAACCTCACTGATTCGTTGGGACAAAGTCTTGAGTTTGTGTTGTGCAGGTCTCCACGTTGTTTGCAACACCTGTGTGACGTTTCCTTCCTCCTACTGGTTCTATAACCTCGGTCTCAACTGAGGGAAAACTTGTTGTTATGCTCTTCACACCCTGCACTTGGGGTTACTAACAAAGTGCCACGTCGAGCACCATCAGTGTTGTCCGAAAGCGTTTGATCTAAACTCATCCTATGCTCGTCTCTATCGCTAACTGGGTCCCTCATCCACATGGTCGCCCCTGCCGACGCGGCACGTCGTTGATGACGCTCACAGTGTTGTCGTGGGCGCTTTGTTGGAAGACCCCAAGAGCAAGGTATGATGAGCACAACTCAAGTTTCCCTCAGTAAGAAACCGAGGTTATCGAACTAGTAGGAAGAAGGAAACAACTCAAAGGTGTTGCTAGCAACTTGGAGACCTGCACAACACAAACTCAAGACTTTGCCCCAACGAACAGTGAGGTTGTCAATCTCACTGGTTTGCCATAACAAAGGATTAACTGTATGGTGTGGAAGGAAATATTAGCTTGGCATAAAGTAAACAGTAGCAGTGGAAGATGTATCAATGGTAAAGATTGGACTGGGGTGCATAGTTCACTAGAGGTGTTATCCTTAGATAAACAAACATGGCATGCAAGGTAAAAAAATTATAGCAGGGCAATTGACAGTAATGAGCAAGGCATATCAATGCAATACTAGACATCAAGATCCTATGAGATTCGATTGGGCAATACAACAAGATACATAGACCACCATCCAACTACATCTATGACTAGAAGTCCACCTTCAGGTTATCATCCGAACCCCTATGGTATTAAGTTGCAAGCAACAGACAACTTCTTCAAGCAAAGTGTGTAAGGTAAACAATCCACTTGTTCCATGAACAAGAGAGCATTGTTTTCTCCCTAGTGGCAACAACACATATACAACCTTAGAGATTTCTATCACTTCCCTTAGATTAAATAGAGGCATGAACCCACTATCGAGCATAAATACCCCTGTTGGAGTCACTAGCAACTACTCGGCCAAGATAGCTACTAACAACGGAGAGCATGCAAGATCACAAACAACACAAACTTGATAGAATCAATAAGACAAAACCATTAATCAATCTGACATGGTAATCTCAATATCCATCGGATCCCCGCAAGTACAACATGCATGATTACAAATAGATGAGATCTTGATCATGAACGGAGCTCACAAGATCTAGACATCAAAGCAAAAAGGAGGAGATACAACCATCTAGCTACTGCATGGACTCGTAGTCCAAGGTGGAACTACTCACGCTTCATCGTGTACTTAGGGTTTAGGCATCGGGGGTAATTTATAGGCGAAGAGGCGAGACAGGGGGGTCGCCAGGGCGGCTGCACCCCCCCTAGGCGCGGCTGGGCCAAGCTCGCGCCGCCAGGGGGTGTGGCCCCTGGTGACTCTCCTCCGTATCGTATTCAGGCTTCATGTTCCCCATGGTAAAATATTGACTTCGGCTTTTGTCCTGCCCAATTCTGAGAATATTGATTTTCTGCCTTTCTGGAACCAAAAACAGAAGAAAACGGGCAACTGGCATTGTGGCATCTTGCTAATATGTTAGTACCAGAAAACATATAAAAACACCTCAAAGTGAAGACAAAGCAAAGCAAAGTAGATACTAAACAAGCATGTAACATAAAAAATTATAGATACGTTTCCGACATATCAGACGCTGCCAAAATTTGAATTTTTAAAAGGGCCTTATCCTCCCACCGCTCCTAGCCCATCCCGCTCTGGCCTATCATAGACGTTGATCCATCCTGGGCCGTTGGCCATCTTGACGACCCAAGACTATTAAAACCCTGCAACCCTACTACGGCCTAGGATCTCTAGCGGATCCGTTGTGCAAAGAAAAAAGCTTATCTATCGCTGAGATAAGCGGCGCACCGCCCTTCCCACCCCCTCTTGATCCTTGACCGCTCAGAAAACAATAAAAATAGGGAGACAAACCCACCTGACCATGCCAGCTCAGCCTCCACGCAGCCCACTCCCCTTACGCACGTCAAATCACATGGCCACGTCGCGGAATCTAGCCAGGCATCGCTGGATGACTTAAATGCTGATCGCCCTCTGCACATCCCGTCGGAGGACCCGGTCCATACACCACTACCCATTGCCCCTGCCCTCTGTGCTCTCCTGCATGTAGACCACGTCCAAAGCCCGTATCCCCATGAAACCCACCATCAACCCGACGCACTCGAGTACCCTCCTCTCTCCTCGACAGCTCCACTGCCATTGCCGCCTGACCTAGGTCTAATCCCATTCATGGAGGCTACCCCCGCACACCTTGCCCCTACCACAACACCCTCCTCTCACATCCAAGGGCCGACCTCGCCGCGCTAGTGAACTCACCCTCCTCCCTTTCGCTCCCCTTAAAATCCCGCTCCTCCTACACCAAAATCTCACCATCTCACATGTCGCGCTTCTTTCGTTGCCTTTCCAGTGATCACCTTGTCGATGATTGACGCAACCCAGTGTGCTGCACGCTCTATGGAGTTTTCGGCCACCGCAACTTTGCTTGTACAGTCCACGTCCCCTTAGCCTTCTATCTCCCACCCTTCAACCATCCCCCGACCATGGCGCCCACCACCCCCACACCCTCTCCTTCCGCCAGCCCTGTGGCTTCCGCAGCGACGCCCACAGAAATATGGTTCGGCTCGCACCGTTTTCGCCTCGATGCACCCATCCTACACTCCTCCGGAATTAGAGAGGGCTTGTTCGCCGCCATGACCGCGTCGAACGGCACCGCAAACCCCATCCTCATCTCCTCCGATGACGACTCCGCACCCCAGTCCCTGCGTGAGACGACCTCAACCAACGAGCCCTTCCTCGTCCGCGTTGTCACCTCCGAACCAGACTTTGTCACTAAAATAACATGTGTGCCCCCATGTGTGGTTTTGGTAATTAATGACAATGTTTTATGTACTTATGTTTGCATTGAGTTTTATTTGTAGGATTTATCCATAGATAATGCCTGAACCATATGTTGGCTTGAAGTTTGGAAGAAGAAGAAGAAAGTGAAGAAGATCAAGTGTTGATCAAGGTTTCAAGGAACGATCCGGATATTGGTCAAGTAAAAGTTGAGCCTATGGAAAGAGTGTCTTGAATAAAAAGATGGTGTGATATCTCATGTGTACCTTCAAGAAACCAACATAATAAAGAAAGAAGAAATGAAGTACAAGTTCAAGATGTGCCATCTCGAAGAGATCATATGCTTGAATATTGCCATCCTTATGGTGTTCATGGATATGTGAGGATGTTCCTATAAGAGAGGCTCTTTAGTAGTGGAGTATGGGGGAGAAAATTCCAAGTCTTCACCAAGCTAGCGCAATCAAGAAACGTGCTCCATCTTGAGGTGTAGAAGATCGTCATCATCATGAAATGTGTGCAAGGCAAAGGTATGATCTTGATAGGGTTTCTTTCTTACTTATATCATGGTGTTAGTTGGATAGAACAGTTTATAGGATAGATAATCGTACTATCAAAAGGGATTCTCGAGTGAGTAACTTGATCATATCCCTCGGTGAGAGCTCAAACCTTTGCATACTTGGCATCTTTTTTTGTTCTTATTTGTTTCTTATCCATGAGAGGATTTAGATCTTGTGTCCATCTCCATGACAAGCTCAAGTTCATCGAAAATGAATTTCATATGCATTCTCTATTGTGTTTACGATATTAGAGGTTTTACCGGTTTGTCTTTTATAGATAGGTTAAACATTTCATCATTTGGTTCTATACTTACTTGTTGTACTATGATGGTTCCCTACATAATCTTGTATATCTCATTATTATCTTCTAAACAAGACCACGATTATCAAAATTAGAGTCTGGATGCAAAAGTTATGATGGTTTCAGTTTTGCTATTTCTGTTAGTTTTCGAAGGGGTGGATTATCCGGCAAAATATCTGGCCCAAATATCCGACCGCCATACCGAGGGACGCGTCGTGGAGTCCTTAGCCATATTTTGTCCCGGGGAACCCTAAATATCCAGGGTAGTGGCGGGTTATCCGGCTTGGGAGGTCCCAAATGGTCATATTTCATTGGGAAGGGGTATAAATAGACCCCTTGTTCCTCCTTGGGCTGGTTGCTTGCATTCTCTCTCCCCTCCTTTGTTTTGACCTTCAAGAGCTTGCAAATACTCTAAATCCCTCCCATATTCCTGGAATCTTTTGGGGGGGATTTGAAAGGGGTGATCAAGATCTACAACTCCAGAAATCCATCTCTCCTTTATTTGAGGGGAACATCTTGGGATCTAGATCTTGGTATTTCTTTTATGGATTTCCTCTTGTCTGCTTCCTCTCTTATTCGCCCAATAGATTTTATAGATTTGGTGTAATTTTGTAGATAAGGACTTGATCACTTCTTGTGTTCTTTCCATTGCATTTGGTGCATCAGTTTGAGTTCTCAGCGAAGATTCAATTGGGTTAAACGTGAGAAGCTTTTTACTCTTGGGTTCTTGGAACCCTAGACGGTTTAGTTGTTTTGCAGGTTTGTGGATTACTTGAGGCCTCCAATTAAGTTGTGGAGCTTTCCCCAATCTTGTTTGTTGGGAGCCTCCAATTGAGCTATGGAGAAGTGCCCCAAGCTTTGTGAGAGGTTACAGATTCCACCGACAAGTGCACTGACAGTGGAGAAGTGAATCAAGCCTCTTGTGGCGAGGTTCACAGGAGAATATGGTGATTACTTTTGTGGTGTGGTGGCCTTAGTATCGCCCACCCCTCCAAAGAGATGTACTCCCTTTATGAGAGGAACTAGGTAATACATCATTGTCTCTGCGTGCCTCGGTTATCTCTATACCCGAGCTATTTACTTACGCACTTTACTTTGTGATAGCCTTCGTGCTTGAAGTCATATCTAGCTATCACATACTTTCTTGTTTTGCTTAGCGTAAGTTGTTGGTGCACATAGGTGAACCATAGTTTATATAGGTTTTGTTCTTAACAAAGTAAATGCTAGTTTTATTTCGCCTTTGTTAAGTCCATCTCGTAAAAGTTTTAAACTGCCTATTCACTTCCCCCTCTAGATGGCATTTGTGTCCTTTTCAATTGGTATCAGAGTCTAGTATCTCGTTTTGGGCTTCACCTCCTTGATGAAGGGAATATGCCCGAGAGGCAATAAGAAAGTGGTTATTATCGTATTACTTATTTATGATAAATGTTTATTGCTCATGCTATAATTGTATTAGTACAGAAACGTTAATACATGTGTGTTTAATAGACAAATAGAAAGTTCCTAGTTATGCCTCTCTTATAAACTAGCTCATTGATTAACAAGATGATCAAAGGTTTCCTGATCATGGACATTGGAGGTCGTTAATAACGAGGTCACAACATTGTTGGAATGATGTGATGAACATTCATCTAAAGTATAGCATTACGATCAAGGTCATTGTGTTTATATTGCTATAACATCATACGAAGTATTCTTAGTCCTTAGACCATGAGATGATATCAATCACTAACACCGGAAGAGTATCTTGATAACATCAAACGTCACACCGTAACAGGGTGACTATAAAGATGGGTTCAGTGCTACGAAAGTGTTATGTTGAGAATCATGGATCATGAGTGGAATTTGTCCATCCCGATGATGAATAGATATACTCCGGGACCTCTCGGTGATATCACATTAGTTAGCTCGCAAGCAAGTGATTTGATCACTGGAATGTAAGAAAAGAGTACATGTCTGTAACAAGATCAAACTAGGTATGAAGATATCGATGATCGAATCTCGGACTTGTAATATATCGCGAGACAAAGGGATTGAGTTACATGCGTATAAGGTTCACACGATCACAGAAGTCATCGTTGAATGTGTGGGAGTTAGTACGGATCTCTAGGTCCCGATGTTGATTATTGATCAGAGAGGGGTCTCGATCATGTCTACATTATTTGTGAACCGTAGGGTGACACACTTAAGAGATATCGACACCATTTATAGCAAATAAGATGTCAGAGAAAGAAAAAGAAAGCGCAGGAATTTATTTCACTAGACACCGAAATTGATTCGGTTGAAATTGTTGAAACTGGTTCTACATGTGAAATTGAAATGTTGTAAGTGGTTTTATGTAAATGTTTGTTAATTAAAGTAATTAACAAAATTCTTAATAAATAAATAAAATAGTTTTATTTAAAGAGAGATTACATTAAATTTGGTGGAAATTTAATGGGAATTTGAGTGGAGAAAATGGAGGGTCATCTTTATGTGACTGGAGCTTCCACCACATGAATGAGGGAGAGGTGGCGGCACCCTCCATGGCCGCCAGCCATGCTCCCTTGGGCTGCCCCCTCCCCTATATAAGGAGCCCCTCCTCTCACTTCTCACTTACACCTCCTCGCGAAGGATCTCTCCCCCCCTTTAGATTTTCCCCATGGTCTCGGATCAGCGAGATACATGTTCCCGATGGCTTTTTCTGGAAGGATTTGTTGCTTATTATAATTCGCTGGAGCGAGGGCGCGGAGGTTGTCAAGGTACCCGGACGTGTGTGCGATCACGGATGCATCACTGCTTTGCGGTGCTAGCCTTGATGGTGCTGGACCGGCTGGACCAGATGGACTTCATCACAATCTTGAGATCGGCAAGCGTTCGACTACATCATCCATGAGTACAACCTCGTTAACGCTATTTGCTCTTAGAGGGTATGTATTCTATGGATGTATATCCACCCGTTGCTTGTATCTAGTAGATAGATCTTGGTACTTAGTTGTTCCCTTCGTAGGAATTTTTTGTTTTCTATGCTACGAACCCTTCACTTGAGAGTAAAGATGTTGGCTAGGGGATTAGTGCATGATGACATTTTCATATTCAATAGCACATATTATGAGATTTGTAAAATTCATATGCTTGATCATTTTCGGGCCATGGACCCAAATTTGGAGAGAATTGTAGATATATGTTTTTCTCTTCCAATGGATTTCCTAAATCTATCTTGTGAGGATGAGAAAAACTTATATCTCGATGCTCAAGCTTCTAATGTACTTGTTAATGCTTTGAGCCATGTAGTTACTTCTTGAGTCATACCTTTTTGGAGCGCTTATGAGTTATGGACAAAAATTCAAGATAAATATGACATGTCCAATATTATTGAGGATGATGGTATTGCTTCCACTTCCAGCCATGATGAGTTCTCATCTTATTCCACTTGACCAAATTGTGGCAAGACACAAGGTAATGATATGGTGAGTGACGATATGAATTGCAATGTTGATAGTAAGCTTACTCTTGATGATCCTTCATCTCTATATCATTGCAATGCTTCATCTTTGGACATAAACACTTCTAGCACTATAAATAGTTTATATGCTTGTGTTGATGGTCCTTACATATCATGTATAAGTTTGCTCAATAGACCTCATAATGATATGCTTGATATGACTTGTTGCCATGATAAATTCTTCTATTTCCTCTAGTCGTTGTGTGTCTAACAATGTAGAGGAGACCAAAGATTCTATGGGCTATGACAAGATCTTGAATGGAGCTTCAAGTAACTCTTCATAATTATCTTCTCATGGTACCCACCTATGACTTATGGCTAAGGGTTCAAAAGTATCTCCTACTTTGGAACCCAATACATTTTGTGATGAGGAGGATGAGTATATTGTGGAAGAAGAGATTGATGTTGAATTGTTACATGAAAATGGTGAGATTGTTTATCGTGATCTTGTTAAGAATAATATTTCTTGCTCTAACTTCATTGAAATCTTGGTTTTTGCTATTGAGAGCAAGTAACATATTGATAATTTAGAAGATCTTGAAGAGCAACAAACCACTAAGGAATCTCTTGAGGAGGCTTTTGCTCTAGAGCTGTCTAGAGTGAAGGAATATCATGAGAGATATCTTGAGGTGGCAAGTGATCTCAAAAGTAAAAATGATGAGCTTCAAGTTGCTTATGCTAAACTCCTTGAGGATTTTGAGCACCTCAAAAATGGCTCTAGGTTCATCAAGGGTGAGCTCATCAAACTCACCGAGTCACATGAGCAAATTAAAGCTTCATACTCAAAAGAGCTTTCGAAGAAGCCCTTACCTTTTGCAATAATTATGATGCTTATGCTACTAACTCTATTTATTGTGAAGCGTCTATTTTGAAGGAGAATGTTGAGCTAAAGACTCAACTTGCTTTGTTGACTAGCAAGTATGGGATCTTGGAAGAAAGTCATGGTAAGCTATCAAGCTCACATGAGGATCTTCTAGACTCCTGATACGTCGTAAACGTATCTATAATTTTTGATGCTCCATGCTTGTTTTGTATCAACTTTCTTATATTTTGTCTTCACTTTGAGGTATTTTTATACATTTCCCGGAACTAACTATTGAAAAGATGTCGTAGTGCTAGTTGCCTGTTCTCTGCTGTTTTTGGTTTCAGAACAACTAGTAAGGAAATATTCTCGGAATTGGATGGGACAAAAGCCAAAGTTAATATTTTACCAGAAGGAACACAGAGTCCGAAGGGCAGCCGAAGTGGGGCCTCAAGGCAGCCACACCTGGTGGCGGCGCGGCCAGGGGGTGCGCCAGCCCTAGGTGTGGGCCTCTCGGGTGCCCACCGACCTTGCCCCTTCACCTATAAAAGCACCCTGATGCAGAAACCCTAGTACCCGATCAAATATCCATGAAATAGTCCATAGCCGCCGCCACCATCGTCCCTAGATCGGGGGGATCTGAAGCTCTTCCGGGCACCCTGCCGGAGGGGAGAGATCATCCTGGAGGCCTTCTTCATCACCATGCCACCCTCCGGAGTGATGCGTAAGTAGCTCACCCTTGGACAATGGGTACATACAGTAGCTATATGGTTGGTTCTCCTCCTTTATGCTATCATGTTTAGATCTTGTGAGCTCCGTTCATGATCAAGATCATCTATTTGTAATCATACATGTTGTATTTGCGGGGATCCGATGGATATTGAGATACTATGTCAAATTGATTATTGATTCTATCATGTCTATGTTATTTGTGATCTTGCAAGCTCTCCGTTGTTCGTAGATGCTTTGGCCAAGAAGATGCTTGTAACTCCAAGAGGGAGTATTTATGCTCGATAGTAGGTTCATTCCTCTAGTAATCTGGGGAAGTGACAGAAATCCCTAAGGTTGTAGATGTGATGTTGCTACTAGGGAGAAAACAACAATCTTTTGTCCATGGGGCAATTGTATTGTTTACTTTATACACATTGCTTAATGCAATTATCTGCTGCTTGCAACTTAATACTGGAAGGGGTTCGGATGATAACCTAAAGGTGGATTATTAGTCATATATGCAGTTGGATTTTGGCCTATGTATTATGTTGTAATGCCCAAAAAAATCTCGTAGGAATCAAGACGTCTAGTATATGCATTGTTATGCTTTCTCAATCTGTCAACTGCCCCGCTGTAATTTTTTCACCAAACATGCTATCTATCTTAAGGAGAACACCTCTAGTGAACCGTGGACCCCTATCCATTCCTTTATCATTGATACACCATCTACTGTTACTGTTTACTTTCTACAAGCAAATCACTATCTTCCACACTATACGTTTAATCCTTTGTTTTCAGCAAACCAGTGAGATTGACAACCTCACTGTAAGTTGGGGAAAAATATTGAGTTTGTGTTGTGCAGGTTCCAAGTTGTTAGCAACACCTTGGATTTGTTTCCTTACTCCTACTGGTTCGATAACCTTGATTTCATAACTGAGAGAAAACTTGCTGCTATGCTCATCACACCTTGCTCTTGGGATCTCCCAACAGGCTCTACCATCAACCGAGCCACATCAACTCCCATGATAGTCTAAAATTATCTCATGAGGCTATTATATCAAAGGTAACTTCTAATGAGACTCGTGTGGACATTAGCACTATATCCACAAAAAATGTCATATTTCCATGTGTCAGTCCTTGTAATTCATCCACTCATGCTATTGCTATATCTTGTGATGAATTACATTCCTTGCCTTGTTGATCTAACAATGAAGCATCTACTTCCTCTACTATTATTTTTGATACTAACCATGTAGAGGAAATCAATGAGCTCAAGGCTCAACTCACTTCTTTGAAGAATGAATTGAAAAATAGTCATGAAGGGAAATCCAGAATTGACAAAATGTTGAGTATGCAAAAATCCCCCAATGACAAAAGTGGGCATGTATTCAAATCCAATGACAAGAACAAGTCCACTAACAAGAAGAAGTTCAAGAGCAACAATAAGAAGGGTCAAGAACAAGTCAAGAATCCAACCAACATTGTTTGCTTCAAGTGCAAAATTGAAGGACATCATGTTATATCTTGCCCTTTGAACAAGAAGCCTCTTGGTGAGAGGCAAAAAGGGAAGCAACCTAAAGTTCAAGTTCACGGTCTACCTCAATTTGAAGAAAGACCACTTCCCAAGAAGAATCAAGCTAATACTCCCGTGGTAGAGAAATAAAGTGAGAAGTAGAAGAACTTGCTACATATGTCGTGGAAGGGTCACCTCTCTTCTTTATGCACCATTGGTAACTCCTCATTAACCGCTCTCATGATTGACGATGCTTATTTTCTTCGTAAGGGTGAGGTTGGCATTGTGTTTGCCAAATATGTTGGTGCCCAACGTGGTGTCAAGATGGCCCCTCTCTTAACCTCTACAAATAGCATACCCTGCCCTCTACTCTCATCACTCCCAACTGAACACGTTTGTGTCTGATGTTTTGCATAATGGATTTCAGGACGGCCGGCGTACTCGACTAACCGCCGCTGCTGCCACCGATCTCGCCTCTTTGTCTTCCTTGTTGCAAGGTGTCACACTATCCGAGGCGCCAGACTCCCGTCTCCTACTGGGAGGGGCCAGCTTCTCGTCTAGGGGGCGTACCAGCTGTTTCAGACTCAGACCCAGGACCTTGAGGCGTCTCTCATCTGGGGCTCACCGGTGCCCAACAAGGTGAAGATTTTCGTCTGGCTACCCCACCTCGACTGGCTCAACAACAGGGCCAACTTGATGCACAAGACCATCATCGACGACGACACTTGCCCACGATGTGCTCCCCGAGGATAGGGATCATCTGTTCTTCATATGTCCAACCGCCATCGTCGTTTCGAGCAAGATCGGTATCCCCCCCCCCCCCCCCCCCCCACACACCCAACACACACACACACACACATACACACATGCACTCCCCCTTCCCACAGGTCTGGACGACTACAACACCCCCACATCTAACGGAATACACATGGCCCTCTATGCTCATGATTATTCTCTGGAAGATCTAGAACGTACGCAATACCAAAGCATTTCAGGCATCACGATCAGTCTTATAACAAAACCATTAGAAATATAATCTCTTATCTTACTCTTTGAACGCACCGTTTTAGGCAAACGGATTTAAAGGTGGCGGCCATGGCTTGACGCAACCACGTATCTTTCTGTAATATGTAAACTCTTTGTTTTGGACCCCCGGCGGCGCACGACGATCAGTCTTGTTGCAGTCTCGTAGTATCTCCAACCAACTCCAATTTCACAACTGAACAAAAATTCAGAAGCCACACGTAGCAAAAAAAAAAAAAAAAAAAAAACTCAAGATAAAGCACCGCTGTCCGGCCGTCTCGCGATGTCATCTCGCCGCCCCTGTGCACCGAAGATGACATCTCTCCATCAGCACGTGTTGCAAATCATACTGTACTGCTAGTGTATTTTTTTTTTGTCTGCATAGCTGGGTTCTTTTGGCATACGACTATTCTTCCGCCGTTGAGACGTACAGACAGGAGTCTGTCATTTTCGCAAGCAGGGTTGGTGCTACCTTCTGCGTCCACCTAGCTCCTCCGTCGGCACCGATCCATGCATATCAAAAAAATACAACAACAACAGCTACAATCTGCGTGTACAGTCAGACCAACCTTGTACCTTGCTCTTTCCTGGCAAACCAGCCAGGCGGTGCATGGCCAACACTGGTCGAATCAGACGGCCATCATGCATGCTGCGTACATGCATGCAAAGCTTTCCTGGTCGATGTCAGGAGGGTTTATTTGGAAGGCAGAAACTGCATCTTCCTTCTTCGTAAACCATGCATCCAGCCACACCATGCATGCATGCATTGATTTGCAGCGGCGGTTGTTTCACTTACAGCAGCTGCTTCACGCTGCAGATCGTGTCTGTGCGTTGCCTGCTGTTTCACTGCTGCTTCATCTCAGGTGGAAACAAAGAAACCGCTGCACACAGACGTCGCTGCATGCGGGCGCCCGGCGACAGTTGCAGCAGCCAGCGCCTACCTTGCTTCTTCTCGACAAAACATCCAGGCAGGACGTGGCCCTCCTGGTCTGCTCGAAACAAGCAGCTGAAGACGCCGCTCATGTTTTCCAGTTTTCGCATCTAGCTAGATTAACAAACTTTGACAATGGAGTTAAACAGCAAGCTATATATGTTTTTTATTTCAGAATTTCTTTTTGTAGCACTAACAAACTTTGATGTCAATAAATGTGCTAAATTTCGTATTCTTTGCCAAATCTGACCAAATTGAAGAACTTTAACCGAATCTGACCTCTAGAAGAAACTATTTCTGAAAATCTAACCTCTGGGGTCGACGCCATTTAAAACGACACCGAAGTTGTGCAGGTGGGAGGCAGCCACGGAAGGTCGGCGCCATGTAATATGGCGCCGAGGTGAGTTCGGCGCCTACCACTTGGCGTCGATCTCCCGAGTCTGCCTCACAGCTGCTATGTGTTGGCGCCAATCTATACAATTTCGGTGTCGTTTTAAATGGCGCCGATCTAGAGGTCAGACTTCGAACTAGTCTTGCCAAGAGGTCAGACGTGAAATTAGTTTTGCAAAAGGTAAGATTTGGCAAAAAAAAAAAACCCTTAATTTATGCTGTTCTTCACCTCCCCATACCACATACTTATGCTGTACGAGTAGTTTAAGTTCTGGTTTGATGTCTTAATACCTACAGTTCGCCGCAAGATTAACATGGCATTTCTTATGGAAACAATTATGAGCGGAATATACACGGACGAAATTTCTCTTGTTTTATTTCCAGAAACAACTTCTCCCTTCTCCTCTCTTAGCAGTAGTTCCCTATGTACAGTACAGGAACACAGTCTTCTACGGTACCCTACTACTCCTAGATAGATGCGCCTGAAGGAACGTGCCGTACGTCTCTAGACGCGCCTGACCCTCACCGGGAGCCCGCCGCTGATGGACGCCGTCAGCCCCGGCGCGAACCTGGGCGCGGCGGCGCCGGCGCCGTCTTCCCCAACCACCTCCACGTCGAACATCCTCACCACCGCCACGCTCACCGCCTTCATCTCCATCACCGCCAGCTCCTTGCCAAGGCACACGCGGAGCCCGGCCTGGAACACCGGGAACCTGTACAGGCTCTCCGGCGCGAACGTCCCGCCGTCTCCCGTCAGCCACCGCTCCGGGCGGAACTTGTCGTAGTCGTCGCCCCAAATGCGCGGCATGCGGCCCATGGCGTAGGGGTGGTACATGACGCGCTCGCTCGCGGACACGTACGTGCCGTCCGGGAGCACGTCGGCCGCGGCGCAGAACTTGGAGTCGAACTGCACCGGCGGGAACAGCCGCATGTTCTCGTACAGCACCGCGTGGGTGTAGTGGAGGGACTTGAGGTGCTCGTACGTCGTGGTCCTCGACGTCGTCTCCCTAGCGTTGTCGTCCTCCGCGCGCATGGCGGCCGCCACCGCGGGGTTCTTGGAGAGGAGCATGAAGATGGTGGTGAGCGCGGAGGCCACCGTGTCGCGCCCGGCCAGGAGGAAGCTCACCACGATGTCGCGGAGGTACTTGTCGTCCACGGCGCCGGCAGCAGCGCCGCCGTGCGCCTCCGAGGCCATGAACCGGGACAGGAGGTCGTGGCTGCCGGCCACGCCCAGCTTCCGGCGCTGCCGTATCATGGCCGCCGCGAGCTCGTCGACGAGGCGGATGGACTTGCGCAGCTCCCTCTCGGACCCGACGCCGAGCAGCCGTTTCGCCTTCCAGACCAGCGGGGACGACGCGGCGCCGCGCATGGCGGAGAGCCTCGACGCGGTGTCGAACGCGGCGGCGAGCTTGGACATGGGCATGTCGAGCTCGAGGCAGCCCGGGTCGAGCCCGAAGGAGATCTTGCAGATGGTGTCGAAGGCGAAGCGGCGGAACACGTCCTGGAGATCGAGCACACTGCCATTGTCGGCGGCGTCGGCGAGCACCGGCAGGAGGCGCGCGTCCACCTCCCCGGCGACGATGCCGTACGCGTAGGAGCGCACGGCGACGCTGCCGAGCTCGAGGCTGGCCATCTTGCGCTGGTGGCGCCAGGCGTCGCCGTCGACGTTGAAGATGCCGCCGCCGAGGAGGTCGCCGAGGACGGCGGCGAAGGGCTTGCCCTTGGGGTAGTTGTCGAAGCGGGTGCGGAGCATGTGCTCGACGTTGGCCGGGTTGGCGGTGACGGTGCAGGCGAGGACGTGGACGGTGACGGTGCCCGTGGGAGACTCGCGGAGCAGGTGGGCATACCAGTCGCCGAGGTTGGTGAAGTCCCGCGCCCAGGAACCCGTCAGGTAGGAGCGGCAGACGTGGCAGCTGCACCACGGCCACCGGCGCACCAGCAGGAGCACCGCGCTGAGTGCCACCACGCAGAGGGCGCAGGCGAGGAACGCCAGCCCGGTGCACCGCGCGCACCATGAAAGCTCCTCCTCCATGGCTGGCTGCAGTCAAGGCGGGGCGCGGCGCGGCGCGGCGCGGCTGTGTGTCCCTCTCCCTTGAATTGGAGGAGCAGAGCTAGGGAAGACAACAAAAAATGTGATCCTTGTTTTCGGGTGGAGGAGTGGGAAGTTGAGCGCAGGCCGGCGTGCGCGTATATAATGCGAGCGGACGGACGGGCCGGGGAAGACGCACATGCACCACGTGCGCCAAAACGCATTTCTTCTTGCCGTTTAATTTTGAGTGTAGACAGCTCATGCCCTCCCGTCATTGGGTATGGCGTCACTATGGCACCGATCCAGGTCCAAACTTGGGACGAATTACTATCCACGGCTATAACTCTCTGTTTTAGTACTACAAAAATAGGTACCCACATAATAAGTGGTAAAATGAGATCAAAAGTTTGTTGTGTAAACAAATTATTTTGCTACAAAATAATCTAGTACGTAGTTGTATCGGTCAATTAAAAAAATTCAAACACATAGGAACAACAAAGACACAATTTTGTGATTTTTGTTGTTCACTTTTTCTACATAATTTTTGGCCATTTATATGAGCACCCCTTACCCCTACCCCCTCCCGCCGCACCCTTCGGAGTTCGGTATTTGAATGTTACTATGATACCATGTGTGCCGCTTTATATTTTTCTTCTTACCATCCTAAGATATAGCATGTCAAAATGCCATTTTCTCTCTCATATTTTTTTCAAGAAGGAAAAAAAAACCCGACCTATTTTCTCTCTCATATCAAGGCATACAAATGGCGGCTATTCAGACGAGAATGAGAAACCATATTTATGCAGGGGAAGGAGAAGTAGCGAAGAATGGTGTTGGCTATGAGGTCAGCTGACCCCGTATTTATGAATTGGTACCTGCTATTAAGAGTCAGGGTGCAGGTGGGAGTGGGCTACCCACGGAGCCCACTACCCAAGCCCACATAAGAGGCTATGTGGGACACCCACGAATACACAGGAAAAAAATATGGGCATCTGTGGGACAACCCACATCGACCCCAGCAAGCAGAATTCGACCACACGCCGTCACGCCCTCGACCACAACGTGCGGGAGTAGTTAAAATTATGTTGGACTGAATGTTTTGCTTGGCCACTACCTTGTAGAAAATGCTATTAGTGTGTATATTTGAGTAATGTACGTCTGCATAGTAATAAAATGACAGCTCCATTAGCTTACCTGGTACATGGACATTGATATAGAATTTTAATCGCATCATGCTTACTGATTCTTTTTATCAACACTATATAAATAACAGTTGCATTGACATATTTGCGGGAATATGTGGGATGGAGGTCACCCACATAATTTTTGCGGGCTCCCGCGGGACGCCCTCTTAGAATATGTGGGACTGTGTGGGCATAAGCAGGCCTCCTGTGGGTAGTCCCACCTGCACCCTGAATTAAGAGGTCTGACCTCACAAGATGTTGTTGGCCCCACCACTGACAAGGAAGAGGTCGTCATGACATGGAGCTTACGGAGGAGGTGGTTGACTATTTGATTATTGAGGGAGAGAACTGTATGATGTGTGTGATGTAGGATGGGGCCAATGAAGATGGCTTGCTGCAACTTCTAACCCATTGGCTGCCTTTAGCATTGGCATTAGGTTAGTTGATGCTACATACTATCACTACTAATTGCCAACTCTTAGATCTAGGAGATGGTCTGTAAATCCGTAGGTGGAAAGACAATATACACCTCCTCTTCTAGATCAACTGGTGCGATGTAGACTCTTGGGTGTGAAGGAAGGAGGGAGATGGATTGTCTGCTAGGGTTTATTGCATCGAGCTCGAGGGGTCACTCGTCGAGTCGAAGAACAAGGCGTATGGAGAATGCGGGTAAAAGATTATCATCTGCCGTAGTAATTATTTATAACCCCTGGCGCCAAGATTCATGCGCAAAGGATCTGACGGCTGATGCGTCGACAACGTGTGTGCGCGTGTACGCGGAAATTTCGCCATATCCCCTGTTTGCCACTCAGCGTTTCAGACTTCACGCGCGGGAAAATCGCTATGATTAACTTCTGCCATATGTGAGTTTCGAGGAAACGTAGGATGTAGCCTATGTCACCCTACTGACAACAGCAGTGGAACAGTCACGTCTGAAGATTCTAGCAAGGATGATTCCTATCCGACTATGGAAAGAGTAAGACGGAAGACCTAATGATTCTCCGTCTTACATGTTGAAGACGGAGAAGATTGCATCGTTCTTTGGGAGGACTTTGAGATGTTGCTTGGCAAATTACCGACATTACCTAGACGGAGCATTCAAGATTAAAGATGAAGATGGTGCAAGATCTCAAAGTTCTCCGGGGGCTACCAATGAGTCCAAAATTAGAGCATATTTACCTCTTGTTTTTTGCATAAGTGGAGTAGGGTTTTTAGTATTTTACTGTATTTACACGCACCTTTTTGTCCTTGTCTCGACAAGTTCCCAAATTATTAAGTCTCTTATAAACATATCAATTGAGACTATCATATTATGCTATAATATGATATTTTTAAGTGATAAAAGTCATTTAATTGATTTATCTTTGCACCAGGAGGAATTGCTTGCGCATTGGAGGACACAGGGCACTTAACAACCACTGGTACGGGCGGAGCCCGTCCGTACCGTCCGTCTGTACTGAGGGGCAATGCGTTAGTATCATCAAATACTTCCACCTCGTGAAGACGGATTTGAGATCCCACATTCACAAAAACCTCCAACCACGAAAAACCACACCAGAATGGGATCTTGAGGAGGAACTTGGAGAAGGGAAAATTCGTGCCGCTTCATGGATCATTGGAGGACAACGCATCATCTCCTTCATCATCAACTGCGGCATCTCCATCACCATCTCTACCCCCTATTATGCGGTGACCCAGCATACCACTGCATGATGTAGTACACTATAGTCGTTGACATAACACCAATAAAACACCGTTCACTAGTATTACATCCCTCAGAGTGGTACAATAGAAACACAGTAGGTCCAAGACATGACTATAGGTTACAACTCGACTCTTTACATAAGATCCAGAGAACACTCTAGGTTAAAGAGAGAGAAAGAAACTTCTTCCAGAGAAGAATCAGAAATAACAACTCAAAAACTATCATACTAATAAGACTAGTATCTAAACTATTGGCTTGGTATTGCTGCTATTGCAATACACTATATAAATAGGTTTTATGGCTAGAGATTATATTTCCTATCTAATCAGTAACTTCGTCCTCACTTGAGTTGATGTATATGTTGACTTTCTTGACATCATTGAAGAATTTTAGCTTCTGGTGATGATTCCTAGAGCATAACTTGATGTAGACGTCGTCTTAATGGCTTCATAATCTAGCAAGGGTTAAGAAGATAAGTTGAGTACGGGCGTACTCAGCAAGTTCACTAGAAAAGGAGTGTTTGATGCACTATATCTACAGCCACAGACCATAGGTCGTAGGCAATGCAAGTTCTCGTAAACATTTCTTCAAAGGTTGCTTTTATTCTGAAAAGCTATGTCCGTCAGCCTTCATGGGTTTACCAGAAATTTCATGGAGTTCCTTTCCCACCGCTTTCGTAGCTCCTTCTCGGAACAGGGAGTAACAAGTTACAGTTCTTACACTCTGCAGAGGTGCGTCACTTTACCCATGAGAGACCTTAGGTTTTGTTGCACGACCGGGAGTATGTCCCTGTTCAAACTTCCTTGGTTTAAGGCCCAACCTAAGATCCAAGCCAATCACCACCTTCTCCGCGACCCCGCATTTCTCCTTGGTATACGCCAGCCCACCTATTGAATTACGGCAATTGGCAGTACAAACCGTTTAGATGCCGAAACTATCGTGGGCGTTGAGGGTTCCCACCCATATGTTGCATATCCTCTACGAATTACCAATTATATGCACGCTATGAGTGATAACAGCCATGACCCGCACATCCGGCTCCATGCGAGAGGGAAAAGATACATTTGACTTCTCCGTCCCATTCCAAATCTCATGGTCAACGTGTAATATACGGCCCAAGAATCTTTGGCGACATTGGTTGTTAAGTCCTAGATAATATGTTCCTTTACCACCGGAACTTTCATAGTAGGTTATTACCTCATGGTAAATAACCTATAATCATATTATTATGAAAATATTATTTTCTGACCTTTTTCAAATGCAGGTGATGACGACACTGGATTTTCAAAATACTTTATAGAAAATAATCAAAGGACATGAGAAAGTGTGAACTTGCCTTTTGTGATTGCAAGATTATGCACTCACGGTCTTCCAGACGATATAAGACCCAATATCTGAAATCGGCATCATTGGTTTGGTAAGGACTAATGTTTAAAGAAGCAATATGCGGTTATGCATAAGTAATGCTATGCATTTTGTAAAACTCCCAAAGTGAATCCCCAATACTCTGAGTGAAGTGAGTTTAGGTAATTCTTTTAAGAGTTGGTTTATCTTCAAATTTTTACTTTATAAGTAATGATCTTTATGAAGGAGCTTAAGTGTTAAAAATTCAAAATATACAAGTGAAGTATAAAATAATGTGATTTATGGTTAATTGTCATTTGGTGACTATTGATAAACATCCTTGGGATTGAGTTGTTAAGAATGGAAGAAATTATTATAAGATTATTGTTTGAAGTGGCAAAAAGAATAACATTTGAAGAAAAGATTTCTTTTATAAGGTTTAAACAATCTTTATTGTTAATAGAACATGATCAATGTATTTTGGTGTTTGATTGATTAGTATGGACTTGAGACGCTTTATGTCTTAATTTAAATAGACCAAAGTTAGCTCTAAAAACATAAGTAGTTTATTAGACATGATGTTTATAAGCTTTTGAGACTAAAGTTAACTTTAAAAGGGTAAATAAACTTAAGGTGGAATTGGTTTTAATTATTCTCCAGTTTTGGATTTATGATAAGTATGACTAAGGTGTGAAATTATTCACTTTATAAGTGCATGATTAGATTAAATTTGTTTTGCTATATGAAAATAATATGCAACTATTAAATGAAAGTATAATTTGGATGATATTATTAATGTGTTTAGATTTAAAGTTATGTTGATTATTATTTAGATATTAAGATCCTTCCCTCCTAATATCAGTGAATGATGTATAAAGTTATCTTAAAGGTTGTGGTTTTGAATTTTTATTTAAGGTTTCAAAAGAATATTATAAAGTTGATGACTTATGCGTAAGTTTTATTATAAATCTTAGTTATGGTTTAGAACTTTGGTAATTAGATTTTTTAGGTTTTAAGATTTCTAAAGAAATATAAGTATTTCTTACTTAAGAAATGTTTTTAAAGTATTTTAAAATAGGTAATAGATAAGGATTTATTACTTTAAAATATTAAAAAACTTTCTCATAGTATTTTTAATATTTTTCTAATGTAATATATTTATTTAAGATCTTAAAAATGATTTTTATTTATTTTTAAGTATTTTTCTTATGTTTATAAAATTCCATCAAGGATTAAATGTTTTTGAATATTTACTTCATATTTTATTTATAAAACAAATAGGATAGTATTTTTATAAAACAATGTATTTATTTTATACACAAAAATGATTTTTATTCATTTTTTAGGATTTTTCCTTATTTTATGTTCACTTAGTATTTAATGGTGTTAATATTTATTTGCTTTATACTTTTCTTTAACAAGTAAATTTATATTTTTATTAAGTAGATCTTATTTTTATGGTGATTTAAATATATTATTTATATACTGTTAGGATTTTCTATAATTTTCTAGAGCTCAAAATGTTTAGATGATATTTTGGAAATTTTCCATTTTACTCCTTATTATTTATTTGCAAGATCTGTTTTATTTCATAAATCTAGGCCTATTAGGCAGCCCAGCCCACTGGTTTGGGCTAGACCACTAGGTCTGGACCGACCCCGACCCCCGACCCCCGACCCTATCTTCTCCCTTGTTGCTCGTCCTCTCCCTAGCGATGTAGATGTTGCCGCCCCTCTTTGGCTCGATTCCGGCGAACGTCGGCCATTTCAGCTGTCGCTGCCGGCTAATGAAGCTTCGTCGCCTCCTGGCCAACCTGGTCCTCCGATTTGATTTTGCCTCGAGGCCTCATCGAGCTCGCCCTCTTTCATCTCCTGGCGCTAGGGTTTGTTATTGGGTGGTGATCTTCGTCGGCCTGGACCTCCTCTTCCTCAGCTCCATGCCAGCGGGAAGGTGCGTAGGCGCAACCCCGGCGTCTCCCTCTCCTAATGCCCGTGGGATGGCGCTGCCAGCGCAACCCTGGCCTCAGGTGCTTTCTCTGATTCGGTGATGGTGTTGAACAGGGGATATTCCATGGCTTCATCAAGCCGACGCTCCAGGTGCTCAACCTTCTATTCCTCTTTTTATTACTTTCCGATTTTTTTCCTTGTACCTAGTTAACTTAAATGATTAATTGATACTATGAGCTGATGATACTTTGATTAAATTTAGTGGATGTTGTATATAAATTCAATGGATTATAAAGAATGTCCTTGACTGAACTAGTTGGTTCAGTATGAGTTGGTGGTTCTATGGTTAATGGTGGTAATTGTGCCTATGATTCTTGTTGATCCATGTTATCCATGTGCTGTGAGTTTGGTGTTCAATTACTAAGGATGCTTTACTATTTATGATGATTAAATATGGATGATTGAGTCATGATTTGGTGCTGACAATGATATTTGATACTAGATTGATCATGTGCTAGTAATTCTGGTGGCCTCTATGAACAGTTGCTTATTGGATAGAATGGTGTATCACATATGAGTTTCTTATATGGTAGTGAAGTGTTCAGATGATCCTTTGAATTATATCCAAAGGAAATGATTTAAACTGAACTGCTTAATGTAAATGTTGATTAGCTAGTATGAAAGATTGTTCTAATGGCTCCTGATGTCCTAGATGTTTTTGTGGTGCCTCTAATGTTGGAGTGTGCACAATGATGGATCAGATAGCTTGATGTATAGTTATGAATTATTGCCTGGCTTAATTTCTGACTAAATCTTTAGTCCAATGCTAAGGATGCAAAAGACTGAGGCTTGGATTCCCCTTAAGGATAATACTATGGTTGCCTTATTCCAGCTCTAGGATGAAATTAGCATAGCAACTCTATGCTCAGCGAGAGCTTGCTTTTCAAATGATTTCCTTGCTTGGAATGCTGAGAACCAAAACCAATATGGATCTATTGGTTCATATGCTGCTAGTAGTGTGGGTAAATGAGTTGGTATTATGACTGGTGTGAATTGATTTGGATGAGAATTTATGACTTGAATGCCAATGATGCATGGTATGAGGCTAATTAACTATGGGATGAATTTTACATGGTTAAGGATCACTAGCCCTTGATTTTTGGTTGTGTGCAATATGTTCCAGTCTAGGATGCAAAAGCTAAGACACTAGATCTTGATAAAAATAGATACTTACTTGGTTGCCTTCTACTCTCTATGATGAATTTGCATAGCACTTCTATGCAATTCTGAGAGATAAACTATTCTCCTACTCTCCTAGACAGATGCTAGTTGCAGAGTAGTTGATTAGATATTGATTTGCAATAACTCCCTTTATTCCCTTGTTTATGATGGTGAAATAAAACAAGAACAGATACTATGCATGATTAGTGGTATAACAACCTTTTGTTGTTGCTGATTCTATATTGTGATTTGTGGTTCCTAGTGGATCTTGTTCCTGGATGCTTCTTGATCTGCTCCTCCTTACTGCTCACTTGGCTTGCTCCTTCTAATACTACTGTCTTGCTCTTGATCAGCCTACACATGTGAATCTTGTGCTACTGAACCTTGTCCTTCTGGATCCTATAAAACTGGCTTCTTGTGATTACTTATTCTCCTGTGATGTGCCTCCTTTCCCCTCCTCCTACTACTTGATCTATTGGATTTGCTATGGTTTTTCTTCTGGTATACTTGCCCCTCCTAGCTCTTGGATGGCCCTAGGGAGCAACCAGAGTTAGAGATGTGGTGAGATGGTGGAATAATCTGTGTCGTTATTATCTAGTGGGTGGCTCTAATGATAAATAAGTATGTGTTCTTGGTATGCTCAGAGAATTGTTTTTGATACGCTTTACTATAGGGAGAGAGAGGTGTAGTTTCGGCTGGTATGGGTTGATATGTGAGAACAGTCCCTGGAAGTTTCCTTCTGCTACTTTTGTACTGTTATACTACTTACTGCGGTAGTGAAAACACATTCCATGCATGTGTTGTGTGAGCTACTTGTCTGCTTCATCCATCATGTGGATCAGATCAAGTGCACTAGATCTTTTGCTGGTATTACTGCTTTTCCTTTTACCTGTTACTTGATTGGTGAAACTTGCCCCATGCCTGTGATGCATAGACTGAGGCCCTATTTGGAATAAGAACAGATTCTACTTAGGCCCCTAATTGTTGCTCTATGATGAAGATTAACGGTGCATCTCACTATTATATACCTGAGAGCAAACCAACCCCGAAATAATTATTTTCTATTATTATCAATTCCTTGTTTTCTTTGAGTTGTTTTGCAGGTATACAAGATCAGGAATAAAATCTTCAGGACATGAAGATTTAGATTAGGACCTTTCCTATTCTTCTTGTAATACCTTTTTTTACTTTGGATAATGTAATTTGACAATGTAATATTATATATTATTAATAAAGTTAAATTTTCTTTTTCTTGTATTTTTTTTAGCATTTTATTGTAAGGAACAATATAACCTTGTATTATCTAATAAAGATATGCCTTAATATTTAGTGAATTCTTTTCTTTTTTAGTGTGCTCCATTTGTATCTATAATATTTAATATTTCGTACAATGTATTCTTCGAAAATATAATTACTTGTATTATTAAATAATTTATGTTGTAATCTTATTTGATTTCTCTATTAGTTTTTACAATTTAATATTTGTTGTAAATCTTTCATATTTGTAAAGCTTCATTTTTTTATATTACTTCTTTGTTGGAATATTATATTTGCATGGAAATCTTTGTAAAGACAATGTAGTACTATTATAAAATTAAATTTCCTTCCTTTTGGGATTTAAATATACTAAACATTTATATCGTATTTGTAAATGAGAATTCAATTTCAATTTGTTATTGTGATTCATTTATTCGTTTATAATTCAATTTTAAATTTCTCTTGAATTCAAACATATGATTGAATCTTCAAATTCGAATTGCTTCCACCCTAATGCAAAGGATTCAACCAAGGTCATGTAAAAATCCAGAGCACTAGCCCTAACCTTTACATCATAACAATAGAGATCTCGATCCCTCTATAGCTCTTTTAGTTTTGCGCGAAAATTCCTTGGATTTTCTTATGCATGAATGCAATGCACAAACATGTGTCCTATATATTTTGAGGTGCTAATCCTGGGACGTTACATCTTACATCCATTAGATCTTGTTGTAATTTCATATTCAATTGTGGTTTGCACTAGATTCATTCCTGTACTTTTATCCATCCATTTGATTATGATGATGTTGTTGATTTCTTCCATGTGTGAGTAGTTCCCTTCGTTCTTGGTAAGATAAAGAAACCCTAGCATTATTAAATAAAAATGATCTATTACTTGTGTATATGATCTATTGGTCTATGATGTGTGTTTGATCTCTCTCTTTAGATGGTATGTGTAGTCGGCCACATGTCATTGCCTTCGGGTCTAAAGAAGAGGGTGAAATCCTTTGGACGTGTTTGGAAGTGTGTCCAGAGCTATTGTGACTAGAAGCACTGCTAGCAACCTGCATGGTTGAAGGAGGAATAAAGAGAGATTCACTAAGCTAATTACGATATCCATGGGGAGATCCTTAATTGCGGTGGTCTGTATGGATGACTGCTCTTAGATATCGTGGTGGTTATTTAGAGATGACATCATTCTTGTCTCAATAAAGTGGCTTCCTACGAGGCTTGTAGTGAGCATCTTATTATGGAGCTCTCTCCAAATATGGTATGACATAAGAAATAGGTTATCCTAATTATGATTAACTATAACATGCTAGTGGTGTATCCTACATCCTCGAGAATTTTTTAGTCTGATTAAGTTTAATCACCATTCCAAACGCTTTTGTCACTTGTTTTATTTACTTTTTTGCATTAAATCAAAAGTACTTCAAAAACCCTTCACTTAAAATCAAAGGCATCTTACAAGTATCCTTTGGTAGATAGTGACGAGGTGCATAAAGACCTTAGCCAAATAGATTTCTGAGGGTTTGATAATATTATTTTGAAACTAGCTACAATCGATCTATGCACTTGCAGTCATCGGCTACTATTGGGGATATGCTAAATTGGTATCACCATAGCACGTCTATAATTAGGCTAACCCATGTGTCCCACAGTTGGTAGCAAGGCTTATGTCCTGCTGGGCGGTCTAGTTAGACATATCCAGAAGGAAGGACCATGCCAGATAAAGGAAGGCTACGGTACAAGCAAAGACCAACCCGAAGCCTTGGATTACAAGACATAAAGACTAGTTAGTATTAGTGTAGGACTATGTTTGTCGTGGTGGTTGCACGGCAGATGCCATGGGTAGGCTTAAGTTGGGGCCAATGTGTACTAGTGGGATCCAGGGAGGGAAAATTTAGTGGTTTCTACACACAGGATGCAAGAAACTGGATCTTTACTTGGCTCAACAGATGCTACACTTGCTCCTCGAGTTGTATAAGCGAGAGGAAGAAGAAGAAGAAGAATCCTTATGCTAGTTATAAGTAAAAATGAATCGACCCCCCTCTCAGGAGGCCCTGTCTCACCTTATAAAGGGGTGGCCAGTTACAACTAGGGCTAACATGGACAGCATATCCGTGGAATATGCTTGTCCCAAAGTAGTAAGTCGGTGATAGCCTTTCTGTGTCTCCCTTCTATCGGCGGCAATAACCCAGAGCCCATGACATGTGAGCCTCGGGCTCTAGGACTGTCACCTCTGTGACCCTCTTCTGCCTCTCTGTCCCTCTGGCTCTTGTCCGTAGCGCTTGACACTGCACAGATTCCTGAGAGAGAGACAGTGAGTAGTGTTGACTTCGGGGTAAGCCCTCTCCTCCTCGAGGAAGCTTCCCCATGACTCGGCCTCGCCTTGTATGACTCGGTCAAGCCTTAACTTGCACATACAAAGTGTAATAATTGTATGCCGACATAACCCATATGTCGGCCGAGTCAGGTCTTAGTAACCTGACTCGGGTCAAGTCGGGCCTTATTCGACCGGCCTCTATATAACTCGGCCGGGTCATTCTTTGACCCGATCCAGATCCTTGAGGACTTTTACCTTAGCTTGACCCTACCCGGGATCATCCCCCCAACATTAGTCCCCGAAGCTGGTGCGGTCTTGGTGACTTTAGTCGGCAAGGCTATAGCAGGTTCAAGACACTTGGTTCCTATGCATATGTTTGTCGACTTATACTTTAGTCGGCTCTTTCTTTTAGGCACACCTTGATTTATATATTGTTGCTTTTCTGACTTATCTTGATTCATTCCGATGTATGAATCGTTCTTCCGAGCCAATTTTCCTCATCCAGGTAACTTCCTTAGCTTCTCATTTTTTGGGCCGCTATAGTGATTGTTGGCATATGAACAGTGACAACTGCAGGCAGTCATATCCGTGCAATGCCTCTTTGGTTCTCACAACGGTTACGATGGCCAGATCACCTCCCGTGCCGTGTAACCTGATGTGTGGCTCCACCCGACAGTTGCCACCGCACGATACATGTGTGTACACGGCAACCTCCACGCACCCACGATCCCACTACCGCTAGCGGTTTGTGGTTACAAAAAAGAGGAGAGCGGGGGAAACCCTTAGTTACTTTCCCTACTCCCCACTCCTTCGTCTTCCTCCTCGCACCACCACCGCAGAGCCCTGCTCCACGCGATAGCACCGCTGCTTTTTTGTCCCGCACCGTCGTGCTGCGCACTTGCCTTGAGCCTTTGTTCCGCTTCTTCTTCTCTGATGCCGCCGCGTTCTTAGTTTCCGCGACAGAGTCATGGACATCGAGACCTCTCCCTGCCACAAGCACTTCCTCCATAGATTCTTCCGATGAGCTGATGTCGAGCTCACAGAGTGGCGATGTTGTCGAAGAAGAAGATGCGGTCACAGCCCCGGAGCGCGGCTCCTGGAAAGACTCTACCATCACTCGATAGGAGATCAAGTGGCTTATCAAGACGCATCGCATCCCCACCGAGGTAAAATGTCGCTTACCCGGCCCGGAAGCTGCCCCCATTGCAGAGCTGCGAGGATGTAGTTTTCATGTAGCATTTTGCTAGAGGATTCAACCTTCCCCGCTAAGGAATTTTTTGAGTTCTTTGGTCTCCAACCCCAACACCTGCCGACTAATGTCGTTGCTTCTCTGTCGGTGTTTATCTCGGCCACTGAGGGGTACTTTGGCCTCTGGCCTTCCGTAGTTATTTGGTCCAAATTCTTGTAGATCCGAGCCAATGTCGTTCCGGATAAGAGCCTGTGCCCTTCTGAAAAATCTTTGACCCAATGTGGTGCTGCTTCCATCACGCCTAGGAAAAAGTCTATGTTTCCCCGAGTTGCTGGGCTCGATTCATGCACAAAATGGCATCGATCATTTTTCTATGTGAAGAATCGCGGTGACGAAGATCATATTCGGCTGCCAGCTTTCTCCCTCGGCACTCCTTCCAGGAAGAACTAGAATTATAATCCGAGGAAGACCGATGCCCTCGCCGAAGGGTTTGAGCTCGGACTCAAGGAGTTGACTTGGGATTGGCGGAATGGTGAAGACCTGATGGCTGCTTTTGTTATCAGCTGAATCTGCCCCTTCCAACAGCAATCTCACAAGCTCTGGTACATGAGTGGCCCTCTCGAC
The DNA here is from genome assembly GCA_030063025.1 of Avena longiglumis. Classification (NCBI taxonomy): domain Eukaryota; kingdom Viridiplantae; phylum Streptophyta; class Magnoliopsida; order Poales; family Poaceae; genus Avena; species Avena longiglumis. The sequence continues at coordinate 444,217,177 of CP125979.1, read as the reverse complement.
CCGAACCGATTTTCAACCGTTGAACTCAACGATGAGCAGATTCAGAAACGTGTCCGGGCTATCTTCATAACAAATATGTCCGAGGATTGGACGTGGGGTATGAAACCCTTTATTCGCAGCAACCCCCCTCCCAAGGTAACTCGATTCCAAATCACTGTGTCCATATTATGCATTATTTTGTCTTTGCAGAATACTCAGTTTTGCTTTGCAATTTCCTTCTCAGAAATTTGATGAGCAGGCCGTAGAGGACGGAGATATCCTTGCTCTTCCTAGGATCGCAACACCCCGGACATTGGTGAGCCTGACTCGGAAGAATTCATTCTGAAACCTAACATGGCTCCCGTCTGAACTCGGGGTAAGGCTCCCATACAAACCGAGGATGATGACTCAGATGACGACCAAGTTCTTGAGGTAGTCGATGCAGTGCTCATATCTTATGCATATCCGGCTCATTTCCCCCCAGCTAACCCGGCTGGTCAGGTGCACGAGGCGGACCCCCTTGCCACAGAAGCCCCCCATCCCAATGAGGAAACGTGCCGCCTCGAAGGATCCTTCAGCTTGTGTTCCCAAGAAGCGAGTCAAGAGATCCGCTCAAAAGCCTCTGAAGCGCAAGGTTATGCCCAGAGTTTCTGCGTAAGTTTCCTTACTCGAACCAAGTTTGTATTTCTTGTTCTCTTTCCTTTTTTGACTTTGTTTTCCTCTTCTTTATCTCGGCAGTGCTCCGCTCTCTGCCAATCCGAGTGGTCCGAGTATGACCTCTCAAGTTACTCGGCCACCATCGCCACAACACCAAGACGATGTCCAGGTCCCCATCCCTGTTCACGATGACCCTCTTCTCGTGTCGACTAACAGTCCACCTCGGCGGGAAGGGGTTGAGTTTGAAGCTAGTAGTGGTGCCGACACTACTATGCCAGATCAACCGACTGATCCGGTAGTTTCCACCGATATCGCCAAAGATACCCCCACCGAATCAATGCCTGCTAAGGTTCCGACTACCTTGGCTCCTGCTTAGAATCCAGATTCTTCAGTTTCTGTGACTACTGCTCCAAGCTCAGATCAGCAGAAAACTCATTCTGCTTCTTCTTCTATGGCTCTGGCAGCTGCCCCAAGTTCAGCTCAGCCAGCTAAATCGCGGCCAGTTGCCGAGGCTTCTGCCAAGGCCAAGAAGGATGGAGCCACCAAGCCCAAGCCTTCTCAAAGGAAAGTTGTGCCAAGCTCCTATCATCCTAGTATTGCCGATATGCTTCATAAGGGTGCCCCTGCCTCTAGATCTGGGTCTGCCTCTGCCGCCAGCACAGAAATGGTGCTTCATAAGAGCCCGACGGCCGAGGTAGTTGCTCAACAAGAACGAGAGGCCAAGGGCAAGGTGATGATGCGCACCCAGAGCAGTGGAATCCTTGGTTCCTTGGTGTAATATTCCAATAATTGGAATGCTGCTGATCAGGTCGAGGATAGCTCGGGGTCCAATCCAGGTAGCAAGCCTTTCCATCTCTCCGACGCCAGCAACCGCTAGCATCTTGCCGCCAAGGTTATTATCGAGAGTGATACTATGAATGAGGTAAACACTTCGGTCTATGCTTATATATTTCTGCATAATGTAGTGTATGCCTACTAGTCCCCGAGCTTTTGACTGAATGATTTATCATTCAATTGAAAGCTTTTTTATATCGTGTAGCCATTGTGCATACAATTAATCATAGTAGCTTAGGTAAATTTTGCCTTTGCTTCGGATATCTCTCTACCTAGATCCGGATCAAGCTTACTTGATTCGGATACTCGTAGTTTAACCTCGTATATGCAGCCACCTAGATCTGATTCAAGTTCCAGTTGGCTTGTATCTCTTAGATTAAGCTTCAAATATCCAGCCACCTAGATCCGAGTCAAGTTCTACTTGTCTTGGACCTTTAGATTTAGTTTCGAATATCCAGCCACCTAGATCTGAGGTAAGTTTACTTAATTCATATCTTTAGATTTAGCTTTGAATATCCAACCACCTAGATCCGAGTCAAGTTCTACTTGGCTTGGATCTTTAGATTTATCTTTGAATATCTAGCTACCTAGATCCGAGTCAAGTTCTACTTGGCTTGGATCTTTAGATTTAGCTTCAAATATACAGCCACCTAGATCCGAGTTAAGTTTACTTAATTCGGATCTTTAGATTTAGTTTGAATATCCTTCTCCATATAATGCACTATGTTTTTAGGTTGCTCATAGCCGGCGCATGGCCGAGTTTTAGAAACTGCTCTTCCCTCATAGGAAGGTGCTAACGAAGTATGAGAAGATGGTGCCCATCTTGAAGAAAACTGGTGGGCTAATTGCTTTATTTTTTGAAATTTCTACCCTGATTTTTGAAATTGCTGTGCGAGCTAATTTTTGATTCGTCTTTGTTCAGCCAATGTTGATACCCAGAATACGGCACTCAAGGGGAAGGTTGCCAAACTCGAAGGTGATTCGGCCATGTTTTTTCTAGTCATTTCCTCCTCTCATCCGTGTTTTTGCGAAGTATCTTATAATCTTTTTGACTTGGCTCACTCGAATTACAAAGCCTTGTAGCATCGCGTCAAGAGTGCATTTCCATGCCTGATATGATGCTGCATTTTCTAGAACAAGCAGGAGCTAATTCGGAAAAGCTAAAGGATAAGGATGACGAAATAGCTCAGCTTCATGCCAAGGTTAACTCCCTGAAACAGGCGCAGAAATACGAGTTGGAGAGGATTGATCAACAGTTCTCTTAGGATAAGGATCGGATGACTCTCCAGCTCCAGAAAAATAAGGAGCTCCTCGACGCATTCGAGTCATCAAACAAGTCCCTCACAGATGACATCGCTCGGTTTGAAAAGAAGATGTTTTTTTTGGCTGGCGATCTTCACAAAATGCTGCAATATATCCACCGTAAGTTTTCTCTTTCTATCTCGTGACATGTGGCCGAATCATACTTGATAATCGCTTGTATTGACCTATGTTTTGTTTTGTCCTTAGATTATTTCCTGGAGTCCAAGCATGTGAGTAGCAAAGCCATGGTGGATGCCTGGAATCGCAGAGGTGTCCCCAACGACCCGAATCAAGAGTAATGCATGGAGGATTATCTGATCAGCGTCGCTGATGCCATCAAGCCCATGAAGACCTTTGCCAAACACCTGGTGGACACGGCTATCCGAGTACTCCATGTGCTCTGGCCAAATGAGCCAAAGATTACTAACTTTGAAGTGCTTACGAAGAAATTGATGGATTGCCGGCCTCAGCTGAGTCTCTGGAGGGAATCCATAGGACGGACCGGGGCTGACATGGCGCTTACAGTCGTACTGTCATGGTACGAAAATATTTCTCTTAACATTTGGATGAATCTATGCATCGACTCCCCTTGGATTAGTGACTCAGATCATATTGCTCGTCGCCAAGCCCGAGCCTACTAACTCATCGAATATGCCGACGTGCATCAATGGAATGAAGGGCCGAGCTTCCTTCAAATCGAGGCCGATGAAAATGTTGAGGCAATATAAGATGATGAATCCGAGGAAGACTCCAGGGATGAAGAAGATGCCTAAGAAGAGTCCGGAAGTTCGGATGAACAAGGAGATGACTCGGATCAAGAGGCTGAGGCCCGTTCTTCCTCCAAGGGGAGCGAGGCTTCTAAAGCTCAAGACGAGGTGTCTCGCAAAGGAAGCGATGCTCAAGATGTCGAGCCCGCTCCTACCAAGGCCGAAGTATCTTCTGCGGAAGCTCAGGTGACCCCGGAGATCCCTGCTCTCTAAGTTGTTACTCCAACTGGAGTCGAGGTCCCCCGTGCTAGCCGAGGCAACCACTTCGGAGGCCCCTGCCCCTGAGGTTACCATTTTCCATCTACCGATGACCCGGCAATAACCATCGCCTGAATTTAAAGACGTCGAAATTTTCTAAGTCCCCGGTATGCTGGGTGTATGGTGTAGAAAACAGTTTTAGTTCTTTTGCTACTTATGTGTTTTTTATAACTTAGATCTTATTGGATGTTGTGCTTAATTATTCGGCTCGTGTCTACCATCTGCGGCGTTCGAATTATGGGTCGGAGATAAGTAGATCGAATTAACCATACTTAGAAATTATAAACAATAGCTCAAGATAAATTTATAGAATAATAAAATACAGAAAGTATAGGGGTTAGAAAACGCTAAAACATGAGTCGGATCACGTACAATATTTTCCTTAGTCGTTTTTCATGTATTTGGCCTTCGCCGACTTTTATCTTGCTACCATGAAGCCCATTTTTGGACAGCAGTAAGTCTAAGAGTCGGACTTTGCTGCCAACGCACTACTAACTCGGCTTAAGAATTAGACATATAAGCCAATCGACATATAAAAATGCATAAGAAAAGAACAAGTAAGACAAGAGAGTCCCCGAGGTACATCTTGAGATGCCGAAGTTTCATTGATTAGTTCATTTCTGACATACAATCCGACATATGATAATACGAGATACAATACACTTCCTCTAAGTGTAAAAAGGACGAAATAAAGCTACATTACATGGCCTTTTTGACTCATCTCCTGACTTGTCCGCCTTATTCTTCTCTGCTTGAGCATCTATAAGATAGTATGCGTCATTATGCAGTGCTTTGCTCACAATAAATGGACCCTCCCATGGAGATGACAATTTATGCATGATGGCTATGCGCTGCACAAGCCGAAACACTAGATCTCCCTCTTGAAAGACTCGGAGATTCACTTTCTTGCTATGGTAGCATCTAAGATCTTGTTGATATATGGCCGATATGGACAATGCCAATTCTCTTGCCTCTTCTAATAAATCAACATCGTCTTGCCGAGATATTTCATTCACTTCGGCGTCTGTGTATTGGGTGAATCAAGGCGAATCATGCACTATGTCGACTGGTACACAAATTTTTCCCCATATACAAGAAATAATGGCGTATAGCCTGTTGATCTATTCGGAGTTGTCCTCAGGCTCCATAACACGACGGGGAGTTCCTCAATCCAACACCCCGCTGACCTTTGCAGTGGTTCCATGAGCCGAGGTTTTATCCCATACAATAAAAGTCCATTGGATCTTTCAACTTGCCCGTTCGAAGCGGAATGTGCGACTGATGCCACATTGAGTCTTATGTGTTTATCTCGGCAGAAGCGAGCAAAACCTCCCTCGGCAAAATTTGTGCAGTTATTCGTAATGATACTGTGTGGGTATCTGTATCTTAGGATGATATCTTTAAGGAATTTCACAGCTGTGGTGCCCATCACATTTTCTTATAGGCTTCACCTTGATCCATTATGTGAACTTATCCACCATGACCAAGATATGAGTCATGCCACCACGAGCTGGCTTAAATGGTCCGACCATGTCCAAGCACCATACAACAAATGGCCAAGTGATGGTATTGTTTTTAATTCAGACGAAGGCATGTGAATTTTGCTGGCATACCTCTGGCAACCATTTCATCTCTTTACCAATTATAGTGCATCTTTTAGTGCACTGGGCCAATAAAACCCATGTCGGAATGCTTTGGCCACTAAGGCTCTGGATGAAGCATGATGCCCACATTCACCTTGATGTATATCTAAGAGGATTTCTTGCCCCTTGGTCGGGGTAACACACATTTGCAGCATACTTGTGACACTTCTCTTATATAGTTCTTTGTTTATTATGGTGTAGGCCTTTGCCCTTCTCACAATTTTCCTAGCGAGGACTTCTTCACTCGGCAAGATCTCATCTCGGAGGAACATAAATATTGGTCGTGCCCACTCTGGTACCTCATGCGACGGGGTAACCGTTTCATCAATTTACATTGCTTCTCCCAACATAATCTCTGCCGGATTATCTTGATTACTTCCTGGGTTCTGCAAGGCATTCCCCGGGTTTGCCTAGTTAGTCCCTAGGTTACTCGGTTTATTCCTCTTATCTATCTCCATTGGGACTACTTCAAATCCCTGATCTGCCGAGAGATGGATTGACTCGGACTCTGGTGAGGGTGTGATTAATGGTTTTCTCAAGTGCTCTAAAGCAATACCAGGTGGAATCGATTGCCTGGTCGAACCAAGTTTTGACAAGGTATCTGCCTCATCATTTTCCACCCGGGGTATGTGATGAAATTCACATCCATCAAAATAACCACTAATCTTTTGCACATGGAATCTATATAAGGCCATGTTTGCATCCAGTGCATCCCAGTGACCAGATACTTGTTGGACTACTAGGTCTGAGTCACTGAAGCATAAAATCCAACGTATGCCAATTTCCTTTGCCATTTTTAGGCCGTGAACAAGTGCTTCACATTCGGCTACATTGTTTGATGCAGAAAAGTGTATTTGTAACACATACTTCAGTTGGTATTTCTTGGGTGAGGTTAGCACTATCCTGTATCCTAATCCATTTTCTCAATTTGGATCCATCAAAGTGCATCGTCCAATAATTCGGATCGAGCAATGGCGGTTCATATTGCATTTCAGCCCAATCGACAAAAAAGTTGGCCACTTTTTGATATTTGATTGCATCTCGCCTATCAAATTGAGGAGCATAGGGGGATAATTCAATTGCCCATTTTGATATTCGGCTGCTGGCATCCTTATTTCTCATTATCTCGTCTATTGGTACCTCATAAATCACCTTGATAGGGTGTTCTTCAAAATAATGTTTCAGCTTTTTAGCCGACATATATACACCATATGCCATTTTCTGGTAGTGCGGATAATTTTGCTTTGAGGCAGATAGTATCTCACTTAGGTATTAGACCGGCATCTGCACCGACTTACCTTCCTCGTCACGCTCTACCACTATTATGGCACTTACGACTTGGTTAGTGGCTTCTACGTAGATCAACATGGGCTCTTTGGATAGTGGTGAGGCTAAGATTGGTGCAGAGGCTAGCATTCTTTTTATTCATAAAGCGCTATTGGCATGGGGTGTCCAAATAAATTTATCTAACTTTTGCATCAATTGATACAAGGGCAATGCCTTTTCCCCCCAGCCGACTTACGAACTGACTTAGGGACGCGAGGCATCCGGTAAACTTCTGTACATCATTGAGGCACTTTGGCAGCTCCATTTTTCCACAACCCGAATGTTAGTCGGATTTGCTTCTATACCTCGGCTAGATACGAGGAAAGCGAGTAATTTGCCGGCTGGTACACCAAAGGTATACTTTTTCAGGTTAAACTTCATTCGGAATCTTCTGAGATTCGCGAATTTTAGCTGAATATCATCTAGGAGCGTGGGGCTCTCTTTGTTTTTTATCACCACATCATCAACATATACTTGGACATTTTTGCCAATCTGATCATGTATGCATTTTTGCATACACCTTTGATATGTTGCACCTGCATTAAGTAAGCTGAATGGCATGGTACAATAGCAATAAGACCCATACGGGGTGATAAACACAGTCTTTATTTGATCGGTCGGGTTTAACAGTATCTGGTGGAAACCATAATACGCGTCTACAAATGATAAGAGTTCACAACCTGCAGTCGAATCAATAACCTGGTGTATGCTTGGCAAAGGAAACGGATCTTTAGGACATGCCTTATTCAGGTTCGTGTAATCGATACACATGCGCCATATGACTGCTATATTCGATCATCCTTCTTCTTTTAAACCAACACCAGATTAGATAGCCAATCCGGGTGAAGCACTTCCATAATAAACCCGGCTGCAAGGAGCCGAGCTATCTCATCCCCAATTATCTTTCTCCTGTCTTCGGCGAAGCGGCGGTGAGGTTGCTTCACCGGCCTTTCTCCTGGCCTCACATGCAAAGAGTGCTTAGCCAACTCCATCGGCACACCTTGCAAATCTTGTGTAGACCATGCAAAGATATCCCGATTCTCACGGAGGAAGATGGTGAGCGCGCTTTCCTATTTGTCACTCAGGACGGCACCAATAGTGATGGTGCGCTCTGGGAGCTGATCATCAATTTAGATCTTCTTTGTGTCCTTAGTTGGTTGGAAGGACACACTTCCATATGGGTTAGCAAGTGTCGGCATATTGAGCTATGCCGACTGAGCTAGTGATGCGACCTCCTGGATTCTCCTCTTCTCCCTTGCAATGACCAAAGACTCGTCCAGATTTGATCCGTCCAAGGCACACTCCATCGATCTCCTTTAGTCTCCTGCAATAGTGATTATTCCCTATGGTCCGGGCATCTTCATCTTCATGTAGCTAATGTGATAGCTTGTCATGAACTTTGACAAAGCGGGTCGTTCGAGCAACGCATGGTAACTACTTTCCAGATCCACCACTTCAAACTCTAAGTTTTCAGCCCTGCAATTCTCCCTCGTGCCGGATAACACATCTACTCGGACTTTCCCAATTAGATAACAGGACAATCCCAGCACAATGCCATGGAAAGTGGTTCTAGTCGACTGAAGCATGTTCTGAGAAATGTCGAGTTTGTGCATTGTGTCCTTGTACATGATGTTGATGTTGCTGCCATTGTCTATTGGTACCTTTGAAAACTCTACATTGGTGCTTGGCCCGACAAATGTTGGATCAAGCACCAAAGCATATGACCCGGGGTTTGGCATGATCTTGGGATGATCCCTAATACTCCAAGATATTTCTTGATCCGACCAGTCCATATATTTTGGAACTGCTGGCATAACCGCATTCACCTCCATATGTTGATGTTGGACGCTCTGTTTATCATGCTGCTTTGTGGTGAAAATGTAGTATGACTGATGATGCTCTCTATACTCATTTCTCCCATTGTTGTCGGGGTTTCCTCTGTTTCCCTGATCCTGATTCGCTACATGGTGAACTGCATCCCTTCGTTCATGGTTCTCACATCCCGGAGGGGGTAGAGGCAACATCAGTTGCTGAGCTTTTCCTCCTGTAAGTTGTGGCTAATGTGGATGTTGTGGCTACTGCGATGCTTGAGGTGGTCCTGCGTTTGCCATTGCATGTTTCATCCATGCACACTGACTAGTCGTGTGGTTAGCCGGCTTTGATGGGTTTGGCGTGTGAAACTTGCACGGCTGATCCATCATCGACTCATATGTATATTTTGGCCTTTCTTGCCACTACTTATTTTGCTCTGGAGTCCACTGCTTTTTGCCATCATTCCTCGGTGTCCACTGTTGGGAACTGTTCTTCTAACGCTGGTTGCTCCCTGCACTTGGTTGATCTTGTGTCACGGCTGCTACTTGACTTGAATTGTACCGGTAATCTGGCTTGTCATCTCTTCTTCTACCCCTAAACTCATTTCTCTTGGATGATCTGGCTCCATCTCGAGTGTAATGTTCATGCTGCTCATGTTGCTCATGTTGCTCTGTCGACATAAGCTCAGGTTGATTCGGATCACCCAGAGCATATGAGTCGGCTATTCTGATTGTCTCGGCCAACGCAGTTGGCATGTATCGTTGCAGCCTCTGCCATAAAATGCTTCCGTACCTGCATCCTTGCACAAACCAAGATATTGCATGTGACTCGATCACCCCTTCACAGGAGTTTCTGAGGTTACACCAGCGAGTTAGGAATTCCCTGTCGATCAAATACGGTCTCTGCGGTGACCCAACATACCACTGCATGTGTAGTAGACTATAGTCGTTGACATGACATCCACAGAACACCATTCTATAAATATCACATCCCTCAGAGTGGTACAACAGAAACATTGCGGGTCCATATTACAAACATTCACACATTATTATTATTATAATACCAGAAGTTCAAGACTTCAAAAGGATTCAACTTACAAACCAAAATATAAAGTGTTCAGCGGAATTTAAAAGTAGCAACTCCAACTAGGAGTTGAGCTCAGCAGCTTATTCTATAGAGTTCATGCTGCTCGGCTCCGTTGGTCACTACTAACTAGGGTACTTAGTTGGACTCATTATCATCGACACCATAGCGGATTTCGTAATCCACTCCTTCAACACCTCCTGACAGGTCAGGCTCCTCGTAGAACACATCTTCTTGACATTCAGCTGCATATATTGGCACGTATTTGGGATCCTCAGAGTCTAAGCAAGGGATCAAAGGAATGGATGAGTAACAGCGTTACCCAACAAGTTCATTATATGAAAGGTGGGAGGTTTGATGCTCTAACTACCACCTCGGACTATTGGTCCTTGGAACTATGCTGTTTTTTAATCTTTCTTCAAAGATTGATTTTATTATGAAAATCTATGACCATCAGCCTTCACAGGTTGACCAGAATTTTCATGGAGTAACAAGTTACAATTCTTACACTCTGCGGAGGTGCGTTACTTTACCCATGAGAGATCAACTCCTTGTTGCACAACCGGGCGTACTTTCCCGTCCACAATTCCATGATGTGGGTCCCAGTAGTTGGTCCAAGCCAATCACTGCCCCCTTCGCGACCTCGCATGTCTCCTTGGTGTACACCATGCCCACATATTGAATTACGTCAATGGTTTGTACATACCGTTAGATGCCAGAACTATCATGGGACATTGAGGGTTCCCACCCATATGATGCATATCCTTTACGAATTACCAATTAATATGCATGCTAAGAGTGATAACAGCCATGACCTGCACATCCGGCTACATGCGAGAGCAAGAAGATACATCTGGCTTCTCTGTCCCATTCCAAATCTCATGGCTAACGCGTAATTTATGGCGCTAGAATCACTGATGTCATGGGTTATTAAGTTCCTAATTGATCATCACTATTGCAAATAGAACCCTAAGTTCTATTGCTCCATTATATCATCACTTAGGATGATATCTAAGATTTCTTTATTTGTGAAAATAATATTTTCTTCTTTTGGAGTATACATGATAACACACAATTTGCAAATACTTTGATAAAGAATCTTCAAAGGACATGAGCAAGTGATGAACTTTCCTTGTGATGGCGAGGTAGTGAAGTCTGATGCTTGCACTAGACCTTGAGCTTCTATGTCTACAAAAACATCATTATTGCCCGGTAAGGACAATATTTAAAGAAGCAAAATGATAATGCAAAGTAATGTAATGCATCATTTAGCTTTATATATGATTCTCCCCCATTTATTTAAATTATAAAAATTCTTTTAATAATAAAGAATTTATAAATATTATTTTTTAATATTTATTGAATATTGTATTCTTTTATTTTATTTCCTTTTATTTGAATTTTATTAATTTAATAATTCCTTTAAGAATTATCATTAAATACCAAAAATTGATATTAAATATTTGTTTAGTATATTTCTAAAATACTACAATATTAATATATAATGAAAGTGATATTTATTTATTTTAATCATCTTTCAATAATTTTGTAAAATTCCATAAGAAATATATATATTACAAAATCCTTAATAAAATTTATATGTCTAAAATTTTATTTCTTAATTTATTTGGATAGTTTGGATTATTGTGAATCCAAAAATATTTTATTTATAATTTTTGGAGTTTTATTTTATTTTCTAGAATTTATTTAAGTTCAGTGGCATTTTGGTCTTTTCCTATTTATTAGAACAGGCTCTAAATGATCTGGGATGTCTTTTTGGGTTTATTGGGCCCTTGTGGCCTAGTAGGGCAAAGTCAAGATAATATCCCGAAGGGGTTTTGGCCCAACCCAGCCCAACACTCTCTGTCGCTCTCTCGACCTCACCTCTCTTCTTATGCTCTGAACCGATGGTCAGCGGTGTCACCACCGGTGATTCACGCCGTCGTGGACCTCCCTAACCTCCGCTGTGGTGCAGGACGAGGTTGTCGACCCCGCTCTACCCTCCTGCCCAATTTGATTTGGACCTAGAACCCTCCTATGGCCAGATCGATGCCGCCCGAATCCTAGTGTTTGGGATGGTGTTGGTTCTGACGTCGTCGTTGTTGTCGTGTGTCGTGGTGATGCTCCTCGCCTCCAGGCATGGCTATGGTCGCCGCGTGGCGTTGTGTGGGTCGTAGCGCCCCCTTGGGGGTGCTCCCCGTGCCGTCTTGGTCGTCGGCCTCCTCTCCTTCCTCTTCTATTCTACAGCGAGGACCTTTGGTAAGTTATTCCTCTCCCTCTCGTGCACTCTGTGCTAGTCCATCCCATGCTAGATGTTGATAGTGGCCTTTCCTGGTTAGTGTTCTGTCCTGATTAAGATGGTTTGTTCTGCTTAGGGTTCATACCCTTCCGTGGATTAGATATCTGATGAGTTGGATCAAGTTTTGTTAATCCCTAATCATGATAAGTGATCGTTAAGCTCTGCCTTGCTGCTTATGATTATCTGTGGTGCTGCTAGTGGTTTAATAACTCACCACTGTCATTACTTGGTTAATGGCAGTGAGTGTTGTGTGAGGAAGTCACTGTATTAGTACTGTTGGCTTAAGAATTCATATGTAGCTTGAGATCAAATGGTTTCAAAAAGTGAAGATATATATATGGATTTTTCCTGATTATGATTCCTGTGATGTCAGGAAAATGATTTATACTTGGTTAGTTGTATCTGTGAAGATTGGATGCTTAACCTGCTTAGCTTAGAACTGTTCTTGTGACACCATCCTTGTACGGCACACAAGATTAGATTTTATTACTTGGTTTGGTTTTGTTCAAGCTTAAGATGAGTTTGGCATTAAAGATAAGTAGAAACTTCTTTTCTTAAATCCCTAAGACCCATGATGTTGGTCTGAGGTTTAGGGATTAAGCCTTCATCTTGTTGATTCTCATGGATTGGTACGGGTAGTAATACTAGCTACTGTTTCTTGAATCAAAGTTGGGGAAAAATGATTGTAGGCTTGATAACTTATATAGATCCATAAGGTTAAATTCTAAGGTGCTACTCATGTCTTAGAGATCTGCCTAGAAGTTTAAATCTTGGCTATATTCATTCTTGAATTGAAATATAGCCTGATAGCTTAGATCAATGATGTTGTCCTGAGATCTAAGTTGGATCTTTATGGTTTTCTGATTGCTTTTAGTGTTTAAAACTTTAGTGATGGATTCGCCCCACTTGGGTGTTTTCTGAGAATTTTTGTAAGAGACAAATTATGAATACTTGTCTAATCTTAGACAGATAGATCATGTGATGGTCTATTTTACTCACCACACTTATTTGATGTTGGGGTTGCCAGTGGTTGATCTTGTGGTAGCTTGATCTGGTGCTCTCCTGGTATTTCCAGCTCCTGGCTTGTTCTTGATCTAGCCCTTCACCTCCTGGTCCTGATGGCTTGATCTTGTCCTTGCTATCCCCTTGATCTACCCTCTCCTTATGTCACCATTTTGGTGATGTGATCCAGGGTTTTGATTGGTGTGATCTTGCTAGGATTTGGCTTGGTTTAGCTAGTGGCTGTTGTGCTTGATGTGTAAGAACAAGAAAATGGTATGGGTTGGCTTGCCCACGGCTGTGCTGAGCAGTTTTGTGTGTGTGGCTGTTGCTATGGTGCTGATAGCACACACGATGTAGTTTGGTGTGTGTGTTGCCTGTGTGTCTGCTGCGCACTTGTGGATATGTTCTGAATTTGAAAGTTACTTTTATCAGGTTACCTTTTACTTGGCTAGTGAAACTTGCCCCTCCTTGCTGTTCATTTGACTTATGGCTTGAAATTATGAAAGATATATTCTTTCATATTGGTGAAACTTGCCCCTTAAATTACTCAATGATGAAAAAGTGAACAGTGCACTTCACTATCAAATATGAGAGTAAAATAATTCTAATCCTAACTTTCTTTCTTGTTTAAGTTTCTTATTATTTTGCAGGTACCAGATTTGAATATCAAGACTTTAGTTTTAGGTTTTTCTTTTTTTTTCTTTATAGAATAGTCACTTGTAATATCTCTCTGATTCAATTGTAATCTTTAATTTATTATTTTGTACTTTTTATTTTTATTCTTTTGTAATAAAGATTGTACTATTATTCAATAAAGAAATATTATTCTTCTATTTATTTACTATTATAAAAATTGTTGCTCATTTCCATAAGTTACATTTTGTAAATCATTATTGAATGGAGTTTTTGGAATATTTATTTTATTGATTATCTTCTTTCATTTAAAGTTTGAGTTATTATTAGTTAACTCTTAATTAAATCAAATACTCAAACATCATTCAAATCCTTTTGTATTATAATTCAAACACTCAAGTTTTAAATTCAAATTTCATTTCCCAAAACACTCTAATCCACAAAGATCATATCAAAGTCTATAACAATCATCCTTCAAGACTATACCTAAGCTCAAAGCATGAAAGAAACTTTGATCACTTTAGGTTTTTGTTTGGCAAAAAAATTACACACATTTTCATAGATGAATGCATGCAATATCTCAAATTCCTAAATCTACCCTTCGTTGGTTCCTAAATGCTGGGATGTTACAGACTTCCCCCCTTAAATTAAACTTCGTCCCGAAGTTTGTTGAGATGTACCTGAATAGTTTTGGATAGGATCTTCTTAAATCTTCTTTCTCCCAAGTGGCTTCCCTTTCAGGGTGATGTTCCTACTGTACCTTGGAATATTTGATTGCCCTATTCCTCAACCTTTTCTAGTTTTCTTCCAAAATTTTACAGGGCTTTTCAACATAGGTCAAGTCTGCTTGTAGTTCTATCTCCTGATGTGTGATTGCATCATCCGGAAATTTCAAACATTTACGAAGTTGTGACACATGGAAAACATTATGCACTTGAGCCAATCTTGATGGTAACTCTAAAGAATAATCTATAGTCCTGTTCCGACTCAATATCTTGAATGGTACAATGTATCTTAAACTCAATTTTCCTTTAACTCTCAACCTTTTCACCCCTTTCATTGGTCTTACTTTCAAACATACCATGTCTCCCACTTATGGATGCCAAGATGTTAGATTTTGATCAACATAAATTTTATTCCTACTTTGAGCTATTTTCAGTCTATCCCTGATTTTATCAATGATATCTTGTCTTTCCTTGATATAGTCTGGTGCAAAATCCTTGCTACTTCGAGGCTCATACCAACATATTGGTGATCTATACTTCCTTCCATATAGAACCTGATATGGAGCTGACTTCAGACTACTCTGATAGCTATTATTATAGGAAAATTCTACTAATGGTAGATGATCTTCCCATGTACCTCCAAAATCTAATGCACAAGCCCTTAACATGTCTTCTAGTATTTGATTTGTTCTTTCTGTTTGACCTCCTGTCTCAGGATGATAGGCTGTGTTGAAATCTAACTTTGAACCAAGTGCTTCATGCAATTGCTTCCAAAATGCTGAAGTAAACACTGATCCCCTATCAGTTATGATCTTTTTGGGCACTCCATGCTTATTTACTATCTCTTTGATGTAAACTTCTACTAACTTCTCGGCATTATCTTTCTGATTTACCGGAATAAAATGTGCACTTTTAGTGAGTCTATCCACAATTACCCAGATCATATCCTTCCATTTAGGTGTCATGGGCAATCCTGTGATGAAGTCCATACCTATTTCCTCCCACTTCCATTCGGGAATTTCTAAAGGTTGTAATGGTCCTGCTGGACTTTGATGTTCAGACTTCACCCTTTGGCAAGTATGGCATTCTGATACATATTTAGCAATGTCCCTTTTCATGTTATTCCACCAGAATAGTTCTTTCAAATCCATATACATATTAGTACTTCCTGGATGTATGGAATATGGTGTTTCATGTGCTTCTCTGAGTATGAAATCTCGAATCTCAGTCACATCTGGAACACAAAGACGGTCTTGAAACCGTAAAGACTCACAATCTCCAAGGCGAAAAACTAATTTTTGCCCTTGATATATCCTCCGAATTTCCTTAGCGAGGAAAGGATCTTTTGCTTGATGTCTAAAAATTTCTTGCTTGAGATCACTTTCCTGCTCTGCAACTATCTGCATAGTAGCTAATCCTCCAAGAACCTCTGTTCTAATGAATTGAAGTTCTAATCTTTCCAAGTCCATTTGTAATTATTTTGGTAACTCTCGATTGCTTGGCTGAATGTCTGCACTCTTTCTGCTTAAAGCATCAGCTACAACATTTGCTTTCCCTGGAGTATAGTTGATTGTGAAATCATAATCTTTGATTAGTTCCAACCAACGCTTCTGTCTCATATTCAACTCCTTTTGAGTAAATAAATATTTGAGACTTTTATGGTCAGTGTATAACTCACATCTGGCTCCATAAAGAAAATGCCTCCATCCTTTCAGTGCAAAGACTACTACTACTAACTCTATATCATGAGTTGGATAATTGACTTCATGTGGTTTCAGTTGTCTTGAACCATAAGCAATTACTTTCCGATCTTGCATTAATACACAACCCAAACCTTCTTTAGATGCATCACAGTATACTGTGAAGTCCTTCCCTGTTTCAGGAACTGCCAAGATTGGAGTTGTGGTTAACCTAGTCTTCAACTCCTGAAAGCTCGCTTCACACTTCTCATCCCAATTGAATGGTGTATTCTTTCTTAACAATTTGTTCATTGGTCCAGCTATTTTAGAGAAACCTTCAATGAATCTCCGATAATAACCAGCCATTCCTAAGAAACCTCGAATTTGCTTCACATTGGTTGGTGCATTCCACTCTAATACTGACTGAACTTTAGATGGATTTACAACAATTCCATCTTTACTGATCACATGGCTGAGGAATTCTACCTCATCTAGCCAAAATTCACGCTTACTGAATTTAGCATAAAGTTTATGTTCTCTTAGAGTCTGCAATGCTATTCTCAAATGATTAGCATGCTCTTCCTTATTCTTGGAATATATCAGAATATCATCAATAAATACTATGACGAACTTATCCAAATATGGCATGAAGATTTTGTTCATCAGATTCATGAATATTGCTGGTGCATTGGTCAAACCAAATGGTACTACCAGGTATTCATGGTGTCCATATCTTGAGACAAATGTTGTCTTTGGAACATCTTCTGGTTTGATTTTTATTTGATGGTATCTGGATATTAAGTCGATCTTTGAAAATACTCCGGCTCCTTTCACTTGATCAAACAAATCTTAGATCCTTGGTAAGGGGTACTTATTCTTGATAGTAACATTGTTCAGATTTCTATAGTCTCCACACATCCTTCTTCCACCATCCCTCTTATCCACAAAGATTACTGGTGTTCCCCATGGAGATACACTTTCCTGAATAAATCATTTTTTGGCTAACTCATCAATTTGCTCTTTGAGTTCTTTTAATTCTTTTGGTCCCATCTTATATGGTGCTTGAGCTATTGGTGATGTACCAGGAATTAGATCAATAGTGAACTCTATCTCTCGATCTGGTGGCATTCCAGGTAGCTCTGCTGGAAAAACATCTTGAAATTCATTTACTATAGGAATGTCTTCCAGTTTGACTTCTTTCATCGAGTTCAACTGCAGATCCACCATGATATGACTGTGCTTATCTGCTTGGTAAACTATCCTTGCTCCACTTGGAGTTTTGATTGAGACAGTTTTCTCCTCACAATTTATTTGAGCCCCATGTTCCATCATCCAGTCCATACCCAGCACTACTGCAATTCCCTTCAAAGGAATCACATAAAGGTCTACAAATTATGTACAACCATATATCGAGATAACATGATCTTGTTTAATGTGGCGTACAATCACATTTCCCCCTGCCGTAACTACGGTCATAGGGGTTGCTAACGTTGCCCTTCTAATCCCGAACTTATCACAGAATTCTTCAGAAATGAATGAAGTAGTTGCACCAGTATCAAATAGAACTTTGCCGAGATTGGTAAGGATATTGAGCGTACCTATCACTCCATGCTCCGAATTATCCACCTCCTCTAGGGTTGAGCAATTTAGCTTCCCGGTAGGTCTGTTCCTCTTGCCATTGTTGTTCTTGACATTATTTCCTCCTTGATTAGGCTATCCATTTCCTCCAATGGCTTGTCCTCCTCCCTTGGTAGGTCAACCTCCTGGTGGTTTGCTTGGACAATCGGGCTTGATATGCCCCTTCTGACCACAACCATAACAGATCACTATAGGCTTTTTGCATTCCCTCTAGAAATGCCCTGGAATTCCACAGTTGTTACAAATAACATTCCTTCTATGATTGGATTGATTTCCACCACTGCCCTTGTTATTATTATTGTTGCCATAGGATTTGTTCCGAGGTTTGAACTCCAGATTGGGTTTAGGTTTACATGCCGTAATCCTCTTGGTTTCCTTCTTGGCTCTCTTCCTCCTATCCTCCTGGATATTCTTGTAGTCATCTTCGAAATTAATAGCTTCATCCAGCAACTGCTTGTTAGCCAACCTTAACTGCATCCTCACAAATGGATTTAATCCACGCAGGAAACGTTTCTTCCACTTCTCTTCTGTGTTAACATCCTCCTCATTATAGCGAGACAGTTGACTAAACTCCCGGATATACTTCATGACACTAGTATATCCCTGTTGAAGCTCCTCAAATTCTCTCCGCTTCAACTCCATAACACTCTCCAGAACATGATATTCATGGAATCTCTTTTTAAACTCCTCCCAGGTGTACTCCCTTCCTGGTTGTTGCATGGCCAACTGATTCTCCCACCATGATGTTGCAGGTCCAGTCAGAAGATGAGTTGCACACCTCAATTTCTCCTCATCATTGCCACCTACAGTCTTCAGCTTTCTTTATGTATCTGCTAGCTAATCTTCTGCATCCATTGGTTCAGGAGCTGATGCAAAAGGTAATGACCTTGCATTCTGGAAGTCAGATAGACTCACTCCTCCACCTTTAGGTGCCCTCTAATTTGCTCATCCCAACAACTCTTCCATGAACTTGTTCTGGGTCTCTTGCATCATTTGCATGCACTGCATAAAGTTCTGATCCATTAACGACCTCATTGGTGGTGGTGGTGGCAATGCTCCCTGATTTGCTGCATCTGCATCGGCCTTCTCTTTGGCCTCATGTTCCATCCGCTGCTGTTCAGCTCTGGTTTCTACACCCGTATCCATGACCCTCTAGTCCAGCAACATAAAGTGAATACTCATAATTACATCATGCACATGTGTTCTGAGCTCGACTTTACGCATAGAACTAGTCACACAATGAAGATCCAAAGAAAATCCAAATATGCATTTTACAAATTATACATAATATCATAATAATACAAAGTCATTACAAAATATACCCTATAGGTATAATCACAACACTACCTTATTTATCTAACTATTTCATTTTTTGGAGTACAATACACGGTACTTGATACTTCTAAATAGTTGCCTACTTCTAGTAGTAACTATGCTCATCATACATGCCTGATGTCCAACCGTGATGACGTGACGTTCGTCGCACAGTTTGTGGAACAAATGGCCTTCCAGAAAGAACATACTCAATATCTGAAGTGTCAGGACTTGAGTCATTACTCAACCTGAGCGCATTGACTCCCTCCAGCTTAGCTAAAAATTCTTGAGAAACATATTCAACATTATCTCCTGCCTGCATCTCCTGAGCTTCATTCCTTGAGTTGTCAATAGGATACGCAGATCCTGATGATTCCCAGGTGCTCCTTTGGGCAAGATAGTTAAACACCGGATAATGTATATTCCCTGGGTTTTGAGAAAACGTTGATGATTCAAACACTCTCTCCTCAGGATCTTCTTCTTCGTCCTGATTATCTATCGACATGGCATTTCTACTACTATTACTAGGATTATTTCTTGCACCCATCCAGCTAGATTGTCCAACATTTCTGTCAGAACCATATGTGGACATTTGGTGT
Organism: Avena longiglumis; assembly: GCA_030063025.1. NCBI lineage: Eukaryota > Viridiplantae > Streptophyta > Magnoliopsida > Poales > Poaceae > Avena > Avena longiglumis. The sequence goes on along the minus strand of CP125979.1, from coordinate 444,197,627 downwards.
TCATGAGATCCTTCATATGATCCCCTCCTCCAACCAGTAGAATTATCAATAGTAAGTTCTGAATCAGAACCATCCTCTAAACCCTGTGGTACTTCATACCTCATATCCATAGTAGGATCATGTATAAGTTTAGGACTTGGTGAATAAGGATATGGTATAAAAGATTCAGGATCTATAGGTATATCCTTAAAGATAGGTGTTGCACTACTACTTGCTTCCTTCTCTAACTGGAATGCTAACTATTTCCTCCTTTCCGGATCAGTTAGATCCTCTAACATGTCATTTTTATCTTCGACAATCACTTGATGTGTCTTATAAAAACACGCAACGAGTGTTCGGTATCTATCCATAAACTTGGAAGCTAACTTAGGATGCTTCTTAACTAAAGTAATATGATCCGGTATAGGCTCCGAGTCTATAGAATCATGAGGTATCACAGAAAATGTGCTACTTTCTAACTCCTTGGCTTTATGCTCCCGGACATTAGCTATCACCTCCACAACAGCAACATGATAGGCTGATAAATGACTTCTACCTTCACCTATAGGTAGATCGTGATATAATCCAAGTTCCTCTGGAAGTTGGATACTCACACGATACTTGGATAACAACCGGTCATCATAGTAGGTTATAGTGTTCACTGGAATTCTAGTTGGACAACTAAAAATCTTTAAAAGTTGACGAAGTTGGTCTACGAATGATCCTTGATAATCATCAAGAGTCTCCTCTTTCCTTACCAAAGTCTGTTTTGGAAACTTTGGTGCCATATCTCTGTATATCAGAAAAATATTTTTATTAGTAACCAATAATATATTGCATCATAACAAAGAATTATCGCACTAAAACATATAACGGAATATTCTCATTTGAATACCCATTATATTTATTTTAGATAATTCTTTATCATTGCTACACTCTCCTACAGGTAATACCCTTTACTAGGTTTCCAACCAAAGGTCAAAGCAATTTCTCTGATACCAACTGCGGTGATCCAACATACCACTGCATGTGTAGTACACTATAGTCGTTGACATGACATCCACAGAACACTGTTCTGTAAATATCACATCCCCCAGAGTGGTACAATAGAAACATTGCGGGTCCATATTACAAACATTCACACATTATTATTATTACAATACCAGAAGTTCATGACTTCAAAAGGATTCAACTTACAAACCAAAATATAAAGTGTTCAGCGGAATTTAAAAGTAGCAAATCCAACTAGGAGTTGAGCTCAGCAGCTTATTCTATAGATTTCTTGCTGCTCGGCTCCGTTGGTTACTACTAACTAGGGTACTTAGTTGGACTCATTATCATCGGCACCACAGCGGATTTCGTAATCCACTCCTTCAACACCTCCTAACAGGTCAGGATCCTCGTAGAACACATCTTCTTGACATTCAGCTGCATACATTGGCACGTCTTCGGGATCCTCAGAGTCTAAGCAAGCGATCAAAGGAAAGGATGAGTAACAGTGTTACCCAACAAGTTCATTATATGCAAGGTGGGAGGTTTGATGCTCTAACTACCACCTCGGACTATAGGTCCTTGGCACTATGCAGTTTTTGTAAATCTTTCTTCAAAGATTGATTTTATTATGAAAATCTATGACCATCAGCCTTCACAGGTTGACCAGAACTTTCATGGAGTTCCTTTCCTGCCGCGTTCGTATCTCCTTCCGGGACCAGGGAGTAACAAGTTACAATTATTACACTCTGCGGAGGTGCGTTACTTTACCCATGAGAGATCAACTCCTTATTGCATAACCGGGCATACTTTCCCGTCCACAATTCCATGATGTGGGGCCCAGTAGTTGGTCCAATCCAATCAGTGCCCCCTTCGCGACCTCGCATGTCTCCTTGGTGTACACCATGCCCAGATATTGAATTACGACAATGGTTTATACATGCCGTTAGATTCTAGAACTATCGTGGGACGTTGAGGGTTCCCACCCATATGTTGTATCTCCTCTATGAATTACCAATTAATATGCACGCTACGAGTGATAACAGCCACGACCTGCACATCCAGCTACATGCGAGAGGAAGAAGATACAACTGACTTCTCTGTCCCATTCCAAATCTCATGGCTAACGCGTAATTTACGGCGCTAGAATCACTGATGTCATGGGTTATTAAGTTCCTGATTGATCATCACTATTGCAAATAGAACCCTAAGTTCTATTGCTCCATTATATCATCACTTAGGATGATATCTAAGATTTATTTATTTGTGAAAATAATATTTTCTTCTTTTGGAGTATATATGATAACACACAATTTGCAAATACTTTGATAAAGACTCTTCAAAGGACATGATTAGTGATGAAATTGCCTTGTGATGGCAAGGTAGTGAAGTCTGAAGCTTGCACTGGACCTTGAGCTTCTATGTCTACAAAAACATCATTATTGCCCGGTAAGGACAATATTTAAAGAAGCAAAATGATTATGCAAAGTAATGTAATGCATCATTTAGCTTTATATATGATTCTCCCCCATTTATTTAAATTATAAAAATTATTTTAATATTAAAGAATTTATAAATATTAATTTTTTAATAATTATTGAATATTGTGTTCTTTTATTTTATTTCCTTTTATTTGAATTTTATTAATTTAATAATTCCTTTAATAATTATCATTAAATACCAAAAATTAATATTAAATATTTGTTTAGTATATTTCTAAAATACTACAATATTAATATATAATGAATGTGATTTTTTTATTTTTATCATCTTTCAATAATTATGTAAAATTCCATAAGGAATATATATTACAAAATCCTTAATAAAATTTATATGTCTAAAATTTTATTTTTTAATTTATTTGGATAGTTTGGATTATTCTGAATCAAAAAATATTTTATTTATAATTTTTGGACTTTTATTTTATTTTCTAGAATTTATTTAAGTTTAGGGGCATTTTGGTCTTTTCCTATTTATTAGAACAGGCTCAAAATGATTTGGGTTGTCTGTTTGGGTTTATTGGGCCCTGATGGCCAGTAGGGCAAAGTCAAGACAACACCCCGAAGGGGTTTTGGCCCAACCCAGCCCAACACTCTCTGTCTTTCTCTCGACCTCACCTCTCTTCTTCTACTCCGACTCTATGGTCAGCGGTGTCACCGCCGGCGATTCACGCCGCCGTGGACCTCCCTGGCCGCCGCCGTGGTGCAGGACGAGGTTGTCGGCCCCTCTCTACCCTTCTGTCCAATTTTATTTGGACCTGGAGCCCTCCTGTGGCCAGATCGATGCTGCCCCAATCCTAGGGTTTGGGATGGCGTTGGTTTTGACGTCACCGCTACTGTCGTGTGCCGTGGTAATTCTCCTCGCCCACAAGCATGGCTATGGTCGCCGTCGTGGCGTTGTGTGGGTCGCAGCGCCCCCTTGGGGGTGCTCCCCGTGCCGCCGTGGTCGTCGGCCTCCTCTGCTTCCTCTTCTATTGTACAGCGAGGACCTTCGGTAAGTTGTTCCTCTCCCTCTCGTGCACTCTATGCTAGGCCATCCTATGCTAGATGTTGAAAGTGGCCTTTCCTGGTTAGTGTTTTGTCCTGATTAAGATGGTTTGTTCTGCTTAGGGTTCTTACCCTTCTGTGGATTAGATATCTGATGAGTTGGATCAAGTTTTTTTGATCCCTAAGCATGATAAGTGATCGTTTAGCTGTATCTTGCTGCTTATGATTAACTGTGGTGCTGCTAGTGGTTTAATAACTCACCACTGTCATTACTTGGTTGATGACAGTGAGTGTTGTGTGAGGAAGTCACTATATTAGTACTGTTGGCTTAAGAATTTATATGTAGCTTGAGATCAAATGGTTTCAAACAGTGAAGATATATATATATATATATATATATATATATGGATTTTTCCTGATTATGATTCCTGTGATGTCAGGAAAATGATTTATAGTTTTTGGTTGTATCTGTGAAGATTGGATGCTTAACCTGCTTAGTTTACAGCTATTCTTGTGATACCATCCTTGTACGGCACACAAGGTTAGATTCTATTACTTGGTTTGGTTTTGTTCAAGCTTAAGATGAGTTTGGCATTAAAGATAAGTAGAAACTTCTTTTCTTAAATCCCTAAGACCCATGATGTTGGTCTGAGGTTTAGGGATTAAGCCTTCATCTTGTTGATTCTCATGGATTGGTTCGGGTAGTAATACTAGCTACTGTTTCTTGAATCAAAGTTGGGGAAAAATGATTGTAGGCTTGATAACTTATATAGATCCATAAGGTTAAATTCTAAGGTGCTACTCATGTCTTAGAGATCTGCCTAGAAGTTTAAATCTTGGCTATATTCATTCTTGAATTGAAATATAGCCTGATAGCTTAGATCAATGATGTTGTCCTGAGATCTAAGTTGGATCTTTATGGTTTTGTGATTGCTTTTAGTGTTTAAAACTTTAGTGATGGATTCGCCCCACTTGGGTGTTTTCTGAGAATTTTTGTAAGAGACAAATTATGAATACTTGTCTAATCTTAGACAGATAGATCATGTGATGGTCTATTTTACTCACCACACTTATTTGATGTTGGGGTTGCCAGTGGTTGATCTTGTGGTAGCTTGATCTGGTGCTCTCCTGGTATTTCCAGCTCCTGGCTTGTTCTTGATCTAGCCCTTCACCTCCTGGTCCTGATGGCTTGATCTTGTCCTTGTTATCCCCCTGATCTACCCTCTCCTTATGTCACCATATTTGTGATGTGATCCAGGGTTTTGATTGGTGTGATCTTGCTAGGCTTTGGCTTGGTTTAGCTGGTGGCTGCTGTGCTTGATGTGTAAGAACAAGCAAATGGTATGGGTTGGCTTGCCCACGACTGTGATGAGCAGTTTTGTGTGTGTGGATGTTGCTGTGGTGCTGACAACACACACACACACCATGTAGTTTGGTGTGTGTGCTGCCTGTGTGTCTGCTGCACACTTGTGGATATGTTCTGAATTTGAAAGTTACTTTTATCAGGTTACATTTTACTTGGCTGGTGAAACTTGCCCCTCCTTGATGTTCAATTGACTTATGGCTTGAAATTATGAAAGATATATTCTTTCATATTGGTGAAACTTGCCCCTTAAATTACTCAATGATGAAAAAGTGAACAGTGCACTTCACTGTCAAATATGAGAATAAAATACTTCTAATCCTAACTTTCTTTCTTGTTTAAGTTTCTTATTATTTTGCAAGTACCAGATTTGAAGATCAAGACTTTAGTTTTAGGTTTTTCTTTTTTTTCTTTATAGAATAGTCACTTGTAATATCTCTCTGATTCAATTGTAATCTTTAATTTATTATTTTGTACTTTTTATTTTTATTCTTTTGTAATAAAGATTGTACTATTATTCAATAAAGAAATATTATTCTTCTATTTATTTACTATTGTAAAAATTGTTGCTCATTTCCATAAGGTACGTTTTGTAACTCATTATTGAATGAAGTTTTTGGAATATTTATTTTATTAATTATATTCTTTCATTTAAAGTTTGAGTTATTATTAGTTAACTCTTAATTAAATCAAATACTCAAACATCATTCAAAATCCTTTTGTATTTTAATTCAAACACTCAAGTTTTAAATTCAAATTTCATTTCCCAAAACACTCTAATCCACAAAGATCTCCTCAAAATCGAACCAGTAGTTCATACTACCCGTTGGCAAGTTATTCAGCCACACTCTAGCCGGACCCTCTAACATCTGGGGTACATATCTTACTGCCCATCTTAGGTTACCCTCAGCAATTTTTACTTCAGTGGCATAGTCAATTAACCAATCATGTGGCTTGGTACTTTTGTTGTATGTCTTCGTGCCTCTTGGCAATTGAAAGTTCAGTACAGGCGATTCCCTCATGATTCGGGGTCCAAAACACGCTGGACCCGAAGGACCTTGTTCCTCCAATAACTCAGACCTATATAATATGTCCATTTTCAACGTCACATCATCCGGTTGCAGGCCTCTGTATGCCGCTCTTTCTTCCTCCCCATGGTGATTCGGCCTAGCAAATCCCGCATTCTCCACCTCCGAATAACCATCATTATATCTTTTTTGCGCCGGGTTATGCAGAACTGGTCCTGCATCCCTTCCTTGTCGAGGTTCATACCTCGGCTGGTGATCTTGCGGAGGGTATTGCGTCCCTCCTGCCGGGTTATTTTCATCGGGGTTCTCACGCCCGTTATTTCCCTGACCTATGTGGCCGCGATCCGGGTTTCTTTCTCCACTGTTACCTCGGCTTCCATTTTCTTTACCAGCCACTGCCGGATCATATGGGACCATTTGTTTGTCCCTTCTTCCCGAAGTTACTGCTTTATCCTTCCTTGATCCCCCACCGGGTGAAGATGTCACGGTAGCTAATAGTGTCGGGGCAGCTCTAGCCGAATGAACCAAACGTGAACCTCCAGGCTTTGTTGGGTTATTCCGGAGTATTTCCTCATTTTGCTGGTTCTCTATGCATACCAGCTCAATCACTCTTTCCTGCTGCTTTTGTCGGGCTTCGCCGGTCAGGCCATCTAACTCAGAAGCCGCGGCATTAGCTGCCCTGAGGTTTTTTGCCAGAGTACTATACCTCGGCAGCCCTAGGTTAACCAAATAACCTTGCCTAGACTCATGTTCTTTGTTGATATCACTAAGGAGGTTCTTTCCCCTTATCCTTACACCATCTAGCCGAGTTGGGCTAGTGTCTAGCTTGTTTGCCCTTGCATTCTCACACAAAGTTTGGTTAAGTGACTCCTGCAGTGCAGATACCCTCTTAGCCTCTTCTAACATTTTCAACCAGGTTTCCTCTATCTCGGCCTGTGCATTAGCCGGGTTTGCAATGGGAAATACAGGGGTATTTAAGTTATCTATAGATACCTGCAAGATATTCTCTGGCCTTTCTAAAGGTGTCCATATAACTTGGGCCGCCTTGGGGGTTACATCACGAACCTCAGGCGCTTCTGTCGCTGCCGGATCTGCCGCTGCCTGCTTTGTTGCTGCCGTCTTTGCTGCCGCCGGATCTGCTGTTGTCGGGTTCTTTCTTGGCCCGGCTCTTGCGCCTGATGCAGGTGCGGTCGCGGTCATCATCACCTCGATGTTGCCTGCGGGACGAGTGATACGCGGACCGCTAGCATCGCTGAGGGGAGGCTCTCCCGCGAGGATGACTCGCTGCGGGTAGACGTGCGATGTGTCGACGCCGACATAGATCTTGTGGTCGCCAAGGTTGATGAAGATGTTGTTGCGCGGGGGTGGCCGCGCTCCGAAGCTTCCTGTGTTGTCGCTGACGTAGTCTCAGAGGTCGAATATCTGGACTAAGCCAGAGACGATGCGCTCGCCAGTGTTGATGAAGTTTCCTGTCCGGATCTTGACTCTAGCTAGCACTGCTAGCCCCATGATGGGCACCAACTGTCATGGTGGTGGCACGACAGATGCCATGGGTAGGATTAAGTTGGGGCCAATGTGTACTAGTGGGATCCAGGGAGGGAAATATAGTGATTTATACACACATGATACAAAAAAATGGATCTTTACTTAGCTCAACAGATGCTACACTTGCTCCTCAAGCTGTATAAGAGAGAGGAAGAAGAAGAACCCTTCTGCTAGTTATAAGTAAAAATGAAACGATCCCCCTCTTAAGAGGCCCTGACTCACCTTATAAATGGGTGACCAGGTTACATCTAGGGCTGACGTGGACAACATATTTGTGGAATATGCTTGTCCCAAAGTAGTAACTCGGCGGGAGCCTTTTTGCATCTCCCTTCTATCACCGGCAATAACCTAGATCCCACGACATGTGAGCCTCGGGCTTTGGGACTGTCACCTATGTGACCCTCTTCTGCCTCTCTGTCCCTCTGGCTCTTGTCCGTAGCGCTTGACACTCCACAGATTCCTGAGGGAGAGACGGTGAGCAGTATTGACTTCGGGGTACGCCCTCTCCTTCTCGAGCAAGCTTCCCCATGACTTAGCCTCGCCTTGTATGACTCGGCCAATCCCTAACCCGCAGATACAAAGTTTAATAATTGTACGCCGACATAACCCATATGTCAGCCGAGTCAGGTCTTAGTTACCTAACTCGGGTCAAGTCGGGCCTTATTCGACCGGCCTCTATATAACTCGACCAGGTCATTCTTTGACCTGGTCCAGATCCTTGAGGGATTTGCCCTTTTACCTTAGCTTGACCCTACCCGGGGTCATCCCCCCAACAATGGGACCTGTCCGACAAGGACTTTTCCCTGTAACCCTAAGTTCCGGCGCCTTTATAATCTAGGCCTCTGGAAACCTTTAGTACACCACAACTTACATCGATTTACACACCTCGCACACCGAACCAATCCCTATAACTCGGTGTCTTGCCATTATAGTGATTTATAGCAGGAGTAGGATTCCGCCACCATCGTGGAATCCGAACCTGGGTAAGATGTGCTACCTCATACCCGCCAACTCGCCGCCTTCCCCCACCTCTATAAACACGCTCTGTGAGGACCCCCTCCATGGCATTCTCGTCGGCAATACCACGACAGTTAGGTCATGTGATTCTTAGTGTTGACTTAGCTACAGTTATTTATTGGACAAAAACCGAATGCCAATTTCTTGATACATAAGATGTATTGGACTATACACGTGCACTTGATGCCTTGGGGAACAGAAGCCACGTTAGATCTTCTTCCTTAGACTTATTGTGCTCTTCATCCTTAATCAAGGATGTTGCCTCACTCTTCTATTTGCCCCTCCCTCGGGTCTTGCTTATCGTCATCTAAAATATCTATTGCTCATCATGTTCTTTCTTTCCACTTTATTGACTAGGCATACCACTTTATTGGCATTGACCATCTTCAGTGACCACTAGGATCAATGCGAGGCGTCAACGCCCTAAAGAAAGCAATTACCCAAAGCCACATTCCACTGGCATTACTGTAGGTGCGCCCTTATGACGGCGGTTGTCGTCACTTTCTCCTATTGTTATTGCCCTTTCGTTTCCTCTTCTTCTCACTCCTACCTTCGTCTGCTCAGCCTCTCATCCGCATCTTCCTTGTCCTCTTAGATGATCGATGACAGAAGCCTCCTAGATCCGCGGCAGGCAAGTGTCTGCCGGCAGGGGATTGAATGTTTTTCTCTTATAATGTACAATATACTACCTCTGTTTCACAATGTAACCTTTTTTAGCAAACTTAAACAGCTTGCTAAAAAGACTTGTATTGTGTAATGGAGGGAGTATATTGTTAGGTTGATTATAAATTCTAATACACTTATTAACCCATGGCATACACGACCTAGTGACAACGAAGGAATTCTTCTTCTGCCAAAGCAAACGCCTGCCAAAGTTGCTGTGTATGTCACTGCGGGACTTGAGGTCTTCAATCAGATAAGAAAATATTTCCTTCTGAAACGTGGTCCACGAACAGAGAGGTTCAAAATGAATTGTTTTCTTTCAAATACCGATCATCAGTTAACAAAGAGTAGAGTCGTTATTGACGTTGACACCAGTTTGATGGCACCAATTAGTCTTGGGGTTCGATATTGCCGGATATGCGGGGTAAGGACTTGTGCGTGTGACACCTTGCAAAATTTTTTTTTTTTGTCTTGAAAGAGAGATCCACGACGGTTTGGGTAAGTCCCTGAGAAACAATCGCTCACTCTCAAGAAACACATGTCATACATATCATATGGCAGGTCAAACAAAATGAGCCATGCTAGTTCCATGCTCCACTTAATTAACATTACAATTAGGCCTTGTTTACTTCCAGGGTATTTCAGGGGATGGGAGAGAATTATTTTGTATCCCGAAATTTCTCCGATAGGTCGTTTACTAGGCCGGGTTTTGAGGGGATAATCCCGGAATATCCCCACAAATCCCCTCCACACTAGTGTATTTTTTACTAGATTAAAAACTCTTCATCATGGTAGAGTATTTTGGGGAAAGGGGGATTTGAGGGGATTTGAGAGTATTGGACAAACACCAAATCCCCGCATATCCCCGCGTCTTTTGTGAATAAAAATACCGGAAAATAAACAAGGCCTTAATGAAGTTCTTTTAGCAATGTTAGCGTACAACCCATAAAGTTCAAATAAAACGCACCAGGTCAACAAATAATCCAAACTTTTCTCTCGCACTGAGAGGGAAAAAAATGGGGCTCCAGTCGGTATACACAACGTGCGTGGAACATAGAACCAGAAACGTTGTTTTAATTTAGCTAGGGAAAAGGTCCTAATTAAGATGCCGCATGTCTATTAATTTGTTGTTGATCCAGCAAGATGGGCAGAAGATTTCAAACTTTCTAACTAAATGAATGGATCCAGTGGACCTTAAGCTCGATACTCAAGGACTCAGTTGAAAGGGAAATGTTGACCGATATGCTCTGTCAAGTAGTAATATTTCCTTGAGAGTAGTAGTATTTTGCTCGTGCTGAAACGGCACGAGGCGAAAAGGAAGCACTCTACTCCTCAGCTTCCTAGGCATGCAGAAGAGAATAGCTTTGTGCCTTTCTTGTGGAGTACTAGACTGGCAGTAGCTGCTGGTTTCCGAGCATCTATATTCACCTGTTCTTTGTTAGATTATTAGGCATAATTTTTATGAAATATAAATCATGACAGCAACAGCTATAATCACGTGAATCTCTAACATACTAGATATACATACTAGATATATTGATCAACATGAACAGCAGCAGAGTATACGCACTAACAGCTATAGTAAAACAATTGATCTTATGACGGTGTACGTACTGATCGGTTGTCGATGTAGTCGCTGTTGGTGCAGTTGCCTATCGAAGAAGTCGGCGTTGAAGACAACGCGCACGAGGTCCGGCTTGACGACCGGGAAGACGCGTCGTGATGACGAACTTGAGCAGTCGCGCGGAGCGCTTCACAAAAACCTTATTCGCCCTCTCCCGTACAGGATCACAAAGGCGAGTGGTTCCGGATACCTTCTCTCCCGACTGCCGGTGCACACCGGCAAGCGGGATGGAGTAGACTACGATGACGGCGCAAGCAGAGAGGATGTCAAACCCTAAATTAGTTTGGTGTCGTACGTTGTGAAAACCGAACAGGCGTTTATATAGAGCGGCTCGAAAATCCCGTATAGGACACGAAGTGGACCAAGCCCATGTCGTGCACGTTCTGGTCGGTTACAGATAGCTCACGATCCAGAAATGACCTGAATCCGCTAACGGTCAAACCGTAACGCCGCAGCGCGCGCGTCGTGACAAGACGAGGCGAGCGTGCGTGCGTGCTTGCGAGCGGCGGCGCGTCGGAGGAGGAGCGCGTGTGTACCTCTTTTATTGTCACTCACTTACAAAGTGGTGCAACACTCCACCTTATAAGGTGGTGCAACTCTCCTTTAACTTTTTATGTGGGACTAACTTTAGCTCCCACAGCTCTTGCCACACACATGTGAGCTGCCACCAACTTGAGCCAAATCACATATGGGCTTCCACATACATGGGCTTTGAGATTTAGGGAAAATCTGAAATCACACATGGGTCTAATGATTTAGCCCATTATTTCTAACAATCCCCGACCATATCTCAATTGCCCATTTGATGATTTGTCAATCCTCGCTACTTGTTATATACCAGCGTTTCAGCAGAGTCTGTTAAGTTGAACTTCCGCCTAAAATCTTGAACTACGTCTATCACCAACTTGAACAATGGAAGAACCTTTAATTGCAAGTTTGGTGCCAATAGATTTCACTCAAAATCATAACTAGTACCTGGCAGCCAGTAGCCTACCCCGCGGGTTGGAGCATATGCGTCATACTCCCTGGTCTCTTCATGAGTTTACTAGAGATCACCCAAGTCTCATAGACCGCGACGTTTACAGTCGAGCTCATATAGGTGTGTTCTTTCAAGAATGCCCTGTAGGACAGCATCTTTGCTAGTTAAAGCCAACAGAAATACATTAAGGCATGTCGCCAACCTGCCTTACAGATTATGAGAGAGTTATGCATCTTCACATAGAGAGGGTTACCAACTAATCTCCTCAGTCAAACCACTAGCTTGTTCTTCCCAGGTCCTAATTCACGGGATCTCCGATCACATAGGTTGGGTTACCACTAGGTGTGACACCCATGGGTCTCAACCTCATCTCCCTCGATGCACTTTCTATCACATTTCGTGATAGTCCCTTTGTAAAGGGACCTGCCAGATTTTTGTCTGTTTAAATATACGTAACAGTTATTACTCCGGAGTTTCTCAATTTTCTGACAGACTTCAAACATCTCTTCATGTGTCTTGATGACTTCGTGTTATCCTTATAATTGTTCATTTTGACAATAACAGTTTGGTTGTCACAATTCAAAAGGATTGCCGGCACAGGTTTCTCAACCACAGGCAAGTCCATCAAGATCTCACGCAGCCATTCTGACTCAAACAGTGGTTGTGTCTAAAGCAGTAAGCTCTGCTTCCATAGTTGACCTCGTCAATATGGTCTGTCTACGGGATCTCCATGACACCGCACCACCTCCAAGGGTAAACACATACCCACTCGTGGCGTAGAGTTCATCAACGTCAGAGATCCAGTTCGAATCACTATATCCTTCAAGCATAGCAGGGTGTCCTGAATAGTGAATCACATAGCTCATTGTACCACATAGATAGTGCATGACCCTTTCAAGTGCATGCCAATGATCAATACCCGGGTTAGACATGAACCTACTCAACTTGCTCACGGCAAAAGAGATATCAGGTCTTGTAGCGCTTGCTAAGTACATGAGATAACCAACAACTTGTGAATATTTCAGCTGATCTGTTGGTACCTTCTTATTCTTCCGTAATGTCAAACTAGGATTATAAGGTGTTGGAGAAGTCTTGCCATCATTAAAGCCAAATCATCTCAAGACCTTCTCAACATAATGAGATTGTATTAAAGTAATCCCATTCTCGTTCTTAATAAGCTTGATGTTCAGAATCACATCAGCCTCTCCCAGATCTTTCATATCAAAACTCTTTGACAAAAAAGACTTGACTTCATTTATCACTTTTATGTTTGTACCAAAGATCAGAATTTCATCCACGTACAAACATAATATAATGCTATCGCCCCCACCATGGCGATAGTAAACACACCTATCAACCTCATTAATGACAAGGCCAGCAGAAAGTAGAGTTCTGTTAAACTTCTCATGCCATTGCTTAGGTGCTTGTTTTAGGCCATATAAAGATTTTAATAACTTACACACCTTTGTCTCTTCACCTTTTACCACAAACCCATCCAACTGATCCATATAGATATCCTCTTCCAACTCTCCATTAAGGAAAGTTGTCTTCACGTCCATTTGATGAACGAGAAGACCATAAGAGGCAGCCAGGGATAGTAGTACTCGAATGGTGGTAAGTCTAGCGACAGGTGAATATGTGTCAAAGTAATCCTTGCCTTCTTTTTGTGTGTAGCCCTTAGCTCCAAGCCACGTCTTGTACTTCTCAATAGTACCATCAGGCCTTAGCTTCTTCTTGAACACCCATTTACAGCCCACAGGTTTGCAACCATAGGGTCGTTCTGATAATTCCCAAGTTCCATTTGAAAGAATCGAGTCCATCTCATTTTGGACAGCTTCTTTTCAATCATCTGCATCAGGAGATGCATATGCCTCTGCAATGGATCTGGGAGTATCTTCCACAAGGTACACGATGAAATAATTACCAAAGGATTTTGCAATCCTCTGTCTCTTACTCCTCGTGAGAGGTTCATCGTCATCCTTCTCAAGGACTTTCTCATGTGGTTGTTCAGAATTCTCAATAGATGCACTAGATTCACGAAGTATTTTAGAAGAAATTCTACTAATGCTATGCATATCTTTCATAGGAAAAATATTCTCAAAGAATGTTGCATCACGAGATTCCATTGTAGTATCAACATGCATATCAGGTACCTTAGATTTAACCACTAAAAATCTATAGCCTACACTACGTTGAGCATATCCTAGAAAGATACAATCCACTGTCTTGGGTCCGAGCTTGCGTTTCTTGGGAATCGGTATGTTAACCTTCTCCAAACACCCCCAAGTGCGCATATACGAAAGTGATGGTTTTCTCCCAACTCACTCCTCATAGGGGGTCTTTTCTTTATTCTTGTTGGGAACCCTATTCAGGACATGACATGAAGTCAACAAAGCCCCCCCCTGTTGGAGATATGCCCAAGAGGCAATAATAAAGTGGTTATTATCATATCTTCACACTTATGATAAATGTTTACATACCATGCTAAAATTGTATTAACCGGAAACATTAATACTTGTGTGATTTGTAAACTAAAATAAGAGTCCCTAGTAAAGCCTCTTGTTAAACTAGCTTGTTGGTTAATATATGATCATGGTTTCCTGATCATGAACATAGAGATGTTATTAACAACAGGATCATATCATTAGGAGAATGATGTGATGGACATACTCCTATAAATAAGCGTAGCATAAAGATCAAGTCATTTCAATAGTTCAATTGCTATATGCTTTCTGATACATAGTAACCTAATTCCTTCGACCATGAGATCATGCATATCACCTTTACGGATGGATGCTTTGATGACATCAAACACCACACCGAATCGGGTGGCTATAAAGGTGGCATTAAGTGTTCGGAAAGTATTGGTTGAAACACATGGATCAAGAGTGGATTTGTCCATCCTCATGACGGATAGATATACTCTGGGCCCTCTCGGTGGAATGTCATCCAATTAGCTTGCAAGCATGTGAGCTCACAAGGATCACATATCACGGAACGAGAAAGAGTACTTATTGGTAACGAGGTTGAACTAGGTATGCAGAGATACCGACGATCATAACCTCGGATAAGTAACATATCGTGAGACAAAGGGAAATTGGTATCGTATGTAAGTGGTTCATTCGATCGCAAAGTAATCGAGAAATATGGGAGCCATATGAATTTCAGATTCCTCTATTGGTTATTGTTCGAGAAGTGTCTCGATCATGTCCACATAATTCACGAACCGTAGGGACACACTTAAGGATTCGACGTTGTTTGAGTAGTTATGGTATTATGAGAAAGAGACCGAATGTTGTTCGAGTCTCGGATGGGATCCGGATATCACGAGGTGATCCGGAATGGTCCGGAGAATAAGATTCATATAAGGAAAGTCCTGCTGAGTTCGGGAATGATTAGGTGTTTTCATCGGGAATGTTCTAGAAGGTTCGGATTGTCCCAAGACTCGGGGAAGGGTACATGAATGTGTCATTGCTCATTGAATGATTGCATCATGTACTAAGTGTTCTTGCTGTCCCAAATAAAGGATTAAATTGAATCCTAAACAGAAAAAGTCAAATGTCCCTTTGAAAGTCAAACGCCAAAACAAGAAACTGGGAAACAAGCAAGAGGAGTTGAACCAACCCGGAGGAGGAGGACTCCTCCAGGCCGGCCCAAGCCCTAGGCCGAGTTGGGAGGACTCCTCCTCCCCTGCCAAGGACCCCTCCCATATAAGGAGGCAGGGCTCCTCCATAGACACATAACTTTCTACTCTAGATCTCCGGTTTAGAGCCGTTTTGGTTTAGAGCTTCTAATTGCTTTAGCCAGCGGTTTAGAGCCTTCTAATTGGTTTAGAGCCTTCTAATTGGTGTGTCTAATTACTAGACCACTACTAGCCTCTCTCATAAGCTCCACCATACTCGCTTAAGGCGAAGCCCCTGATTTCCCTCTACTCCCGCCACTGTCTTTGGGAATCGCGAGAGAGTGCTACAACCTCCATTGCTCTTTGGAACAAGGGAGAGGAAGGTCTTATCGAACGAACCGAGCGATGTGAACGGCGATCGAAAGCTGAGCGCGGAAGGATCGTCTCTGATCTTGAGATCGGAAGTGTCTGACTACATCACCCACGAGAATCTGCTAACGTTAACGCTTTGGAATCTTGAGGTAAGTTATTCCATCGACTCGTTGCTACAATCTAGTAGATAGATCTTGGCTTGTTTGTTTGTATGCGATAGAAAATTTTTGTTTTCCATGCTACGAACCCCTACAGTGGTATCAGAAAATTTTTGCACGAGTAGAACACAATGGTCATTGTGGGCGTTGATGCTTTTATTGTAGATTGCTTTTTGTGTACTTTGCATCTTGCGGTATGTTGGGATGAAGCGGCCCGGTCTAACCTTACATGACATCGTTCATGAGACTTGCTCCACGCTTGACATGCAACTTGTATTGCATAAGTGGCTTTGCGGGTGCCTGTTTCTCCTAGCATAGTTAAGATCCAATTTACAACGGGTGATCAACAATGCTAGTATCAATGTTGTGGTTCTTGTTCGTAAGTTAGAACGACACTTATTGAAAGCCCCAAACCACGTAAAATATGCAAAGAAAGTAGAAGCGTCTAACTTTGTTTTGCGGGTGTCTTGTGATGTGATATGGCCATGATTGTGATTATATATGATGTATGCAATGTTCCTTATTGTAAGTTGGCAACGGCGGAGCCATATGGTTGTCTTTAATTTATGTTAAGACCGCGTCTATTCAAAGTAGTTGTAATAGTTGAAGCCGGTGGGCGACAACCATGGAGAGGCGTCATTGACCTTGATGCAATGTCGGTGATGATGGAGATCATGTTCGTCTTGGAAGATGGAGATCGGAAGCACAAAGAAGAAAGGCCATATCATATCACATATTATGAATTGCATGTGATGTTAATCCTTTATGCATCTTGTATTGCTTAGTAGACAGCGGTAGCATTATAAGATGATCCCTCATGCACATGAATTTCAAATCATAAAGTGTTCACCCTTAGTTAGCACCGTTGCTAAAGCTTGTTGTTTGAAACACCACGTGATGATCGGGTGTGCTAGATTACGCAAGTATACAACGTGAGCAAGCCAGATTTGCTCATGCGAAACTAAGGTTTGATCTTGACGAGCCTAGCATGTACGGACATGGCCTCGTGGAACACGGATTACCGAAAGGTAGAGCATGAGTCATATAGTAGATATGATGAACATGTCGATTGTTCGCCATTGAAGCTATATCAACTCTCGTGATGATCGGTTTTGATGTGGTGGATTTGGTTCGTGTGATCACTAAAACAATGTGAGGGATATTGTTTTGAGTGGAGTTCACCTAGATTAATTTGATTATTAATTAGAACTCAATTTATCATAAACTAAATCAAAGTGAATTTGCATAGTTGTTGTAGTCATTGGCATCCGTATACCACCTTGCGCTTAGTTATAATTGAGATGATAGAACTATAGAATTCTGGTTAGTTACTTTACGAACTGGTATCGTATTGTTTTTGAAGTGTTAATCTAAAGTTTAAAAGTCCTATTGCAAACTTTCAGTAAGTTCTGGTTACTCCATGAAGTTTAATAATTGGTATTAAATCAAGAGTGACAATTCCAAGAGCTAGTATGTGAGTATCATGTTTGTCTCCATGATTCTTGATATTCAAAGAATTCTCTTAATATCAAGGTTATCTAGGATCTGAAAGAGTTATTTCAGAAACTATGATGTGTGGAAGATATTGTGATATCTGAAACAAAGTTTTGGTTACAACATGATAGAGTATAATATGGCAAAAGTCATGTTCTCACATTTGATGAGAATTTGCAAAAGGTTGGAGACACTTGTTGTCCTAATCCTCCAAAAGGTTTTGGATAGCAACATTATACTCATAATTCATAGATATAAGCTAACAGTAGCTTGATCATGGACGATTCCATGATAAGGGTGAATATTTGATGTAGGTAAAATGTTTACTACACCAAGAGATTACTAGAGAAAGGAATTTGAAAGAACACCAAACATTTGATGATAGGTGATCTACTTCAAAGTGCAAGTCCAAAGACATTGGTATTTAATTATACACGCTTTGGATTATGTGTCATATGTATGACTCCACTATTGATATTGATAGATTCTTTCAAACAGAAAAGGAAATACTGAAAGAGAATCTCATAAATATATGGCAGAAAGGAAAAGACTAGAATTGTTCAGCTTAAGTATATAGATGATATACATGTTATGGCTATATTCTTTGCTTATTAAACAATGTGGTTCTCAAGTATTTGATACTGAATTTGTTGGTGTGAATCGTCATACGAAACAACACAATTCATGAACTACAATGGCCTAAGTAACTAGCAAAGAATATGTGATGATGTTCATCGAGAACAAATAAAGGGTTATTGTGTTGCTCGTTAAACATCAAAGCTTGCCTTCAAGATTTGTTTTATCAGGTATTATGAGAACAAAAGGGTTGTTCAAATAATTTCCGTAATCCATAAAAGATGGATGATTCACAAATCTCGTTGGAGAAATCACATCCATAAAACTAGTGCTAAAATGTCGAAAGACAAATTGATTGAAAAATCACTTAGGAAGTGACATCGCCGTTTAAATTATATTGGAAAGAAAACATGAAGAAACTCCATGTGGATGGAATTTTGGAGTCTTTTGATTTTTGATCAAATGACGCTTGTGAAACTTTCCTAGAGATAATTGAAACTTCGTTCATAGGCCAAAAAGGGAACGAAAGACTAGCTTATTGGAATTTGTACATATTGTTGTACGAAGTCCATTATGTGTAGTCAAGAGCGATGGATTTCAACTTCATATGCTTTCTCCGAAAATTTGAGTGAATATATGAATATTTACTTAATAAGGATGAAGTATGAAACATTTGAAAAGTTCAAAGACTTTCAAGATGAAGTGCAAAATCATTGTAACAAGAATATAAATAATTTATGATAAGATCATAAAGGAAGATATTTGAGTTACAAAGTTTAGCGTAATACCTAAGATTTATGGAATCGTTCCGTGGATTTGCATTTCCCGAAACACCATAAGTGTATGGAGCGTTCGAGATATGTAATTAAACCTTGTTTGACATGGTAAGATCGAAGGTATAATTCATAAATCTGTCATTGTATTTTAAAGATTAAAAGCTTTAGAGATTACCGTTTTTCCACTGAAAAGAGCTTCATCATAATCCGTTGAAATGACACCATATAAGGTTATGGTTTGGGATAAAACCCAAGTTGTCCTTTCTTAAACATTGGTATGCTATGCATAAGAAAGATGTGTGCAACCAAAGTCGGATGAACCTGTCTTTGTATGTTATTTTGAATAACATTAAGTAATCCTCCATAACATCGGAGACAAAAGTGTTTGTCACTTAGAACGTCAAGTTTCTTTGAGAAGGAATTTTTCGTGAAAAGTTAAGTGGGAGGACAATAGAACTTTGATAAGGTTAAAAGAACCTTAGCTATATGTGCAGAGTTGCGCAGCGCCGAAAAGTGTTTCGGAGGCAGCAACAATGCTCATGGCTCACGTACCTCAAAGGTTGTGGTCACGAAGATCCAAGTTCCTATTGAAACAAGTAGATCGGATAAACAATCAAATACCAAGATTTGAGGGTTGAATCATTATTTGAGAATAATGAACCGACTACATGCAAAGAAGCGATGATGGGCCCTGACTCTGTCAAATGGCTTGAAGCCATAAAATCCGTGATAGTTCCATACACGAGAAATCAAGTTTTTGAACTTGAAGGACCCTCGAGAAAGGTGTAAGACCTTATAGTTGTGTCTGGATCTATAAAGAAATAGACATGGATGTTTCACATCTATGAAATAGTCGACATGTTGGGAAAGAGTTCACAACAATGTTCAAAGGTTGACTATGACAAGATTTGATCTGTCATAGTGATATTTAGTCTAGACGGATTAATGTAGCAACCACTACATATAATTTGTTATATGGTAGTTGAATAAACAAAACAAGTTCTTCTAATAGAATCGTTACCTAGGACATGTGCATAACACGGTCCATAGGGTTTTGTTAATTCAAAGGATGCTAAAAGCATATGCAAACTTCAAATGGTTAAAGTGAGCATCGCGGAGTTGGAATCTTCACTATGATGAAACTGTTAAAGGAGTTTAAAAGTTCATTAGAGACAATGAAGATGCTTGCATTTGCAAGAAATTAAGTGGGAGCGCTAAGACATGTTTCTAATACATTATGTGGAAGACATATTGTTGATTGGAAATAATATATCTTTTATTAACACATATTAAGAATTTCATCTCGATGAAAGACTTAGGCAAAACCCAAATATTTAGCATCAATAGACGCTAATATGGTTATGCCAGAAGTACATAGACAAGATATTGAATGAGTTCAATATAGAAACTACAAGAGAGGTTCTTGTCGCACAGAAAGGATTGAATAAGTTCAATGTTGATGATATATTCAAGTGTATTGACATTTGGTAAAGTGAAACAAATAATCAAGTATAGATTGATACTTGATGTATGAAATCACAAAGAGTATTTATATCAATCATACTGTGATATGTACAAATCCAGATATGTCCTATGCTCTAAATGTTGTGAGCATATACCAGAATGATTCATAAGATGATCATTGGACAATAGTAAGGATATTCTTATGATCTTTTGGAAGAACTAAGAGTATAATATTTGTAGAAGTGACAAATAGATGGTTAGTTCATTGTAAAAGTACTGCATTGATACTAGTTTTGTCACAAAGTACAAATTAAGTTTATCTCAATCTAAACTAAGGGTGGCACAATATAATGGAAAGTGAGTTCCATAATGGATTTGGATGAGTTCCAAAGTTAATACATTGTGACAGATACTACAACAAAAGGCTAAGTATATGACTGCTATTATAGCAGCAAAAGAGGGCATTTGTGTCAAGTAGTTTGTTATCAAACTAGGTGTAGTTCACAAAGGATAATACTATGAAGATATATTGTGCGACAATATTATCAACATGTTTTAACCCCAAAGAGCTAAAGGTCACACCGAAAGACCAAATTTATACAAAGCCATCTCATTAGAGAATGAGTGATGCGTAGAGACGCAAAGACATGCAATTACACACGGACCTGGAAGTGTCAGATCCGGAGATCAATTGACCACTAGCAATCGTGTACATACAACACCGGAAAGCCATAGGTGTTATATACACAAAGGTTTGAAACTAGATTATTGACTCTAGTGCAAGTGGGAGACTGTTGGAGATATGCCCAAGAGGCAATAATAAAGTGGTTATTATCATATCTTCACACTTATGATAAATGTTTACATACCATGCTAAAATTGTATTAACCGGAAACATTAATACTTGTGTGATTTGTAAACTAAAATAAGAGTCCCTAGTAAAGCCTCTTGTTAAACTAGCTTGTTGGTTAATATATGATCATGGTTTCACGATCATGAACATAGAGATATTAACAACAGGATCATATCATTAGGAGAATGATGTGATGGACATACTCCTATAGATAAGCGTAGCATAAAGATCAAGTCATTTCAATAGTTCAATTGCTATATGCTTTCCGATACATAGTAACCTAATTCCTTCGACCATGAGATCATGCATATCACCTTTACCGGATGGATGCTTTGATGACATCAAACACCACACCGTAACTGGGTGGCTATAAAGGTGGCATTAAGTGTTCGGAAAGTATTGGTTGAAACACATGGATCAAGAGGGATTTGTCCATCCTCATGACGGATAGATATACTGGGCCCTCTGGTGGAATGTCATCCAATTAGCTTGCAAGCATGTGACTGCTCACAAGGGATCACATATCACGGAACGAGAAAGAGTACTGATTGGTAACGAGGTTGAACTAGGTATGCAGAGATACCGACGATCATAACCTCGGATAAGTAACATATCGTGAGACAAAGGGAAATTGGTATCGTATGTAAGTGGTTCATTCGATCGCAAAGTAATCGTAGAAATATGTGGGAGCCATATGAATTTCCAGATTCCTCTATTGGTTATTGTTCGGAGAAGTCTCGATCATGTCCGCATAATTCACGAACCGTAGGGAGACACACTTAAGGATTCGACGTTGTTTGAGTAGTTATGGTATTATGAGAAAGAGACCGAATGTTGTTCGGAGTCTCGGATGGGATCCGGGATATCACGAGGTGATCCGGAATGGTCCGGAGAATAAGATTCATATAAGGAAAGTCCGTTTGAGTTCGGGAATGATTCCGGTGTTTTCATCAGGAATGTTCTAGAAGGTTCCGGATTGTCCGGCACTCCGGGGGGGAAGGGTACATGAATGTGTCATTGCTCATTGAATGATTGCATCATGTACTAAGTGTTCTTGCTGTCCCAAATAAAGGATTAAATTGAATCCTAAAACAGAAAAGTCAAATGTCCAGTTTGAAAGTCAAACTGCCAAAACAAGAAACTGTGGGAAACAAGCAAGAGGAGTTGGAACCAACTGGAGGAGGAGTTGGACTCCTCCAGCCGGCGCCAAGCCCTAGGCCGAGTTGGGAGGGACTCCTCCTCCTGGCCAAGGACCCCCTCCCATATAAGGAGGGCAGGGGCTCCCATAGACACATAACTTTCTACTCTAGATCTCGGTTTAGAGCCGTTTTGGTTTAGAGCTTCTAATTGCTTTAGCCAGCGGTTTAGAGCCTTCTAATTGGTTTAGAGCCTTCTAATTGGTGTGTCTAATTACTAGACCACTAATAGCCTCTCTCATAAGCTCCACCATACTCGCACCGCTTAAGGCGAAGCCTCGGGATTTCCCTCTACTTAGGTACCACGCCGTTGTCAGCCGGAATCGCGAGGAGAGTGCTACAACCTCCGCCTCACTGGAACAAGGGAGAGGAAGGTCTTCGTCGAAAACCGAACGTGTGACCGATCATGAAGCGCCGAACGCAGCCGGAAGGATCGTCTACGCGATCTTGAGATCGGAAGTGTCGACTACATCACCCACGAATCTGCTCTCGTTAACCGCTTTGGAATCTTCGAGGGTAAGTTATTCCAAACGACTCGTTGCTACAATCTAGTAGATAGATCTTGGCTTGTTTGTTTGTATGCGATAGAAAATTTTTGTTTTCCATGCTACGAACCCCTACACCCCCCCCCCCACCATGACTTTGATAAACCAGCCGTGGCTAACATGGAATTCACCAAGTCAGTCAGCATGTGGTTTTTCCTCTCGGCAATCCCGTTTGATTGGGGCGAGTAGGGAGGCGTCCTCTCATGAATAATTTCGTGTTCCTGACAGAATTCGTCAAATATTTTGGGAAAATACTCACCACCACGATCCGACCTAAGACGCTTGATCTTTCTCTCTAGTTGATTTTCAACTTCGGCCTTATAAATTTTAAAGTAGTCTAAAGCCTCATCTTTAGTTTGCAATAAGTAAACATAGCAGAATTTAGTAACATCATCTATCAACGTCATGAAATATCTCTTTTCACCTTTTGTCAACACATCATTCATCTCGCATAGTTCAGAATGTATGAGTTCTAGAGGTGCCAAGTTTCTCTCCTCGACAGCCTTGTTAGGCTTTTGAGGTTTCTTTGATTGCACACAACTATGGCACTTAGAACCTTTGGCAATAGTGAAATTCAGAATTAAACTCATACTTGACATCCGAGACATCAAACCAAAATTAATGTGAAATAAACGAGAATGCCAAACACTGGTATCATCATTAACATCAGCACAAATATGATTCACGGATCTATTACAAAACTCTGAAAGTGAAAATCGAAACAAGCCTCCGAACTCATAACCTTTACCAATAAATTGTTCATGTTTTGAAACAACGACTTTATTGGACTCTAACACAACCTTAAACCCATGTCTACACAGAAGGGAGCCACTAACGAGATTCTTGTTCATAGTAGGAACATGTTGCACGTTTCTCAACTGCACGATCTTTCCGGAAGTAAACTTCAGATCTACCGTGCCAACCCTACGAACAGAAGCATGTGATCCATTCCCCATTAGGATGGATGAATCTCGAGCGACCTGATAAGAAGTGAATATAGAGATGTCAGCACACACATGAACATTAGCATCCGTATCAATCCACCAACATGGTGATTGAAATACTGAAAAGACAGTAAATAAATTACCATACCCATCAGTGTTGCTAGCAGTCACAACGTTGACAGTCTTCCCACCTTTTCCTCTATGATCTGCACGTACTGGGCAGTCCTTGGAAAAGTGGACGAGCTCTCCACATGAATAACAATGTAGCTCGGCCTTGTTCGGCTTCTTCTTCTTCTTCTTCTTCTTCTTCTTGAAGGTTGTAGTCTTTTCAGGCTTGTTGAACGAGGGCTTATAATTCCCTTTGTTTTTTCCGAAGGTCTTCTTCTGCGCCATGTAGGCGCTAGACTGACCTCGCGTCCTCTCTCAGAAGTGTCCTTAGCTCGAGCCTTCTCCTCAACATCAAGAGATACTATTAGATTTTCAACTGATATCTCATGTCTCTTGTGTTTGAGAGTTGTGACGAAGTTCCTCCATGAAGAAGGCAACTTTGCAATGCACCCAGCCACAAACTTGTCGGGTAAGTTACACTTGAGGATTTCAAGCTCCTTGGCAAAGCACTTTATCTCATGAGCTTGCTCGAGTACAGAACGGTTGTTAACCATCCTGTAATCATGCAAGTTATCCATGATGTACAGCTCACTGCTAGCATCTGCTACACCGAACTTAGCATCCAGTGCCTCCTAGAGCTCTTTTCCATCTTTGATGTGCATATACACATCAAATAGCTTGTTGTCAAGAACACTCAGAACGCATCCTATAAAGGCAAGATTGATTTCCTTGAACTTGTTCTGAACCTCGTCAGATGTAGTTCCTTCAGGTAAACCCTCACTAGCCTCGAATACTTTTAGAGCTTGCAGCCACATAGTGGTTTTATATTGCCACCTCTTAAAATAAACACCGGTAAACTTTTCCGGCTTCATAGCATCGGCCAAGTGTCCTATGTTTAATTCAGGAAATTGCCTATCATAAGGTTTTTGGATTGTTGGATTATTAGGCATAATTTCTATGATTAATTCCAGAATATAAATCATGACAGCAACAGATACAATCACGTGAACCTCTAACATACTAGATGTATTGATCAACATGAACAACAGCAGAGTATACGCACTAACAGCCATAGTAAAACAACTGATCTGATGACGGTGTAGGTATTGTTCGTTTGTCGATGTAGTTGCCGTTAGTGCATTTGTCTGTCGAAGAAGTCGGCGTTAAAGACGACGCGCACGAGGTCTGTCTTGACGACCGGGAAGACGCGCCGTGATGACGAACTTGAGCAGTCGCGCGGAGCGCTTCCCGAAAACCTTATTCGCCCTCTCCCATACAGGATCACAAAGACGGGTGATTCCGGAGACCTGCTCTCCCGGCTGCTGGTGCACGCCGGCAAGCGGGATAGAGTAGACTACGATGGCGGCGCAAGCAGAGAGGATGGCAAAACCACGCCGCGCATGTTTGGATCGGTTACAGATAGCCCACGATCCGGAAGCGGCCCAAATCCGCTAACTGTTGACCCGCGTCCCGCGTCGCGTCGAGGCGAGCGTGCGAGCGAGCGGCGTCATTGTCGGAGGAGCGCGCGTGTAACTCTCTTATTGTCACTCACTTACAAAGTGGTGCAACATTCCAGCTTATAAGGTGGTGCAACTCTTCTTCAACTTCCGATGTAAGACTAAACTTTAGCTCTCACAGCTCTTGTCACACACATGTGAGATGCCACCAACTTAGGCCAAATCAAATATGGACTTCCACATACATGAGCTTTAAGATTTAGAAAAAATCTAAAATCACACGTGAGTCTAATAATTTAGCCCATTATTTCTAACGTTCTTGCAGACAGCCTGTCATACTACTACAATATACTACAAGTTCCATGTCGCTGTTGCAACAGATCACTGTACCCAAGAATCCAAGATAGTTTACACGCCCTGTGTTTTGATAGCTATCGTGTCTTTACTTCAACCGTGTATACTCACTGCAGGAGCGGACAGATCAGACCAAATCGCTCCGGGAGCAGATAGATCAGACCAAATCGACCAAAATCCCTTCTCTCCAACTTGATTGTATACAAAATGCAGATGCTCCTTTTCTGCCCCACCCATCATAGACAGAACAACTTTGCTCCTTCCTTGCACACGCGACGGTAAGATGAAAAAGGCAGAGAGATCGCAGCAGCAACAGACCGCGATTACCCCGCGCCATGACTGAACCTTTCCTGACAGTGGTCTCAAAAGATGGCTGCATTTTGCCCCTTAATTAAGCGGCAGAGGAGTAGGAGATTCTTTTTCCACAAGTGACTGGACACGCCGCTTTCCAGCAACTAACTGCTCGATCGATTTGCCTGCACACATACTACTTAAGTAGTATTTTAGTCCTGCCAATGCAAAGTGCCAAGTTCCAAGAGGATGATTACGCACGTTGCGCAAAATCAGTGTCAGCCTCAGTCGCAGCAGGAAACCGATTACTACTACTAGACTTCCAGCTAATGAAGATCAGCTGATACGATCGAGTATCAGAGATAATAATGTTTAAGTATTATTGGCTTTGTTGCTTCCCCCGCCTGTACATGCTTCTCTGATTCCATCAGCGTTGCTCATCGCAATAGTTATATACCCTGTCGGAGCGGCAGCTAGCGGGTTTGCGTACGTACGCCGTGAGTGACGCAGCGAGCGAGCGAGCAGTCGGCAGAGGGGGAGAAGCTACTACTCCATTAATTAATTAAACTAAGAAAAAGATACACGAGGGGAGGAGTATATCGAGATCAAGGATACGTCCTGAAAGATGTATCGTTTTCATAGAAGAAAGGCCAGGCGGCCAAGATTTACAATGCACTGTGGCACATGAGCCAAAGATGCAACTCCACGCCGCCTCAGGGACAGCAAACACAACCTAAGCAACTACTCGCGGCATCTCCACTTATCTACCTGCGCTAGACAGTCGCGGAAAAGCCCTGCAGCCCTCCAGAGGTCTGCCTCCGCGGCAATCTTTCGGATGACCTCGCCGGAAGAAGGAGGGGCCCCCTCGAAGACTACGTCGTTCCGATGACGCCATAGCGTCCAGCAAACCAAAGAGATCCCTGTCCAGAGGTCGCGGCCATGCCTTTGCCACCTCGCCTATCTTGGAGCCACGTAACAAATCTGGAGTCATGCTCCGGCATCCAATGCCTCTTGTTCCACCAGCCCAGGCAGGCTACCCAAACCTCGCGGGCTAGGACGCAACCCATAAAAAGATGGTCGATGGTTTCTTCACATTGGTCACAGAAGGGGCATGCCGCTGGGTGCTGAAGGCCACGCCGGCTCAGCCTGTCGCCGTCCAAAGATCTGCTTTCACGGCTAACCAAAGCGTTATTTACAATTTGGCGAGGCACGGATCGCCAGATCAAGAGCTCCGCCATCAAGTCCGCCCAGAAAAAGAGCCTGGTAGCAAGATTGGGCTGTGTAGCGATTGCTCGGGTCCCAGCCCACTTGAAAACGCCCCTCTCTGTCAGGGTGATTTCTTCGACTCGATCCGCCACCTCGAGGAGCTCTCTGATGGCTGCTGCGTTGAGGTCTGGGGGGACATCATGCAGCCAGCCCCCTCCAAGACCATCGCGCACACGGCGCATGGCGGTTACATTCGGTGGGACAGCTGCGAAGAGGTTTGGAGCGACGTCGCAGAGCCGCCCGCATGGTAGCCACCTGTCTGTCCAGAAAAAGGTAGTCGCTCCGTCCCCTAGCACTGTGGAAGTCGCCGCATCGAAGAGCCGCCTTGAGAGCTCAGGGACACATACGTCGAGGTCGCGCCATGGCTTGTCCACCTCCACACGCTTCAACCACAGCCATCTGGCCCTCAGCGCAATGTTCATGAGGCGCAGGTTGGGGATGCCAAGACCCCAGCTCCTTGGGCATGCACACCTGTCCCATGCCACAAAGGCGATTGCCGCCATGCACGTCCTTCCTCCCCTTCCAAAGAAAGCCGCGGATAATTTTCTCGATGGCGGTGATGGTTTCAATGGGAATGTCAAGGGACATCATGATGAAAATAGGTATGGAGGATAAAGTTGTCTTGACGAGTTCGAGCCGCCCTCCTCTGTTGAGCATGGAGGCTTTCCATGATGGCAGCTTGGCGGCCACCCGATCTACCAGTGTCTGGAGTTGCGCCACTGACGGTTTTCGTAGGGAGAGAGGCAACCCTAGGTAACGAAGGGGGAACTGCGTGATAGGGCAGTGCAACTCCCGTTCCACCAGATCTCTGTCCTCGGCTGAGCACCTAATCAGGTTTGCCGAGCATTTATCAAAGTTGGTACGGAGGCCAGACGCCTCCCCAAAGTCCTCGATGATCCCGGATATCACTTGGAAATCCACCACTGATGGCCTCAGGAAAGTGACCACATCATCTGCGTAGATCGATGTACGGTGCTGGAGGCCTGTGGCTGCAAGTCGAGTGACTAACCCCTGTTCTTCTGCCTTCACGACCATTAGGTGGAAAACCTCCATGATCAAGATAAAAAGCTGCGGGGAGAGTGGGTCTCCTTGCCGTAGTCCACGCCTATGGGCCACCTTCGCCCCTGGGCAACCGTTTAACAAGACGCGTGTGGAGGCCGTGGAGAGTAGGGCACAAATGCACGCGAGGAGGCGCTCTCCAAAGCCTAGCTTCTTCAGCACTTCCAGCAGGAAAGACCAGTCCACAGTGTCAAAGGCTTTGGTGATGTCCAGCTTGAGAAGCACAGCTGGAGTCTTGCTGGTGTGCAGCTTACGGGTTGTCCCCTGAACCATCATGAAGTTGTCGTGCAAGCACCGTCCACGCACAAAAGCACTTTGATGAACCCCCACCAATTGTGGGAGGATCGGGGCTATTCGGTTGGCGATCACCTTTGCCACCCATTTAGCGATCCCGTGAATCAGGCTGATCGGTCGGAAGTCCCGCACTTCCTCGGCGCCCGGTTTCTTGGGCAAGAGAGTAATCAAAGCACTGTTCACCGATCCAAATCCACGGCTATCTAGCCTAGAGAGTGAGTGGAAGGCATCCATAACATCATCCTTGATGATGCTCCAGCAAGATACGAAGAAGCGGGCAGAGAAACCATCAGGCCCAGGGCACTTGTCCAACGGCATGCCTCTGATGGCCGCCAAAACCTCCTCCTCTGAGAAGGCTCCGTCAATGTGTTGAAGGCCCATCGACTGGACCCCCAAGAAATCCAAGTCCAGGGAGAACGGTCGGTCACCTGCCACACCGAGCAGGTTCTCGAAAAAAGAGTCCACGACTTCTGCCTTCTCCACGTGGTCCGAGATCCGCACGTTATCTACTAGGAGGTGACTAATGAAGTTCTTACGCCTCCGATGACTGGCATGCGTGTGAAAGAAACGCGTGCATGCATCCCCCTCTCGCAGCCAGAGAATCCTCGATCTCTGCCGCGCTAGCGTCCTTTCAAGGGAAGCTAGACCCAAGAGCTTCTTCTTGAGGAGGCACCGTAATCCACGCTCCTGGGGTGACAACTGCCTACTCTCCATGGCCACATCAAAGCGGAGGATCAACTCTGAGGCTAGAAGGATCTGTAGCTTGACATTCCCGATGAATTTGGAGCTCCAGCAGGAAAGCCTCTTAGCCACAGCTCGTAATTTCGCATCGAGCCTCTTGAAGGGGTTCGGCTCCCACTGTTGAGAGTTCCACGCTTCCTGCACCACTTCGAGGAAGCCCTCAACTTTGGGCCAGAAGGATTGGAATTGGAAACGACGTCCCCGATGAAGATCTGGGGCCAGGCATAACAGCAGGGGGCAGTGATCGGATGGGCCCGAGGACAAAGCCGAGAGGAAAGCGTCGGGGTAGTGTGCCTCCCAGTCCACAGTCGCAAAAACCCTGTCTAGCCTCTCCAGAGTAGGCCGTTCCCGCTCATTTGTCCAGGTGAACCTGCGGCCGTTGAGGTAGAGCTCCTTAAGCTCCAGAGATGCGAGAGTCCGCCTGAACTTGGTCATCATGCGGCGATGGAGGCCTCCTTGGTTCTTGTCCTCCGGGTTGAGGATGAGGTTGAAATCGCCGGCAACGATCCACGGACCGGCATGCAGGTCCCTGATGTCTTGCAACTCTTGAAGGAAAGCAAGCTTGTCCACGTCGTTTTGGGGCCCGTAGACACCAGTGAACCACCAGCTGTGATCCACCCCCGTCGAGATGCGAGCAGTGATTGCATTGTCGGAGTAGTGGGGGTGGGTGACGGAGACCATGCAGGATTGCCAAGCAAGGAGGATTCCTCCACGGGTACCTATCGCCGGCAAGAAGAAAAACTTATCGTAAGAGGGGCCAAGGCATTCCCTCACCACGCGGTCGGAGATCACCGCCATCTTGGTCTCCTGCAGACACACCACTGCGGCCCGAGCTGGAGACAGAACTCGCGAGATTGCTAAGCGACGAGCAGGGGAATTCAAACCACGCGCGTTCCAAGTTCCGATGGAGAAGTCGGGATCATCCATTATTACAACAAAGAGAAAAAGGAGGAAGGATCAGTCGCTACTCAGACTAGGCACTCCACTGGTGCATCATCGAACAGAGGCAGGGCATCAGGCATCCATCCGAATAGGCGAAGGACCACGTCAATGTGCTGCTGTCGTAGGGGCCTCGCGAACAGGTCCAGGTAGGCGTCGAGAGCCTCGTCTCCAATCACCTCGCCCTCCCTAGCAATCCCAAGCCTGGTGATGAGGGTGCGCTGCTGCTCTCTGATCGGGGTGCCCGAAGCAAAGCGTCCACGGATACGCCCACTCCTTCTCACCGGCCCTGAGTACTTCCTTTTATTGCGGCAACGCTTGGCTACCGGCCTGCTCAGGACAGTGTTGATGGGCTGCTTACAGGCTCCACGGAAGGCGACGGGGCTGCAAACCGCCACTGGTGTAGCACTAGCGGCCTTGGCCTCGGGCCCAAAACGCTGATCAGAGTCCACGTCCGCCGAGGACAGATTGTATCGAGATCACAAGTAGACGAATCTCGGTGGTAGTAGCTTTCAGCCTTGTCATATCATATGACAGGTCAAACAAAATGAGCCATATGCTAGTTCCATGCTCCAGTTAATTAACACTATAATGTTAGCGTACAACCCATAAAGGGCAAATAAAACGCACTAGGTCAACAAATAATCCAATATTCTCTCGCACTGAGAGAAAAAATGCTGCTCCTATACACAACGTGCGTGGAGCATAGTACAACCAGAAACGTTTTTGTAGCCAGCATGGTGTTCCTAGGGGGAAGAAAAGGTCCTAGTTAAGATGCCACATGATCATGTCCTTTACTTGTTGTTGATCCAGCAAGATGGGCAGAAAATTTCAAACTTTGTAACTAATTGAATGGGTCCAGTGGACCTTAAGCTCGATACTCAAGGACTCAGTTGAATGTTTATCATAGTATTATATACGCCTCCTTTCTGATGACAGAGTATATATATATATATATATATATATATATATACACGTTTGCTGAGAGAAAAGGAATGTTGACCGATATGCTCTGTCAATTACTAATATTTTGCTCGTGCTGAAACGGCACGAGGAGAAAAGGAAAGCACTCCCCTGTATGCCACTCCTCAACTTCCTAGGCAGAACAGACTACCAGCTTGTGCCTTTCCTGTGTAGCTGCTGCTACAGCAGACTGGCACTAGCTGTTCTTCCGAGTATATCCAACTATTCTTGCAGCCTGTCATACTACTCCCTTTGTTTTAAAATATAGATGTTTTAGGTAGATCAGACCAAATCGTCGCGGATCTCTCCAACTTGATTGTCGTACACAAATGACGCGAACCCAAATGCTCCTTTTCTGCCCCCACACGACCCGATCCATCGCCGCTGCACATCCTCCGATCTCTCGGTTGTTATGGCACGTGCGCAAGACAGAACACGACGGTAAGACGAAAAAGGCAGAGAGATCGCAGCAGGAGGAACAGAACCGCGATTACCCCGCGCCATGTCTGAACCTTTCATGACACGCCGAGATACAGGCGGCCGCTTTCCAGCAACTAACTGCTCGGTCGATTTGCCTGCACTGCACTGCACGCATATTTTAATGCCAAGTTCCAAGAAGATGATTACGTTATTACGCACGTTGCGGCAAGATCAGTGTCTGCCGCAGCACATCGATTACTGGTAGTTCAAACAGTGTACTACTGCTACCAGCTAATGAAGATCAGCTGATGCGAGTATCAGAGATAATAATGTTTTAAGTATTGTATTGGCTGTGTTGCTTCCCCCGCCTGTACATCCTTCTCTGGTTCCATCAGCGTTGCTCGTCGCAATACTTAGTATTATATATACCTGTCGGGGCGGCAGCGGGTTCCCGTGGGTGATGACCGGGCTGCGACTGACGCAGCAAGGCAGTCGGCCGTCAGCAGAGAGGGGGATCACACGCTACTACTAGTATTAAACTACGATGAGATCCCAATCACCTTCGTACGTAATGTGAAGCCACGGTATGCGTCATCCCTCTCTTCTCCTTTGTGAACTT
The DNA here is from genome assembly GCA_030063025.1 of Avena longiglumis. Taxonomy (NCBI): domain Eukaryota; kingdom Viridiplantae; phylum Streptophyta; class Magnoliopsida; order Poales; family Poaceae; genus Avena; species Avena longiglumis. The sequence goes on along the minus strand of CP125979.1, from coordinate 444,165,442 downwards.
AGTATATTGAGAGTTGCAGATCACAAGTAGACGAATCCCTCTCTTCTCCTTTCAGCCTTGTCATCTGTTCAACCGAGACCACAACTTCACAGTACAGTAGCTGTAGTGCTGCCATCAACGAGCACACTGCGATTGTCGCCTAATTCTATGTGCAGAGCCACTTGTCGATGCCACGCTGCCTTTCAGTGTGACCAGTCGAGTTCTAAGGGCATCTCCACAGTCCGGACCCAAAAATTATCTTTCTGTCCATTTGTATGAAATTTTGCCAAGACGCTAGATCTGAGCCCTGAGAGTTCCATCCTTGGTCTAAGATACCGTAATCACGCTCGTCCTTGACGATCGTGCATGATCACGCAAGCAGTCTCATCACATCCCTCATCCTCTCGATGCTACAGGTTTTAGCTAGTAGGGTATCGAACAATAGCACCCTTTGACTGAAGCACACCAAATGCTCGCTCCACATCCTTCCTAGCGTCCTCTTGTTCTTTCGCAAACCTCTTGCATTTCTCATCTCTAGGGTTGCGGATTGTCTTCACAAAGATGGCCCAAGAGGAATACATACCGTCAGCTAGATAGTAACACATATCATAATAATTGCCACTGATCTTATAGAAAACCTATGGGGCACTGTCTTGTGCCAGTCTAGCAAACCTATGAGACCGTTGCAGCATATTGATATCATTGTTTGATCCAGCCATGCCAAAAAAAAGTGTTAAATCCAGAAATACTATGATGCAATTAATATCCTTTAGTACGACGGTGCACCCCTTCACACGGGCTTTTTAAACTGCCCTTGCCAATAAAAAAAAACAGTTCTTATTAATGTTAACAAGAGTACAGTCCTTACTGACGTTGACACCAGTTTGATGGCACCAATTAGTCTTGGGTTCGATATTGTCGGATCTCTTGGGTATGGACTTCTGCGCGTAACACCTTGCATTTTTTTTGTTTGTTTTTGTTTTGAAAGAGAGATCCACGACACGACGGTTTGGGTATGCCCTTGCGAAACAATCGCTCACTCTGAAGGAACACATGTCATATCATATGGCAGGTCAAACAAAATGAGCCGTGTTAGCTCCATGCTCCAGTTAATTAACACTAGAATGAAGTGATTAACACTGCAATGTTAGCGTACATGCACCAGGTCAACAAATAATCCAACATTCTCTCCCACTGAGAGAGAGAGAACAAAAAAAAAATTGGTCCAGTCGCTATACACAACGTGCGTGGAACATAGAACCAGAGACGTTCTTTTAATTTAGCCAGGAATAGAAAAGGATGGTGGTAGCTGTAATTTTCTCGCTAGGAATAGAAAAGGTCCTAATTAAGATGCCGCATGTCCTTTATTTGCTGTTGATTCAGGCAGAAAATTTCAAACTTTCAACTAGTAAAAAAAAGGATAAATTTGACCTAATGCTCGATACTCAAGGACCCAGTTGAATGTTTATCATAAAATATATACGCCTCCTTTCTGTGTGGATGACAGAGTATACATGCAGAGAGAAAAGAGATGTCAATTACTAGTATTTCCTTCAGAGTATAATCCCCGCAGGACCGGACAGATCAAACCAAATCGCTCCGGGAGCAGATAGATCAGACCAGATCGACGCAGATCTCTCCAACTTGATGTAGCATACAAATGACAGAACAAGTTAACTCCTTACCTGCTGCCTTTCGGTGTGAGAACAAGCTTGCATACCAGTCCTAGTTCTAAGCACCTTATATATTACCTGCTGTGTTTGTATGCTACAGGTCTGTCAGAAGTTGCTTTCTAGTAGGTTTCAGAGTAGCTTCATTGCATGCCTTACTGGAATAGTATAGGGAAAATTGATCTACCACCTTCATGTAGTTGTTATGTTAAACAACCAAAAATAAGGAAATCGTACGAGTAAAAGAGTACAAATGGTTTAAAAAAAATAAAGGGAAACAACGGCTGGCTTCTTTGATTTAGAGGATTAGGAAAATCAAAGAAATTGCGAAGACACGTGGAAAGGAAAGGATTATACTTGTAAACCTTGCCTCGTTCCTTGTGCAAAGAAATCAAAGAACGAGGTCCGGAGGCTTGTTCGATTCAGAAGGGATTCCATAGAAATTTTGGAGGATCCTGATTCATTGGAAATTTTCCTATGGACATCGTTTGATATGTAGGATTAGATCTTAGGAAAATTTTTGACCATATGATAGCAATATTGCACTATGTTTTAGAGCAGAATTTCCATTCACTTAAACCTCATGTTACAACACCTTTGTTTTTCCTGTGATTCAAACACTATTTGAAAAAAAAATTCTGTAGGTTCCAAATCCTATAGGATTCATTCAGCTGGACATTTTACGCTCTAATCCTGCGTTTTTCCTATCTTGCGAATCAAACATGCCCTGAGTGGATTTTTTTATCTCCTATATTTTCCTTGAGACTAGGATATGGAAGAAAAATTCATTTGGTTTTCTATTCCACCATTCATGTGAATCAAAAGGTGTGAACAGTAGCATCTTAGGAAAATGTCCTAACCCTCTAGATTTCCTTCAAATTAAAGGAGCCATCAACCTTTCTAAGGAGGAAGAGGATACATCACAACGACACCCCATGTACAACAGCAGATGGTATAATGTGTCTGCTATAATGGTCGACTTTAGGGATCTCTAAGAGTAGACCAAAGCGGAGAAGGTTTTCGATTTCCATCGTCATCTAACCAAGCAAGGCAAGATCCTTGATCTTGACCGTCTGGTTGTCACCCACTAACACCCCTCAAAGATGGAGAGTTGTGAATTAAAGCACTCCAATACCCCCCAACACAAAGCTATGAATTAAAGCACTCCAATCATCAGAAAAACCTTTTATTCCAAGTATTTGCTGGATGGAAGACTTTATCAAATTCTGTATCCATTCAATTTTTTATATGCTAGGTATATGGAATGCACAGTCGACCACTCAACAGGATTTCTCATTTCCTCGTCAACAAAGAGAAGTAAGAGAAAGTACAGTAGGCCCCTAATAGCCACCCCGATAGGAAGTATAGGGGAGAGAGTGAAAAACATGCCTCCAGCAGCTCCCCTACACACGTCGCCGACAAATCCGCGCCCTCAATCCCCCCTCCTTCTCATCTATGTATCGGGGGAGTGGAGGCATCCCCTATATGTTGGCTCTATGTGGATAAGTGGGTTGTTGGGTAAAAAAATGATAAAGTGGGCTCTCCTCTATTAAAATATATGTAGTTATGATATAAGAAAGATAATTTAGGGTAGTTGCTGGATGTAAGCAAAATTTAGAGATAGAATCTTTTTAGGAAGGCCCCTACATACACATATAGGAAAGAAAATGTAGGGGTGCTGCTAGACTTGCTCTAAACGGAGCATAACAGTATCACCGTGAGCATTTTTTTGTGTAATGGAAAGTCATCCCCACTTTCTAATATCCAATAGAAAGCATATCTACACGAGAACAGAACCAAGGAAAATTGTGACAAGTTTGAAGCATTGAGAGGTATACTAAAAAAATGCGACTTGGAGGGTAGCAAGGGGCTCTCCAAGCAGTTCAATAGAAGATTTTTTTGGCGTGTACTGAGGGAGAGCAGGGGCTCTCAAAGCAGTTCAATAGCACCCAGCTGCTTTTCTCAAAGAATGTTGCCTTGAGTTTCATCAGAAGGGAAATAAAAAAGGATAAAGATAAATATGAATATAGAATTAAAGAAAGGCCAACACGATCATTTTTCTCCCAAGACTTGTCTATGCATTCGAAACAACATTCTCCAAGTACTGAATTGCATATTCCACTTGGCTTTATCAGATTCCTTAAAGAAGGCACTATGCTTGCAATAATCTGCACAAATACCTTTCTGATGCATTTCACAATGCAATATTATCCCCTCTACCAAATTACGTTCCTTATAGTGTGCACGAGAAGTGCAAGTTTATTTGTTTTTTAGACAACAAGTGTATTTGTTTGGGAGCAATCCCCTTCTACCATCTTATGAAAATGCGATAAGCCAAGTCAGTTCTCCCCATCCTGCTGAGTGCAGATATGAGAGCATGATGTGCTACTTAATACTGTACTAAGGTTCAGGCAGCTCCTTCATTCAGCATCTTCTGAAACCAACAGTATGATGAATAAAGACCTCTTTTTCTACACTACGTGTGAATAAAAATAGTACTGCAGGTGACTGCTGAGGTTGGAAACCACCTGAGACCATGCCATCAAAACTATTCTTTGCTTCTCTTAGGCATCCAACTTCCACAATACGCATGGATCAGGGCAACAGCCAAAGGGCATGTGGCCCAGTCAGTCTGTAAACCATCAATGACCATCTTAATCCACAACACATACGCATCCTTCAGGTTACCAGTCTTGCACAACCATCGATAAGAACATTATGTGTGACTGTATCAGGATAAATTCATAATAAATTCCTCTCGACATCATCGCCTCCCTCAACTGAAAAGCCTATGTGAAATAGCACCTACGGTCAGCTCAAAACAAATGCTTGTATTGTGGGCAAAGTAATCCGGGTGCGAACTTTTGGTAAGCATTGCATCAAAGAATCCCCATGCAATAGAAGGCTCCTCACCTTATATAACCCATTCATGAGAGACTGAGAGTGTATATGTACAAGTACAAGCATCATACACATGAGCCTTGCTTCGGTATCCCCCCTTGGCAAAGAATCCAGCGATTTTCAGCCTTTAGCGGGTTCGGGTGGGTAGTCTGGTTGGAAACCGGGTGGAGTTAGAGACCGTATAGTATACGTATACTGTAGTACGTGATCAGGCGGGCCGGGATTGATTGTAAGGAGATCGTTTCCAAAAAAAGATTGCAAGGAGATCGAGTCTCGTACGACGGGGTAGAGTCGAGGCAGTTTGTATAGCCAGGGAATCACGATCGTTCGCACAACTCTCGCCTGCTCGCCGCCGCAGATCGATCGCCGCCCTCGCTCGTCGCTCTCGCTCAGTTCGTCCACCTCCCCTCGCTCCTCCTCAGGCAGATCACCCGGACGTCGTCCCTTCGCCCGCACGGCTTGGAAATTAGGTGGGCGCCATTGCTAGACTCCGCGCAGATCACCGTCGGACTCTCGCTCACCGCCCTCGTGCAATTCCTCCACCTCTCGTCGAATCCTCTCCTCCCTCGAGAAACAGGCTCACGGCCACAACCGTCCGACGAACTCTCAGTCGAATTCATCCTCCAACATTCTCCCCTGGGGTCCAATCCATTCTCCAACATCTCTCCATGACGCCATCTCTCCTCTACTGTTTGCTGCGAGAACACGGTTCCTTCCATCGCCTCCACCAGCGGCCGGCCGGTGGTGGCCGACTGGAGTTCGCCAGAAGCTCGCCGGGGGCGATTGGGGACGGACAGGAATCGACCGGTCGGTCAATCGACCTCCACCTTATCCGCCTAAATACGCACAGTATAACTTTACATTCGTACAGAGGTTTCGCAAAAAAAATGTGAACAGGCCTCCGCTCTGACCCGGAACCCACTGAAAACAAACCCCATAACCCGTTACCGCATACAAAATTTTCGAAGGGTGGTGGATACCGAAGCAAGACCTAACCCTGAGCGGATATCTCCTCCTAGAATCTTCTATGGCTCTCTGAATCACAAAATCTATAATGATCATCTATAAGAATGTTATGAATTTTTGAGAATGAGTTCAAAGTGTTAAACTCGTCCACCCACGTTTGAGTCCTGCACGGACTGCGCTGGTATTATCTGCGTTAATTCGCTGAGAGTCTCATCCTTTCTAACTAAGACTGGAATTGGAACAGCGTCTAGATCCATTAATTTGATGTCCAACTAATATCCCACCTTGCCTAAGGTGGTACAGTCTAACTCCAGTCCATGTTTGACTTTGTTGTACCCAAATCCATCCAAATTCAAGTTGGGGTAATATTGGACATCCTAGTTCAAATGGACTCCATGGAAATACTCCATCCGTTTCAAAATATAAGATGTTTTAGGTCCGTGAAGAAAATGTATCTACACTTAGATTCACTCCAAACCCAAGTGATTTTTTTTAGTGTTTAGATTCACTCCAAACCTGGATGAATCTACATACTAAAGATAGTCTAGATACATTTAATTCACAAAGCTAAAACATTTTATATTTTAAAACAAAAGGAGTAGATTACACCAGCGGCCAACAAGACAAAACGTGACAACTTATGTAATTTCCTGAAAGCCTTGTTTGTTTTTCCGAGTCTGGAGCATGGTACTGTACTACTAGCTTATGGAGTCTGGAACAGGTTTGTCATGACAAAGCAAAATTAACAGTACAACTGTACCAGCGGACACCAGGGCAAAACATGCGACAATTTATGTAAATAAACAGTACCGATAGCTTAAGAGAAAATAGTTATAACACAGTCCAGATTATTCTCACTAAAAGAACCACACTTTTGCAAATTGCAGCAAGCAGATATACAATCCTCGTGCATTTTCTACATTATTCTCGGTAATAGAAGAAACACAATTCACTTTCACAGATAACTGAAAGTCCGTCGCTGATCCTGTGAGCTGCGCCATCCTTCTTGACACTCCAAGACTTCATTCCTCATGTTAGCCTTCAGAATATTCTCGTAGTGTCAAAAACTCTGAAGTTAACAGCTAGAATTGGTGCACAATTAAATTCTACAGCTGAGTTATTCTCATGTTGACTGTATCTATGTGATATAGCTAGTTAGACAAGGACCAAGGAAGAAAATAACAGGGAGGACCAAACAATAAAGTATTTATGTGGTTCCTGAATAATAAAGTCTTATTAACCAAAGATAATCTTGCTAGAAGGAATTGGAAATGTAAGAAATATTGCTTTTGTGACGAGGACGAAACAATTGAAGATTTATTCCTTTCATGTCCTTTTGCAAGGATTATATGGCGTATGATTTTCTTCATTTATAATATCCCTCCTCCGACTAATATTACTAATATGTTTGGAAATTGGTTAAACGGAGTAGATAAAGTGAATAAAGGAAGACTTCGTATTGGCATTTCGGCCATATGTTGGTCTATTTGGAAATGTCGTAACAACTGTATTTTTAACAAGTCCGGAGTCCCTTCATTTTTGCAGGTTATCCTTATGGCGGCGCATTGGATTTAGCTCTGGGCCCCCCCCCCCCCCCCCTAAAGCACCAGCGACAACCAATGGTTTCTGGCTGCACCCGTCTTGTGGCGGTTACTTCGGATTTCTTCAGCCAGGCTTCGTGGCAACATTCTAGTAGATTGACTGAGGCCTAGCTGTTATTTCCTCTCTCTTGTGAGACCACTTGTTTTATTAGATGGTTGATCTGCGCATCTTCCTATCTAATTTATGATCTGTTACTTTGAATTATCAATAAATGGTTATGTGCATCCTAGGATACAGAGGCCGGGGTCTAACCCCCATTTCGAAACGAAAAAATAACAGGGAGGACGAACTCAGGGAATCTAATGGCTCTTGGAGTGACAAAAGCAAGTGCAGAGTACAAACATATAGATAACAACATTTGCATTAAACAACATCATTATGCTGAAGAGTAGATAGTGAGTAAACTAATTTGTCCAAGTGAGTAAACAAACCTGATACTTATGTTTGAGCAAAAAACTTGCTTCTGAAACTCATGGAGTCAATCTATGAATGAGAAATAGAAACCATTAATTAACAATATCATATAAAACAAGTATTCTTTTAGCAAAAAAAATTCAAGGAAGCAATGCATCAGTTTTTAGTTTTTACCATCGTTGATGTCATCGAGATCGTCGTCACCAGACAAGTACTCTAAAAACCAATATTTTGACCATATTAGACCTTCAGTTGTATATGGGTTTAGGAAACTTTGGTGTTTATCAATTATCATGCCAGTTGTACTAAATGTCGATTTAGAAGCCACTGATAATAATAGAATAGCTAGAAAGTCCTTGAGAAGCCACCAATGTACAAAGCAGTTTAAAAAACGAAAATTACAATGAAATCCTTTAGAGTCCCTTCATCTTCAACCTCCATACCATGTCGATGGCGCGCTACTGCTGCCGCTCCTCCCTGAGTCGACCTGCTGGTTGTAGATGGGAAGTCACCGAACGGGTCAAAAAGACCACATCCCTCCCGGAGACAAAGAAGAAGGATGAACTACCGATGAAGCTCCTTGACGATCCGAAGATCCCCATAGCCAGAAGAAGTCCTCGAGGATCACACCACTCCCACAAGATCCTCGACATTAATGTCAAGATGGGGCTGATGCTGGGAAACCATATTTGAAGAAACGCCGCCACCACCTTAGCGCCATCCACCAAACCTGAATCCTAAAACATAGGAAAACGGAGCCCCTGCTGGCGGGAGCCAAGATCCACCCCACCTTCATGGTCTGAAGTTCACAGAAGCGAGGCAGATCGGCGGCGACGCCGACGGAAGGGGATGGAACCTTAGCCGAGCCGCCTTTGCAGGGTGGAGGAGAGGAGAGGGAGGGGAACGAACGCTACTTTGAACGACAAGTTAAATATGCGTACCATTCTAGATCGAACTATTATCTCCCAATCCAATACCTTATTTGATCTGATTTAATTTCAGGTTTAAGTAAAGTTTTGCATAAACCTAAATTCGCGACAATTAAATCGATTGGGTTTGTAGGATAATTGTCTACGAGACTATAAATTCATATTCAAACACTTTTAAAGCCGTAAATATGATGTTGTCGCGCACGTGCTAGTTTCAAATGAATGATTCGGTCATTTAAATCCTTTTCTTTTGAGATGGTCATGAACCCATCACGGGTTAGCAAATGTTACGGTCTCCTCGACCCCGACTATGTCGGGACTCCTTCCTGTCCTCTTCCTCCGCCCTTCCCGCCATCTCGTCCTCCCCGCTCCACCCCACCCCCACCACTCCTCCCGACGCCCCGCTCCCTCCTCCCGTCTCCTTGCCCGCGCGCCCACCGCCGGTAACTACTCCGCATCCAAAATCGCTTCTTGATCCACCCTGTTTTCGGTTCAATCGACCTTTACCCCCAAATGGATCGGCATGTGTAGGCAGGCGGATCCGTTTTCCCGATTCAGATTGGACCTCGTTACCGAAACCGAAGGCATTCTGCTCCGTCGGGACACCAATGGGGATCTCCAAGGTGACGGGAATCGCCGCGACGACGCTCCTCGTCGCGTCCCTCGGCCTGCGGAAGGCCGGCGCGTGGACCGCCGCCACGGCCCCCATCCTCGCCACCAGCTGCGTCGCCTACGTCGTCACCGTCGCGTCCCACACCGCCGTCAACGTGCCCTGGATCCTGGGGAAGAGCCCGTCAGGCCGGTTCCCCATCTGGTCGGCCGTCCTCTTCGGCCCCTTCCTCATCCTGGCCCGCAACTACGCCAAGGTCAAGAGGTTCCTCAGGAAGGAGAACGTGTACGACGAGATCGCCCAGGGGCTGTACCTCGGTGGGTGGCCGTTCATGCCCAAGCACCTGCCTCCCGGGAATCCATCCGTCGTGGACTGCACCTGTGAGCTGCCGAGGAGCGGGTTTGTGAAGGTGGATGAGTATATTTGCCTTGCTACTTGGGATACCAGGGCTCCAGCGCCGTCCCAGATCGAGTTCGCGGCCCGGTGGGCGTGCGAGAAGAGAGCCCAGGGGAAGCCGGTTTTGGTCCACTGCGCATTTGGTTAGCCTCTTCTCTTGTTATGCATTGGTCTTTCTGTTAATTAACTGTTGATGTTATAACCATAATTTGCTAATTTTGTTCTTCTCAAGTAGTAAAACACTACACGAAGATTAAATGGCTCCCTGTTTTTCCATGATTTATTACAACATCAGGTCATGGAAGAAGTGCTTGTGTCATGTGCGCAATTCTAGTGGCGATGGGCATCGCCGAAAACTGGAAAGACGCCGAAAACGTCATCCGAGGAAAGAGGAAGATCAAAATGAACGCTCTTCACCGCAAAACCTTGGAAGACTGGTCCAAAAGTCGAGTTGTCCAGAAAAAGGAAAACTAGCTGTGAGCCGATTTCTTTCTTACCTGATATACTTGTCCTGTGAGGTTAAAACCAGCTCCGAACACCACAAACCATATTTCTTAGGAATACCATTACATTCTTTATTTGCAATATATTTCAAATCCACATGTCAAATTATTTGTGACACGAGGATATCCTTCAATTCCCCCCTGAAGATGCAAGAAAGTCCTTCCTTTTGTAACTCTTTTTCCATGTATATGTAGTACTACTGTAAGTGACTCTTTTCACAGCATAGTCAGTGTTGTGCAGTGTACACATTTTATTTATAATGGAAGCCACTTGAACTTATCCTGAAACTGGGATCTTGGACTAGTAATAGAAATTAAGAACTATAATTGCACAACTGTTCAGTTTACCCTTGTAGCTGTTTTGTCCTACTTGTTTATGTACCACTTGCAGTCACATGCCTTATGTATACGAAGATACCAAAATGGTACAGATACAAAACCAAAGTATCGTTTGAAGTTAGGACTAAACAGCAATGTTGGCACTATCAGACTCTTTATGAGGTACTAAATTTGATATTTGGAACAGACTTGCACACATGTGCTCAGATCAACTACTCCTGTCCCTTCCAGATGATAGTAAAATTGTGATTGAATATCACTGATTCCATCTATTTTATATAACCTATCCATTTTCCAGTGGTGTTTTCTTTTTGCCTAGTTCTGTGAGATGGCTCACCTATTCAATTCAAGATATTTGGGTAGAAAGTGGTGCATGGTAGAAAGTGTTCTTACGAAATGCAGGCTCTGCAGAAGTAATCAAAAGAACACATAATTAAGTACTATTTCAACAATGAATTCTAGTGCTCTTCGCTCCATTTTTTGATACATCAAACAAATTTACTGGCGAAAATTCTGATGACAGTTCTACGCATTCTGAGAAAGTCTCACAGTTCTCGAGCTTTCTCTGTTTCCCAGCTCTCCTCTGTTGCGCACATATCTGCTACATTACATCCAAAAAAAATTCTTTCCAGCTGCTTTGCTTTTGCTCCTACTTTGAAGGTTAGTTCCAAAATACATTTGAATCAGTAGGTTGAATATTGGCTTTCAGATGGATGTGCTGCAATGCTTAGCTGTCCACAATTGCCTTCATCTGCCATCAGTATCCTGTGGGCAATACAGGCACCAGCAATAAATGGATCAGGGATGCATCTAGGAAACAAAACTACAACTGGTGAACCTATTTATTTTTAGGTCTAAACATAAATTGGTAGTTGGCCGCAAGTGCTGAAAATATCCTATGGAAAAGCAACAGAAAGCATGTCTAGTTCTTATTCTGCACACCCTATATCAAGTTTGTTTCGCTATTTGTTTTTAGTGCATGCTATGGTGTACAAAAAAAGCTTGCTGACTTTTGAATTTTGATTGCTGGTAGGAGGGTGGTCCATTCCATGCTGATTTGGTAGGGCACATCAGGGTATTAATAACTAAGATGCTTCTGGCTTCTAGTAAGCCATGGCTCAATCATATGCACTTAAAAAATTAAATCGTAGATATGTAATAATTCCAACAGCTACAGGTAGCATACTTTATTTTTAACAAAAGAAAATCAACTAGACGACAGAGGTAAGAACTACATGGTACTTACTCTCGAGGGCGAGAAGCCCAGAGGGAGCTTAGGGCACGGAGACGGTTATGATACTCGCCGATGGCCAAGAAACATCGAGCTGCCTGCCTAACTGTCAGAATTCTATGCATCTGGTGAAGGGTCTGCTGCCTCAAGTTATCAGCCTGGAGATTACATGTCATACATGTAGTTTTAGCATATGCAAGTAATTTTATTCCTAGCAGCTAAGACTCAAAGCTGATGACAGTAGTAAACTTGTTTTGAAATACTTCAGGTAATGTTTAATAAAGAGATAAAATCTGAAAGGATAATAACTTTGCAAATTGCACAGGGATTGACCTAATACATTCTGTTAAATTGACAAAATACTTATCTTTGGCACCTTTTATTGGAAGCATTGATGAGGTTTAATATTATTAATTAGTACTTGTGTTTGCTACATTTACCTTCAAGTTTTACCAGTGGCTTACTTGCTCATTGACAAATTTAAATCAGACGAGCAACTAGTCCAGGAGCTGTCATCTATAGTTCTATACACTGATACAATGACCAAGATTGAATAGTGAGACATGTTGAGTTACCTGTATGACGAAACCTTCAAGGTTGGACAGCTTGCCAAGAGCAATGGCCATGTCACCCATGAAGCTCCCAATGTTGGCGTCATCGGCAAGGCACCCGCTGCCCGCCACCGTGACTGCTAGTGACTGATGGAGCTGCTCCAGGCCCTGGGTGAGAGCTTCTTCTGCCTGCTGCAACGACTGCTCAAGGCTGCAGATGCCGACCATTTGCTGCTCAGTCAAGGGATCGAGCTGAGGTACCAGTGTCTGCACCATCAGTAGGAAATTCATACTGTCATTAGGATACCATTAGTTTACTTAATACTTCAGAGAATAACACACTTAATTCATTGTGCAACCATTTGCTTGGCATTTGGGATGTTGAATTATGAAATGAACTTTTGTCAAAATTGACAGTTACTGTTTGCATTTTTTTTTGACAAAATAGCTAATGTTCAGTGTAGTTTGGTACACATGCCTTGAGAAGATCAGATGGCCGGAAGCCTCCCATCCACAGGAAGCAGCGCTCAGCGGGGGTCGCCCACATCCCGGTGATGAGATGGAAGACATCTGTCCTGGCCGCGGCACCCTTGAGGCGGAAGAGGTCATCGTAGTGGGTCAAGGCATCGTCGATGATGGCCCTGAGGTCACCGTCTGGCAATTGCGCGTGCAGGCCTCCCCGGAGCTCAACCATGCGCCGGCTGTCATCGTCCAGCCACCTGTTGTACTCTGCATCGAACATCGCAGCGCCTGAAAGTAGAGGCCACAGCTGAGAGTCAGTCCTTTCCCAGGGACAGTGACAGAAGGAGACTGGACAATGGGTGTGATGGATCTACACACCTGCGCTGGAGTTTCCAACTGGAGCTCCTCCAATCAAGAGACCCTGGACAAACCTCACAGCTTCAGATCAAACTTTATAACATGATGAAAAATCTAGCGTGGTGCCATCGCAAAATGGACAAATTGGAAGGGGTATGTGCAGGTGCACATGGTGAGATCGAACTAGTAGTTGCAGAAATGAAAAAAATCACCTGGGAACGAGCCCGCTGGAGATCCTGCTCCAGTTGAGCAAGCTTCAGTTTGCCACTCTCAAGCTGCTGGATGTAGGCCTACATATATGATGGACAATTGCAGCTAAAAATGTCAGCACATTGGTAAATTCAACCACGCCGAGAAGCACTTCAGATTGCAAGTACACATATGCGATGACCCACGCACCTTCTTCCGCAGCCGGCTTTTCCGCGCAGCCTCTCGGTTCTGTGCCAGTCTCCTCGACGTCTGCCGACCAGCAAGGGAGATCGAAGAATAACTCGTTATAAGCACTTGCTTCTCAAAATTCTCAGAACCAAATGGCGCATACTATTTCCTCTAGCTAGGAGCATACTATTTGCTCTAGCTAGGAACATGAAATTCGACGTTTTACCTTTGGATCAAGAGCCTTGCCAGTCCTTTCACTGTGAGTAGAACTCGTTGCCATCTTATTCTGCGCATGGCAATTGAACATAAGCAGCCCAGTGAGTACATTTTACATATTACAAGAAGAAGAATGTCAAGGAAAAAAGGTGCAATCAGTTGACACATTGTGCTCAAATTAAGGCACTACTGTGATAGAGACCGAGAGATGGAACAACGACGGTGCAATCAAACAAACACTATAGAATGGCCTCTACTACATGCACGTTACATCAGGCACACATATATAAAGAAATGGGTCATGTACATTTGGTGGAAACCACCCACTCCAACAACAGACAAAAAAATGTATTACATATATTTAGGATCTGCTTTTTTTTTTTCTTTTCTGATGGTGTGTTGCTGTCGCGTCGTCGCTCCCTAATTTGCAGAGCTGATCTCTTTCAGCTGCTAAGTGTGAATTGGTTATTTTACTAGAGAGAGCTGTGTGAGTTGATTATTTAGTCCAATCCAATCCAATCCACATATATTTTGGTAGTTGATCAATTTGACCAGAAAGCAAGCATGATGCACCTAAAGCAGAGACAGTGACCCAGCCAACAATGTGGAATTATTCAAGCAGCGTCCAACTAATCCCGGCCACAACAGTTTTCTTGCAAAGGATGGATGGATGCTAGAGAGTAGCTAGAGACAATATTGTAAGAATTTGTCTCGTAATGCATCACCAATGGCACGGCAGCTATAGGCACTAATCTAGCATATCCTCTTCCTCTACACTAATCATCGCCTATCCATATGGAAGATGATGTACCATCTAGAAACGGAAGATGTGTTGCGATTCCAGAAAGTGTCACTAGATTTCTTCTTCTATAGTAGTCCCAAAGAAAGATAGGAGTAAAAGGTTCACCTAACGGTGTGTTGGGATTGGAGATCTTATTGGGAGCATCAACTCCCTCTTAAATGCACGTACGCCCTCCCTCCCTCGATCGGCAGTGGATTCTTTGTTGTGCCTATACATATGGCAGCAGGTGCATTTTGCTACTAGATGAGCATCATCTTGGAAGTTGTGGCCTAGCTAGCTAGCTGCATACTGACATGGCGACAGGCTATCTATCTAGCTATAGCTAGCTAGGAGGAGAGGATCATGACCATCCAGGAGAGAATCAATGTGGATGTGGAAGCAAAGACTACAAGATCCAAGAAAACCAGGCGTATGTAGTAGTTCAATGCACTGGATTTGTAGTAGTACCTGGTGGTGGTGCTGCTGGTGGTACTGCTCTGGGATCTGGTGAAACTGGCTTGCCACGGTCACCACTCCAACCAGCCCTTGCTGCTGCTGCTGCTGCTGCTGCTGATGGTGGTGGTGGTGGTGGTCTGATGATGGGTCCTTGCAGTTCATGTTGTTCTTGCTGCTGCTCCCCGAGTCCGTGCTGTCTGCTGTCACATTTGAGCCCTCCTACATTTGAGCCACACACAAAGCAACAAATTAATTCAAAGTGCAAGCAAAAAACTTGTAGAGTAGTTGATTTGTGCAGTGTAGTATGTTTAATGTGTTACCTTGGGCGTGTGATGGAGGGAGAGAGACCTCATAGGCCAGGAGGGGAAGATGTCCAGCGTAGGAGGTGGCCTAGCTGATCCAGCAGCAGCAGGAACAGCTGTAGCTGTAGCTGTAGCAGCAGCAAGGGTACCACCGGGGAAGGCTGCAAGAAGATATCATAGGTGAGGAGGAGATCAAGACTGCAGCAGAGAGCAGAGATGTGAAGTGAAAAGGCTGCACGCGCGGTACTGTGATGGATCGACCCCAAGGGGTAGGATGATAGGACCACAGTGCATGGCAGCGAAACTGAAAGTGGACTTGGAATTATTCCCTTTGAGACCTCCACCGCAGTCTTGCAGAGAGCACAGCCAGGGAGAGCTGGTAGTACCTATGGAGGGAGAGAGAGAGAGAGAGCTTGTTGCAATCTACTACAGACGCATGGGGACACTCACTAGCTAGGGGTAGAGAGAGAGAGAGAGAGGGGAGCCACGGGAAGCAACACAGCATCACACACAAGTGGTGAACTGCCACTCCTGCCGCACTGCATGGTTACTTTTGACTAGGATGCCCTAACCTCTTGGTAAAGTGCCTCGCGAGCTTGTGCTCTTTGGTCTTCTCTTTCTTCTTGGACTCCATCGGCCTGGCTACTACCAGCTACTGTCTAGAGAGAGAGAGAGAGAGATGTGTCGTGTGTACGTACGCATGGCGTTGTTGTGACCATGTCCATGGTGATGAGCCATGGCGACGCCGGAGGTGGGCGATGCAGTTTGTTGCTGCTGCTGATGATGGGCAGCCCTCCGAAGGTGGCCGACGCCGCTGCCGCCGAGTGTGGCGACCTGGTGCATGAAGGCCTCCTCCAGCTCCCCGAAGTAGGCGGCGCCCCCTCCTCCTCCGACGACGACCCCGTCCTGCTCGCCGCTGCACGGACAGACAGACATGCGAAAAACCATCATCACCATTACTTACCATGACGAAACGATCTACTGAAAGATTCGTATGTATGTGTGCCCGTATGTACACTACACATGCAGGATCCATGCCAAGAACAGCAACCCGACAAAAACTATACTACATATGCTACCTACAAGGCAGCGAGCGGATACAACACATGCAGAGATGAACTAGCTAGGTCCTGCCCAAATTTGCTCATGATTGTTGTCTTCTCAGAGCGGGGGAAAGGGACGAAACAGAAGATATATAGAGAGAAGAAAGACGGATCGGAGTTCTTACAGCAAGAAGGTCGCGGGAGGCATGGAGTGGTTGGGCATGGCCAGGGCGCCGCCATGGAAGCCGCCATAGCCAAGAACATGGTGGTGAGGAGGGGGAGGATGCCCTGAGCTGCTGCTTGCCTCCTCCATCAGAAATATGATCCCCAAGAACCTCCCTCGCTCGCTCAGACCTTCCTGCCGCCTCTCCCACAAGAGAAACTAGCAACCTGCCTTCCTTCTAGCTAGCTAGGATACTGCAGGAACACGAGAGAACACCAGATGAGCAACACCCCTCCCTCCCTATGCTAGCATATATCTTCCTCGGAGAGGAAAGTTGAGGCATACGGCGGCCAAGATGGGGACAAACAACATACATACCAGTCTTGGCTTTAATCGATCTGTACCGCCGAGCAACAGCGCAAAAGAGGCCGGCCGGCCGGGGCTGAGCAGAGGCACGTACGCGCAAAGGAGGCTTGACCGTTGCCGCCGCCTGCTGCTGCTGTGTTGAATTGAACTTGAGAGCGCAGCGCAGCTAGCTAGCTGCCGTTGCCAGCTCTTGGCAACGATTCTTGTCTCGATGTGTGTCTGACACCCCTGTGATCGATGGCTTTCTCGCCTTGCTTGATTCTGGGCTGTGCTCGTACTGCTAATCCCACAGTTCAGTTCAGAGGGAGATCCTTGTCCTTTCGTGCCTGCTTTTGTTCTGGTCTCTCCCCTTCCCCTGTGTGTGTGTCTGTGTGAAAAGAGGGAGGGAGAGAGGGAGGAAGAAGAAAGAGAGAGAGAGAGAAGAGGTGTC
This sequence comes from Avena longiglumis, assembly GCA_030063025.1. Lineage (NCBI taxonomy): Eukaryota > Viridiplantae > Streptophyta > Magnoliopsida > Poales > Poaceae > Avena > Avena longiglumis. The sequence continues at coordinate 444,148,397 of CP125979.1, read as the reverse complement.
TTGTCTTGACTTGAAAGGCTTTTGTCAAGAAGCCACAGGAATCCCTCTCTCTCTGCCCTGCCCTGACTGACTGCACTCTTATCACATTGGAACTGACTGCCATCTCTCATTGGCTGCTGCTGCTGGCCCTCCAAACAAATTTCCTTTATTTTATGCAGCCACGTACGTCCACCCTCCTCGATCTTTCTTCACCATGCTCCAAAGTTCAAAGGATGTCTGTGCTCCGCGTATGCATGGGCTTGCTCTAGGCACAACATGTAGCAAAATTTACATTAATCTCACACCGGTGAGAACACAATAATCTTTATATTTGTGTACTGCCGAAGAAAACTGTGCTTTGAGAGAGGAGCCATTTTTCTACTCATCAGCTAGTAGCGGGCGATGACCGTCTTAATCCCCCGGCCGTTTAGACTTTGACAGTGTCCATACATACATACATGATAGCACTGCATCATCTTAGGATAATCAAATGAGGCGGTTTAGCTAGCTGTACACACAAAGTCACAATAATTAAACGTGTTTGTCAACCTTATGTGAACATATATATACATAATTAACAACTCGATCTGCAATTATTATAGACTTATAAGCGAGCGAGAGAAATTTAATCTGCTTGGCGCGCGCGCTAGTGTCCGATCCCCTGTTAACGGGTCAACATCCGTGCCTTGTCAAACCATACCTAAACCAATAATATCCATTTCCACACACAATGCATTGGGTAGCTAGCAAGCAAACTTTATTATTAAATCCCCCCGAGACCGCTGCTGCTAAGTATCTAATCAATCGGTGGGGCTAGCTAGCTCTAGCAAATTAATGTGGATGTATGTTAGTTCACCTGACACCGATGGATTGGATTGCGACCACTCCATCTTCCTCTCTCATGTAGTACAACATATATATCCATGCTGGATTGCCCGAGTTGGAAAGCCGCTTACGGGTTCTACCACTACAGTTACGAGTAAATGACATTTTAGTATCATAATTGGGGCTCGGGTTCTACCACTAGGTACCACTAGAGTTACGAGTAAATGACATTTTAGAGTTGGATTGCCCGAGTTGGAAAGCCGCTTCGAGTTCATGTAATCGCTTAATTGTGGGCCCATTCTGTTACTTTCGCTGTTAAAACACGATTAGCCAAAAAAAAGTGCCCAATTTGTTTCAGCTTGCTCCAAAAATGATACATATCAGCAAAAAATTGCAAAAGTGGCACTAAGTTATTACCCGAGCTCCAATTGTGGTACTTAAATGTAGTTTACTCCTACACTTGCACTATCTACACTGGTGGGTGAAATTTGTGTGTTGATTGGTGTAATTAATCAAAAGTAAAAGACAGATCCACTACCGTGTGATTCCACATCAGATGTTTGCAAAGACGCTATAGATTTTGGTCTTGCAAGTGTTAATCCTACCATGCATAGTCCCTTTTCAGTTAGTACCACCATTTCACCAGGCAATTCCTTTTCAATTGGCCAAGAGAAGGAGCCAGCTGGAAATTAGAAGAACAGATGTCCCTTTCAGTTTTGCACTTGGGAAGAGAGACATGAAAGTATTCCACCGCTTAGTTTATGGTGTGCCTGTCAGGGTGTTTATTTTTGTCTGCTGCCTTCTTCTCCACCCACTATATTTTTCTTGCCAATGATTGGCACGGAAAAATGTGCACAGCGCATTACTAAAATCAGAGAGGATTTATATGATTGGATTAGGTGGTGTGCATGAACCTGGCTACTACTGGAAGAAGATCATGGTTTAGTTTATCTTATGGCATTTCATAAGTAGTCTTCAAATGGCAAGTTTGGGTGTAGGTTAAATGTGGCTGCTCTAGAACAGTTGTTGAAACCCTATATATGCGTGCATGATTATTTCAAAATGTTGGTTCAGCTAATTCCTTCCAAGCTAGGGGCGTTGGTCAGATAGATTACTAGATTAGTTTCTTTGATTACTTTAGATCAACTGTTGCTAACAACATCAGTTTCACACATGCCAACGCAATACCGTCATGTTAAAAACTGTATGTTTATGTATGTGCATGTGATCCACGCATGCATGATCAGTAATTGAAATGTCACGGTCGATTGAACTTTCAAAAACTAAGAGTGAATCTCACATTTTACCCTTCACTTGTGTTTCTGTGAAAAGTAGTACATATTACCATAATTAGTAAAAAATTCTACAAGTATGCCCTCATAAGAAAAATTGAACCTGGTTTTACCCCCACTCTAGCATTTCATGTGTATGACCGGCATGTTAATTGTTAGACTTGTAATTATGTTTGTATTCCTATTGTAACCTTTGTATAATTGTAACCTTACCCGATGAGGTACCTCTCATATATATGTTGCCATGGCCGACCCAAGAGGTGTCGAAGCCCACAACACCCCAAACCTTTTGTCTTTCATGGTATCAGACGCGACTCGATCTTGACCTAGACCTAGCCGCCACCGCCATGTCCTCCTCGACTTCCACTGCCTCCACGGCGGCCGCCGCTGCCGCTCCCTCTGGCACGGCCATCGCTGCTGCCCTCTCCGACGCAGCCCTCTCCGGCGCAGCCACCGCGTCCGCCATCGCTAGCGAGTCCTTGGCCGTCGTCGCCCAGGCTCCACCTGCTTCGCTCTCCGATCCCATTGGATCGGGTGCGCCCTTTGTCGCTCTAACGGTCCACATGTCGTCGTTCTTGTCCAACCTCCTTCAGGGAGGATCTGCACCTACCCCCTTGATGACCAGATCGACAAGGGCTTTGTTCTCCGGGGCAAGCTCTTCGGGTTCCCCCGGACCCTCGGCGTTGCGGCCCAACTACGGCACGATGGCGCCTTACGCGCCGCAACCGCCGTTTGCGTATGACCCTGCCACTTATGGGGCCTTCCATGGCGCCCCCTACGGTGTGTCCTATGGCGCCCCATACGACGCCGGTCATGGCGTCCCCTATGGTGCTCCTCAGGGTGCTGCCTACGGTGCTCCGTACGGCTCTGGCTACGCGGTGTTCCTGGGCCATGCACTCTACGGTGCGCCCCCGCCTCCTCCACCACCAGCGGCTACCCCGGTTGCGCCGCTGGCTTCGGTCATGGCTGACGTGGCCCATGCCGATGTTGCTGCTGCGCCGCCTTACGACTTCGCCCTCGAAGTCATCATGACTCCGCCGTTCTACTTCAGCAACCTTCTCCCGGTGAAACTAAAGATGGACAATTATCTGTTCTGGCGCGCACAGATCCTTCCCCTCCTTCGTAGTAACTACCTGGAGGGTTTTGTTGATGGTACTCTGCCCTGCCCCTCGCCGACCCATCACATGTACTGGCCATGGATTGCTCAAGATCAAGCGATCCTCTCGGCGATTCAGTCCTCTCTCACTGAGGGCGTCGCCGACATGGTGCTCTTTGCTTCTACATCTCATGAGGTGTGGGATGTGCTGGAGTCTAGTTTCTTAGCGCAATCATCGTATCAGTCTATGGCTCTTCGTAATCAACTCAATGAGACCCACAAGGAGCACCACTCCATCACCATTTTCTTCAATAAGATCAAGCGCCTTGCTGATACGCTCGCCTCTATTGGAGAGCCTCTTCGTGACACGAAGTTTACTGCGTACATCCTCAAAGGTCTTGATGTTGAGTATGACTCTCTTGTGGAGGTGATCAAGGTTGCCTGTCAAAACTCACCGGCGAGCAGCGATGAGCAACACGAAGAGCCGGGAGGCTCCCAAAACTGCTGGTGGGCCCTGGTCCCTCGGGCAACGGCCCGCAAAACTCCGGCACACATCCTGGCTTGGTTCGAGGGCGTGCCACCTGACCTATACCTGGTCAGGAAGGTGATGGATTGCTTCGATCAGTTTCCTGCATGGTAAACAAGTATACGTAAAATTCGAGCCGTGACGGCTCCGGGTTTCCGTGAATCGGCTCCTAGAGCCGATTATCCCATGGTTCTCATTAGATCTATGATAACATGGGGTTTTGCTTCATCATTACAAGTTAAATCGATCTCTGACGGTTTAACGTTTTCACCACGTAATTGGAACGTCCTACGTAATTGAGCACGGTAGATACAAAGATGATAGAAAACTAATCCTAGAGGAGGCCTAACAACCGGCGTAAGTCAATTACCGGAACAACTCCTCTCGAACTAGCAAACCATATCCTTCATTACTCTTTGGATCGTTCAACCCGTTTGCAAGGCCTGACTACGTGGATATCAAACTAAACCTTGGAAAACAAGGCACAACTATAACAGATCGAATCAACTGAATAAGGATCAAGCAAGATGCTACCCTTACGCCCGGGAAAAGGTGCAAAGGCAGCGAGATAACTAGAGGTAGCATAACTTAAACAATCATAGCGAAAAGTACCGATGCTAGCCTCAACAAATCTATGATAATAGTATTACTCGCCATCAGCAAGGCTTCAGTACGAGTAACACCACATAACGCATAAGCAAATACTGCCTAGATCGCAAGGCAGCATGACACTTACCCGAAAGAAACCCTAGAAACAAGGGGTGGCGATGCGCCGAGATTGTATTTGTTGTGAACGTGATTGTCCTCCTTTTCTCGATAACCTTAGGTACATATTTATAGTCCGGAGACTTTCTATCTTTGGAATAACTCTACAACTCTATCTCTTACCTAAACCGAAACGTAACCTACTACAATATACAGATACACGGGCAATTTAGCCCAAATCCACATACAAGGCCGATTCAGCAACACGTTGCATATATGTATCCTCCAAGCCCATCTTGATTACGGCCCATCTCCTCCTTTGGCCAAAATATGGCGATAACACATGCCCCCTGGTTTTGGCAATAATAATTCCAAAACCACTCTGTTGATGTTTTTTCTTCCCCCTCTTTTTTTTTACATCGGGTTACGCGTTGCAGAGCAGAATCGTCACGCCACCCCCTCATCATGATGCCCTGTCTTCTCAACTCCTTCGCAGTGCATGATTTGACGATTTTGGCAGCACATTCTGGGAAACTGCTACAGCATTGAACCGCCTCCCACTATTCCCCTTATTTAAATTCATCCGGCGGTTTAGTCCCTATCTTCCTCCATGGCAAAAACCCTCTTCCTCCGAAATAACCTCTTCCTCCGCCATGGCCTCCTCTTCTTCCGCCCTTTCCTCCCGGTCTTCCAACACCATTAGCGGCCGGGAGCGGAGCACCCGCCCACGGCGTGATGAGACTCTCGCCCACAATGGTGGGACGAGAGGATTGGGATTTCGCTTGGTCGGAGGGCAGCGTCCCCGGCGACGGCGAGGAGGGCCTGCAGTTCCTCGCCGACGGAGGCGAGGCGGAGCAGCGACGCTGGTCTGGGGCGTCGAATCTTCCGACGAGGAGGAGTCGGAGGAGGACACCTCCTCCGGCAGTATCCACCGTGAAGCGCTTCGCCGGGTCCAGCGAGACACCGAAGGCGACGACGAGGGCGAGGCCCGCTGGCATCTTCAAGGCGGCGGCAGACGACGGCGGCGGCGATGACAGCGAACAAGACGACGGCGAAGACAGCGGCGACGACCTCGGCCTCTAGATTAGGAACTAGTAGTAGTAGTAGATTTCCTTTTGTAAGCAATCAGCTCCACTGTAAATAATCGTCTTTTGAATGAACGAAGATTGCTTTTCCAACTCGAAGATTGCTTTTTTCGACCCAATTTCGCCGATAGTCAAAATAGGTCGATGCTCCAGAAGCCGATAATTCTGTATCGGCTTTCACCATACTGCACTCATACAGCCAACCAAGTCAAACCTCAAAGAGCCGATGGCAACACATCGGCTTTCCCAAAAAACGTTGACAAGGTCAAAACTTGGTCGCATACTTAGGCAAATCTGAGCAGCCACTTTCCAGTTTCAAACGGTAACCTGCGACCCTCTTCAAAAAAGGGCGACCCAGATCTCCAATTGCCCACCGACCAGATCGAGCTCACAGCGACAAGAACCCTCGATCCCCAACTGCATAGATCCATCTCCGCCGGCAAACTAGATGGCGGAATCGTCCAACACCAACCCAGAGGTCTCCGGTCTGAAGGTACGCCTACTCCTCGCAGTCTGAACGCGATGCTAGATTTAATGGCGAACACCTGAATTAATGCCTTATTCCACCATTAAATTTTTTAGGTTTCAGACATTCTGCTGCCGCATCCTTCTCTCCCAAATTCTCTCTGTCTTGGCCCTCGCACAGAATCTAGTCCTGCCCATCTGATTTCTTGCGAAGCAAACAGAATCCTTAAGTAAGCCAAGACCTAGATTTAAACTCTTGGGCCGACCGCTATGAGCCTGGCCTAATCCCCGAACATTGGGTCTCTTGGTTCAAGAGGGTAGCTAGAGCTTACCAATCCCAATGGGAAACCACGGAATAGCCGATGCCTTGCATTTGTCATTGTCTCCCTTGAGAAACATGAGAATCTCCTAAAACCATCGGCTACTTACGGACGCTCAATCGCTTCATGTTCGGTCATGGCCCCATGTCACCAACTCTGTTAGGCGTGGTGATGATTACTTGGTGATGTTACATCACCCAGTCCCTCGCTTTTAAATGACCAAGGTCCCTACAAACTGTCTTCTAAAAGCAATTTGCACTGGGGTGCCTACCTCCAACGCCATATGAAAACAAAGGGCCTGTCACGGAGAAAGAACACATGACCTTTCTCAACTTCGGCTAGAACATTTCATATTGTGGCCCTTCCTTGCTCCAACCAAGAATTATCTCTCCTTAGCCTCTGAACCGCCAAAGGCACTCAACTTGGCATCGGCAAACTGTTCCTTGGAGAGGTCTATCGATATCTCTAGTTGATGTCTGTCAAGCTGTTCTCTGGCATAGCAGTCAAAACAGGTGGTCCTTGGTGGTTCATTCAGCTATGGGCTCAGCTGTATTTTCAAAACCACGTCCCAAACTTCCCCCTTTTGGCGAGTTGCACCTTTCCAGATGTCAAAGGGAAGCAGATCCGATGCACCAGCTATGGCCAAGCTTTGTATAGACTGCCAGGTAGTAAACTGATCCCTGAGGAAGCATCCAAATGGTTCAACACTTTCTTTAAAGGACTGGACAATCCTATCTTCTTTCCTTACATGGAAGAATCGGAACATTTTGAAAATCCACTCTCCTTCAGGCTAGACAATTTTGCCGATGACACCAGCACTCGGCAGCTCTTTTCCACCGTGATCCGTCCCTGTTTCCTTCCAGTTGGCATGAGTACATCCAACAGAATAATCAAGCCTGGGTATGAATTCTACCAGCCAGTCGTAGTGGCTCGGCAATTTGGCCTTGGACAAGTACCTCCCCATTTCTTTCTCCACCACCTTACAGAGAGCAGCCGACCGCCGATCCTCTCACCAGCCAAAGGTGTTATTCCTTCTTTGATGCTCTGACCATCCCAATTCCTAATGACCTCACCTTCGCCTCATCAACCGATGGCTTTGAAGACTGGTGGTCGATGTGGAAGACTCACGCCTTCAGGAGAACTCTGGGACCGTTCTTTGAACAGCTCGATGTCGACTATGACATCCACGTGGAGCAGTACCACTACTTGTAAATTTTCTTGATGCAGCTCAACCGATTCTTCTACTAACCCACTCTTTCTCTTTGCAGCAACAAGATGGCCTGAACCTCACATGATGATGGCTCCCCTTTGAGTTCTTTCCGCCACTCCGTGGTTCTTTTCTGCAAAAAACTCGCCACCTTTAAAAAGGTCATAATCTGAAATGCCGATAACACCACAATCGGCTTCCAAGAACCAAGCAACTCCTAAGTCAGCTGCCCCTCGAGTTCCAACTAAAACAAGAACGATGGTGAGGAAGGTAGCTGCCAGGAAGACCTTGAGGCGCCGGAGCCCTTCTCCAGAAAGCTCGCATGTAGGCTGATTCATGCCTTGATCGATCCTTCTCATTCTTCCATTCTTGCAGACATGCTCGTGCTTACTGGTTCTCCTTTTTTACAGGCTTCCGTCGAAGACACCTCTAGTGAGGACACCCAGACCAATCGAGGAGAACTAGGCCCAACAGATTCTGAGAGGACCATCACACCGAGCCAGCCAGATTCACCACCATCGGCTTCCAGGAAAAGGTCGGTTCCTGAACCTACTGCCCCCCGAGCACCAGTCGAGGCGGGGCCAGCTGTGGGTCCCAAGAGAGCCCGCAAAGGACTGCAAGCTTCTTCGTCGAGCCAGGAGGTTTCGAAAATCATCACCCTTCATGCTCTTACCACTTACTCCTTTTATCTGCCGATTCATCATTATTTACATCGGCTAAACACCTTCCATGCAGACGACTGATGCTTCTAGTGGGAAAGCTGGGGCAGTGCCGATGCCTTTAGCCAAGCCGGATCTAGCAATCCCCGAAGGTGCAGATGAAACGGCTACCACTTTGGCCAAGCCCCCAGCAACCACACACAAGCCGATCGTCTCATCCTCTACTGTCCCCTCGATCTTAGGAGAGGTACGTTAGCTTCTTTCGGCTCATCCTTACACGTTTGGGCGCATACTGACGCTTTTTCGGGCTGCCAGAGTTGTGATATTTCAGGCTTGCTGACGTTCGACCCTGAATCCATCGAACCAACTCCCTCTGTTGCCGATGATGAACCACGAGCCAGGGCTGTTCCACCTCAATTCCAGCGTCTTAAAGCCCTGTTGTCCTCCCCGATCGAAGAGTTGATCGAGGTTACGAGGAGGTGAAGAGTTCGGCTGAAATAAAAGACCAACTCGGTAGCATTGCGGTGAAGCTTTGGCGGTTGTAACTCTGTCTTTCTGGTCAAGGGTGAAGTTAGCTCGTGAGAGGATCGATCTGCGCGCCCAACTTCCATGAAGGCCAATATCGCACGGATGTCGGCTCAACGAGAAAAAGGCGTCTCGGATGCCAAACCGACACCTGTCGATCGCGAGCTCGCATCCTTGAAAAGGAGTTGGAAGATCTTGAAGAGAAGGTCCGGGCGACTAAACAGCTCATTCGCGACAAGGAAGAATCCATCGCCCGCTCCCAAGACGAAGCACAGAGCCTCAAAGCTCAACTGAAAACCGATCTGGCGGAAATACGTGCTCTGAACAAGCAGCTAGTGACGGGCAAGGACGAAGATGACGGCCGAGATCGCCGAGGTGGATCGTGTCCGTCTTGGCGCCCTCCGCCTTCGAGGCATTTCTTGATGGCTTCGTTTATGGCGGCATCGCTTGCAGATTGAACCTCTAAAGTCGATGACTGCATCGGCTATATATTTTCTTTTTATTTGGCCGATTTCATGTATCGGCCCCACATTTCATGTCCATCATCCCACATGCTTGGGAAATATTTCTTGAGATGTTGGCGTTGATACCATTTGAATTTCGCGTCCGACTCCTCAAGCATGTACGTTCCCTCTTAGAACTGATCGGCCTGTATGGCCCATGCCAATTTGGAGACCATTTACCATATGCTGCATCCTTAGTCCCTAATGGCAACACAGCTTCCCATACCAGATCGCCTACGTGGAACTCCTTTGGTCTCACTTTCTTGTTGTATGCACGAGCTACCTTGGCCTTGTTCTCTTTGATTTTCTCAAGCGACCACAGCCTGAGCTCAGTTAAATCCTCAACACTGTCACTCATCAAGGTTGCATATTCTTCAGCTATCAGATTGTTCTGAAAAGTGACACGTCTCGATCCAGCCGTAATTTCCCAAGGCAATACGGCTTCTTGTCCATAGACTAGATGGTATGGCGAGGTTTTTATCGCTCCATGGCATGACATGCGATAAGCCCATAAAGCCTCTGACAAAACCTCGTGCCAACGCCTAGGGTGCTCATCTATTTTCCTCTTGATCAGCTTGATAAGGCTCTGGTTGGACGCTTCAGCTTGCCCGTTTGCTTGAGCATAGTATGGAGATGATCTAATCAGCTTAATCCCCGTGTCCTCACAGAACTTCTTAAACTCGTGGGAAATGAAGACCGAACCTCCATCGGTCGTGATAGTTTGGGGAATCCCGAATCTATGAATGACATGTTCTTTTACAAATTGATAACATCCTTTGAGTTCACTGACTTCATCGGGACAGCCTCCACCCATTTAGTGAAATAATCAGTAATGGCCAAAATCCACATGTGGCCTTTGCTTGATGGAGGATTGATCTTGCCAATCATATCCATGCCCCAACCTCGGAATGGCCAAGGTTTGATGATGGGGTTCATTCGACGCTGGTACCATCTGAATTTTCCCAAATTTCGACATGCTTGACACCCTTTGTAGTACTTGAAGCAGTCCTCAAGCATGGTGGGCCAATAAAACCACGATCGCTGATCAACCATTTCATCTTGTGAGCCGATTGGTGAGTTCCACAGGCGCCTTCGTGTACCTCGTGTAGGAGCCGATTGGCCTCGGCTGTCCCCAGACATTTGAGCAATAACCCCTCCAGAGTCCTGTAAAACATGTCGTCCCTGATAAGCACATACTTCATTGCCTTGTACCTTATCCGTTTAGGTGCCCCCCGAGCCGAATCCTTCAAGTAATTGAAGATATCGGCTCTCCAGTCGTCTGCCTCCAGGAACTGTACCTGAACATCGGCTCCCTCTGCTACGTCCTTGTAGCCTGAAGCCATTTGTGCAAGATCATTCGCCTCGGTATTCTGCGATCGCGGGATCCAGGTGAAGTTTATGTACCGGAACTGTGCCATCAGCTTGCGGCATTGCAGCCATAATGGGAAGAGCGACTCGCTCTCGCACTTGTATTCCTCCGTGAGTTGAGAAATCACCAACTTGGAGTCTCCAAAAATTTCCACGCTCGCTCCAGCCGATGAGCAACTCCATTCCCTTGCGTATCGCCTCATACTCAGCGACGTTGTTGGTGCGAGGGGCAGATAACCTGATGGAGAAGGAAAATGTTGCCCCCCGGGGCGACACGAGTAGCATGCCGATGCCGCACCCATCGTCACAAACCGATCCATCGGAAAACATAGCCCATGCTCGTATAGACAGTGCTGCTATATTAGTGTTGATCCTTTCAGCGATAAGGTCGGCCAACGCCTGTCCCTTAACTGCTTTCGCGGGTTGATACCGGATGTCAAACTCCGATAATGCAAACATCCATTTGCCCAGTCGGCCTTTCAACATGGGAGCCGACAGCATGTGCTTTATGACATCTGATTTGCATATGATGACAATCTCCGCTGATAGCAAAATGTGGCGCTTAGTGCAGTGTGAAAAAGCAGAGGCACAACTTGTCGATCTCAGGGATACCTTGTTTACGCATCCAGCATACTGGCGATGTAAAATACTACTCGCTCCAGCCCATCATACACTTGCACCACCACTGAGGCGATGGACGTGTCAGCTACCGACAAGTAAATGTAGAATGGCCTATCCGGCTGGGGCGGAACCAACACTGGCGGCTTTGTCAGATATTCTTTGATCTCGTCGAAGGCTTGTTGTTGCTCTGCCCCCCAGCGGAATTCCTCGTCAGATTTAATTTTCACCAGTCCCATGAATGGCTCTATTCTTCCTGACAGATTGGAGATGAATCTTCTGACGAAGTTGATCTTGCCGATGAGAGACTGCAGTTCTTTCTTCGTGGTAGGTGGCTTCATTGTTCGTGACCGCTCCTCGACTTTTCGGCGATCTCAATTCGCGTTCATGGACCAAGAAACCCAAGAACCGACCGGCCGTCACCCCAAGGCACACTTCTTTGGATTCATCCGTAGTCCGAATTTTCTTGTTCGGTCCAGACGCTAGATCGTCCAAGTGTCCTTGTCTTGAAGCGACTTGACCACCACGTCATCGATGTAAATTTCCACCGCTTGCCTATCGATCATGGAAAATATAATTCATGGCTCTTTGGTACGTGGCGCCGGCATTCTTGATCCAAATGTCATGACTACATATTCAAACAACCCCATGAACACAGGACTCGAACGCAGTCTTGTGTATGTCTTACGGTGCCATAAAAATTTGGTTGTAACGGTATTGCCATCCATGAAGCTCAAGATCTTATGACCAGCATTGCGTTGATTAACGTCTCGCTACCGCATCGGATACTCATCCTTTGGAGTAGCTCTGAGATCCCGAAAATCTATGGCAACACGCCAACGCCATCCTTTTTCTCTACAGTGCGATACTAGAAATCCACTCGGCATACCGCATGGCCCGATTAAGCGGGTGTCAACATTTTCTCGACCTCCTTCTTGACTTCTTCTGAATTTCGGCCTTCATCCGTCGTGCTCATCTTTGGAATGGCGAAATCCTTTTAAGCGGAGTCGATGCTCAATGATGCTCTGTCTAACCCAGCATCTCTCAGATAGTCCCGAAGCAGTCCGGATATTTTTTCAACAGAGCTATCATCGGACCCCGCAGACTCGGATCTAACTTCTTGCTGATAAATGTCGGCCGTGGCTTATCCCCAGGACCGATGTCGATCTCTTCTAGTTCATCAGCGGGTGTAAACCCATACCCTAGCTTTCCGTCACCTGTTAAATCGATGCTAAACACAGGGCAAACAGTTGGTGAGGACAACAAAAATAATTTGGGCCGATTGCCTGAATCGGCCCCCTTTTTTATTGCATTAGTCAAGGACGGTTTACACCTTATTTGTGCTTTACAATGGCAGGGAATCTCCCTACTACGACTGCATGACCCGCTTGTCGTAAGATTACTGCTTTTTTTGTGGCGATCGCAGGATCGCCATACCACGCACGATCGTGGACTTTGCTACTCTGTGCCGCGTGGATAAGACCAGCCTCACCCCGTTTTTTGTAGCTTCAATGCGCTCACAGCCGTCTAGACTAATTCCAGAGATCGGCTCTTGGTCTTCTGCTTCCCAGATGTTCATGCCAGCTATGGAGATCTCGATCGAATCATCTGCATGAATGACCTCCACCTCATCTCCATCCCATCAGACAGGCATCGGTGCATCGTGGATGGAATGCAGCGATTAGCGTGAATCAATATCTCCCTAGCAAGACAGCGTAGGTGCTTTTCTGTCCACGACGAAGAATGACGTAGGGATGGTTTTTCGCCCACGGTCGATCCACGTTCGACGCCTTGCGTTTGAAGTTTGGCCGTTGAAGTCGCTTAATGTGACGTTGGTTTTGATCGATCTGCGTGGAGCGTCCCCAAACGCCGTAGCATGGAGTATGGCATTATATTGATCGCCGCTCGGTGTCACCAAAATCTTGCCGACAGTTGCCCATTGATGTAACCTCGAGGTCAGTGGCTTTCAGATGTTTGTAACCCTTCTCACGTGGCTTCTCAAAGATAACCGGCCGTGGGCCGCAGTCGAACTGTGCCACTGGTAGCTCATTGGTTCTTGGCGCGCAGAATTCTGACGGGAGTATGAACACCATGTTTGTGCCAGCCGATGTCTTTGCATCGGCTTTTACCGGTTTGGGGCGCCACTCTTTCCTTTTCGGGCGATCTTCCGTTTCCAAGGTCTGCCTAATTTTAACGGCCAGATCGGGCCGTGCTTTCTTTAAAGCGTGGAGATACTGCGCTTCGGCTTCCTCCAAGTTACGCAGCCGCTGCACTCTACGCTTTTGGGTGTGTCTGAGTCCGTCGGGACACCACCTTGGACGGTGATATATGTCTTCTTCTTTGTCATCCATTGGCTCCGCGAGATATTTTGCTCGAGCGGACTCCCTGTATCGGCTCTGAGGTGGGAGAGGCCCTAGACGCTTGAACACTGAAACTGGCCCCGTGTCCTCCTTCTGTTGTCCACATTCCGGGAAGTTATCGATTGTAGGCAATCGGTTCATTCCCGCATCCCAGCAATACTTGAAGAAAGGACAACCCCAATGCTTGTCGACGCCTTCCTTTTCTTTTTACGTTCCCCTAGAGAGGTGCCCATATCCTTCATCGTCTCTATCGCGCCGACGACGTCGATCATACTGACGCCCATACTTGTTAAGGAGGTGCGTGGAGTGTGGCTTCTGATATCGCACGCTTCTGACCTGTTGCTCAGTTAAATACCGCCTGTCATCGTACCGGGGCCAGTCACGTGGACCGGCCTCTTCTATTTCTTTGGCCCGAGAGCGACCGCCCTCCTCCTTATATGTGCCATGATGGTATACAGGCCCTGCCATGTTGACATCGAACGAGAAATCCAACTGACGCCTCGTGGAGTGGTTGTGTTCTACCATGTTGACGCCAGGAAATGGGTTTGTGTCCACTTTCATGGCGAATTGTCCAAGGATCAGACGGCCCTGTTCTATGGCCGTTTGGATTTGGCGACGTAGCTCTTTGCAGTCATTGGTGGTGTGGGTGAACGAGTGATGCCACTTGCAGTATGGTCTTCCGTTCATCTCTTGAGCCGTAGGGATTTTGTGGCCTTCGGGTAACTTCACCGCTTTCTTTTTCGATAAATCGAATATCTGCTCAGCTTTGCTCACCGAAGTCGAACCCTTTGCAGGCCCTTGCGCTTTACCCATTTGCGGACGAGGATCGCCCCGAGCCCATTCAGCCACGGCCACCTCCTGGTCTTGTGTAGGATCTTATTCTTCAGATCGACCAGGCCTATCGGACGTTGAACTTGTCTTGGTACAACTCGGTGGCGCTGTTCATACATCGTCGCCTTCGGGCCATGTGCGCCAATGAGTTGTACTCTACTTGAAAGCAGATCCTTGATAGGTGAGAGACCCAACACCGCCATTTCATCGCTTCTTTTTCAGTTAAACGAGCTGAGTAACATCGGTTCTTGACAGTCCTGAAGCGCTGGATGTACTCGATTACGTTTCTCGCTTTTGCACTGCAGTGCGCAATGCCGCCCTTTAGCCTCTGAATGATACTGAATGTGGAACTTCTCTTCCAGTTGCTTCCAGGTCTGGATCGAATCAGGTGGCAGCGAGGTGTACCACCCAAAAGCTGGTCCCGTCAGAGATTGCGCAAAGAACCTTACGCACAACTGATCCGATGCTGAAATCATGCCTAACTGTGCCAGGTATCGGCTCACGTGCTCGATCGAGCTCGACCCTTCTGATCCGCTAAACCTTGAGAACTCAGGGAGCCGATACTTGGGTGGCAGCGGAATCAGATCAAACTCGTTGGGGTACGGCTTTGAATAGCCGATTGTCCTTCTCTTCGGCACGAAGCCGAACTGGTCTCTCAAGATGGTACGGATTTGCTCCACTGTTTGAGCTGCAGGGGCTAGATTCTCATGACTCGTTCCAGTGGCATACTTGGCTATACGCCTTTGTTTGTCGGCGTCCATCCTGCATATCGCTGCTCGAACGCTGCCAAGCCGCTCCAGAACTCTGCCAGAGAAATCCCTGCGGTTGCAATCTGGTTGGTGCGTGTCGTTATTGCGTCCGCAGACGTAGGTACACACATATCCATGTGGGGTTTCTTTAGGTGGCTCAAACAGGAACTGGCAATCGCCTGGGTCGCCTCCGACCTTGTAGACGACGTACGCCGCTGCCCCTGGTGGCTCCGGAGCTGCAAGTGTGAATGGCAGCGGTGGCCTGTCCTGGAGCGGTCTTTCTCCCTGGTGAGTCCCCAGAGTAGGCCCCGACGGAGAGTACTGATGTTTCATGATCTCCTGAACTACGCGAACTGCGATCCATTCGAAAGCGTTCACGGGCTCTCGGAATGGCGGTGAAGAGAATGAGCCACCATGTAGTTGACTTCTGTCGCAGAGCTCGTGCGCTCCTCGAAGGAAATGCAGATCCACCTCATCAAGAGCACCTTCAGGTGAGAAACCTTTCCACCTGATACCATGCTTACCGGTCCTCTCAAAAGAGCCGATGAGATCGGCTTCGAAGAGAGCTTTGACGTCATCATACTTCGCCTTGTGCTCCTCAGGCAGCTCGTCAGACGTGACCGGTCTCCCCCATCTCGGATGTTGATGCAGATCTTGTTGAAGGTCCCACCGGCGTGCGAATGTGTTGCTCAAAACTCACCGGCGAGCAGCGACGAGCAACACGAAGAGCCGGAAGGCTCCTGAATCGCTGGTGGGCTGGTCCCTCGGGCAACGGCCCGCAAAACTCCGACACGCCCCGGCTTGGTTCGAGGGCATGCCACGACCTATACCGGTCGAAGGTGATGGATTGCTTCGATCAGTTTCTGCATGGTAAACAAGTATACGTAAAATTCGAGCCGTGACTGGCTCCTGTGTTTCCAGTGAATCGGCTCCTAGAGCCGATTATCCCATGGTTCTGCATTAGATCTATTATAACATGGGGTTTTGCTTCATCATTACAAGTTAAATCGATCTACGACAGTTTAATGTTTTCACCACGTAATTGGAACGTCCTACACGTAATTGAGCCTGGTAAATACAAAAGATGATAGAAAACTAATCCTAGAGGAGGCCTAACAACCGACATAAAGTCAATTACCGGAACAACTCCTCTCGAACTAGCAAACCATATCCTTACGTACTACTGGATCGTTCAACCCGTTTGCAAGGCCTGACTACGTGGATATCAAACTAAACCTTGGAAAACAAGGCACAACTATAACAGATCGAATCAACTGAATAAGGATCAAGCAAGATGCTACCCTTACGCCCGGGAAAAGGTGCAAAGGCAGCGAGATAACTAGAGGTAGCATAACTTAAACAATCATAGCGAAAAGTACCGATGCTAGCCTCAACAAATCTATGATAATAGTATTACTCGCCATCAGCAAGGCTTCAGTACGAGTAACACCACATAACGCATAAGCAAATACTTCCTAGATCGCAAGGCAGCATGACACTTACCCGAAAGAAACCCTAGAAACAAGGGGTGGCGATGCGCCGAGATTGTATTTGTTGTGAACGTGATTGTCCTCCTTTTCTCGATAACCTTAGGTACATATTTATAGTCCGGAGACTTTCTATCTTTGGAATAACTCTACAACTCTATCTCTTACCTAAACCGAAACGTAACCTACTACAATATACAGATACACGGGCAATTTAGCCCAAATCCACGTACAAGGACGATTCAGCAACACGTTGCATATATGTATCCTCCAAGCCCATCTTGATTACGGCCCATCTCCTTCTTTGGCCAAAATATGGCGATAACAGGAACGCACACTGCCCATCAAGCCGCAGGAGCTCTTTTAGTGTCTCCTCTCGACGGAGCAGCGCGTCGCCGGTCGCCATCTGGATGGGCCCCCCTCGGCCAACGTCGCCTTCCATGGAGAGAAGGGGGCGCCCGCCCTGCTTCTCCACCACCGACACCTCCTGCAGGTGGCAAGGGTGTCGCGCCGCCTCCTGGTGCTCCCGCCCAGCCGCGCCCCACCATCGTTGTTGAGAACGGGCGCCCACGTGCTTGCTGTGCCGCTTGCGGCGTTGCTGCACCCTGCTAGTTGTGCGGTCTTGCTGGTCACTGATGGCGCCCAATACTGTCACGGGACGCTTCGTTGTAAACCCCAAGAGCAAGGTGTGATGGGCATAGCAACAAGTTTTCCCTCAGTAAGAAACCGAGGTTATCGAACGAGTAGGAGGAAGGAAACGCCTCAAAGGTGTTGCAAGCAATGTGGAAACCTGCACAACACAAACTCAAGACTTTGCCCCAACGAACAGTGAGGTTGTCAAGCTCACCGGTTTGATGTAACAAAGGATTAACTGTATGGTGTGGAAGGTGATGATGGTTTGCAGCAAGTAAACTGTGGAAGATGTATCAATGGTAAAGATTGGACCGGGGTCCATAGTTCACTAGAGGCGCTCTCCTTAGATAAACAACATGGCATGAAGGGTAAACAAATTACAGCAGGGCAATTGACAGGAACTGAGCAAGGCAGAACAATGCAATACTAGACAAAAAGATCCTATGAGATTCGATTAGGTAATACAACAATATACATAGACCGCCATCCAACTGCATCTATGGCTAGAAGTCCACCTTAAGGTTATCATCCGAACCCCCTCCAGTATTAAGTTGCAAGCAACAGACAACTGCTTTAAGCAAGTGTGTAAGGTAAACAATCCACTTGTTCCATGAACAAGAGATCGTTGTTTTCTCCCTAGTGGCAACAACACATGTACAACCGAAGATATTTCTGTCACTTCCCTTGGAAACTAGAGGCATGAACCCACTATCGAGCATAAATACCCCCTCTTGGAGTCACTAGCAACTACTTGGCCAAGATAGCTACTAACAACAGAGAGCATGCAAGATCACAAACAACACAGACATGATAGAATCAATAAGACAAAACCATTAATCAATCTGACATAGTAATCTCAATATCCATTGGATCCCCGCAAACACAACATGCATGATTACAAATAGATTAGATCTTGATCATGAACGGAGCTCACATGATCTATACATGAAAGCACAAGCAGGAGATACAATCATCTAGCTACTACATGGACCCGTAGTCCAAGGTGGAACTACTCACGCATCATACTGGAGAAGAAGGCCTCCGGGATGATCTCCCCTCCAACAGGGTGCCAGGAAGAACTTCAGATCCCCCCAATCTAGGGACGATGGTGGCGGCGGATACAAACGGTTTCGTGGAGTTTTGATCGGGTGCCTAGGGTTTCTGCATCGGGGGCTTCTTTTAGGCGAAGAGGTGAGGCTGGGAGGCGGCCAAAGGGCCCACACCCTGCCCAGGCGCAGGCCCACCCTGGCCGCGCCTAGGGGAGTGTGGCAGCCCTGTGGCGCCCCTCTGTCTCTCCTATGGACTTCGTGTTGCCCACGGTAAAATATTGACTTTGGCTTTTGTCCCGTCCAATTCCGAGAATATTGATTTTCTGCCTTTCTGGAACCAAAAACAGAAGAAAACAGGCAACTGGCATTGTGGCAACTTGTTAATAGGTTAGTTCTAGAAAACATATAAAAACACCTCAAAGTATAGACAAAGCAAAGCAAAGTAGATACTAAACAAGCATGGAACATCAAAAATTATAGATACGTTTCTGACGTATCAAGTATCCCCAATCTTAACTCCTTCTCGTCCTCGAGTAGGTAAGTGATAAAAAGAATAATTTTTTAGGTGACATGCACCATCAAAACCAAGATCAAACCATTTGCAAGCATTAAAAGCTGGGATCAAAGAAATCTAAACATGTGCATGAAAGATGGAGTTCTAACGATAAGACAAAGTAACTATGCATGCAACATGAAAGGCTATAAACAAAGATCATGAATAACATGCATTGAAAAACGTTTGTTTGTTTTACATGCAGAAAACATGGCATAGTGGCAATCATCTTGTCCCTAATAGAGTAGCAAATAGATGCATAGGACACCTTCAAAGTTCATAAGAGTGACTAGATACAAGTAGCACAAGAACAAGTAATATCACAATATGCATCAATCAATAAGTTTTGTGACACTACACATAGAACTAAGAATGGCAACTATGATCTCTTAATGGTGCCTGAAGGTAGAAGGTGGAGACTCAATATAATAGTGGAAGAAAGGCCCTTCATAAGGGAAGCAGCGATTTCAAGTTTCAAAAAGAGCTTCCAAAAATCATGTTACTTGTTAGCTTTTAGCCCTCATTACCCTTATCATAAGCATCTTGAAGTGATTAAGGTTAAAGTGAACAAACTATGGAGTATATGCTTGACAAAGTATAAGTTGGTAAACTCATGTCCCTTGAATACGAGAGACACACCTCATGTTAATCAACTTCAGTCACCTGTAAGTTCTTGTCATAGTAAGTGCATGCGTATCATAGAGAACTGCCAACGGGGTACCCCTTACACATGGTACAGGAGTTATCCCATAACCAAAATGACAAGGCAAGCAGACAATGAGCATCTCAGCGATTTTTTTATTTACTATGTGCATAGCTTTTTATTGAGGATGCTTCACAGATAGCTCATTATGGTGATGCTGCAAGTTTCCACCATGATTAGGCATGGCTTAGGCTAGCGTCCCAGGTGTTTATCTAACACAAAATACATAACTCCATGGAGTTACAAGTTCCCTCTTTATTTCATACCGGTGACATCCATAGATAAAAGATCATGATATTAATTGTGTACAAAGTACAAGTGCAATTTTGAAAACGTTCCCTGTGACAACATGGTTCTGCTAATTCCAACGTATAAGTGCAAGCATATACAACATAGAAGACACAATGGTTCAAGTTTATTAGGGGCAGAGAATCTAAAGTGTGCCATCAAGTTTGTGAGGTCTTTAATCACTAAGTTTTCACATAACAAAATACTTTTTAATTGGAAGATAGCTGAAAATAAGAATATACTTGGAATGGTGTAACACACCATGCATAGGAATTTATAGTGGACACTTTGGAATAACTTGGTTTCTTGGGAGTTGGAAGCATGAGTACAGCTTACTCATACAAGTGGAGTCTAGCAAAAGACTGAGAGCAACCAACTAAGAGAGCAATAATGGCCATAATCATGCAGAGCGACAAAACATTACTAATCAAAGCATAGAGTGGTACTACAAGTCAAGGACTAAATGATCATAGAGGCTATGGTGACTTGTCATAGTCATAACATGGTGTGAGCATGTGCCAAGTCAACCCAAACAAAACATCAAAGGAGAATACCACAATACTATGCTTTTGTATGCTAAAACAACACATGATTTCTTCAAGGCACACTAAGCAATCCCAATTGTTTGGAACATGACATGCTACAACAATAATCACTAAGCATAAGGTCAAAACAACACCTAGTATGTCATGATAAAGTCTAAGTCACAGTCAATGCAAGCTCCTCTTGCACTTCCAAGCAAGAACTTTCTACTCCTTTTCAACACCAATCGACTTATTTGAAATAACACGGCGAGAACGGGGGTCCAAACTACTTTATTCAAGCAAACTAAACAACCTAAGCAAATCAAAATAAAACTAAGACACTCCAAGAACAACACAACTGTGCATGAAACAATAAAAACGAAGTGTCTAGACATACCTGAGCTTTTTATTGATGAAGAAGGGGATGCCTTGGGCATACCCAAGCTTTGACGATTGTACCTCTTGGATATTTATTGGGGTGACATCGGGGTGGCATCCCCAAGCTTGATCTTTTGTCCATTCTTCATCTCATTACATCATTCTCTCTCTATACCTGAAATTTTTCCTTCATACAATACTTCACACAATCTTCATTAGCAACATTAGTGTATTCAAAAGATAATAGACCTTTAGGCTTAGCTTTGGATCAGCAAGTCTTTTCACTAAAACACAAGATACTGTAGCAACTCCTTCAACAAGCTCAATTCCCCAAAAGAGAACTCAAAAAGGAATCAATAAGAAGCAAATGCAAATAATGGCAGAAATCTGTCAAAACAGACCAGCAGGTAGTAACCTATTTTTTCGAAAATCTTCTGTTACTCAAATAAAAAAGTGTTGAACTAACGAAAGTTATCTAACATACTGCGGGATTTATTCGTACATTTTCAGATCAATCCGACTTACAAAGACTCCTCACGAATTTTTATGGTGGAGGACAGAAATCTGTTTCGGGACAGCAACTTCCCAAATCTTACTTCCCTCTCATTATAGGTCATTCTTGGCACAAAGAGCAAAATAAAAGGGTAAGGAGAGGTCATTACTGAATTAATAACTTCCAAGACTCAAGGAAACTCTTAGGTTATCTCCCAACAAGTACTTTTCTTTAACGCCTTTAAGTTAGGCACAAGAAGCAAGAAGATCAAGTATTTTCAAATGAGGAAGCATTAACATCAAATATTGTTTTCAAAGGAGGAGCAAAAAGCAACTTATCTCTCCTCATAGGGAAGTGTTCAATACCTTTCTTGAATAGAAAATGATATTTAATGGTGCCTTCTTTCATATCAATGATGGCACCAACAGTTCTAAGAAAAGGTCTTCCCAAAGTAATAGGACAAGAAGCATTGTATTCAACATCCAAAACATAGAAATCAACAAGGACATAAGCATTGTTAACCATAATGAGAACATCATTAATACTCCCCATGAGTTTCTTCTTAGCATTATCATTAAGTGGGACATCCAAATAACAATCTTCGAAAGGTGGCAAATCAAGCATTTCATAAATCTTCCTAGGCATAATAGAGACACTAGAACCAACATCACATGAAGCTTTGAGATCAAAGTCATTCACTTGCATATTAATAATGGGTTCCCAACTATTTTCTACTTTCCTAGGAATGGAATCTTTGTGTTTTAACTTCTCTTCCTTAATCTTAACAAGAGCATCTGTAATGTGTTTGGTGAAAGCAACATGCATATCACTAGCATCAGGACTTCTAGCAAGTTTTTGCAGGAACATAATTACTTCAGAAATATTGGAACCATCTATATCAAAATCAAACTTAGCATCACTAGTAGTAGACTCATTAGGCTTAGCCATTGTAGGAGGAGGAATAGGGACTTCTTGTGGTCTAGTGGTGATGGTGCACACACTATTGTTTCTATCAATTTTAGCTTCCCTTTCCCACTTAGCATGAAGTTGAGCTAACAGTCTAACATTTTCATCGATAGTAACTTGTATGGCATGAGTAGAAGCAAAGGCACTTTCCATGGTTTCAGGTTTAGCAGCCATTTTATTAATCAAGGAGGACTGTGCTTCAGACAAAGAGGATATATTTTTCTCAACATTCAGAAGCTTTTCCTCTATAGTTTTGTTGAAAATGGTTTGTTTACTAATAAAGTCTTTGAGCATGACTTCAAGTTCAGAGGGGGCACTTCTAGCATTGTTGTAGGAGTTTCCATAGGTATTGCCATTATTAGGAGGATAAGGCCTATAGTTGTTACCACCTCCTATAGGCATTGTTGTTGAAATTTTTGTTTCTAATGAAGTTCACATCAACTTTCTCTTCTTGAGCAACTAAAGAGGCTAAAGGAATACTATTAGGATCTAGAGGAGCTTTCCCATTAACAAGAATATCCATAATAACATCAATCTTATCACTCAAGGAAGAGGTTTCTTCAATAGAATTTACCGTCTTACCATGTGGAGCTCTTTCAGTGTGCCATTCAGAGTAGTTAACCATCATATTGTCAAGGAGCTTTGTTGTAGCACCCAAAGTGAGGCCCATAAAGGTACCTCCAGCAGTTGAATCCAACAGGTTTCTTGAAGAGAAGTTCAAACCTGCATAAAAAGTATGGATAATCATCCAAGCAATGAGTCCATGAGGGGATAATTCTTAACCAAAGATTTCATTCTTTTCCAAGCTTGAGCAACATGTTCATTATCAATTTGTTTAAATTTCATAATGTCACTTCTCATAGATATAATCTTAGCAGGAGGGTAGTACTTTCCAATAAAAGCATATTTGCACTTAGTCCAAGAATCAATACTATTTTTAGGCAAGGATAGCAACCATTCTTTAGCTTTTCCTCTCAAGGAGAAAGGAAACAACTTGATCTTAATAATTTCTCCATCTGCATCCTTATACTTTTGCATCTCACAAAGTTCAACAAAGTTATTGATATGGGCAGCAGCATCATCAGAACTAGCACCATAAAATTGCTCTCTCATCACAAGATTCAACAAAGCAGGCTTAATTTCATAAAAGGTAGCATCAGGAGCAGGTGGAGCAATAGGAGTGCTAAGGAAATCATTGTTGTTTGTGCTAGTGAAGTCACACAACTTGGTGTTCTCAGCATAGTTCATTTTGGCAAAGGTGGGCAAGCCAAAAATAGCAGCAATAAGAAAGGAGCCTAATGGATGTCGCTTTTGTGGAAAAAACGGACACGTCTAGAGGGATTGTATCGGTTTCATGAAATGGCTCAATAAGAAAGGTACTAATGTTATAACCTTTGTTGACGGATCCCTTTATGTTGACTATGCCACCAATACATGGTGGGTTGACTCAGGTGCAACAATTCATGTTGCAAACTCCTTACAGGGATTCGATACGAAGAGGACCCTAAGAAAAGGGGAAAGAACCATTAGAGTTGCTAATGGTGTTGAAGCCGAAGCTGAGACTATTGGAGAGTTTATACTTACACTCCATAGTGGCTTTATGCTTCGTTTACGTAATGTACTTTATGTACCCTCTATGAGACGAAACCTTGTGTCTGTCTCGTGCTTAGATGATGATGGTTTTCACTGTGAATTTGAGGACAAGATATGTATAATTATGTTTGACAATAATGATGTTGGTCTTGCCTTCCGATAAGACAAACTTTATCTTGTTTCCATAAGTGAAGTTAATGCTTCCTCTAATGTAAATATTAGTACCAAGCGTAAGTGCGGTGATGATGAGACTTCTTCGAAACTATGTCACTATTGTCCGGGACATATTTCGAGGGGGAGAATCAAGCGTCTCATTAAGGAGAAAGTTATTCATCCTTTGAATTTCTCAGATGCGGATCTGGATCATTGTATTGATTGCATCAAAGGGAAATATGCTAAGAGAATCAAGAAAGGTGCAAATCGAAGCACGAGAGTTTTAGAAATCGTTCACATAGATATCTATGGTCTGTTTAATGTGAAATCAGTGGATGGTTTTGATTCCTTCATAACATTCACTGATGACTTCTCCCGCTTTGGATATATCTATCCTATCAAAGAAAGATCTGAGGCATTAGAAGAGTTTAAGATATTTAAAGCTGAAGTTGAGAATCAAGCTGGTCAAAAGATCAAAGTTGTAAGGTCTAACTGTGGTGTTGAGTACTATGGAAGACCCACTTCTTATGTCCAAATTCCTGGACCTTTTGCTAAGTTCCTACAGGAAAATGGTATTGTTGCTCAGTATTTAGCACCGGGCGAACCTCAGCAAAATGGAGTCACTGAAAGGCGGAATCGTACTATTATGGATATGGTAAGAAGTATGTTAAGTCACTCCACTTTTCCGTTTGGTGTATGGATAGAAGATCTAAAGACAGTTGCACATATTCTTAATAAGGTCCCTAGTAAATCGGTGCCGAAAACACCGTATTAATTATGGATTGGGAGAAAACCTACCCTGAGTTATTTGCATGTGTGGGGCTGCCATGCCGAGGCAAGAGTTTTTAATCCTATTATGGGAAAGTTAGACCCCAAGACAGTCAGCTGCCATTTCATTGGTTATCCTGACAAATGTAAGGAGTATCGTTTCTATTGTCCAAAGCAATTCACTAAGTTTGTTGAAACAATACACGCGGTGTTCTTGGAAAGTGATATGTCGAGGGGGAGTATGACTCCCAGGGAAATAATCTTGGAGGAGAAACGGGAATATGTACCAGTACCTATGACATAAGAACCAGTGTTTCCTTTCATGTTGAGGTTACACCTCTAGTTGAAAGAACTATTAATCCTACCCCTTAATACGTCCAAAACGTATCTACTTTCTCGAACACTTTGCTATTGTTTCTTCTCTAAACTTGTGTGATTTGGTGTAACACCCTCAGAATCGTCCCTATGCAAGTTTTAGCGAAACCCGCCAAACCCGCATAGAAACGATTCAAAGGTGCCCACCAGGCACTTTCGTGCGGGTGGAAAACGAAGTAATATCATTACACAATAGTCCACGATGGAACCCACACAACAGTTATATACAACGGCGACTCAATGAGTCAAGAATACAGATATACAGTACAAAGATCCAAATCACCTTGAAAACGATACAGCGTCCGAGTACGGACAATATGCAAATTGAGCTAAGAGCCCTGAAGAATAACCAATGGCGTCCATAACCCTGCCCAGGCCAAGCCGGAAGGGTAACCCTGCTAACGACGTCGATCTCAAAACCTGCTTAAACAAAAGGGGTGACGACAAAGGGCAAAGGAAAAAGAGAGAGCGGTCAGTACTGAGGCCAGTACACGGCGAGACTAGAATTCGGCGGTCCTCGCCTACATAGGTATGGTGGACTGAAGCGGCAGCATGCACTAAACAACCTATAGAGACTCGATATAACTGGCGGCTATCAGATAGGGATAAGAAAGACCTATTCGGATCCAACCTGAAACTATCACCAAGCATACCCATCCTGGTATTTCCCCCTCGAGACCAAACGAGGAAGTCAACCGAGGAACTCACACCGTTGGCAGTTTTATTTATTCAGTTATCGTTGTAGCAATTACTAGTCAGGTATAGATAGTCATCTTGAAATAATAAGCAGTGGGCACTTTTAGTTAACCATTCCGTTGTAGTTGCAACACTTACTAGTCAGATACAATTAGGATGAGATATCCCAAAACCCAAAGCTTGTTGGCACTTTTATTTAGCCATTCCGTTGTAGTGGAGCTGATTACTAGTCATATCGGATACAAGTCAAATTATAACAGTAAACTTTAGTTATAGTTGTCTATGATCGAGATCTGTGCTCCAAGTCGTCCATAACCGCGGACACGGCTTTTCGAAAAGATTTAACCCTGCAGGGGTGCACCAAAGTTTCCACACGCACCTACACCCTTGTTGTCAGATCAGGTAGGTACAAGATCACAAAACATACACCCAACGGTATGTCGACGGGGTTTCGACACGACGCTTCCCGCACCCAAGCAAGCACGGGGCCACCCCACTAAGCTACCCGCAATGAAGTTGGCGCTCAAAGCGGACCCGGGGTTTGCGTCGGTGGTAGAAACGACGGGAACCCGAAAATGTGATTGGGCTTGTCGATACATGAAAACACTCCGCTTACCTAAACAGTACAGGTGCATTCCTCGCACAATTTTAAATTAAGCAGTAAAGCATGGCATAAGTACAGAATAGTAATAAAGCTCCAAACTACTTTGTGGCCCCCGGTACAGTACTTGGAATTAGGTACTAAATCGATGGGGGTGCCCATACACCCCACCTGTGGTTAGCGCGCTCGATCTCGGAACAGGTGTCAAGAACTCGGGTCCCACGGACACCAAAGGAGCGGTTAAAATCCAAATATTGTCTATTACCCACCGGTGCCTCTGCATTTACCTACTTCAATTTTAGTTATTAAACAATAATTAAAGCCTTGATCATCTCCAACATTAAACATGCGGCAACACTCCAACAACTGAGGTACTGGACGACACGCAACAGCACTTGAGCAAGCGACTACGATGCGCAGGTCCAACTATCTACCAAACAACAGGTAATAGGATGTGTCCAAGGCAATATAAGGATGCAAGGGATATCACGGGTACGAAAACTAGAGCAATGCAACACAAATAGCAATAGATCAACAAGAGGGAATAAATACTATAAAAGTAAGATAGGTAGAAAGGGGGAGGTGCTCGCCTGAAAACATTGTTGAAGGTTCATCCGAAGATCGGGTCGACACTCGCATCAACTCATCGGCCTAATCCGTGAAGAAGCAAAGCACTAGAAGAAACACCGGATGGACTATTTAATACTACGGTAGAAAATCGGGCATGATGCATGTATGATGTATGACATGGCAGGCATGCGATGCAATTAGGCCATATTAAGCGGAAACCGGGGTCCCGACATTTATTATTAGGTTCGAGTTATTTATCTACCCCGCAAATTAAATGTTGGATTAGCAAGACCAAACATGGCTTCGGTTCGCTATGCCAATTTAAATGAAGTCCGGAATAAGACAAAGATATCCCGTATATAGACTCCATATTTAATTATGAGATGAATTGGCATAATGCCCCCAAACCACAGTCAAGTATGCATGCAAGTATGAATGATTATATGCAACAAGATATATCCTTTATAAAAATAGGGCTTGGAGGTAAAGGAGTCACACATTAGGGTTCGGCGAGCTTGGGGTTCGATGGATCGATCTCAGGGTTCGACGGGAAGGCAAGGTTCGGTTCGATGAGATCGGTCTTGGCATTCGGGGCGAAGAACTTGGCGTATCCGCGTCGGCGATCTTGGCGTTCTTCAGGTTCGGGTCTTGGCGTCCGAGAGGAAGTACTTGATGGTTCCGAGAAGGAGGTCCTGGCGCTTCGGATCGGTCTTCAGGGTCTCGGTCATCGGATCTGTGAAGGAGAACTTGTCGGTCCCAGGTTCCATGTCGGCATTCTCGGTGTCCCGCGGTGAAGTGCTTGTCGTTTTTGTTGCGAGCTTGGCGGTCATCGGGTTCGACGCTGATGGTCGTTGGCGAACTTGGGGTGCACCTTGGTCTTCGAAAGATCTTGGCGAGAGATCGGATGGCACCACGATGTAGAGCAACTCTTACACATGACCACATCGGACCACAGCAACTTAAGCACAGCAGAATGACACAAGAAGAAAAGGAACATAGGAACACTGCCGTGTCGTTCGGACTTTAACGCGAGCACCTTGCAAACGGGGTGCGGCAGGGGGGCACAAATAGAAGGAGACCAGGTCGAGGCAAGGACAGAGGGGCACCACGCATGTGGGGAAACATGGCGGTGTGGCTCGAGGAGGCCGCCGTGGCAAGGGGAAGCGAGCGCGCCGAGGAGGCGGAGGTGGTTGAGGCCGACGGGGCCAGGAGCTCCGGACCGCAGGAGAGGGGAGGGCGGGACGCTGGGCCGCTCCTGGCGTGGGGTCGCTGGCGGGGCGAGAGGTGACGACACAGCTCTGGCGGCGCTCGGCGTGGGGCGAGGCGGCCTGCTCGGGGTGAACGGAGGCGAGGAGGGATCCTGGCGATGGTGGTTCGAGGAGGTAGGAGGCGGATCGATCGGGAGGGCGGATGCGCTGTGGAGGCGCCGAGGATGGAGGCGAGGAACCGCGACGGCGGCTGGCTCGTGGAGGGAGGCTCGCAGAGGCGTCGGGGGAAGTGCTCGGGACAACGCTTGGCGAGGAGGGGGCGGGCTGCGTCGAAGAGGGTGCTCGCGAGGAGGGGTCGCCATGGCGGAGCAGAGGCAGGCCGAGGCGGGCCTGACGAAAGGCCGTGGGCAAGAGGAGAAGCTTCGGACGGAGGGCATGGCGATGTCGACGGCAGGGTCGCGCGGCCGGGGCCGGCGCTGGAGGGCGGCGGGCGGCGGCGGTAGGTGGGGATTCGGTGCGGGCCGGGGCTGGTGTGTTGTTGGTCGGTGGGGTGAGACGTGGGGCGTGCGTGGGTGTAAGGTGAGGAGCGGCTGGTGGGGCTGTGAGGAGGTGGCGGTGAGAGAGAGAGAGAGAGAGAGAGGAAGAGAGAGAGGCGGCAGGGCAGGAGGGAAAAGGTGGGGAGTGGGGCAGGCGGGTGAGGTGGCGCGCTGGGATTGGGTGGGGGAAGGGAGTGGTGAGGTGGCGGGTGGTGATTTGCCGGGGTGAGGTGGAGGGCTGGATAGGACTAGAGTGGGTAGAGTATTTGGTGGCAATTGGGTTTGGGGATAGACAGGGTAGGGTTTTAATTTGGAGGTGGCCGGCTAGGCTTTCGGGCCTGGCTGGCTGCCTCCCAAAAATAATTTAACTATTTTATTTATTTAAAACGAGGCTTTTGCAAACCGTTGGTAGACGAAACAAAATATTCCGGAGACCCGGGTTTTACTTTGAATGAAGGAGGGGGCGTTTAGAAAACAAACCAGGCTTGTCGAAAATAGTTTTATGTAAACAAATGTTAGATGACATGACGATGCATTAATGCAAGGTGGCATGATGACATGAGCATGCGGTCATGATGATGCGCAACACAAAAACACCGCGATTTTCTAGTAGTGGTTTTTGCGGGGCGCCACAATTCGACACCACTAACAATGGATCTCGCCCTCGAGATCCGCCTCATGGTACCGGGAAGAAGGGCGGCGATCTGAATCTTCTCGCATCGTGTAGATCCTCGCGACACCACTAACAAGAGGTTGTTGTCCATGATCGTCGAGAGAACACTCCGGGAACAAAAGGTCGAAGGTAGAGGTATCAACAAATAAAGCCACCTCTAGCTTCGATGGAAAGAGGAAACCGATGCATTCTCATCCACTTCAATGTACACAAGCGAATAGAGTGAGTAGTCGGCATGGGGGCCAATCCATCACGCACCCAAACTATTACTCTGCACAATCAGTAGAAAAGCGTGCAACCATTCTCGGAATCGATCAAGATCTCGACAATCGAGGTTCGAAACAAAGGAGTGATGCAGACTGCGTCGGATCTAAGCGTAGATGATGTCGTCGCCGGAAAACACCGGAAGGCACGATAAGGAACAAAGAGAAGACCACGAGAAGGGTTCCTCGGATAGCATGAAGACCATGTAGCAACACGTTACCAAAGGAGGAAGCGAAACCAAGGTGCGATGGAACCCAACCACGAGAAATCTGGACTCAAGAGAGAGAAGAGAGCGAATTCAAAACACGCAGGTGAGCGCAGAGGGTAAGGAGTAAAATCAGACCTAATCAACTATCCAACCGATTTTGCAAAAATAGTTTTGACACTCTACTTGCCGTTAGCTAGGTTATCCTCTGATTTGGACTTGTGGGGTATCGCATCGCTGAGCTCGATACCACTCAGTAACACCTCGAATCGGCCCTATGCAAGTTTTAGCGAAACCCGCCAAACCCGCATAGAAACGATTCAAAGGTGCCCACCAGGCACTTTCGTGCGGGTGGAAAACGAAGTAATATCATTACACAATAGTCCACGATG
Organism: Avena longiglumis; assembly: GCA_030063025.1. NCBI lineage: Eukaryota > Viridiplantae > Streptophyta > Magnoliopsida > Poales > Poaceae > Avena > Avena longiglumis. Next base: position 444,118,176 of record CP125979.1, on the reverse strand, counting down.
GAACCCACAGAACAGTTATATACAACGGCGACTCAATGAGTCAAGAATACAGCTATACAGTACAAAGATCCAAATCACCTTGAAAACAATACAGCGTCCGAGTACGGACAAGATGCAGATTGAGCTAAGAGCCCTGAAGAATAACCAATGGCGTCCATAACCCTGCCCAGGCCAAGCCGGAAGGGTAACCCTGCTAACGACGTCGATCTCAAAACCTGCTTAAACAAAAGGGGTGTCGACAAAGGGCAAAGGAAAAAGAGAGAGCGGTCAGTACTGAGGCCAGTACACGGCGAGACTAGAATTCGGCGGTCCTCGCCTACATAGGTATGGTGGACTGAAGCGGCAGCGCAGCATGCACTAAACACCCTATAGAGACTCGATATAACTGGCGGCTATCAGATAGGGATAAGAAAGACCTATTCGGATCCAACCTGAAACTATCACCAAGCATACCCATCCTGGTATTTCCCCCTCGAGACCAAACGAGGAAGTCAACCGAGGAACTCACACCGTTGGCAGTTTTATTTATTCAGTTATCGTTGTAGCAATTACTAGTCAGGTATAGATAGTCATCTTGAAATAATAAGCAGTGGGCACTTTTAGTTAACCATTCCGTTGTAGTTGCAACACTTACTAGTCAGATACAATTAGCATGAGATATCCCAAAACCCAGCAGTTGTTGGCACTTTTATTTAGCCATTCCGTTGTAGTGGAGCTGATTACTAGTCATATCGGATACAAGTCAAATTATAACAGTAAACTTTAGTTATAGTTGTCTATGATCGAGATCTGTGCTCCAAGTCGTCCATAACCGCGGACACGGCTTTTCGAAAAGATTTAACCCTGCAGGGGTGCACCAAAGTTTCCACACGCACCTACACCCTTGTTGTCAGATCAGGTAGGTACAAGATCACAAAACATACACCCAACGGTATGTCGACGGGGTTTCGGACACGACGTTTCCCAGACCCAAAGCAAGCACGGGGCCACCCACTAAGCTACCATAGCGAAGTTGGCCGGCTCAAACGGACCTGTGGTTTGCGCTGGTCAGAAACGACCGGGAACCCGAAAATGTGACTGGGCTTATAGATACCGCGAAAACACTCCGCTTACCTAAACAGTACAGGTGCATTTCTCGCACAATTTTAAATTAAGCAGTAAAGCATGGCATAAGTACAAAATAGTAATAAAGCTCCAAACTACTTTGTGGCCCCCAGTACAGTACTTGGAATCAGGTACTAAATCGATAGGGGTGCCCATACACCCCACCTGTGGTTAGCGCGCTTGATCTCGGAACAGGTGTCAAGAACTCAGGGTCCTACGGGACACCAGTGAGCGGTTAAAATTCAAATATTGTCTATTACCCACCGGTGCCTCTGCATTTACCTACTTCAATTTTAGTTATTAAACAATAATTAAAGCCTTGATCATCTCCAACATTAAACATGCGGCAACACTCCAACAACTGAGGTACTGGATGACACGCAACAGCACTTGAGCAAGCGACTACGACGCGCAGGTCCAACTATCTACCAAACAACAGGTAATAGGATGTGTCCAAGGCAATATAAGGCTGCAAGGGATATCACGGGTACGAAAACTAGAGCAACGCAACACAGATAGCAATAGATCAACAGGAGGGAATAAATACTATAAAAGTAAGATAGGTAGAAAGGGGGAGGTGCTCGCCTGAAAACATTGTTGAAGGTTCATCCGAAGATCGGGTCGACACTCGCATCAACTCATCGGCCTAATCCGTGAAGAAGCAAAGCACTAGAAGAAACACCGGATGGACTATTTAATACTACGGTAGAAAATCGGGCATGATGCATGTATGACATGGCAGGCATGTGATGCAATTAGGCCATATTAAGCGGAAACCGGGGTCCCGACATTTATTATTAGGTTCGAGTTATTTATCTACCCCACAAATTAAATGTTGGATTAGCAAGACCAAACATGGCTTCGGTTCGCTATGCCAATTTAAATGAAGTCCGGAATAAGACAAAGATATCCCGTATATAGACTCCATATTTAATTATGAGATGAATTGGCATAATGCCCCCAAACCACAGTCAAGTATGCATGCAAGTATGAATGATTATATGCAACAAGATATATCCTTTATAAAAATAGGGCTTGGAGGTAAAGGGGTCACACATTAGGGTTCGGCGAGCTTGGGGTTCGATGGATCGGTCTCAGGGTTCGATGGGAAGGCAAGGTTAGGTTCGATGAGATCGGTCTTGGCATTCGGGGCGAAGAACTTGGCGTATCCGCGTCGGCGATCTTGGCGTTCTTCAGGTTCGGGTCTTGGCGTCCGAGAGGAAGTACTTGATGGTTCCGAGAAGGAGGTCCTGGCGCTTCGGATCGGTCTTCAGGGTCTCGGTCATCGGATCTGTGAAGGAGAACTTGTCGGTCCCAGGTTCCATGTCGGCATTCTCGGTGTCCCGCGGTGAAGTGCTTGTCGTTTTTGTGGCGAGCTTGGCGGTCATCGGGTTCGACGCCGATGGTCGTTGGCGAACTTGGGGTGCACCTTGGTCTTCGAAAGATCTTGGCGAGAGATCGGATTACACCACGATGTGGAGCAACTCTTACACATGACCACATCGGACCACAGCAACTTAAGCACAGCAGAATGACACAAGAATAAAAGGAACATAGGAACACTGCCGTGTCGTTCGGACTTTAACGCGAGCACCTTGCAAACGAGGTGCGGCAGGGGGCACAAACAGAAGGAGACCAGGTCGAGGCAAGGACAGAGGGGCACCACGCATGTGGGGAAATATGGCGGCGGTGGCTCAGAGGGAGGCCGCCGGCGGCGGGCGGTTGGGGAAGCGAGCGGGGCAGAGGGAGGACGGGCGGAGGTGGTTGAGGCCGACGAGGGCCAGCGCGGAGCTCCGGACCAAGGGATGAAGGGAGAGGCGGGACGGGCCGCTCCTGCGCGTGGGGTCGCTGGCGGGCGAGGAGGTGACGACGGCACAGCTCCTGGCGGCGCTCGAGCGTGGGGCCGGCGAGGCGGCCTGGCTCGGGGGTGAACGGGGCGGAGGCGAGGAGGGATCCCTGGCGATGGTGGTTGCCGAGGGAGGTAGGAGGCAGGATCGATCGGGGAGGGCCGGATGCGCGGCCAGCGGGGTCCGGGGCGGCGGCCGGAGGGGATGGAGGCGAGGGGGAACCGCCGCGGCGGCGGCTGGCTCGCGGAGGGAGGCTCGCAGAGGCGTCGGGGGAAGTGCTCGGGACAACGCTTGGCGAGGAAGGGCTTGCCAAGAGGGTGCTCATGAGGGGTCGCCATGGGGAGCAGAGGGGCGAGGCCGACGGCGGGGCCTGGACGAGCGTCAGCGGCGGGGCAAGAGGAGAAGCTCGGGCGGCGGAGGGCATGGCGATGTCGACGGCAGGGTCGCGCGGCCGGGGCCGGCGCTGGAGGGCGGCGGGCGGCGGCGGTAGGTGGGGATTCGGTGCGGGCCGGGGCTGGTGTGCTGTTGGTCGGTGGGGTGGGGGTGAGGCGCATGGGGCGTGCGTGTGTGGCGTGGGTGTGTGTGTGAGGAGCGGCCCAGGTGGTGGGCCAGGTGAGGTGGTGGCAGGCGGTGAGAGAGAGAGAGAGAGAGAGAGAGAGAGAGAGAGAGAGAGAGAGAGAGAGAGAGAGAGAGAGAGAGAGAGAGAGAGAGAGAGGCGGCAGGGCAGGAGGGAAAAGGTGGGGAGTGGGGCAGGCGGCTGAGGTGGCGTGCTGGGATTGGGTGGGGGAAGGGAGTGGTGAGGTGGCGGGTGGTGATTGGCCGAGGTGAGGTGGAGGGCTGGATAGGACTAGAGTGGGTAGAGTATTTGGTGGCAATTGGGTTTGGGGATAGACAGGGTGGGGTTTTAATTTGGAGGTGGCCGGCTAGGCTTTCGGGCCTGGCTGGCTGCCTGCCAAAAATAATTTAACTATTTTATTTATTTAAAACGAGGCTTTTGCAAACCGTTGGTAGACGAAACAAAATATTCCGGAGACCCGGGTTTTACTTTGAATGAAGGAGGGGGCGTTTAGAAAACAAACCAGGCTTCTCGAAAATAGTTTTATGTAAACAAATGTCAGATGACATGACGATGCATTAATGCAAGGTGGCATGATGACATGAGCATGCGGTCATGATGACGCGCAACACAAAAACACCGCGATTTTCTAGTAGTGGTTTTTGCGGGGTGCCACATTTGGATACAACTAACACGAACTAACGATGTTTTCAGCAGAATTACCTTGGTGTCTTCTTTTTGTGCGGAAAATGAACTATCAGGAAAAATCCCGGAAAATATGCCAAAAATTATATTTCACCAGAAGATCCATTGGAACCAGAAGAAGAGATGGAGGGGAGGCCTAGGGTGCCCAGACCCACCCCAGCGCAGGCCCACGACCCCGGTGGGGTGTGGCCACCCTGTGCACTCGGCCTCCCTCTGCGCCTATAAGTTGCCTTTCGACCTAAAAACCGAGGGGGGTTCGATAGTTTTCTAGAAAGAGTTCCGCTCCACCGCCGCCACCAGAAACCAAGATTCGGATCCAGAAACTCCGTTCTGGCACCCTGTCGGGACGGGGAATTTGGAGAGGATCATCGCCATCATCATCACCAACGCATCTCCATCAATCACCGATGTTTCCCTCATCCATGAGTGAGTAATCCCCCACTATAGGCTTGGGGATGGTAGGGATTGGATGAGTTCTATCATGTAATCGAATAAGATTTGTTAGGGCATAGTGCCTAGTTTCTCTTGTGCTATTTAACTTTGTTGCAACTTGTTGGGATTAATGCTTGTCACTAGGGCCCGAGTGCCATGATATCAGATATGAACTTATTATTGAATCATTATGATAGTATTGTTTGTGATCTTATCTGCAAGTTGTGTACACATATCATTGTCCGGATCCAAAGGCCCCAAAGTGACAATAATTGGGACAACCGGAGGGGATGGCTGTGGTGTGAGGATCACATGTGTTCATGGAGTGTTAATGCTTTGCTCCGGTGCTCTATTAAAAGGAGCACCTTATTGCCAGTAGTTCCCTAGAGGCCCCGCTGCCACGGGCTGGCTGGACAGAAGATGTTGTGCAAGTTCTCATTGCGAGCATGTATGACTATATTTAGAGCACATTCCTAGGATTGTTTAGTACTTGGATGCTTGTTATTATTTATCTGCAATGCCCTAGATCTTGAAGTTACATGTTTATACTTGTCCATGCAACGCCCGTCCATCCATCCATATGCCTACCGCACTCGAATCCTACTGTTACTATTACTATTGCTCTTGTTACTGTTACTTTGCTATTGCTACTACAAACTGTTGGTACTGATAAACTTCTGTGAGCAAGAACTATTTCCAGGTGCAGCTGAACTGACAACTCAGTTGTTAAGGCTTACAAGTATTCTTTGGATTCCCTTGTGTCGAATCAATAAATTGGGTAATACTACCCATGAAGACTGTTGTGATCCCCTACACTTGTGGGTCATCAAGACTATTTTCTGGCGCCGTTGCCGGGGAGCATAGCTTTATTTGTAAGTTCACTTGGATATATTATTGTTCACTGCTACTCCTTTCATCATGGGGAAGTCTCGTGATGGAAAGTTCCCTATTTTACCATCCAGGTACAGTCCTAAACACCTCTGCTGCTCTTGATTCATCGTCTGTTATAAGTAAGCTTGTTATACCACCACCACATACTCATGCTACACACACTGCTACTACTGCTGAGTCTGAAACTGCTTTTGATGCTCATGATGTTACTTCTACTATGGTTGATGCGAGTGGTTCATTAGGTCCTTTTCTAGATGCTACTATGGCTAGTCTAGGAAATACCGAAACTCCTAGTGAAGACACTATTACACCTGTTAGCTCACCTGAGGCTAGTGAGAGTTATGATATTAATGATGGTTACATTGAGTTCATTGATGATTTTGTTGAAGAGTGCCGAAACACACATGGTACTAATGCTATGAAGAGACTCCTTGTTAAACGTACTATTATGCCTAAGTTGTCCTCTTATCCCAAGTTTGCCACTTCTCCCATAGATATTAAAGACGAAGATTATGATTTCTCTCTTGATTTATCTTATTTAGATATTGTTAAGAAAGAACCTTTTTGTGGGACTGAAAATGAGAGTGATGTGGCCCATATGAATGAGCTTTCTACTATGAGTGCTTTGTTCTCTGATGATTTTAAGATGTGCAAGTACTTTGTTACTAAGATCTTCCCTTTTTACTAAAAGGAGAAGCTAGGGCTTAGTTTAATAGATTACCTCCTGGTTCCATTGATAGCCCTGATTGCTTGATTGCTTCTTTTTTCCAGAAATATTTTCCTCCCAGTGCTAGACATGCTGCTATGCAGAGAGTTTTTTATTTTAAACAGGGAGAAGAAGAGAAATTGCCTGGGTCATGGACAAGGTTATGTGCCTTGATTCATGCACATCATGGATGTCCATTACCTAAGGATGAACTTCTTGATATTTATTATAATGGACTAACTGATGATTCTAGGACCTACCTAGATAGCTTTGTTGATTGTGTTTTCAGAAAAAGGACTCCTACAGATGCTGAAGAATTGATGACCAAGATAAGCAAGAACCACCGATGTTTTCCTCATCCATGAGTGAGTAATCCCCCGCTGTAGGCTTGGGGATGGTAGGGATTGGATGAGTTCTATCATGTAATCGAATAAGATTTGTTAGGGCATAGTGCCTAGTTTCTCTTGTGCTATTTGACTTTGTTGCAACTTGTTGTGCTTAATGCTTGTCACTAGGGCCCGAGTGCCATGATCTCAGATCTAAACTTATTATTGAATCATTATGATAGTATTGTTTGTGATCTTATCTGCAAGTTGTGTACACATATCATTGTCCGGATCCAAAGGCCCCAAAGTGACAATAATTGGGACAACCGGGAGGGGATGGCTGTGGTGTGAGGATCACATGTGTTCACGGAGTGTTAATTCTTTGCTTCGGTGCTCTATTAAAAGGACCACCTTAATTGCCAGTAGTTCCCTAGAGGCCCCGCTGCCACAGGCTGGCTAGACAGAAGATGTTGTGCAAGTTCTCATTGCAAGCACGTATGACTATATTTGGAGCACATGCCTAGGATTGTTTAGTACTTGGATGCTTGTTATTATTTATCTGCAATGCCCTAGATCTTGAAGTTACATGTTTAGACTCGTCCATGCAATGCCCGTCCATCCATCCCTATGCCTACCGCACTCGAATCCTACTGTTATCGTTACTGTCACTATTGCTCTTGTTACTGTTCCTATTTGTTGTTGCTTTGCTATTGCTACTACAAACTGTTGCTACTGATAAACTTCTGTGAGCAAGAACTATTTTCAGGTGCAGCTGAACTGACAACTCAGTTTTTAAGGCTTGCAAGTATTCTTTGTCTCCCCTTGTGCTGAATCAATAAATTGGGTAATACTGCCCGCGAAGACTGTTGCGATCCCCTACACTTGTGGGTCATCACCCCTGCTGAGATACATGTGACTCTGGCAGAGTCCATACCTAATGATACTTCTACAGAAGATGCTTAGCAGCATGAAGTTGTGATTGAGATAACAAATAATGCACCTCTCAGAAGGTCAAAGCGGGCTAAAAGGTCTACTATTCTTGATGATTATGTGACTTATATGAGTAAGGATATAAATGAGTCGATGTTGGATGATGATACTGCATCGTTTAAGGAAGCCATACAGAGTGATCATTCATCAGAATGGCTTGATGCTATGAAATATGAAATGAAGTCCATGAGCATTAATAATGTATGGGACTTAGTAGAAATTCCCGAAGGAGCCAAAATTGTGGGCAGCAGATGGGTCTATAAGACCAAACATGACTCCAAGGGTGATATAGAAAGGTTCAAAGCAAGGCTTGTGGCTAAGGGCTTCACTTAAAGAGAAGGTATTGATTATAATGAGACTTTTTCACCTGTCTCTTCTAAGGACTTGTTTAGAATTATTATGGCACTTGTGGCTCATTATTCTAGAGTTGCATCATATGGATGTCCAAACGGCATTTCTGAATGGTGACTTACATGATGATATTTACATGGCTCAACCGGAAGGTTTTGTTATGGAAGGGAAAGAACATTTAGGATGTCGTCTTAAGAAATCCATTTATGGATTAAAGCAAGCCTCAAGGCAATGGTACTTCAAGTTTGATCAAGTCATAAAGAATTTTGGTTTCAAGGAGAATGAAGTGGACAATTGCATTTTTGTGAAGTTAAGGGGGAGCAAATTTATCTTCCTGATACTGTATGTTGATGACATACTCTTAGCCAGTAGTGATAAGAATATGTTGCCGGAAACTAAAAGGTTTCTCTCTTCAAAGTTTGACATGCAAGATCTTGGTGAAGCCGCTTATTTCTTAGGCATTCAAATTCACCGAGATAGATCCAGAGGAATATTGGGGCTATCACAAAGAGCGTGTATAGAGAAGGTACTCAAAAATTTCAATATGCATAAGTGCTCAGCCTTCACTAGTGTAAACGAGGCCTTTGGTTGAGCCTGGAAATGGGCTTTAACACCGGTTCTTCTACGAACCGGTGTTAAAGGGGGGGGCGTACCAGCGTGGCCCGTGCAGCAAAAAGGAGCCCCCCTTTAACACCGGTCGTGGCACAAACCGGTGTTAAAGGCCCCTGCACCAGTGGCCCGCGTAGCCCCCCTTTAACACCGGTTCGTGGCTTGAACCGGTGTTAAAGGGGGGGGGTCTATATAAGACACCGCAGCCCACACCCCACTCTTGCATTTTTTTCACTATCTCATTTTGGAGCCTAGCAAGAGGGTGTGAAGTGTGCTAGTTTGTGTTTTTTTCGTATGCACAAGAGGTGTTCGGTGAAATGCCCGAGAGCTCAAAATAAGTTTTCTCGTTGCTCTTTCCTTCTCGGTCGAGGTCGGCAACTATCCTTTCATGTTTCATTGATGTACTATATATATAAATGGTCAACTCCCTATTAATTTTTGATATATACTATATATTAATGCAGATGAACCGGCAATGGATGTACGGTGACCGTCGCACTTCCGAGTACATTACGTGCCTCCAAAATTTCATCGTTGTGGCTAATGCAAACCGTGGTCACAATGGTTTTATGTGTTGTCCATGTGTTCACTGTCAGAACAAGAAAGACTACTCAAATACCAGAACCATTCACGCCCACCTGCTTCGATCCGGTTTCATGCCCAGCTATAATTGTTGGACCAAGCACAAAGAAAAAGGGGTTGTGATGGAAGACAACGAAGAAGAGGATGGTGACAACTATCATAATATGTATCCTGAATATGATGATACTGCAATGGGGGTAGATAATGAAGATCAAGAGGCAGCAGATGGGCCCGCTGATGACGATCTTGGTCGGGCCATTACTGATGCAAAGGAAGAATGTGAAACTGAAAAGGATAAGGAGAAGCTGGAGCAGATGTTAAAGGATCACAAAACATTGTTGCACCCAACTTGCGAAGATGGCCGCAAAAAGCTAGGTACCACACTGGATTTGCTGCAATGGAAGGCAGAGAATGGTGTGACTGACAACGCATTTTCAAAGTTGTTGGTAAAAATGAAGAATCTTCTTCCAAGAAATAATGAGTTGCCCGATAGTACATACCAAGCAAAGAAGGTTGTATGCCCTCTAGGATTAGTCGTTCAGAAGATACATGCCTGCATTAATGACTGCATCCTCTACCGCGGTGAGAAGTACGGGAATTTGGATGCATGCCCGGTATGCACTGCACCGCGGTATAAGATCAAACGAGACGACCCTGGCGATGTTGAGAGCGAGGCTCCTAGGAAGAAGGTTCCTGCCAAGGTTATGTGGTATGCTCCTATAATACCACGGTTAAAACGTCTTTTTAGAAATAAAGAGCATGCCAAGTTGTTGCGATGGCACATGGAAGACCGTAAGAAAGACGCGATGTTGAGACACCCCGCTGATGGGTCACAGTGGAGAAAAGTCGAGCGAGAGTACCCGGACTTCGCACGTGACGCAAGGAACTTAAGGTTTGGTCTAAGTACAGATGGCATGAATCCTTTTGGTGAGCAGAGCTGCAGTCACAGCACCTGGCCTGTGACTCTATGTATCTATAACCTTCCTCCTTGGTTGTGTATGAAGAGGAAGTTCATTATGATGCCAGTGCTCATCCAAGGCCCGAGGCAACCCGACAACGACATTAATGTGTACCTAAGGCCATTAGTTGAAGAACTTTTACAGCTGTGGGCCAAACCAGGTGTACGTATATGGGATGAGCATAAAGGGGAGCCATTTGACCTACGATCATTGCTTTTCGTAACCATCAATGATTGGCCTGCTCTTAGTAACATTTTAGGGCAGACAAACAAGGGATACAATGCATGCACACATTGTATAGATGAGACTGAAAGTGTATATTTGGATAAATGTAAGAAGGTTGTGTACCTAGGGTATTGTCAATTTCTTCCGAACCTGCATCCAGTAAGAAAGAAAGGCAAGCATTTCAAACGTCTGGTAGAACCCCGGAGGAAGCCTGTCCTCCGTACCGGTGAGGAGGTATTTGGTATGGTCAAGGACCTAGAAGTAATCTTTGGAAAAGGTCTGGCATCTATCATTCGAATAGCGATCGGACACGCCCATGTGGAAGAAGCAATCTATATTTTGGGACCTACCCTATTGGAAAGTCTTAGAGGTCCGCTCTTCAATCGACGTGATGCACGTGACGAAGAATGTTTGCGTGAACCTGCTGGGCTTCCTAGGAGTGTATGCGAAGACACGGCAGGACCAGCAACGTCTGAAAGACCCCGATACGCCTATGCATCCTGAGAACAAGAAGGGTAAACGATGCCACTTAACTCCTGCCAGCTACGCTCTTACCAAAGCAGAGAAGGAAATCTTTTTGAATGCTGAAGCGATATCAAGGTCCCGTCTGGCTTCTCATTGAATATAAAGGGAATAATAAATATGGCAGAGAAAAAATTCCAAAACCTGAAGTCTCATGACTGCCACGTGATTATGACACAATTGCTTCCGATTGCATTGAGGGGGCTTCTACCTGAAAATGTTCGAGTACCCATTGTGAAGCTATGTGCATTTCTCAATGCAATATCTCAGAAGGTAATCGATCCAGAAAGCCTACCAGTTCTGAGACAGATGTGGCCCAATGCCTTGTCAGCTTTGAGTTGGTGTTCCCACCATCCTTCTTCAATATTATGACGCATCTCCTGGTTCACCTAGTAGAAGAGATTGCCATTCTTGGTCATGTATTTCTACACAATATGTTCCCCTTTGAGAGGTACATGGGAGTCTTAAAGAAATATGTTCATAACCGTGCTAGGCCAGAAGGAAGCATCTCCAAGGGCTATGTAACAAAGGAGGTCATTGAGTTCTGTGTTGATTTTATTCCTGACCTTAAGGCGATTGGTGTTCCAGAATCACGACATGAGGGGAGACTGCATGGAAAAGGCACCCTAGGATGTAAAGCAATGATATGTAGGGACGGGCATTCTCTCAATCAAGCACACTACACGGTTTTACAAAGATCTATCTCGGTTGCCCCGTATATCAATGAACACAAGAATTTAATACGCCACAAACACCCGGGACAATCTGATGAATGGATTATAAGTGAACACATGGCGAGTTTTGGTGGCTGGCTGCAAAGACTTCTCACGAATAACACCACTGTTGGGGATCAACTGTACTTGTTGGCCAGAACACCATCTTCGACTGTATGTACTTTCCAAGGGTACGAGATAGATGGGAATACATTTTACACGATAGGCCAAGATAAAAAGAGCACCAACCAAAATAGTGGTGTACGCTTCGATGCAGCAGAAGAAAATGGGCAAAAGACCACGTATTATGGGTTCACAGAGGAGATATGGGAACTTGACTATGGACCTAATTTTAAGGTCCCCTTGTTTCGATGCAAATGGGTCAAGCTAACAGGAGGAGGGGTTGAGGTAGACAAGAAGTACGGAATGACAACAGTGGATCTCGACAATCTTATGAAGGTAGACAAGAACTTAGATGAACCATTCGTCTCAACCAATGATGTGGCTCAGGTTTTCTATGCGAAGGACATGTCTACCAAACCAAAAAAAGAAAAAAAATAAGCAAACAGATACATCACACGATGAGCCAAAGCGTCACATAGTTCTTTCAGGGAAAAGAAACATGGTGGGAGTGGAGGACAAGACAAACATGTTTGAAGATTATAATAAGTTTGATGAAATTCCGCCCTTCAGAGTGAAGACTGACCCAACCATCCTGTTAAACGGTGTTGATACTCCATGGTTACGGCCGACGCGATCATAAGATTGACTATATGTATTAATTGAGCCATTTTTGGCACACATATGTATATCAACATGGAAATCAATGTCATATTTCTTTTGTTAACAGTATATGTATTAAATGAGCCATTTTTCTTCCTTCTATTTCTTCCCGCCATTTTTCTTCCCGCCATTTTTCCCGCCATTTTTCTTTCCGCCATTTTTCTTCCCGCATTTTTTCCCGCCAGTTCTTCCCTCCAGTTCTTCCCGCCAGTTCTTCACTATATATATATATATGTAGGGTTGGCCTCCATTGTCATTGCACATCTCTAGACTCATATCTGCAACCTCATCACTCTTTCCCATGGCTTCCACCGTAGCACTAACCCCCAGGGAGGCGGAGGCGCTTTGCGCCTCGAACTACCCCTGCCCGCCGAGCTAATGTGTCCTCGTCGGCTGGATGCTGAGCGCCGGAGGCGTGCTGGTTCCTCCTGTCCCTCTAGGTGTGGCACGCCGGATGGCCATCACGAACCACTACTACTTCGAGCTCACACCGGAGCAGCGGAGGAATCCCAGATGGCATCCCGATTATTTTACTACTTGGGAAGCCTTCTTCGTGGATCGGTGTGAGAGGGCGCTCACCAGGCACGAGGAGGACGGCACACCTCCTCCTAACTTCAACGAGGCCGGCCGTCGGCTATGGTGGCGCGGTCGGACTCTCCAGAGCGTCATGGCCTATGACACTGCCGCTGACTCTAACCCCCGTCTGCGCTACCCTCAAGTCCAGCCCACGCGTACTCAGCCTTCAAGGTTCAATTACGGCGACCCCAGCGACGATAGCGATGACGGCGGCGGCGAGTACGATGACTACTGATGGCAGTATTACAGTGTAGGCGGGAGCATGGTGAATCACTCCAACATTCCGAAACAAGTTCGGTCGATTGTTACTTAATCTGGCCATGTATCTTAATTTTCAGTTCTTTTATGTATCTTAATTTTCAGTCGTGCTTTATGTAACTTACTATTAGTTGCATTCTGTATTTTAATTCCAGTTCTATCTCCTTCACAAAATGACCTATCTCATTCGAGGTTTCTTGGCTTTTGGGTCAAATGACCAATGTTATGGCTAGAATCAAGGCATAGTTTGTGATAATATGGCCATATTGTGCATACATGTGCATCATGGAATGGCAAACAATGTTGCAAGAGGAAGTTTTCCTTTTTATCGCACCAAAAAGGCATTTTTCATTTTCCGAGCATAAAAAACGGACGGTTTTGTGTAGCAACCACCAAATGGCTAATTCAAAAAACCACCACTACATTTTACAAAAATACTAGACCACCTTACATGGACAATGTACCAACAGGGGGATCTGAAACCTTTCCATCCACCTCTGGTGAAAAAGACAAATTCCTGCCGAATCGGCAGGAAGTGGGTCAGATATGAACTACAGGTACATGATACGATGCTCATGATTTTTTACAAAAATCATTTTTAGGTTCACAATATGCTATTTTATCAAAAATCCAATGCAAGTTGAGCGAGGCTTGGCCCTGAGCTAAGAATCTTCATGCCCGTTGTTCGACAAAGTTTGTGATAGTTTAAAACAGGGATAAAAAATAAAAAAGATCGAAGCGTCACGAAACCTTTGCGTGGTGTTATATTATGTGACATAGTTAGAAGGAAAAATCTCAAACTTGGTATATTGATTATGTCTCAAAAAAACCTTCACAAAATGACCTATCTCATTCGAGGTTTCTTGGCTTTCCGGTCAAATGACCAATGTTATGGCTAGAATCAAGGCATAGTTTGTGATAATATGGCCATATTGTGCATACATGTGCATCATGGCATGGCAAACAATGTTGCAAGAGGAAGTTTTCCTTTTTATCGCACCAAAAAGGCATTTTCCATTTTCCGAGCATGGACGGTTTTGTGAAGCAACCACCAAATGGCTAATTCAAAAAACCACCAACACATTTTACAAAAATACTAGACCACCTTATATGGACAATGTACCAACAGGGGGATCTGAAACCTTTCCGTCCACCTCTGGTGAAAAAGACAAATTCCTGCCGATCGGTAGGAAGTGGGTCAGATATGAACTACAGGTACATGATACGATGCTCATGATTTTTTACAAAAATCATTTTTAGGTTCACAATATTCTATTTTATCAAAAATCCAATGCAAGTTGAACGAGGCTTTGTCAGATTCAAGTGTATACAAAAGATGCGGCATTTAAATATCCAATCAATTCAAAAATGTTAATACAAAATAAAATATGATTTGCTCTAATAAAATAGGGTTAGATTCCTTTTTAGATGCTTAATATTTCTTATGTTCAAAGTTTTAGGATTTGACAATTTATTTTTGTTTGAATTGAATAATCAAAATTTATATGTAAGTATTTTAATCATTTTGAAAATTTTCATCTAAAGTAAATATAAAATGTTTTTACATGAATGGATAGATATTATTTTTCTTAAAATTATGATATATTATTCATATTTTTGTGAGTTGAAATGAATAAGATATGAATTTTCTAAATTCATATCCTATTTTTTGAATTATAAATGCCCCCACCCCTTTAATGCATGAAATAAATGCCCCCTTTAACACGGTTCGACCACGAACCGGTGTTAAAAGGGGGCTTTATTCGTTCGTCTGTACACCCTTTAACACCGGTTCGTGGTGATTTGGGCTGGAACCGGTGTTAAAAAAGGGGGGCGCGAACAATCCCTTTAACACCGGTTCGTGGATGGAACCGGTGTTAAAGGTAAATGCTCATCTGCGTTCCTCTTCCTCCCAGATTGATCGGCCTTGAGAAGCGAGCAGCTGGCGGAGGAAGCGAGCCGCCGCCCACCACCATGACCTTCGTTGTCCGCCGCCTACCACCGCGTCTGTGTCGTCCTCCACCTCGACGCACGCGAGCCGGGACGACCTCCTCTGGCCGGAATCGAGCAAGAACCACCGTCGGCCGCCGCCGTTGTCACCATCAATTCATCACCGTCCGACATCGCCTTGCCTCCCCGTCACCACCGACGCATTCGCGGTGAGCTTGTGGTCCCCCTAGACCTCCCCATCGTCTTCCTCCCTCTCTGGTTCGAGCTGCCGCCATGCGTCTGCAGCCGCCGTCGTTGTTTGTCATCGCCGGCCATGCTCTGGTGGTCAATCCACAGCGGCGCCGCCACTTTTTGGCTCCCCGCACTCGTCTGCTTCCGGTGCGCTACTCCTCGTTGCCCCACGAGCCTGGATCAGGGATCGAGAGACGGCATCGAACTGAGCGTCCGGCGTGAGGCGGAATTGGTGGCGTCGGACAAAGCGGTGTGACACGGCGTCGGACGGAGCGGCGTGGTAGCGAGCGTCAGAGTTGGTGGCGGCGATGCGGTCGAGGCGTCGCGTGACTCCGACGCTAGGGAGTTGCTCCGTGAGAGGCTCCGGTATTTCCGTGGATGTGGCCGTTTTTTTAGACGAAGGACGCGGGCGTCTAACCAATGTTTTAGTGTCAATCTAAACCGGTGGATTAGATGATTGGATGGTCTAGATGGTTTGGATCTGTCACTCTGAGACTTTTTATATTAGTGTAGATGAATTCTGTAATTATTTTCTGTAAATAGAAAATCCCTGACAGGTGGGCCATACATGTAAGAGTTTTAATATTTTATGTAAATATTTTCTGTAAATATTAGTTTAGGGTTATTAGTTTAGAGTTATTTAGTTTAGGGTTATTTTTTTAGTTTAGGGTTATTTAGCGTATTTCATAGTTAGTATTAGTTTAGGGTCATCACCTCGCTGCTCTGCAAGCGCCGCCGCTGGCCGTTGTCATTAACGTCGCTCCGGTGACCCCCAGGTAGGCCGCATCACGCTGAGGCGAACCCGCTACCTCGCTCGCCCTAGATCGCCCTCGATCACCCGATGTAAATGTATTAATTAATCTTCTTCTTTTAGCCCTCTAGATCGACCAGCCAGAAACAATCTTCTTCTACGAAAAAGAGCAAGCGAGGCGCGAGCCATCGGTTGAAAGATCGTGCAAAGTTCACGATCGAAGCAGTCCGTGTTGATGGCATGCCGATGGAGCCCAAGAAGGCCGCAGACAAATTTGTACGTCAGGCTAGAGTTCTTGTTAGGGACCAAATCCCAATCATAATTGAATATTGGAATAATTCAAAGAATGGCGATGGTACCTTCGTCGATTAAAGATCCAAAGAAACGCTTTGGAATTCGCTGTTGGTAAATTTCACCCTTCTGCCAGAGGAGGATGAAAACAAACCGGTTATAAAGGAAAAGGTCAAAAAGTGGACTCTAAAGAAGATGGCTGACGCTTTCCGCAACTGGAAGACAAAATTGAACAAATTTGTCAAAGCTCGTGAGACTCCAGATTTCGAAGACGCATATTATGCGAAGATAAGACCTCACTGGCCCGAATTTGTGGCATATAAGGAAGGTGCTATAGCTAAACAGAGGTCAGAAACCAATACGCTAAATGCCTAGAAGAAGAAATATCACCAGAGGACGGGGTCATGTGGCTACATATCTCAGAGGCCTAAGTGGGAGGAAGCTGAGAAGGCCCTACGCGCTAGAGGGATCACACCCTAGATACATGGGTGGGACCTACGTGCAAAGACTTGGTTCTACGGAATCGGGGCAAGGTTGGACCCAGAAATAGGATTGTGTATCTTCCCAATCCTCCTTGCCAAACCCGTCACTGAACTCATCACGGCATACGAGGAAACAGCCGCCAGGACCTTCCATCCCGACAGAGAGAATGACCAGCTCACACGCGCCATCGGTAAAAAAGAACACACTGGACATGCACGAGGCACAGGGGGTATGGCGTGGAAGGATGAGTTTGCCGAGTGGGGCGACTCTTACAGATGGCGCGGCAGAAAAGAAAAAGAGCGTACAGAGCGGATGACACAGATAAAACATACACTTGTGGCACTGCAGGCGCAAGTGCATGCACAACAGAGCCATCAAGCTACCGACCCATCTCAGCGGCACGAAGAGCCTGCATTGGAAGCTGCCGAATCGGACTCTGTAGCGGAAGCGTATGGCTTCCACGGAGAACGTGCAGCCCACGCTTGAAATGGCGGATCCTCGATACCCCGTGGATGAGATCACGGAGAGCAAACATGTTGAGCTGCATGTGAGATTAATGGGCTTATCCATTAAGGTGGTTGTCGGCTATGCATTACCTCCACAGTGGTGGAACTTACCACCGCCGACCGATTCAGATGGCTATGCTATTGTCGGGGTGGATGAGGTTGTGAAGGAATATGAGGAAGCACAGCTTGACCATGCTACTGTGAAGGGGAACTCAACTCAAATTTGCGTGAAAACAACCATTCTTTGGAAGAAGGAACACATCATGCTTCCAAATTGGAGGCCTTGGCACCCTGCCGTCTTCGTCGTGATCTGGAGCGCTTCACCATCTCTGCTTGGCGACCATCTCCGTATGACCATCTCCGTAGCGCCATCTCTGCTGTCGACCATCTCCGTGCTTGACCATTTCCTCGGTAAAGCGGAAGAACAACGCCACGAAGAGCATCACTAGCACCGCCACAAAGAAATCCATGAAACCGTACGCCAAAGAGTTCAAAAACTACGTCCATGACCTCCGCCAAGCCATTGCCGTTTTACCGTGGAATCGCAGCGACGAGGACACCAATAGGATCTCGGAAGAAGAGGTCAAGAAATTCTTTGCGCCTAGACGAGCCGAGCAAAAGGAGAAAATAGATCCGGCGGTGGTGGAGAAGTTTTACAAAAATCTTTTGAAACACGAAACCCCACTTGTCTTGGGACTACTGCCAGATTTTGAAGGGGATGCAAGGTGCGTAGTGAGGCTGAAAGTAGCGATCGTCGGCACCCGAGCAGTTCCCATGCTCGGGAGGCGGAAAACCAATCATGCCCGCTCCAAGTGTTCGACACACGGGACGCTCCTCCCATAAATGATTACGAGGCAGAGCTACAAAGAAAGGCCAATGAGATGGGGATGACTTACATTGCATACTTGAACATCATGGGAGACAACTTGCCCAAAGGCGATGCCAACCCCATACAGCCATGGAAGTATGGGAAGAATCTCCTCAAGAAAGAGGAGCTCAAGAATCTACCAACAAAGATGCGAAGATTGCACAAGTGGTACCTTGATTTCCGCAAGACGAGAAATGAAGAATGGATCACGGCGCATATAAGAGATCAGATTTTCTTGTGCGGAGACGACGAGATCGACTTCAACATTCAAGACTTGCATTTTCTATTCAATCAGAAGGAACTCGACAAAGCTGCCATCAACCTTTATTGTGTGTAAGTACTATTTCTGTAATTTCTATCTCATCTCATTCACTTCATTAATTGCATGTATATATATATGCTCACCATATATGTATATTCTATTATGCAGGAAAAAGGTTATGAAATGCATGAAAGGAGGCCCTTTTGACATTGGGTTCGTTGACCCAAATAGAGTTCATGAAGAAGTGGTAAGAACCAAACCCGGACAAACAGAAGATTACTTGCTAAGGTCTTTACTGAGAAAACAAACCAAAAGGGAAATACTATTGCCTTACAACTTCTCATGATCTTTACCCTCTCTTGTACACATTATGTTTGACTTTTCGATGTTAAGTGTAATTGATGATGAGTTATGCGTGCGTAGGTTTCACTTTATTCGCTAGTCATTCAACGACTCGGGAAAAGTCCTTGTCATGGACTCGTTCGAAAAGAAAAAGAGCTATGGGCGGACTTTAGAGATGCTCTAGAGGTAATTTCAATCATATTATCGCACTAGATCGGCAACTTCGTGACAACAAGTAATTAATTACTCCTTTATCCATTTTCTTTGTCGGACGGGGTTTGGAAAAGGTTCACGGGCAGGTAGTGGGTGAATGGAGAAGAACTAAAATTTGTAGACCAAAATGTAAGTAATACTAGCTAGCTAGATGCGTATCTCTTTGATTCTGCTTTCAATTCCATTATATCATGCTTTATTGATTATTATTTTGATTGAACTCTCTATTCTCGTAAAGTGCGCGCATCAGGGACACGACAATAACTTATGTGGGTACTATGTTTGCGAGTTCATTACATAACACGATATGTCTGACGGCCAAGCCGCACTAGAACAACTTAGAGTAAGTAAACAAAGTACACAACATTATTTTATTACCATCAATTGTGTTGAGTTTTATTCTTATATATATATTGACCCCATTCTTCAAATATATTCAGATCGAACGGATGCGGGACCAACTCCTACCATTTGACCGCATACGAGCCATTCAAGAGGAATTGGCGGGGTTCATACTTGATGAGGTCGCCACGCCTGGCGGAGAACTCTTTAGATATCCTCCAAAATGAACATGGACGGAGATGTTATATTGTATATATGCATGCTTGAACGGAGAATACCACAATGACGATGTTTGTGTATAATAATAGTTGTTTAATTATGCATGTACTCGTATATACCGAAGATGTATGTGTATACCTCTCCCGATCGATTCCCCTCCCCCCTCCTCGTACCCGCCGTGCGCATGGCAATCGCCCGAGCAGGCGGCGGTAGAACTCGCATGACAGATATTTATGTCGTTTTCTGCATGGCAGAGAACACAATACGAACCGGTGTTAAAGGAAATTGTGGCAGCCCCACGTGCGCCACCCTTTAACATCGGTTCGTATAAGAACCGCCACTACAAGGAATGTGTCAAACTATGACGTTTTGGTAGTGACCCTGAATGAAATCGTCATAAATTTATGACGATTCTATACTAGATGGTCGTAAGCTATTTGGAAGGGCCAAATCCTTATTAAACTATGACGATTTCGTGAAAAACGTCGTAATTTCTATGGACAAAATCATCATAATTTCTAGACGGGTTGAGATATAAGAGAGGGTCAATATCAATCGTAGGATGTAAACGTAATAAACGGATATGATTTGAAGTGTGGAAACTTGTTGTGGATCGGTGACCTGGCATACAACACGCACAAAATCCCCCGCCCCCAGGACCCCTCCATCCTCTAACCCTAATCTCTCCCCAGCCACCACACCACTCCCATCTCCCCAGCCGCCACACCACGCCCATCTCCGGTCGCCCCTTCTCCCCTGGCCGACAGCTCCCCTGGCCGCCGCTTCTTCTCCTCCTCCTTCGGATCGAATCTTGCCGCCGCTTCTCCTGGCCGGGCTCCCCTTGGCGCCGCCCTTCTCCCCAAGCCACGGCCGTCCTCCCCTCCGCCGTCCCAGTAACCATGTCCCTTTCGATCCAGGGGCGTCCTTGCGGCTACTTCCGGATCCACAGTTCCATGGGTCTAGCGGGGGACGACCAGTCTGGAGACGGTGGCGCTCTGCCACAAGGATGCTCCAGTGGCGTCGTCCTCCATGCGTCTACTTACCATAGCGGGGCCACAATGAGGAGAGGCGGCCCGGCTGGCGTCTGGGATACATCCTGGTGCCTCCTCCTCGGCAACCTCACCCACCTACTCGCCAAGGTAGCGTCCCGCCTCTCCTACTGCGTGGCTCCCTCTAGCCCCTGCTCTCCTCCTCCTTCCCAGATCCCATCGGGCGTCCTCCTCTACTCCACCTCTCTGCTCGTCCCTCACTTGACCTTGCAGGCGCTAATCCCATCTCTCGCTTGTTTCACCTCGCAGGCACCAAAGAAGGAAAGGCAACACCGTGGAGCCAGTGCCGCCCCCAATATCCTCGTCCCAGTGGAGGAGAAGTGTGTCATCCTCGTACCCATGGATCCAGGCGTGCTGCAGATGAGGGAAGATGGAGTCCTCCACTCCTCACTACCAGCCGCTCGGCCTTCTGCCTCCGGCATCCAGGGAGCATCCTCAACCCTGGGCGCATCCCGGGTGCATGCCTACCAGTACGAACTTCCTCCATGCCCTTTTTTTGGACAAATTCCTCTGCTCCTCCGCATGTGCCTGGTTGCTGTTGACTCTCCTCTCGGTTCTAGCTTCATGTGCGTGTGGATGCTATGATATGGATCTGATTGATATCTGATTCCTAGCTGATTGTATGTGGATGATACTTGTACATGCTACAATTGCAAATAATTGATTTGCAATGTCAAATCTATTTAATTTTCAAAAAATACCGCATCTTAATTCATCCCGTTTGTCTTTCTTCACAAACTCTAGCAGGCAAATAGTCTAGATAAATGGATAGTTTTCCTGGCTATACAATCTGTTAGTAGGCTGAAGAAACAATAGGAAATTAATAGGTGTTCAGGTGAGCGGTAGCGAACATGAAAAAAATGACATATCTGCTGATGTTGGGGCTTAGATTGTTTTCATGATTCTTGCCTGTTTTGGTCGTTGGTTGGTTTGATTAGCCTAGGGCTGGTCTGTGAGCTGCTATGGAGATACGTGCAGGTTCATTCTAGAGTATGATGGCACGGGTCGTTTTTGAATTCAATTTAAGATACTCAGGCAAATTCGGAAATTAATCATCTCATAGGCAAAATAAAAAGCTAACTGTAGCAACACCCAAATTTTGCTAACAAGTTAAGCCGACTTCTTGAACTAATCACAGAAACCCCTATGTGCCCCTTTGATCTGTCATATCTCATCAAGGAAAATCAGTTTAGTTGATGTTTTCTAGCACAACTCTTGACTAAATTATGTGTTGTATGGATAAGAAGGTGTAGAGATACTAGTTGTACTCTTGAGATATGCCAAAACACCTTCAAGTAGTATATGTGTTGTGCAATTGTGTAGAGATACTAGTTGTACTTTTGAAGGAAATATCTGTTTTATGCAGATATGTCATCTTCTACCTCTACAATTAGTCCCGGAAGCTGCCAGCTCCTACCTCTACAAGGTGGCCAATGGATGCGCCTGTCTCGGGTCCTTGCAACTCAAGTGGGTAGTGGAATTAATCAAACTCATCTAGTTATATATTTTCCAGTCAGATTGTTATATTGTTCATGAGTGTTTAGGATATCCCCTGAAAAAGCTACTGCTGCTACGATTGTTTGCTCTTGATTTCCTTCTTCTGGTCAAGTGATTGGAGGGAGGCATAAAGCCGAGTCGGATGCAGTTGTTCATGATTGTGTTTGGTGGAGTTCACTAGGTGTTTCTTATCTGTGTACATGGTGTTGCTACTGTTCCTATTGAGTAATTGGCAGTTCCTTTTGAGTAATAAAGCTCTGTTTCATCGCAATAAAATAAAATTGGAGGCATTGATGCCTTTATGGATTGTTATAGACCTAGTATTGTTGATTCAATGTTGCTAGGATGTATCATGCCTAGGACAAACTATTTCGTATGAGTATTTGTTGTGCTATGGGTGAGCTGCTGCAGGTACATTGTACTAGATTACTGTAACACCCTCAGAATCGGACCTATGCAAGTTTTAGCGAAACCCGCCAAACCCACATAGAAACGATTCAAAGGTGCCCACCAGGCACTTTCATGCGGGTGGAAAACGAAGTAATAACATTACACAACAGTCCTCGATGGGACCCACAGAACAGATATATATATACAACACGACTCCATGAGTCAAGAATACATATATAATATACAAAGATCCAAATCACCTTGAAAACGATAGAGCGTCCGACTACGGACAAGATGCAAATGGGGCTAAGAGCCCTGAAGAATAACCGATGGCGTCCATAACCCTGCCCAGGCCAAGCCGGAAGGGTAACCCTGCTAACGACGTCGATCTCAAAACCTGCTTAAACAAAAGGGTGCGACAAAGGGCAAAGGAAAACAGGGCGTCGATCTTGAGGCGATTGACACGGCAAGGATAGAATTCGGCGGTCCTCGCCTACATAGGTATGGTGGACTGAGCGGCAGCAACAACAAGCACTAAACAACCTATAGAGACTCGATACAACTGGCGGCAATCAGAGGGGGTAAGAAAGACCTATCCGGAACCAGACTGATACTAACACCAAACAATCCCTTCCTGGTATTCCCCCTCGAGACCAAACGAGGAAGTCAACCGAGGAACTCACACAGTTGGCAGTTTTACTTATTCGGTTATAGTTGCAGCGATTACTAGTCAGATGTAGATAATCATCCTGATAAAGTAAGCAGTGGGCATTTTTAGTTGACTATTCCGTTATAGTTGCAGCAATTACTAATCAGATACAGATAGCATGATATAACCCCAAAAACCCAGCAGTTGTTGGTACTTTTATTCAGCCATTCCGTTGTAGTTGCAATACTTACTAGTCAGGTACAATGGTCGTTGGCGACGCCCCAAACAAGCAATTGTGGGCAGTATTATTTAGCCATTCCATTATAGTGAAACTGATTACTAGTCATTATATAGTCAAATTTATAGCAATAAACTTTAGTTATGCTTGTCTATGGTCGAGATACTGTGATCCAAGTCGTCCATATCCGCGGACACGGCTTTCAGAAAGTTTTACCCGGCCGGGGTGCACCAATAGCAACACACGCTCGATCAACCTCGAAAAAACCAAATCAAAACCCAACGAGGCTTTCACGACTGAACAATCACAGATTGAAATATTTGGGGCCACCCTTAAGTAGAACCATAGCAGTAAGCTAGCTCAGACGGTCTCAAAGTTTGGGTGGACGGATGTGAGGCTGGGAACCCGAAAGTGTGGTGGGCTTGTCGACACAGCGTGGCGTGTCCCGATCCTAAACAGTACAGTGTGCTCCTCGCACAATTGTAAATACAGAAGTAGCATGGCATAAGTACAGGATTGTAAATAAAACCTCAAACTAGTTTGTGGCCCCAAGAAATAAGACTGAATCAAGCTCTGGCTCAGGGGGGTCCCATATACCTCCCGGATGTGGATAGCGCGATAAATCAAGGAACAGGTATCAAGTACTCGGGGTCCTACGGGACACAAGTGGGCGTTCGGAAACCAAATATTATCTATCACCCACCGATGCCTCTGCTTACTTCAATTTTAGTTGTTAAACAGGAATTTAAAGTGAACGGTAAATAAAGCTATGATCATCTTCAACATCAACATGCGACAATACATCAACAACCGTGGCACTTGACGACACGCAACAACACTTGAGCAAGCGACTGCGACACGCAAGTCCAACTATCTACCAAACAACAGGTAATAGGAGGTGTCCAAGGCAATATATGGCTGCAAGGGATATTACGGGTACGAAAACTAGAGCATCGCAACACAGATAGCAAAGATCAACAGGAGGGAATAAATACTAGAAAAGTAAGATAGGTAGAAAGGGGGAGATGCTCGCCTGAAAACATTGCCGAAGGTTCAACCGAAGATCGGGTCGACACTCGCATCAACTCAACAGCCTTATCCGCGAAGAAGCAAAACGCTAGAATAAACACCGGGTGCAATATTTAATACTACGGCAAAAGATCGGGCATGATGCATGGCATGGCAAAGGTGCAATGCAATTAGGTCATATTAAGCGGAACCGGGGTCCCGACAATTAATTATATGGTTCAGGTTATTTATCTACCCCGCAATTTAAGTGTTGTCTTAACATGGCAAAAGATCGCACCGGTTCGCTACACAAATTTAAATAAGGCCAATATAAGGCTAGATTTGCCCGCATATGGGCCCCATATTTAATTAGGTGAATCGTTATAAGGCCCCCAAACCACATGACAATATGCATGCGAGTATGACAATTTAATATGCAACAAGTTGGATTATATTATAAAATAGGGTTTCGGGAAGGGGTTCACACATTAGGGTGTCTCGACGAACTTGGGGTTCCGGGGTTCGGGGTCGGGCTCAGGGTTCAGGTTTCGACGGGTCGTTCTCGGACATCTGAGGTAGATCTTGTCGCATCCGGGAAGCCGGACTTGGGTCGGTGTCGGGGCGCATCGGATTCTTCCGGGTCGATGCCGTTCTTGTCGTCGCGAAGGTCTTGTCGGGTCCCACGGGGTCGGTCTTGCCGTTGCGAGGGTCTTGTCGGGCCCGCGCCATCGAGTCGGTGTTAACGCTCGGGCGCGTTCTCGTGGCAACCTTGGCGTCCTGGGGACGATCCTGTCGCATCTGTGGTCGTCGGGTCGGACTTGGTGTTCGGGGTGAAGCACTTGGCATTCCGGGGTTCGGTAGGAGAACTTGTCGGTGGTGTCTTCTAGTGGCATCACGGTGGTTCTCGTCGATGTCCTCGTTGGTCGATTTTTGGCATCGCGACGGTTATCTCCCGCGGCCTCGGTCTTGGGCCTCGGAACTTGAATGGCTCCGCGAAGATCTTGGAGTCCGTGGCGATCTTGGTTACGAGGGTAGATCTTGCGGCCCCAAAGACGGTCTTGGTGAAACATGGCGTCGCCAACTCTTTTCGGGTCTCGAGAAGGCAGCACAACAACAGAAACGAAGAACTTTCGGGTCTTGGCTATTGGACAACACAATAGCCTGAGGCGGGATCTGCACGATGCGATGTCCAAAAATGGTCAAGCGGAGGTTCATTGGTACCGTAGATCTCGAGGCGGTGCAACCACGGTGGCGCAGATGACCTGCAGTTCACCCTTAGAAGCGAAGAACTTGTCCTCGGTGACACAGGCACCATGCAACAATGGAGAGGACACCAGCGGGCAGCGTCCTAGGAGGCGGAAACTCAAGGCGGCCTTCGCCTGAGCGGAAGCGCCGAGGGTCGTCATGAGTGGGAGGCCGTGAGGGAAGGCCTGGGAGCGGCGGCCGTGGCCGAAGCGAGCAGAGGCGGCCTTGGCGGCAGCGAGACGGGCGGAGGAGGCGACCGGCAGCGGGCAGCGGGCGGCGGCGGCTGGACAGCAGCGGCGTGGTGGAGGCGAGCGGTCGGCGGCGCAGCAGCGGGCATGGAGCGGGCGAGTGCAGTGGTGGCGGAGGCGGGCGAGGCGGCCGAGGTTGGCGGTGAGCCGCTGGCCGGGCGGGGAAGAAGGCGGGGGAGAGGAGAGGCGGCGGAGGTTCGATGGTGGCGCCGGAGGGAGGTGAAGGCCGTGAGGGGCTCTGTAGGCGTGAGCGTCGGGGAGGCTAGGAGGAGGAGGCCGGGGAAGGACCCGAGGAGGTGGGGTCGCGTCTTGAGGTAGGGAGAGGGGGGAGGTGGGGAAGGTGGGCGCGTGGGGCGGGGTGGGGCTAGGGTGAGTGGGCCCGGTGGGGCAGGCGGGCAGTGTCGGCGGGGCAGTGGGGTTGACCAGGGGGGGAAAAGAGAGAGAGAGGGGCTGCGAGTGGGCCAGCGCGCGAGTGGGGCCCAGGGGTGGGAAAAAGAGAGAGGAGTAGAAGGGGACTGGGTGGAAAAGAGAGAGAGAAGTGGGAAAAGAGGTGGATTGCTGAGGTGGCAGAGTGGGTAGGTTTTGGGGGGAGAGGGTGAGGTGGCACGATTTGGTTGGTGGGTAGATTAGGATTGGGTGGGGATAGGTTTTAGAGGGGGCTGTTTTAGTTTTTGTGTTTGTTTGGTTCTGTTCAATTTAAAACAAGGCCACTTTGCAAAATAGTTTTTAGGGAAACAAAATATCCGATACGCTCGGGGTTTTGCCTTTTAAAATAAAGAGGGATATTTGTATAATCAAAACTAGGCTTTTCAAAATAATGCAGACAACCAATGCATGATGATGACGATGCAATGCACAAAACAACGCGATTTTCTAGTAGTGGTTTTGCGGGATGCCACAATTACTATGGCACATAAGGTTGCAGATATAGTTGTTCAGATTGTACTAAAAAGAGTTGTAGTTGTTCATGATATTGGCTGCATGTTAATTTTTTTGACAGTTCACTGTAGTTTATGCACCCTTGTTTGTTTGCTAGGACTCCAACAACACAATTCTGTTGTTTATGATGTTCTAGCTCATTACTGTTAGTTAAACATGGTAATGTAAAAAAATCTGATTATTTATTAAGTCTCTTTTTGTATGTTTCATGGTGTGTGGATCTAGTTCTTTCTTTTGAGTTAGCTTTCTTTTTCTGCAGATTTTACCAAATGCCTACTTCAGTAAGTATTCTACTTTTTTGGCTCCATACTGTGCTCCGAGGACAGCAGTACCTTAGGTCTCCATCACTACCATGGCACCAAACATCAGAATATTGCGTTCACCTGCCTCTAGCCTTTCGTCGTGTGCCTTGCTGTCTTCCTCAACCTCTACAACCAGGGATCCGGGTGAGTCCTACATCTCCTACACTACCCTGGTGTGTTCATGTCTTCTCTTCTTGTTGGAATGATGATGGGATATGCAGCTCCCGATGAATTTTGTGTTTAGATATTATTTGTGAGGTTCATGTCATGATTGTATTAATTCTATTTGTGTAACTTACAATATAGTTCATAGAGTCCCAGTACATATCAAGGAGGCATGCAACGTATGTAAAAGAATGAATGTATAAATGCAATCAAGTATTGTAATAGAATAAATATAACCTCCTACTTCATGCCTGATTATAATTTTGGACATACATATAGCCAAAATGGGAGACAATGCTGGACCTATAATTGGTGTTGTCATTTTTGTTATTCATTTGCTATTTTTGCTAATTCAAACCATGTTTTTGATACTACAGCAGAAAATAAAATCAAGTATTCTTTATATAGCTGCTAGTATACAAATAGTTTAAGTTATTGTTTGAAGATGTTGCTTTTGTTGTCGCTATAACCAATTTCCTCTCTTTTATAAGAGCTACAGGCTGAAGGTGGAAGAAGCAAAGGGATTCAGTACTCAGCAGAGTGTAGATGGTGATATTTTTAGAAGCTTTATTTTTATCTGGCTGATTCAAACGATGCAATTGTTGTAATATACCACTTTGTAGCAGTTATATATTCTTGGGTGACGTGCACTATGTCCTGAATGTAATATATTTTATTTTTTGTTATCATTAGTGGAAAATAATGTTATTTGGGCTGTGTTTAAGAAATATTGTCTATTTTCTGCCCGTATGTGTAAAATAAACCAAATGCTAGATGGGTTTAAGGCTACAGCCCGTCCCGTCCAACATTGGACTAGAAAAATGTATAACTTTAAGTAAATGGTTAAAAATGAAAAAGAAATGGACCTTAAAAATGCCAAAGCCCTGAATGTTGAAAAGGCCAAAATGTTGGGCTTGGCCCAGTAATGAACCGAGTTTTACAGAAAATTTGATGGACCATATTATTGGGCTTGGCCCATACAAATGACAGAAATGGACTAGGCTGATTGTGTGCCACGTAGGCTTAGCCACGTAGGATCTGACATGGCGAGGCCAGTTCGCCCATGATGATATCAAATCGTCATAATGGTTATGACGATCCAATATCGTTATAGACGATTATGACGATTTCACTAAAATCGTCGTTATAGTTCATTTGCGACGCCCAGCTTTTGACGATCTCAAAATCGTCATAGAATCGTCATAAACGGACTATTGTGACGATTTTGTGACGAAAATAGAGGGTCATATATAGCCAGATTCCTTGTAGTGCGCTGTTAAAGGGGGGGCTCTAACACCGAAACCCCTAAACCGGTGTTAGAGGCCTCTACGAACCGGTGTTAGAAGCCTCGTTTCCACTAGTGCTTGCCTGCTCCTATTGTCAAGGGCGATAAGTTTGGGACTTTCCAGTGCCCAAGTAATGATTATGAATCTGCGCAGATGAAGTCAGTTCCTTATGCTTCAATTGTTGGAAGTATGATGTATGCACAAGTGTGCACTCGCCCTGACTTAGTATTTATAACAGGGATGCTTGGAAGATATCAGTGTAATACAGGGTTTGAGAAGAACACAGTGATATAGTTTTGCTCTCTCTCACTCTCTCCCATGCTCACTGATCAAGCAAGAATTGAAAGCACGAGAAAGAATTACTCACTGCTGAAGATCAAGAACACTAGGAAAAGAAGCAAATCAAGAGGAGGCCATGGCTGGACCTCCAAATCAAGGTACACACCTTTGATCTTCTCTTTTGTGGCTCAAATCTTGAGCTAGTTGATCCTAAGGGATCTAACAAGAAATATCGAATCATATTCAGGTGTATCATAAAATACAACAACCATACACCGCTTGAGCATGCAAATGAAATGGTACAATTCAGCTACATCGATCACAATATAAAAGGGTCTGCATCGATCAAGCTCCGAGAGATAAGTAATCAAAGACAAAGTCCTTATTCATAACGGAAACATGACCAGGCAACGGTAACTTCCATACTACAGAAACCAAGCTCGAGCTCGCCGACGCTTATACCGGCTCTCTCGGGTTTAAAAGTTGCTTCGCTACGACACTCAACGACTCGTTGATCCTCGTGAATTGGACGACTTGCCACGACAGAAATCTTCAGAGGCACGTCGAGTCCAGCAGAAACCACACGTCGCGAGAGTTTGATCACGCCATCGGCATCCATGGGCAAACCACCATCGTCATTCCCGGAGTAGTCAAGTAACTTGACATTGATGCCGTCATCATCGTCCCCAGAAGCACAAACGGCAGCACTGAATAACACACCTCGGAAACCAAGCGGCCATGACGACGCCCCACGACCCTTGAGTTTTACACGGATCGTGGCCTCCACGGAGCGAGCAACGCGGTCGAACTTGAGCTCCAAAGTGCTGAGCCTGCTAGGGTAAACACCCCTTGGATGACACCCAACCCTGTACATCACAACTAGCTCGCTCAGGTCTCTATCCTCGGCTCTAGTAGCGCCCTTCACTTTGAGCGAAACCTCGACGTAGGAAAGGTCCGTGGAAACGGCAATGGCGCGGCCAGGACCGGTCAACGCAAGATACGGATCCTCCCGAGTCATGGTCTGGCAGTCGTTCCTCGGCCGGTGGAAGACGATGTTGCGTCTGTGATCCAGTACGTCGCGTGCGGCGACGAAGCCAAACACTTGCAGTGGCCACTGCAGCAAAGGCTCTTTGATCGATGCGATCTTGACGGACACGATCTGCAATCCGTCCATGGCCTTGGGGCGCCCGTCGTCGGAAGCGGCGGCGGGGTATGTGTAGCGCATGGCGGGTATAGATGCTGCATTCATTGATCCACGAATTCCAGGTTAGTTAGTTAGTTAAAGAATGAACCTAAGGAGAAGATGGCCGAAGAAGCTTACTAGTTTGATGGAAGGTGCGGACGCCGCTGTAGGCGAACAGTTGGTTCCAGTGACGGCGGAAGGTGGCGGCGAACCGCTCTTCCTCGCACTGCGCCCACCCGGCCGCTTCCTCCTCCCTTCGCCGCCTCATCTCGTCGGTCACTGCTCTCGCCTTGGCGGCTTCTTCTGCCGCTTGGGCTTTCGCGGCGGCTATCCTGGCAGCCTCGTCGGCCTCTCCGGCCTTCGCCTTGGCTGCCATGGCGGCTCGTACGGCCTCCGCTCCAGCTGACATCTCGGCCTTCAAGGCCTTGTCCCAGGCTGCCTTGGCAGCTTCCGCGGCCTTGGCCTTGGCTGCTTTCGCTCTGGCTCTCTTACTCGTAGCCATCGTCGCATCTTCAGCCTACCGCACGGGAGGTATTTGGAGCAGCTCATGGGGTTCGTTTCGTTTCTGACTAGGAAGCCGAACACGTCTGGAAGTCGGACTCCAACGAACGCGTAAACTGCGTCTGATGGGCCTGCTAGGCCCTCGGGCAGCTACTGAACGCGTGTCCTTGCTCGGCCCATTTGTGTTTTCAGAGTTGGGCCTGCAACCGCTCGCGTTTCTCGGCCCATCATCCGTGTGTTAGTAAAGTCGCAGTTCGTCTCGGACTGCCTGGCGCTGGCTGCTGCATTTATTCCCAAAACCCTCTTCCCTGCTCGGCAGAGCGACAGAGACTGTCGGCGGCGACTCATCAGGCGGCGGCGCGCGGCTGTCCTGCAAGCCAGGTGTCGAGGGAAAGGGAGGAGCGGCCCCCTGGGCTTCCGAATTTCTGCCCAATTTTGTCGGCCATGGCGTCTGCGGCCGTGGCGGCCTCCACCTCCGCCGCCGAGGCGCGGGAGAAGCCCGTCGTCGTCCGGGTCAAGCGCAAGCCCTCGCAGGCCCGCCCCGACGCGTTCTGTGAGCGCCCCTTCCCCTTTCTTTCCATTGCTCCTCCCCCTCCTTTTCGTCCGATTCTACAGTGAAAAGGGTATGTTAGGAGGTGACATTTTTCCTCTGCTTTGTTAGGGCTAGAGATCAATGAGAGGCCCATGAAGAAGGCCATGCTCGATTTCTCGAGCCTTTCCATCTCCAAACCCTCCTCCTCCTCCACTGCCCAAGGTATGCCACATGAGTCTGCCCTACCTAACATAACTCACCATCGATATAACCTGCATATGCAAAATCATGCTGACAGATAGTACATACAACTGTCTATGTGTACTGATGCTCAACATTACCTGATTTGACACATGCCTTCATAAAACGATTTGAAGTGGTAGACAACAAAAATCCTAACCTCCATTGCGCACAAAAAAATATAGTTCAACTTCATTCTTGTGCCTACAGCTTCAGAGGAGCCGCGAGTGAAGAAGCTTCTTGTCCAACATGTCGACACAGTGCATCACTCTGGAGCTGTTGAAGACGTTCTTCATTCCCTTCTGGTAATGTATTCATTACATCTTTTTGTATTTCTTTCTTGTGAAACTGGTAGAGCATCACATAGATTTTGGTGACCTCAACATAACAAACCTGCTTTTTTGGTTTCGAATCCGGTTGATGTGCTGTTACTCATTAGTATTCAAATATATGTCTCCCGCTGCAAAAGGACCTCTTATTGGTATTTAGTATTAATCATTTAATCTTGACCATGCCATCTTTATCACCTTTTGGGGTCTCAATGTACTGCAGCTGAATAACTTCTTTGAAATTGTTGGAAAATAAATGTTGAAAGTTGTACTCTACATGCATGGAACAGAGAAATTACTAGTTCCTGTTATGCATCCATATGTGGTTGCTCAATGATCAGCAGTAGTTATTCTAGATAACTCATGAGAATACATTTGTTAGAAAATAATGCCATCTATTCCTTTTTAGCAGGCTAACTCGAGTGCCAAGGAGATAAAGAGCAAGACAAAGGAGTGGAATGAAAGAATGAAGCAAGACAATGTAAGTCCTGTTGCAGTTATTTACGTAATTAAGTGCTGGTCCCCTGAGTATCATTTAGATAATTAAACCTTCTGTGTCCTCCTTCAGCATTTATAGAAAACTACGATGTGACAAACAGCGCTTTCCATACCAATCAACTTAAAAATTTGGAACAATTTAATCGACCAAATGCTAAAATTGTTTCCTTTTGTGTCAACAGAAACAAGACCAGCTACGTTCAGCTGCCAGACAGAGGCATGAGGTGTGCACATCCTGTTATTCTGATTGTACTAAACCTTTTATGCTTAAGTTTATGTGTTCTGATGATGCACTTAATTTCATGTATTCCGTAGATCAAGTATATGTGTTGCAAATGGGGATTACTTTAGGAGAAAAGGGTTTGGACAAGTGTTTTTAGACAACATGCTCATATTTATGTGTTTAATACATGACTGTTAGTAAGTGAAGATTACATGTTTTCTTTCTTATGATTGAGATTCAGTTTACGTCTTCCTTCTTATGAATTTATAATTACGTATGTATTTATGCAAATGTACTCCCTACTTCCCTGTTTATTGTGCGTCTAAGAAAAATCCCGAAACCGAGGACTCCTTATGCTATACTTTCCCATAATTAATCGCATGCTCGAGTAACTGAAGATGCATTGGTCTCGTAACACCGCATGGATATTAGCCCAAAATTGGGTAGTTATTGCATGTATTCGGGCAGGATTTTGGTGGGTGGGGTGGGGGTAATTGGGTAGTTAATGCATCCGATGATACGGCATAACTAGGGAAGTGAGTCAAGTGACACAGCGATGAGTTGCAAGCACACCTCAGCAATCAACTTGTGTAAATATCAGCCACACCAAACTAGGCAAAATTCACCCTAGTCAAATTTGTATCTGACGGCAATAGCACATCTAGTCGCAATCCAGCAGAAAGCTTTAGTAAAGAAGAGACTTCTTTACAAAACTACAAATCCCGAAAACCATGGACTCCTTATGCTATCCAAATCCTCAGATTTTCCCATAATTAATCGCATGCTCGAGTAACTGAAGACGCATGGGCTCGTAACACCGCATGGATATTAGCCCAAAATTGGGTAGTTAATGCATGCATTCGAGCGGGATTTCGGTGGGTGGGGTGGGGGTAATTGGGTAGTTAATGCATCCGATGATACGGCAGAACTAGGGAAGTGACACCTCGATGAGTTGCAAGCACACCTCAGCAATCAACTTGTGTAAATATCAGCCACACCAAACTAGGCAAAATTCACCCTAGTCCGATGGCAATAGCACAACTAGTCGCAATCCAGCAGAAAGCTCTAGTAAAGAAGTGACTTCTTTACAAAACTACAAGAGATGCAAACCAAACCAAACAATATGCAAACCCTACAGCTCGTATGAGCTACATGGACGAGCTGAGTCACACAACAGACTAAAAGCACAAGCCTCCAATCTGCACGCCAAGTAACAAAACCTTGGTGGGTTCTTCAACAAAATCACACACAGAATTGGCCACCATATTCTTGATCGATTTTCTGGTTTCTTTACTCACGAAAAATAACTTGTTGGATACAAGGGCAACTGCCAAGGATTGTTATATGGCTGAACCAACTCGGGCTAAGCCCGACACCAAGTAGACTTGGGCTCACACAAAACAAAAATGGAAGAAGGAACAAAAACCTATGATGCTTTTGGAAATAAACCGGGCGTCAATCTTCTCTATGTGCTACTCGAACTTGTGCTGATCGATCTCCTGGACTGCACGTGAATTACCAATGCTAAGACAAATCCAATAGCAAATTGACACTTACACTTGAAGATAAAACTTGTAGTTTTATTTTGCCCATGTAGAAATATCTGCACAGCGTTCTGAAGGTGGGTTTTACCTCATCCTCTGGCACAATTTGCAAAAAATAAATTGTCAAACTAAATCGAAGTTGTACTTGTCTTACGGTGCAAGTTCTCTTTGTTATTGATGCCACCATCATCAGTAACAAACACAACTTTTTCTTGGCGCCTTGCTGGTACCACATACTTCTTCAAAGATTAAAAATAATATTTCTAGGCGATGCCACATCATCCATCATGCCTTACGATCCAGGATCCGCAGGATTTGATTAGCTGCCCTATTAACTGGGAAGGAGGGAGTACTTTGTATCTTTCACATAACCCGTGTGGGCTATTATGCTTTCTTGGCAGTAGGAATTGTTTTGTCAATTCTTTATTTTCTTCACATCAATCTTAAGACATGTGGTGACGTTGGTACTCTGTTTCCCTCATTGTTAATAATGGTTTTGTCACTTGCCCTATATAGTATCTCGGAAGAAATGCCCGCTTTGCACAAATATGGAAGAGTAGGAAAGGAGACAATAACGAGACTGATGAAACACTGGGAGAAATGTTCCATCTTTATGATGCTGTCCAAGTAGGTTCCGACGGAGAGAAGCATCCAGCAGAACCACAGTATGTTTTGTTTTGGATAAGTTACCACCTCTTCTAATTTTTATAATATACAAGATGAACTATCTGATTCCTTATGATGCTCTCTGCAGGATTACCTCTATTGAAGAGGGTGCAATTTTATGCAACTTTCTCCCCCTTATACGGGAGCACTTGCCGTCGGCTGCTGAAGAAATCCAATCAGATATTATTTCATTGGCACAGTCAGAAGGTATGTAAGCTTCTTTCCTTTTAGGTGTCCATGCCACGTAGGTTGAGATCTTAACAAAGTAAGTGGAAGAGTAGAGGTCCTGGGTTTGATAGTTAAGTCTAATATCCGTGAGCACTTCTGCGCGGATGCTAATTTTGATGATTTTTTTTTCACTGGGGAGCAGATTCAGATGTCTATGACATATATACCGTCAAGGAAGTAGATGATACAAACATGGAGGATATATCAGCAGCTTCATACCCGCTGTAATTTTACTGCAAAGATGTTCATATATTCCATTCTTTCGTGGGAATTATGTCTGACCAGTCTCTTATCACACTAGGTTACAAGTGGACGATGATGATGGTGAATGTTATAATGATGACGAGTATCCATATGATACAGATGATTCAAATGGTAACTGTCCAATCATCTGCTCTCCAGTAGTTAATTTGTAAATATCTTTGTCATATGAATTAGCTGATTTTTTTTCTGTATTGAACATGCAGCCGAAGATAACCCGCTCTATGATTATCCTGAAGAAGAAGAGTCATCAGAGGATGAGGATAACAGTGGTGAGGATCCTTTTGCGGACGTAAGTGGCTCAGGTTCCGAGTACGAGAACGAGGAGGTGGAAAAAGACGATGATGATGACGAGTAGCTGCAACAGAATACCGTGTTCTGTGGTGATTTAGATGTAGGGGGAGGTTGAAAACTGTTTGAACCGTGGGTAATGCTTGCCGTGAGATAGAGATAACATTGTGCATTATGAGGAAAAACCGTGGATCTCTTGAACTTAAGCAGATACTATGATGTCACCGAATTTTGCCAATCTTATAGTTTGATCTATGGCTCAGCATTTTGGTAAATGCTTTGGGAGTTGAAAATAAGTTTTGAGTGTGTTTTGTCCTGCTGTTAGTTCTCGCCTGTTGGGTTGATTTTACAGAAAGCTTGATTTGGTTTGTTGTTTGGGCAGTTATCTAGTTGGGATGATGCTGTTAGCGAGTCCCCAAGATAGCTGCCGTTTGGTGAGTTAACAACACATTAACTTGGCGTTCCGGCCGACTTGGTACTGATTAACACAGTCCCTTTGTATCCCAACCTGGAAACGGAGGATGGGGCACAGTTGGGAGAGAGAGCCAATGTGGCATGGTGTTTGCGGCTGCAGCCTCAGTAAAGTTTGCTGCTCCACACTGAAGCTGTTGCGGTGCTGCAAGCTGCCCAGACTTTCGCCACCGACTGTCAAGGTACCCTGGCCTCGAATATTCAGAGAATACTTAATAATACGGCGAAACATTTATGCAAAACACCTATCGCTAGCACACGCAACGAAACGTTATGGAATTTGATCAATGGACGGCACCGTTATGGAATTACGACATCTCACAAGTGAGGGCTCTCATCAGGGAAGATTTTTTTTTTTTTTGAACATTGAACGGGTGCAAAGCACCCGACATATATTGCTGCAAAGAAGCCAATGGAATACATCAGGGAAGATGAGTTAGTGTTTGCAACATGTTTCATATTCCATCTGTTTGCCACAATCTGACATCCTAGATACCAAGAAGTGGAGTGATCACGACCCATTCTCTGGACGGCAATTCTGCAAGTCAAATATGTGTTCCACGTCAAAAAAATAACCACCGAAATCAGCGCATCCATGTGGTATCTAGGCCACTACAGTGTGCAAACTTAACCTGCTCTATATGAAAACACAAATTTTACTCTGCCATCTGAAGAACATTGTGTTCTTGTAGAACATGTCCCTTCAGTTCAAATGCATTTCCAGAAACAAAAATAAAGAATATTCATGACACCAAAACTTCTCAGGGAGCATGATTATTCCCACTTCAATTGAAATCGCACGAATTCTGGGTTCTCCCTTCTTCATAAAGAAGGGGTTCGACAGATTCAACAAACCAGGTTTCAGATAATAGACAGGTCAGTATAGTCAGTCTTGGAGACACAAACTACAACACTGTGAATTTTGCCAAAGTCAGTCTTGGAGACACAAACTACAACACTGAATTTTGCCAAAAGAACCATCATGATTGAGACGCGTACCTAATACTCTGTCCTAGAGAAGCAAATTACCCACGAGGTAACTTGATTTGATGACAATCTAGATCAACACTTATTGCTTATTACGCTGTCAAATCTTGAGCAGAATTCACACCATAAGAGTGAATACCAAACGGCGAGATAGGAAATTTAGATGTAAATAATTTGATCCATGGACAGCACCGTTGTGATAAAGGTCGTAATTCTTCCAAGTACAACGTCTCTCACGTGAGGGCTCTCATCAGGGAAGATAAATTAGTTTTCCAAACATGTTTCATACTCAATCTCTTCGCCACAGGCTGACATCCTAAGATACCAAGAAAACACAACCAATTCCATAGCCCATACTCTAGCTGCGATGGGTTTCGCTAGGGTGCAAAATTATCATCAGGAGTGGAGTGATGACGACCCTCTTTTGATATCATCAGCAATGTTGTTGCAAGTCGAATCTGCGTTCCATGTCAAAAAAATAACCATTGAAATCAGCACATACATGTAGTATCTAGGCCACTACGGTGTACAAACTTAACCTCCTCCATATGAAAACACAAATTTTACTCTGCCATCTGAAGAAATTGTGTTCTTGCAGAACATATCCCTTCATTTCAAATGCATTTCTAGAAACAAAAATAAAGCATATTCATGACACCAAAACTTCTCACAGAGCATGATCATTCCGACTTCAATTGCACCGCACGAATTCTGGGTTCTCCCTTCTTCATAAAGAACAGGTTCGACAAACCAGGTTTCAGATAATAGACAGGTCAGTGCAGTCAGTCTTGGGAGACACAAACTACAACACTGGATTTTGCCAAAAGAACCATCATGATTGAGACGCGTAGCTAAGACTCTGTCCTAGAGAAGCAAATTACCCACGAGGTAACTTTATTTTACAGCAGTCTACACTAACCGAATTTATTGCTTATTATTACTCTGTCAAAGCTTGAGCAGAAATTCACACCATAATAAGAGAGAACACCAAACGGTGAAGATAGCAAACCCTTTTGAATGCTGTGATTCGTGAACACGGAATACCTATTCTACATATAGAAACGATATTTAGTGAAGAGATAATACTCCCAGCAACTATTATCACAAGGATACATAAGCTCGACAAAAGAATGATGATGCAAGGCATAATCACCACCTAGAAACAGGCAATTCTCTGCTAAATCGATGCCGCCATCTAATACTCGTAGATAAATGCAGCAAGTAATAATAAATCAAGCAGGAGACGATTGAAGCTAGCAAGATACACAATTGTTCTAGGAATCTTCTTTCACAAGCAAAACTGTGCCCCAATCCTCAAGAAGTACAAACTACTTATAATTTGAGTTCAATTACTTGATTAGCCACCGTTTAGCACATGAAAGTAAATTGAAACAGAAAGGGCGCCATAATTAAACATGTAGGGTTCTTTTGGCAGATCTAAACTCAGGCAACAGCCACAACCTCTTTGTTACACACGAAAAACCATCTGATCTGATTTGACCTGATCTGGGGAAGAGAAGGAACGGGAGGGGCTGATCAGGCGGAGGCGGCGGTGCGGGAGCGGTAGAGCTTGCCGAAGACGTGGAGGGCGGTGACGAAGCCGATGAAGCAGACGGACATGACGAGCACCATGGTGGGGGAGAGGCGCAGCCCCGGGGCCTCGTCGGTGTAGAAGCGGAGCATGTTGTTCCCTCCGGCTCCAGAGAAGCCCCCGCCTCCGGACGCGGAGGAGGAGGAGGTGCGACCGGGCCGGCGGCGCATGCCGGCCGTGGCGGCGGGCGTGCCGCGGGGCCCGGCGGTGGCCGGGCGGGATCCGGCAGCGCCGCCGCCGCCGCCGCCGCCGCCGACGGAGGACTGGGACTGCGAGGACGAGCGGGCCATGGGGAGGCTTCGGTAGCGCCGGCGGATTCTCGTCGAGATCTCTTGCGGGAGGATGGAGAAGTCTCGCTCGCGCTCTCGAGTCTGGATCTCGAGCTAACAAGAGAGACAAGAGTACAAGACTTGACGACGGGGGTAGGCGTGCAACATGTAGCAACCCGGATCGTTCTGAGCCTTTTTCCCGAGCGGAGATTTTCGTCTCCCTCTTTCGCCCCGCTTATAAATAAATCCAAACCGATACAAACTCGTCAAAAAGAAAATCGACATACGCGATGGCAACACCAACTCGAACAAGAAAAACAGAAGACACCACGTCTAAAAGCATCTCTACTCACGTTTCTAGAAAGTCTTGATCCGATCTTCCTAAGCCATTCCCACGATCCCGGGAATACCCTGGAAACACCGTATGCGAATGACGGGTATGGCCAATTTCACGATGACGCGACTCCGTCTTTCTTTCTCTCCCCCCGGCTTTCTTCCCCCACTCCCTCCACTACCGAGCTCCGTCAATCGCCATGCCGCCCAAGAGTTTCGTCAAACCCAGATCGAAACTTCGTAATCGGGGAGAAGAAAGCGAAATCGAGGCCGTGGCGGGCGGGCGTGTCAGGCCAGTGGTGGCGTGCTGAAGAAGAAGATCTCGTCGAGCACGGAGGGAGAAAGGAGAGGCTCGAGCAAAAATAAAACCGGCAAAGCGGCGACGATAAAGGCGAATCGGTGACGGCGCAGCGATGATGGCGGCAGGTCGTTACGCGTCGTATCCACTCCCCACGCACCACACACTAGGGAAGCCAGACGAGCGTCGGCTCGCCTGCCGGATTCTCGCCAATCTCGTCGGCCGGCTTTCAGGCGAGCCAGGCGAACACTCAGTAGAGGTGCTCCTCGTCCGAGGACAACGCCGAGATCACGCCTGCCAGCCTGCCGCTACGCCCCTGCGACGAACGCCACTGCTACGCCAAGCTTCGCTTCCACCTCCTCCAACCAGTCGGCTTCCGTCGACGAGATGCCCGACCCTGCCGCATCGACCACGCTGGAGGATCCCATCCCATCGACGACTGACGGCCAAGCCTTTTTACCTGGTTCTGTAATAATTTGTCGCCGAACTTGTTGGATAATTCTGTCGAACACCTTTTGACCGAGCTCACGCCGGCTGAAACGATAAAAATTCGAATATTTCGCCGTTTTCTCTTTGCTTGGGAACACGGCCTAGAAACGCGGGGGGAAACTCGGCGTTCCTATGCCGAAATCTATTTTCGTACGGCCAAAAAAAAGTCTGAATTTCGGCTTGGAAACTCCCAACGAGTAGGAATACTCCAACGCAATGCAACCTAAACTATTAAACACGTTGAAGTCAAGAAAGCTTGATGCCAGACGAAAACTCCACAAGCTGCACTCGGATGGAACCTGAGTTCCCCGGCAACAGCCCAAGAGGGTAGCGATGTGTCGCTCCGTCGTTGTTGCGTTCGTCACGGACTAGAGTTTTTAC
Organism: Avena longiglumis; assembly: GCA_030063025.1. NCBI lineage: Eukaryota > Viridiplantae > Streptophyta > Magnoliopsida > Poales > Poaceae > Avena > Avena longiglumis. The sequence goes on along the minus strand of CP125979.1, from coordinate 444,077,973 downwards.
CGGGAACCGGTCACAAAGGAAATACAAAAAACAATGTCCTCAGGAGGGTAGTGATACGAGTGAGGATTTACCCCTCCTAGGTTGGGCCCCCGGCACCATCGCAGCCGGAGATTTCTTGGAGATTCGTGTAAAGTCTGTGCGGTCAAAGCCTTGTGTACTTTTGCATTTTAACCCTTGAAAAATCTTAGATTTAAAATATAATCCACGCGAAGAGGATAAATTCCCAGGCTCCAGACCGTACGTAGACCACCCGTCGTTTTTATCCTCCACCTACCCCCAAACACGCTTCCCTCCATCGCGTCGCCGTGCCTCCTCCTCCTCCTCCTCCCTGATAGACGCCCACCGCCCACCACCTCCTCCTCCTACATGCCCCGGATGGGGGAGGCGCCATGGAGCAGCAAAGCTGCCTACAAGTGTGGAGGATTGGAGGATTGCCGGCTCCAACCAGATCTGGAGGATAGGAGGCCTCTCCTTTTCCTTTATTTGTTCTTTTATTTTTGCTCCTTTTTCTTTCTTTTTTCTTCATGCTTTTGTACTTTTTGTTTGGATCCAGTTCTAGTTCATGCGATTTTGTATGAATCTTTGATGGATCTGTGATGGATCTTTTGTTTCTTCATGATTTTGGACACGTATCTAAGTTTCTCTATTACTTTTTACCACTGTGAATCTTGTATGATATCACTGTGAATCTTGTATGTATTATCAAGTTTTGTGTGGCACGAATATGGGCGATGGGAGTATGATTTTTTACATGTATGGTTCTTGTGTGAATCTTGATTTACTTGAAAAAATACTAAGAATCTATAATGAAACGTTGTTGGATCTAATACGTTGTTGAAAAAATACTAAGAATCTTGATTTACATATATTTTTTTGGTATTAATCTTATTAATGTGGATTTAAGAAAATCAACGTAAAAAAATACTTTGGTTGCAAATAAAAATCATGGTAGATCTGTTAATAAGAGGAGTGACAGTGAGATAGTGTTAAAAACTTGTTATAAAATCAGATTATATAATGTGTGAAATCTCATGAATCTTGTGTGAATCTTGTATGATACGTTCTTGGTATTAATCTTGGTTGATGCAGATTGTTGTTATTAGTGATAACAAACGTTCTTATAAAAAATAATAATCAAGTTTGATTGTTGTTAGTAGTTTCACAAAAGTTCTATTGAAGAGTCATTTGAGTTTCGGTGTTGCCCATGTATCTTAAAAAAATTATTTTGAAAAAAGTATGAAACTCGTACAATATTTCTAGAAAAGTTCTTAAAAAAATATTCTATGAAATATTGTTGAGTATTATTGAAAAAATAATTATGTAAGAAATTGTTGATTACATTATATGAATATCTCTTGGCAGAAACAAGTTTGTAAAACATGTGAATCTTGTATGAAACTTCTGAATCTAAGATGAAACAAAGTAAGAGTGTCTAAATATTATTAAATAAAAAGTAGAAAAATAAAAATTATCAAAAGAGATTGTTGAAAAAACAAATTATATTAATTGTTGAAAAAAAAATATAAAACTTGTACGACAAGTTTATAAAACGTGTGAATCTTGTATAAAACTTCTGAATCTAAGATGAAACAAAGTAAGAGTGTCTAAATATTGTTAAATAAAAAATATAAAAATAAAAATTATCAAAAGAGATTGTTGAAAAAACAAATTATATTAATTGTTGAAAAAAATATAAAACTTGTACGGATATTCCTAGAAAAATTCTTAAAAATAATTATATGAAATATTGTTGAATATTATTGAAAAAATAATTATATAAGAAATTGTTAATTAAATTATATTAATTAGATTGGTTGATTAAAACTGGCTAATTAAATTAAACAAAGATGTATCTGTGAATCACGTTCTTTCGTTGAAGACAGTGACAGAAATGTATAAAACCTGAAAAAACTGGGGGCTAATAAGCAAAACAGCAATAAACTTGAGAAGTAAGGTGGGAGGGTTGTTCTGTAAAAGTTGTAGCACGAATCTCCAAGAAATAAACGGCAAAGATGGTGCCAGAGGCCCCTCCTACGGGGGGAATTGCATTGTCCGTAGTGATACCCGCATGCGTCACTTCCACTAGCCAAAAAGCGGAACTTTTACCCAAATTTATCCCCGTGCCATCCGAGAACAAAAGGGATAGCCCAACCCGAGGGAAGAACCGCCTTGCCAGCATAATGTCGCCATGTCTTGACCAGGGAGCCGACAGCGGATTTATCGCAAGTAAGTTGAGCCCCGATATCACATATGTCCTACGGTTGCTAGAGATTCGTGCAAGGTCAATGAAGTCAATAACCGCCATATATTTGCACTTGAGCCCTTCCAAAAAGTTGAAAACAATCTGAGCTCCACCTGGCAATCTGAGCTCCACCTGGCAGTGAACCTTGTATGTTTCTTGACTAGATTTGCTGAAATAATTTGGGTTATTTTTTCTATTTTTCTACTCCCTTCGACCCATATTAGTTGACTTGAATTTGTCTAGATTCAAATATATCTAGACATAAATACATCCGAATTTAGACAAATCCAAGTCAACTAATATGGGTCAGAGTACTATTAATCTGGTTGTTTTTCTATTTGTTCTACAGTTGCTATTGAATCGTGTATGTATCTGTAAGATCCAAAGTAGTTTCAGATCTCTAATAAATCCTGTATAAATCTAGACTGAGGTGAAAGGGTTTTCCTGTAAAATAGTTTGCCCGAATCTCCAACAATCAATGGTATTGATGATGTCGGGGCCCAACATAAGTATGGTGTTGAATTTCCGTAGGGAGCCGCTCACACCAACACCAGGATCACCCATTGCCAAACCCATCACCATCCACATGACCAAAGAGATTGCCGAGTGCATCCATCCAGCCTCTCCTTCTAGGGTCGTTGCCTCGGCATTCGCGAACTCAAATCTGCCAGCATGAGAGGCAACACATTAGGCTAGCTCAAGATCCAAGCCCTAGGTCTTGAATCCATGGAGCCGAAGGTCAGCAGCACCGCAACTATCCGGAGGAACCCTTCCTCCACCGCAGGAAGGGACCACAGACCGAGCACGGAAGAAGGACCAAACTAGGCACTGGCAGGCCTGTTCGAGCCCGAAGCGGACCCGTAAAAGCCCTTCAGCCACGCTGCAGCGGGGTCTCTGCCGCCGCCACCCACTCTGCTCACGCACGCCTCTCCACCACCGCCACCTCCAGACTGCCGCCGCCAAGTCATTGATCCCCGCTCACTTGGCGCACGGAGAGAGGAGATCCGCTGACGCTGCCCTGGCTTTGCACGACAGCCCATACCGGCGGCGGGGGAGGGGTGGGGAAGGCTTGTTCTTGCCGGGATCTGGGAGCCGCTCCCGTCGCGCGCGGGGAGTGTCTTTTTTGGGGAGGGGTGGGGAACCGAGCAGAGATTTTCGGCTCCCGACTTCATTGGTGATGTTATTTAAAAAAAGATTGAAAATCGTAATACTAATAAAAAAAGATGTAACAAGTTCAAATATTTTGTATACTGAGCTAAAAATGACAAAAGTTTGGTCATGCATATTTTCAAATCCACGAAATTTATTAGATTTGTCATTTTTTGTGTGGCCCACTATCTAACGCGTTGCGATTTTGCAAGCTTGTGAATACAACATTGAATGTGTCCAAAATTATTTACAGATTTTTCAAAACTTATATATATGATTTTTGAATGTTTTAAAATGAAGGTTTCAGTGGAACTCTTAGAGCCAAAGCCGCTTTCCGGGTTTTTCCTCTTGCTTGAAGCAGAGATGCATGATTAACAACTGGACCCTGTGATCTTGCTTGAACTGCCGAGACGACCAAAAAAGAGCAAAAAAAAAGAAAAGGAAAAATAAATCAAGAACAAAACAAGTATAGTATAAAAATAGAGTTTATTTATGGGTTAAGAGATAAACATCGTGGAATACGCCATGAATAGGCATTGAAAAGCACGGACGGCCGTCCTTGAAAAGGCCATGCATTTCTCCCATGCAGCCGCAGAGCCGAATCTCCCCACCTCCATTGCTTCCTGACCTCCCATTCCTAGCTACTCCCGGCCGGGCACCCGGCCGGACAAGATGATGAGCTGGCTTCGTTGCTTCCCGCACGACGGCGCCGTCATGGACGACGAACAACCAAGCCGGCCAAGGCCCAGGCCCGGGAGGAGCGCCACCTTCAGGAAGATTAAGCACACCACCTCCAATTGCGCCCATGCCGCCGCAGCAGCGGCTCATCGGAAGCGGTTCATCCGGACGAACAGCATGGTGAGCGACGCGCCCGGCCGCCACTCCATCGACGGCGCCGTCTACAACCACAGCGTCGTGTCGGCGCGGTCCTTCACGTTCCGCGAGCTCGCCGCCGCCACCAACAGCTTCAGCCATGCCAACCTCCTCGGGGAGGGCGGGTTCGGCAGGGTCTACAGAGGCCTCGTCGGCTCGTCGGTCGTCGCCGTGAAGCAGCTGGACCGCACGGGGTACCAGGGCGACCACGAGTTCCTGGTGGAGGTGCTGATGCTGAGCGGCCTCCTCAGCCACCCCAACCTGGTCGGACTCCTCGGCTACTGCGCCGACGGCAACCAGCGCCTCCTCGTCTACCCCCTCATGCCGCTGGGCTCCCTCGAGAAACACCTCTTCGTCGCCCCACACCGCCCCCGCCCCGACGCCGAAGGCGAAGCTGATCAAGTCGACTCGCCGCCACAGCCGCCGGTCCTGCCGTGGCGGGCCAGGATGAGGATCGCGCACGGCGCCGCGGAGGGCCTGGAGTTCCTCCACGAGACGGCCAACCCGCCCGTGATCTACCGCGACTTCAAGTCCTCCAACATCCTGCTCGACGAAGGGTACCAAGCCAGGCTCTCCGACTTTGGCCTGGCCAAGCTCGCCGCGTCGACCAGCACTCCCGGCGGCGGCGTGGAGGAGAAGGAAGAAGAGATCAAGGACTCGTCGTCGAGGGTGATGGGGACGTACGGGTACTGCGCGCCCGAGTACGTGAGGATGGGGCACCTGACGGTGAAGTCGGACGTGTACAGCTTCGGGGTGGTGCTGCTGGAGCTCATCACCGGCAGGCGGGTCATCGACGACAGCAGGCCGGTGGGGGAGCAGAACCTCGTCGCCTGGGCGGCGCCCATGTTCGGGGAGCAGAGGAGGCTGCAGGAGCTGGTCGACCCGCGGCTCCTCCAGGAAGGAGAAGAGGCGCCGTGCGGCAGGGAGCTGAAGCAGGCGGTGGCGGTGGCGGCCATGTGCTTGCAGGAGGAGGACACCGTGCGCCCCATCATGTCCGACGTCGTCATGGCGCTCAGCTTCCTCGCCATCACCGACGACGACCTGTCTGTTGTATCTGCTCCGAGATGACGACAACGTTAATTCCACTGCTTCATCATCATTATATATCGTCATACACGTCTGGCGGCATTGGCTCACATTACCTGTGTGGTTTGCATCTGAAAAATGAAGTAAATAAAAGAGAGGGCTTTTTTGGCTAAGACTTTACTACTATATTGGTATTATAGATGAGCATCTTCTTCTACTAGTACTCCCTACGTTTTAAAATATAAGATGTTTTAACTTTGTAAAGCAAATATATCTAGACTACTTTTAGTATATAGGTTCACTCAATTTTGAAGTGAATCTACACGCTAAAAAAAGTCTAAATACATTTTCTTCACAAACCTAAAACATCTTATATTTTGAAACAGAGGGAGTATATAGCAACTCCTTGAAAACAACATACTACTCCACCAAAGCATGGCAACTTTTTAATTCTTGCCAAAAGCTGAACAGGTAATAAAGGAAGAAAAGGAGACTGGCCGGACAACCTTGCAGCGACACGGTTAACTTAGTTACTGCTATGCTACAACCATTGCCTACAGACACAATGGAGCTGCTGATCTGTACAGTTCTCTAGTTTCACTAAATTGATTCTACTGCCTCCAAAGTGACCATCATCACAAACGAATTTGCTACTTGTATACTAGATGCCACTGCATTCATCCTCCAGCATCCTTCAAAGACATACATTCACGCATGGCGGTGCAACCACTCCCAGATCACAAACAAAACCCGAGCAACCGCTCATTCCACGGAGACAGCATTGGTCTCACGCTTCGGTGCCAGCCAACGAATACAAATAGTATGGAGCACCCAGCTACTGATGCGAATCAGAATCTCGGCCGAACTGACCGTGGCTGTTGACACGTTGAGGAAGGGTCGCCAGATTTATCTCCAGCCAAGTCGCTCCCGAGAACTGAATCTGCAACCAGGGAATCAAATGTTAGATCTTTTGATGAATATATGGGTCACTGTGTTAACATAGGAGAACAAAAACACAAGGAGGCAAAATGGGTCTAAATTCAAGTGTTGACATTTGCAAGGGCAGTTCAACCCAAAAAATAATAATGGACACAACCGCAACAAAAAAACGTGGCGATTATCCTCCAAATATGGTACCGTAAGTAAGTACTATCCAAACGGCTTAAAATGGATGGAGTAAAATCACAATAGACTGTGGAATTAAGCAGTACTCCCTCCTTTCCATATTAGTTGTCGCTGATTTTTTATACTAAATCAGCGAAAACTAATATGGAACGGACGGATTAGTATTTTGAGAATATTGAAACAAACTTGTGGCTTCGGCCATACCATCTAAAGCTGTAACTTCATCCACATGGTTCCTCTTTTTCCCAGAAGCATTTTTGGCATTAAAACTTTCATCAGCACAATTAAAGCTAAGAGAAGTTTGCAACGCCATATCATGTCCATATTCTGGTGGGTTTGCTTCTGATACCAATAGGTCCGAATTAACCGTAGGGACTGACTCATGAAGAGGTAGGTTGTTGGCAGGGTAGTCTTGCAGTTCACCTAGATGATCCATTCCCTGTGTGGCTGGATTATCTTGCGTACCCGAGGGATACTCCCAAAATGTCAGCCCCAGATCATCAAAGCTTTCATTGAGAAAAAATGAAGTTTCATCTGGTGCTCCTGAAGTCTCAGATGGGTTTGGTGGTGGAAATTGATTCCCAATGTCATTTGCTGAGCCACAAAGCACATCACTAGGAGACAACACCGTGACATTTTCATCATCCGAGTCGCTCAGAACTATTGGAACATGTTCATCCCCAGGAGAAGTATTGAGATCATATGCATTGTTTGTAGGGTGATCCAATTGTCCCGGTTCTAAATTATAACTTCCACTTTTGGCATTCTCATGATTAGTGTTGTTAGTATGGGTGACTTGTTTCCCATTTTCAGAGTGCCTTTCCTGATCATTCTCCGAAGATGGTCTCAAATTAGCATTCACTCTCTTGCTAATTTCCCACTTGCCAGCATTGTTTCTCCTAATTCCCAACTTAAGACGACAGCTCATCTCTTCAGGCAATGCTTCTTCTTTAAGCTCATGCTTTAAACCACCCATGTCAGGTTTAGATCCTATCTCTGTGGACATACAGAGAGTACCATCTGGTAGGTGCCACTGCATAAGATCATTCAGTTCAGCTCCACCCTTAGCTCTCCAGGAACCATCAGGCTTGACATCAATTTCAGATATATCATCTCCACAGGTTTGGAGCTGGATCAATAAGACGCAACAAAATCAGCTAAATTAAGATGCATAATGGAATAGCATAGATGAAAAACATGTGATTCAGTTACAGTATGACTCACTAATGTAGTGATGCGGTTGAAATAAGGATCAACGATTAAGTTGTCCAGGGAATAGTTCTTCAGGCAAATTGGGCATTGCCACTGCAAACAAAGAGATGTAGTTTGATTAGACAAAGGAAAGAGAAAAAATTAATTTATTTGAGACAGGTAGCCAAACCTTCCGTGACCGTTGATTAAGTTCCACAAAAGCTTCTAAGTCAAAACAACCCATGTGAACACAGGGTTTAAATCTACCAGCTACCTTAATCCTTGAACCAGTCATCTGTAGAAAAATAGCTTTTACATGATGAAGATTGAAGACATGCTTTAAAGAATATAACATCGAAAACATAATGGCGAACTTTGTGAGAAGGATCGCAAAACATACTATGAATCAAACAATACCATGTTGCCAACATGGGATTGTACAAAAGCATCTAGGTTAAACATTATCATAAAACAAAGATTACAATTCTAGGAAATAACATTTAAGCCGTGTGTGTCATGGTTGACACAGAATGAGAGACGGCAAATGCTAGTACTGAATATTCTAGTAGACATGAAGTCAGGTGTAAGAGACATCAGGGCAAGTAGGAGCATATCAGCAATATCATAAAAGATCTAAACATTATCATTGATGGCCAGAGTGCTTACAGGGCATCGGAGATTTACAGAGACTGAATCTGCCACAACCTCAATATCACTATCACTGTCTGCATTATCTGCCTCAGGTCCACCACCAACACAGCGACGCACGCGAGCAAGGGCATCATCAAACTTCTCACCATCATGTTCCTTTGGCACCAAATTTAGGACCTGTCCATTTTCATCAAACTTTTAAAAGAAGAATTGAACAGCCAAGGAGGGTTCCAAATCTCAGTAACTTGATGCTTGCCAGGTATCAGCTTGTTTGTGGTAACTGCTGAAAGAACCTTTCTGGCACTTTCCTGGAGCTTGTATAGAGAATACTTTTTGAACAGCCCAGTTTACTGTAAAACAGAAATCGTGGCCAGGAACCAACTGGGATTTGGAACCCTTCTATAACGTGCATTATTAGTTTTGTGCCATCTTTCATCACCTAAAACAGCTATCCTGAGGCCTTACAATTAAGAAATAAGATTAAGAAAAGAAAAGGCAACAGATTTTCAGGGTCGATGTAAAAGAGAAAGATAACATGATTCAAACAATATAATAAGAAGCGCTGAACATGGCACGTGTTTTTTTTAGAGATTTTTCTGATCCAAATAACGATGTTTGTCAAATATGTATTTCTGGAGAATATCGTGGTTAACAATGGAAATGCATTTCATGTGACACAGTATACCATAAGCAGTACCTCTTGTAGAGATCTCCTCTTGGCAATTCTGATTCCCAAACAGAACGTGCGAGAGTCAGCTTTAGATAGAACAATCTTATTGGGTCCTTCTTTCAAATAATGTGTTAACTGGGGACAATAAGCAGGATTAACAAATATTCAAACAGAAGATGTATCATGTAACTAATCAATATTTCTATAAAATATATTAGCAAATCATTTTTAAGCTATGAAGTTGGAGAACAGTGTGCTCCATTGCAACAAGATACTTACTACAAAACCATCATCTCTACTATTGGCTCCCAGCTGCTGTGTAGCTTGCCTGTGGACAACCCTAACATGAATACCTGAGAAAACAAATAATCGCCAAAAAAATATCTCAGATTTTAGATGATTGAACTTCTAATTTAATATGAAAGGACAGTTGTTGGTTGCCATAGCATGTTCCACGTAACTAAACTGGAAAAGTCCAGATCGTATCTATATCTATAAGTCTGGAATGATGCATAGTTACCAATATGGAGGCATGCGTAAGTGCACCAAGCACAGATGCATACATGTGTGCATGCACACAAAACTCATGATAAGGCAAGGGGATGCAGGCTGCAGCATAAAATGAGCTAAAGATGACAAATGGTATCCAGTGCAGCAACCAAGGGCAATCAAAGCTTGAAAACAAAAATGAGATGCAACTTAAACCCAGCTCATCATAACAGCAAAAGATTAACTAACTGAAAAAAGTTTTGCCCTATAAGACCCTGTCAGAAATATTTCTCAATACATATGGTAAGCCGATGGAAATACCATTAACATGCATATCAGAATGTAAAGGCCAGTGCATCCTAAAAGGAACTTTGTCATCGAGAAGGATACACCAAACCTGCAAGAACATAATTGGTTCAATGAAACCCAACGTCAAAATGGATACACGTAGTAGTCCAATATTCTCCGTAACGAAATATTAGTAATTAAGCAACACACAAACATTTATTTGTAATTGCTATTTAAATTTTTACTATGTATCATAATTATATGCACATATATGGTTATTTATAGATGATCCTGCACAAAGCTACAAGTTCAAGGAAATGAAGGAAGCTAAACTAACCTGAATGTCATATTCAGCTTTCTGTAGCAGTTCTCTATGAGCCCTTGATAATGGAAAGGTTTTCTCGACATACTGTACAGTACATGACCTGTACATAAGCATGAATCACAAAAAAATACTATGCAAATTGCAGAGGCACCATGATGTTTGTTGTATGCTATCCCTGTGGTTGGGCACAACTCATTTCTACCTTTTCAATATACTCAGAGGGCCGTTTTGGCACCCAGAAGCATATGCTCCCTTTCTTAAAAATGAACTTTAAACATTAAAATGTTACAAAAACTATGGGAGACAAATTCATGCGTTCACCTCGATGTGCTACATGTTTACAAAGTCATTCTACGGAAACCCGACTTTTGTTTTGGCCAGTGTAAAAAAGACAAAATTTGGTGCTGAAAAAAGCTCTCCACGAGACATTTTCTTTGTCTTTTTTACATAGGCTACAAAAAATATCAGTTTTTCGTGAAACTTTACATGTGTACATAGAATGTGGAGATGTACGCAGGGAATTTTTATTTCAATTTTTTTTTTGACAATTCGAAATATGTTTTTTAAGGGAGTATATTCTCCCAAGATCAAAAGTGAATTTTCCTAACAGCTATGTGGTCATCTAGTTACTCAAGTCTCAAGATAACAACATGGTCATCATATGTACAGAAACTGAATCATGTTTCGTTTATAGACAAAAAGAAATAATCGTGATCACACAAACCATCTAAGGTTGTAAAGAAAACAAAAAAGGAGACACATAGCCATCATGGCTCACCCGCGAGGCCATCAACAGGGTGTAGCTGCTCCTGGTCACTGAAGGGGAAAGGGAGGTGGAGGAGGTGCAAACAAAAAACTGTGCCTTGGTAATGTGTTACTTACCCATCTGCCGCTATGTTAGAAGGAGCTAGTAACATTGGAAGTAATGGGTGGCTAATAGTGACCCAGAAACTGCAAATTGCATACAAAAAAACAATGTCAGAACGATAGGCCATCTAATATCAAGACCAGTGTAATTGACCTAACTAACTAATGTCCTCGGCTTAAAATGTAGAATAGGCAGTCAAAGAAAGGAAAAATCATAAAATATATACAGATAGATCAGTTCTAAGTTGCTCAGTAACGAGATTTTTATACGTGATTAATGCTACAGGACAGCTCAAACAATCCAATGTGTGACCATAAGCAAATACAAATAACTTGAAACCCACATGATAAACAGAACTAGCACAGGATCGCAAACGTAAAAATAGATGATCATGTATGGTTAAGCAAGGATTTTCTATTAAATGAAAGGGTAAAAGAACTTACGGGTCTGCCCTGCTGACTCGGCACATCTCACAATAGAAGCTGGAAGGCAGTTCTTGAGGAGCACCATATGCAATCTTTTCGTGTATGATGACACAATCAACATGTTGCCATACATTGCATCGCGGGTGATCACACTGAAAATAATTTAAAAAATTAAGAAAAATAGAAGCAAGAGAACCTGTCATGAACAACATCATAGAATGCTACAGATCTCTAAATGATGGAATAATGGAAGACTTAAATGCTACACTTCATAGAACGATAATGTTCAGGACACATAGATACAAGCTTCTTTTCATAATAAAGACAGTAATCCAGAGCAATTAGCTCCTTTGAACTTTCAGAAAGAATACATAAAAATCACTGCATTAAAATTACAGAATACTGAAAATGACAATTAACTGGTTATATAGTTCAACATACTATGTGTCCAATTAAAATGATTGATGGACAAATTTGAAGATCTTACTGAACTAATTGGAGGTGATGAATAACACCACCTAGCAGTCACATAGTCATACTTGTTATGAGAACCGTACCTTAATCATGGACCCAGTGGCCATGGAGTTACCACAGAGGCAACGAACTTTCACATCCAGCTGAGCAGAACCATCTGGTTTTACACCGAGCCCCAACTCAATCTGGTTTCCAGAGGCTGAAACCGCATTTGCGGGCTCACGCATTTTTCTAGTAATAGTAGGAAAAAAATCGACAGTGCACAAAGAGCTGTATTAGACTCAATCAAGATGATATAAACACGAGATAATTATATGAGGAAATGTAAACTCACCTAAAAGTGTCCTCGACTATTTTCAGCACCGTTTCTTTTCCAGCCATCATTTTCTTTGGTAATCCATCAATTTGTGAGGCTACGATGCAACATGAAAGTGATAACTTGTGACCTCCAGGCACAAATACTAGTCTATAAAGATCACTGGAAAAAATGTAATGTACCTCGATCCTGTTGATCAGACAGTATAGCAATGATTTTGTCCACCAGTTCCTGTATAGCAAAACACACAAAACCAAGATAGTTCAAAGTAAATATTTCCAAAATATAATACTAGAAGGCACATGAAAGTTTACTAGTTTCCAAACAAAAATTATGGCATTGATATGTAGGTCACGAAAATACAGTCAATTATGTGCTTTCCCACAACAAAGGGATCCCAGAAACATACGAGCAATGTATGTGAAGTAGATCAACACCTAGAATTTATTTGTGTAAAACCTAGATATACAAAATAGGAGTGAACAAACCTGCTTCTTTCCATGCTTTGGAAGTCCAAGCTTAGATAGGACATCCTTTAGCTCTTTTAGTCGGAAGCGCTTCAACATGTCCTGCAAACAAGGCATTTATTCAGAAGGCCAGATGATACAGTCATTTGCATCCCTCTACATAATTGGTAAGCGAAGCATCTTCACAACAACAACAGAACGAGATATCTAAAATGTAGTAAGAACTTTCATATACACTGTCCCAATTGATTCTGGGTAAATAAAGGGTAATGCAAACAAGAACAAATTTGACCAGGGGCGCAACTATTTTAATTCTTCTGAAGAAGGCCGTACACTTGCTGGCAAAAACAAGTACCAATTGAGACTTTATAGGCCCCTAGACGGCTAAGCAGGTTTAAACAGACGGAGTATAAATCTAACCATATGAGCACGGAAGTTATAGGCTACGGGACGGGGGGGGTCATCGGAGAGGACCTTCGAAACCATCATCGTCAGATTGAGCGCGCAGACGTATACCCACATGAGGCAGGATAGGATATAGACGGTAACCGTGTCATACCTTGCAGGACGCGACCACCGGATCGCCGACGGGCTCCGGCGCCATGGCTGCGGTTTTTCCTGGGCTGACGATGGGCGGGCGGCCGAGAAAGGAGAAGGGGGCGGCGGCGGTTTGGGAGGGGGGGGGGGGGCTGGGGGGGGAGTAGGTTCGAGAAGGAACTGGAATGATCGCCGTCGCGGGAGGGCACAGGAGAGGAGAGGAGGGGTGTTGGTGTGCGGCGGCGGCGGCGGCGCCCGGCGGGCTGGCGTTACTGGCTGGGTGGCTGTCTGGAGCGTTTCCCTTCTACCCTTTTTGGTGGCGACAACGGACGAGTGTGGGATCTGGGAGCGACACGTGTACCCTGCAAGGGCTAGCACGGATCTCAAAGTATTGTCTCTCACCCCACATGTTGTGTGCCACCCCTCCCTTCCCGCACCCTTCTGATGTGATAATTTTTTGTTCAATGTCTCCGACTCTCGGTTATGTATTTTTTAAATTAAGATATAATTATATTAGATTAAAAAATATGTCACTGATATTATTTCTACGCGGTATCGCATGTTGCTCACCCATGTATGGCATGCTTCCCCATTTTGGTTGAGTTGAACGGTTACTTCTAACATGCAGATGCTCCACCTCCCCTTTCCCGCGCTGACATGCTTATTTTTGTTTGGTTAAACCGTTATTTTTAACATGCAGATGCTCCACCTCCCCCTTCTAGTGCTGACATGCTTATTTTTGTTCGGTTAAACCGTTATTTTTCGACCGTACAGATCCACTCCATCCCGCGTAATTATGCATGGCGTGCTTTTTTGGTTGCACATTTATTTTCTAACAACGCATGTCCCACCTCTTCTCATGTGTGGCATACTTCCTTTTTGTTCGGTTGCACCATTATTTTGTGACCGTGTACCTCACACCCCACCTCTCCGTCATTTCCTCGTTTAATGTGTACACCTTTATTTGGTTAACTTCAACCGACGGGATAGAAGCATTGATTGATACACATCATCTCTATCTCTCACTCAATTTGCGACAAGATACATGCATCATCAGTAATGTCGAAGTGGGAGCCATGGCTCATGGCTACCCCATGTGAGGGATTTAGGAGTGACACGTGTAACCTGCAATGGCTAGCACATATCTCAAAGTTTTCTCTCTTGGTCCACATGTTTTGTGCCGCCTCCACTCCACCCTCGCTTTTTAGGCTTCATGTGATATGCTATCCTTTTTGTCCATATGCTCTTTTTGTTTGAGATATATACTCGTGAGGTTAAGATGTAAGAGGATTTTGCTTTCTAGCAAGTGACAAAGGATTTTATGTCATTATTGTTATCAAAGGCGGACCCATAGTTTTTTTTAAGCCTGGCAAGCCAAAATGTGACTAAAATAATTCATACACATAAGTGCATATAGTCATGACATAGGGAGAATATACCTTTCAAGCGAGTTTTCATATAGGAATCGATTGGTATTTGGCATGACATCAGTTAACAGTAGCCCATTGTGAGAAATAAGAAAATCTTGGCCAAAATTGTGTCCCATGATAGGCTAGTGTGGGCCATAGTGCAAAAACTAGCTAGTATAGCTTGAGCACAATAGCGTTTGACCAAGATCATCGGTGTGAAAAATGGTGTGCACAAGGGTTGCGGTAAAAAGAAGCCTGGACAGTGGCCCAAGCAACAAGGATGGTGGGTCTGCCCTTGGCCGTTATCGTTGTTGGGTGCACTCCATGCAAGTGATCGTTTGTGTGGACTTTCCGACAATGCACGTCCAACTACACTTTCCGACAATGCACTCCATGATGTGACAGTTACTTTCTAACTATTTATGTCCAACTCCCCTTTTCCCGAGAATGATATGGTTTCCTTCTATTATACACTTTCATGGTTGTTTTCTAATAACGAACACCCATGAATTAAGTGTCGCTCGACAAGTCTATGTGTCGCAAATCGACTTACGACACACTGAAGCGACACGACAATTTGAACTTATCGATCGACGAGTTGACTTGTCGGTGAAAAACCGCGACTTGTTGAGGCTGTGATTTTTTTGAGGATGGGATATAATGTTGCCCGTGAAAACCCTATGCCCCTAAAAATAGATCGTGAGCTCCCTCCCCCAGCCGCCTTTCCTCTGGTGCCCCTCCCCTGGCGATTTCTCCCATATGGATGCCGCCGCCTCTCCCCTGCTCTCCCACTCCCTACCTGGGTCGTGAGCACCTCCCAAGGCTGCAGCACCACCAGTCCATCGCCGACAACAGCAGCAGCAGGTAACTGTTCTCCCTATTGAATGAGGGCTAAAATCTGATGGAAGGAGGCCTAGAAATCTGATTGTCAATGACCCATAATTGAGGGTTGAACTGGAAGAAGAAATGAATGATAGTGACATGGAGAACGATGATGATACATAGGACAAAGATCAAGACTTTTAAGTAGACTAGTTACTTAAATTTTTTAGTAGCTACAGCTCGACACACCATTGACAAGTCTAGCACTTATCGAGATTGTCATGACAAGTCAATGTGCCGCCACCCCAGCGACAAGTTGCGACACATGGACACTTAATTCTTGTGCACATCCCACCCGTCCCTTTTATCTGGTGTGACGTGTTTCTTATATTTTGTTTTGGTTGGTGTGACGTGCTTCTTATATTTTGTTTTGGTTGCACCCTTTTTTTCCGATCGTGCATGCCACATCCACCTTTCCGCATGTGGCATCTTTTCCTCGCCTTCTGGTTCGGCTCACCTGGAGCGACAAGAAAGACAAGTTAGATACTCTCTCTCTCTCTCTCTCTCTCTCTCTCTCTCTCTCTCTCTCTCTCTCAGGTCCGACTATTAATAGCATGATACACCTAGGTCTTGCACAACGCTAGCGACCTGTCTGTGTCACATGAAGTATTGCTAATTAGTTTGGAGGAATTTCGGATCCTCGGTTCCTAACAATTTGACTATGAAACGATTGAGTTTATAATTTCGTATTTTTATTTTGGCATCGATGGATAAAGTTCTTTAATACCCTAACGACTGTCATGCTATGCTAGATGTTAATAATTTACTAATAGTATGTTTGTAGACCAAAAAATCTCCACTCCGCAGACTACTAGTAGTACTACTAGTACTATTTTTGTTTTGGGTACGGCTAGCCAGCCCCCGGGGGCTGGTTAGTCCGATCTGGCCCTTAGCCCAAAAGGGAAAGCACACCCTCCCACCACGGGATTCTATTTTTGGTAAATTTGTCCTCACTCGCGATGCTAACCAGCTCCCAGCAGGTGCTTCGGAGGGTATTCCCTCCTAAGCGATCCCCATATGTGCTTGAATCCTTGTAGCATAAAAGAATCTGGTTCCTAAATCGATCAACTTTACACACTCTAAAAGTTCATGCGTAAAAAAATCCAGCAGCATTTGAATTGAACAAGAAAAAACATTGCTATCTGGAGGACAATAGCAATACAACCAATAATCTTATATGCAACTTACGTGCAACCCATAAAGCAACTACTCCCTCCGGCCCATATTAATTGACCTAAATTTGTCTACATTGAATGAATCTAGACATTATTTAGTATATAGGTTCATCCAAATTTTGATAAATCAAAGTTAATTAATATGGATCGGAGGGAGTAGGTGATCTTACAATTACACCTTCATTAAACCCACAAACCTAGGAACTTTCAAACACACAAAGAAAAACATCCTATGTACTCGGATCACTCCGGAAAAACAATAGGATGGTCTTAAAACATGCATAAGTTTTTTTTGCAACAACACAGTGGAAGGGCATCTTCAACTTACCTCAACCCCAAAAGCATCAAACATTCAACTTACCAGCAAAAGTGCTACAACTGAGTGAAACTGAGGCAAAAACGGTGTCACAAAGAACACAAAATACACATGAACTGTCTTTTTTAAGATGAGCATACATTCAAAAGACTGCAACTAGTGTCTCATAAAAATCACATAAAACTTCAAAAAGTCGCAACTAAGATTTTGTTGTCGTCATGGGGCGATCTTTCTTCTGGTTTTGTTCTAGGTGATAAGCACAAGGCAAGAGAAAAAGATACCATTGTTGGTTTAGTGCAAATTGAGTGTTCTTGCATTTTGTCCTTGATCTCCACTTGTTTGCAATGTCGTATGTCTGGAAAGGATCGCAACATGACATGAGAAAAAAGGTAGATCTTCAACCAAATAAGGATATACAAAACCATGGTATCAAAAACAACTTAATCACATGATGAATATGCATAAGTAGGGGGAACCAAAAACCACAAGACCTACTGGTAGCATAAAAATAGTTCACATGCAATGCATAGTTGGCATCTCTATTATTAAAGCCAAGCTAGCAGAAACCAGCTCATGCGTCAATTCCCTAAACTCAATCGTGATAGAACTTCAAGGTTGCAAACCTATGTGCTTAACAATAGATCACACTGATTCACAAGAGTACTTGTATGATGATTTATTTGTGTTACCTCAAGGCGCAGTGATTCGCAAGGATCTTTCTTGATAACTATGGGGATGGTCTTCAAGCTACAACACATCCTGAATTTAAAACAATCAGCACCCATCCCCATGCTTTGAATTAACTTCAATGTACAACTTAATTTTTATGAAAAACAACTTAGTGAGATGTCAAAAAGCAACTTAATTTAATCAGGATACTATTTAGGGGGCATTTGGATAAGTCAAAACTTAGATTAAATGATAACCGAGGGGATGACAAAATTAGCTTAATTTAAAATCACCGATATACAACTTAATTTTGGTGGAAAACAACTTAGTTAGATGGAAAAAAACAACTTAATTAAACTAGTGTACTACTTAGGGGCATTGATTATAAGACAAAAATCCACTAGGATCCTTGGCTATGCAACTTGATAAGGAGAAAAAAGCAACTAAGATCCCTAAATATGCAACTTAATGAGCAGAGAAAAATCGACTAAGATACCTAGATATACAACATAAAGAGCAGAGAAAAAGCAACTAAGATCCTTGGATATGCAACTTAATGAGCAGAGTAAAATTGACTAAGATACCTAGATATGCAACTTAATGAGCAGAGAAAAAGCAACTAAGATCCCTAGATATGCAATTTAATGAGCAGAGAAAATCGACTACGATGCCTAGATATGCAACTTAATGAGCAGAGAAAAAGCAACTAAGATCCCTAGATATGCAACTTAATAATAAGGATACAAGAAGGAAGGAGGGTCCCTGGATATGCAACTTAATGGGGACACAAAAAGCAACTAAGAGAATTGGATATGCAACTTAATAATAAGGATACAAAAGCAACTAAGATCGCTGAATATATAATTTAATAAGTATATAAAAATCAACTAAGATCCCTGTATATGCTACTTAAAAAGTAGACAAAAAGCAACTAAGGACCCCTTGATATGAAACTTAATAAGCAAATAAAAATCAACCAAGGTCTCTAGATTTGCAACTTAATAAGCAGATAAAATCAACTATGATATATGGATATCTAACTTAATAATCAGACAAAAACAACAACTAAGATCCCTAGATATAAACTTAATAAACAAACAAAAAGCAAGGTTCCTAGATATGCAACCTAATAAGTCGACAGACAACTCCTAAGATACATGGATACACAACTTAATAATGAGACAAAAAGCAACTAAGATAAGAAGCTAAAGTTACTTGATACTAATGAAGTAGATCTACATAATAACCTAGTTCACAGATATAATACAACTTCCTAAGCAGTGGTAGGTAATTTTATTAGATAGGTAAAAGTAACTTATCATCTGACTAATTGCCTATAAAAATAAAACAAAAACATAGTTCATAATGGTGTAAAACACAAATTACTAAGTGGTGGTGAGTAACCTGATTGGACAGCTAAATCAATTTATGACATGGAGCTCATCTAGTGAAAATACATGGAGCTCATCTAGTGAAAAATACTAGGAAAAATTAGGTAGAAAAATACATGGAGCTCATCTAGTGAAAATACTACTTCTCAAGCGAGTAAACATTACATAATACCGAATGGTAAGTGGACATAATTTGTCTACACAAAACATTATGACTTCAGCATTTCTTTTTCAACTACATTTCAATCAGTACTTGAAAGGCTCTGCTATCAACACTCTATATTTTCCATTCTCAGGAAACAAGCCTCTATCATAACCACTACATAGCTCATGAAAACACAACCACAATCACCAACCTAGCAGGAGATATAGGTATTGGTCATCTTCACCATCCCAGTCCGTCACTCACCCTGTAAAAGATCCATGATAACAAAAGCCATCAGTTGAACAAACAACGGCCGAGGAAAACACACCAAGGTGGTGCCCTAGTAATCCAGGGCTACTGTGCACCTGGTCCATGCTCTATAGCAAGCATTAAGAATCGTTAGCATATCTAATATGTACTGTATTACTGCAGTTGCGGCACCGGAAGAAGAACGCGGATAATGGAATCCCTACCGACCTCATTGGTGGAGTCTGTGTAACACCCTCAGAATCGGCCCTATGCAAGTTTCAGCGCTTCCCGCTAAACCCGCATAGAAACGATTCAAAGGTGCCCACCAGGCACTTGCGTGCGGGTGGAAAACGAAGTAATATCATTACACAATAGTCCTCGATGGAACCCACAAAACGGATATATACAACAGCGACTCAAAGAGTCAAGAATACAGATTTACAATACAAAGACCCAAATCACCTTTAAAACGATATAGCGTCCGAGTACGGACAAGATGCAAATTGATCTAAGAGCCCTGAAGAATAACCAATGGCGTCCATAACCCCGCCTGAGCCAAGCGGAAGGGTAACCACGCTAACAACGTCGATCTCAAAACACCTTAAACAAAGGGGGTGACAAAGGGCAAAGGAAAAGAGAAGCGGTCGATCGCGAGGCGATGCAGCGAGGCTAGAATTGGCGGTCCTCGCCTACATAGGTAAGGTGGATCAAGCGGCGGTAAAGATGCACTAACAACCTATAGAGACTCGATACAACTAGCGGCTATCAGAGAGGGGTAAGAAAGACCTATGCGGAACCAACCTGATACTACCATTAAATATACCCATCCTGGTATTTTCCCCTCGAGACCAAACGAGGAAGTCAACCGAGGAACTCACGCAGTTGACAGTTTTATTTATTCAGTTATCGTTGCAGCAATTACTAGTCAGGTATAGATAATCATCCTGATATAATAAGCAGTGGGCAATTTTAGTTAACCATTCCGTTGTAGTTGCGACACTTACTAGTCAGATACAATTAGCATGAGATATCCTAAACCCAGCAGTTGTTGGTACTTTTATTTAGCCATTCCGTTGCAGTGAAGCTGATTACTAGTCATATCGGATACAAGTCAAATTATAGCAGTAAACTTTGGTTATAGTTGTCTATGATCGAGACATGTGCTCCAAGTCGTCCATAACCGCGGACACGGCTTCTCGAAAAGATTTAACCCTGCAGGGGTGCACCAAAGTATCCACACGCACTTCGATCTTTTTTGCCAGATCAGTTAACATACACCCATCGGTATGTCGGCGGGGCCTAAGTCATGACGTTTCCCAGACCCAAAGCAAGTACATGGGGGCCACCCCACTAAGCTACCCATAGAGTCGAAGTCGGTCTCAGACGGACTCAGGGTTTGTGTAGACGGCTGTAAACGACTGGGAACCCGAAAAGATGATTGGGCTTGTCGATACAGCGAAAACGTGTCACGATCCTAAACAGTACAGGTGCAGTACCTCGGACAATTTAAATTAAGCAGTAAAGCATGTCATAAGTACAGGATAGTAATAAAGCCCCAAACTAATTGTGGCCCCCGGTACAATACTTTGAAATCAGGTACTAATCGATGGGGTGCCCATACACCCCACTGTGGTTAGCGCTCGATCTCTAAGCAGTGTCAAGAACTCGGGTCCCACGGACACCAAAGGGTGAAGTTAAAAACCAAATATTGTCTATTACCCACCGGTTCCTCTGCATTTACCTACTTCAATTTTAGTTATTAAACAATAATTAAAGCCATGATCATCTCCAACATTAAACATGCGGCAATACTCCAACAACTGTGGTACTGGACGACACGCATAGACTTGAGCAAGCGACTACATAAGTTCAACTATCTACCAAACAACAGGTAATAGGATGTGTCCAAGGCAATATAAGGCTGCAAGGGATATCTCGGGTACGAAAACTAGAGCATCGCAACACAGATAGCAATAGATCAACAAGAGGGAATAAATACTATAAAAGTAAGATAGGTAGAAAGGGGGGAATGCTCGCCTAAAAACATTGCCGAAGGTTCATCCGAAGGTCGGGTCGACTCTCGCATCAACTCATCGGCCTAATCCGTGAAGAAGCAAAGCACTAGAAGAAACACCGGATGCAATATTTAATACTACGGCGGAAGATCCGGCATGCTTATGATATGATGCAGATGCAGTGCAATTAGGCAATATTAAGCGGAACCGTGGTCCCGACAAATGATTATATGGTTCAAGTTGTTTAGAACCCCCGCAATTTAAATGTTGTATTAATAGGGCGAAACATGGCATCGGTTCGCTACACCAATTTAAATTGAGTCCGAAATAAGACGAAGTTATTCCGCATATCGACTCCCTATTTAATTATGCGGTGAATCGGCATAATGCCCCCAACCCACAGACAGGTATGCATGCATGAACAAATTAATATGCGACAGTTTTATATCTAGCATTTATAAAATAGGGGCTCGGGAAAGGTTCACACATCTGGGCTCGGGAGATCTTGGTTCCGGGGGTTCGGGGCCGGACTCAGGGTTCAACAGGGATCGAGGTTCAGATTCAAGATGGAGAACTTGTTGTGTCGTGACGGAGAACTTGGGTCCAAACGGTCGATCTTGCCGTCGCGAAGATCTTGTCGGGTCCTCGTATCGGGTCGGTCTTGGCGTTCGGGAAGAAGAACTTGTCGTGCGACGTCGTCGGCATCGGTGCGGGAAGGAGGTCTTGCCGTTCCATGTTGGTGACCTTGGCATCCGGGTTCTCGGCGAGCTCGGCGTCCGGGAAGGAGTACTTGTCGCACCGGGGTCTCGGTGTCCTCGGATCCGATTGAAGATCTTGGCATTCGGCGGGATTGGTCTTCGGGTTCTTTGGGTTTTCCATGTGGCGGTCTTGACGTCCGGGCATCGGATCTACCCGGTCGATGTCGATCTTGGAGGTTACTATGCTCTTGACAGAACTCATGGAACGGGCAGCCTTCAGTTAGACTAGGGCCAGCCCAATACCACTGTCCAAAACGAAACAAAACAATCCTACACAAGCAGTGGCGACGCCCGGTTCAGAGGAGCTTGGTCGGCGATGCGGAGACGGTCCGGCAGACGCGCGACAGCGCTGGCAGGTGCGTGCAGAGGAGGCCGACCCGAGGCGACATGGTGCTCTGCGGCGGCGCCGGATAAGGCCCGACCATTGCCGAGGCAACGGGCAGACACGGGGAGGAGGATGGCCAGGACCCGACGGCGATGGCGGGTCGAAGCTGGGGGAACCTGGACGCGGCCGGGCGGGTACAGGGCGGAGACGGCTCGACTTGCCGGGGAGGAGCTTGGAGAAAGGCGGCCGAACGTCGAGGGGATCTTGGTGGCGCACAGAGAGGCCTGGGAGGAGCAGAGGGCGCTCACGCGGTGGTGGGGGGCTCACGCGGTGGTGGGGGGAACAGGGAGACAAGGAGAGGCGCGCGGCGGCGCTGGCTGGATGTGGGTGGAGGCGAGGAGGCCGGGGAAGACGAGCACGGAGGACGCCGAGCCTGAGGAGGAGATCGGCGGGCCTGCGAGCTTGGAGGGAGGCGCGGAGGAGGCTCGTCCGGAGGCGACGCCAGGTGAGCTGCCGGGGAGAGGCTTGGCGTTGGGCTCGGGACATGAGGAGGCGGAGAGACGTGGGGTGGGTGGTGGCGTGCGTGGCGGGGTGGGGAAGGAGATATGGTGGGAGGGGAGCGGCGAGTGAGGCAGGGAGGTGGGACCAGGGTGCAGGCGGGATGGGTGGTTGACCAGGCGTGGTGGCGGGGCTGGTGTGGTGTGTGCGTGGGTGAGGGAAGGTGGGTCCAGGAGGAGAGATGAGGTAGAGGGGCTCGTTGAGGTGGCAAGCCGGGATTGCGGGGCGCCACAGTCTGACCCGGGTTTTGGATTTGAAATAAAGGCGGGGTATTTAGAAAACAAAACTAGGCTTTTAGAAAATAGTTTTAGAAAAACAAATGCATGATGACATGACGATGCTCAAATGCAATGTGGCATGATGACATGAGCATGCGGTCATGATGATGCAATGCACAAAAACAACGCGATTTTCTAGTAGTGGTTTTTGCGGGGCGCCACAGTCTGACCCGCCAGAGGTGGATCTCGAATTGACCTCATCATCGACGGGGAAGCGGGACGCCCTGCGCCCTCCGCTCCCGCCCCGACGGCCGCCTCGAGGTGGTCGGCGAAGGAGAGGAAGGAGGAGGCAGGGGCCTCGGATCCTGTGGCATTGGGGGAGTGGAGGCGCTGGTCGGAGTCGTTCCAGCGCGGAACCAGTCAGGCGTCACGGTCGGCTCCACCCCGCTCATGCTAGGCTCCATGGCCGCCGGTCCCATCGGTAGGAGGTCGGGGAGGTCGACGCCGAGGCTTCCCATGCCTCTGGCTGGAAATCGACGCTCGCCTAGAGGGAGGTGGAGGACGGCACGGGAGAGGGAGGTGGAGGAGGGGGGCGCTCGTCGGCGGGGATGGCGCCGCACGGATGGAAGGGAAGGGCCGCGACCGCCACTTTCTATCATTTGGGTCACCCTGTCGCTTTCTGTATGACGCGGGACACCCAGGTGCTAACCTGCAGGAAGCGGTGCTTGATCAACCAGATAGACGGCCAGGAATCGGAGGCTTGATTCAGCAAACCAGCCTCCAAGCACTTATTAGCAACTGGGTTTTGTTTTTGTTTCGTTTTAGGACATTATATTATAGGACATGGATCTGGCTGGCATGTCGCAGCTCGCAGCCGCTCGTTCAGAGCCGAACGACGTCCATTACCATTGGGCCCTCCTCGTCAAGCGCACCAAGTAAGTGCATTGAGCACGACGGCATTGTGGGCTTGTCGAGTTACACGTGAATGTACTGGGCTTCCAGCTCCAGTAGTAGGCCTTTGTGACAATGTTGTGGGCTTGTACGTACACCGATCCCTTCCATTTCTGGACAGCCCACTACGAACAAGTAGGAATGAAGAACAAATTAGTAGTAAGTTCCAACACAACACAAGCTTCCAAGGCACACCTATACCAAGTGGAAGTTAGGCAGCTGGCACGCCTGCAGTTTGGGCTCTTTGTACTGTTTGGGCACTTATGCTAACTTTACAACCAAGGGGCCCCAGCAAACCCCATCCGTGGCTTTCGTCGGAAAGATACCACTTTATGAGCAATCTAGAAGGGAAATGCATGCACATAGAAATCTAGTAGTAGTACTACTAATAGAGAAGGAGATACTTCTGCTGTTAACGCGTAGGCACAATTCAGGGAAGGCAAGAAGCATTTGGATTTGGACTCAAATTGCAGCGGCTAGGGTCTCTATTCTTGGGCGTATATATGCCACCTAGAAGTTGACTTATGAATGCTGCATAGTATATACTACTAGTGACAGTGAGGTCATACGAGTATATGAAAGGAATTTGGCAAAAGGCACCTTCTCTCCTTCCTCTTGGCTTCCTCCATGTGATGAATTTCTGTTTCTTTCGTGAAATTTTATTGCTACGAGGAGTATAAATTGATGTCTTCATATAAGATATGTACCGACAACATGTCAGTTTTTCATTTTATTTTGTGATACTCATTCAGAGTTAGTTTGATTGCTAGCTTCTGAAAATTAAAGCAAATAGGGTTAATTGGATAGACGCCATTGCAATTTTCGCGAAATTGAGAAACGCCGCTGCAATTCATAACTTTGGAAAAATGCCACTAGAACTATGTGTACATTTGACAGATGCTATTACAACCACTTACATAGCATATACTAGTCAATATACGCTACATATTGAGTACAATATCATAGTATTTGTCATAACTCATAAACGCTACATATTGAGTACAATATCATAGTATTAAAGAGGTACACCAACACAGCTCCATAATATATATCCAAGAGTCGTAGCTCCAGGTCCAAATTAGAGACAACAAAACACGATAGGGATAATGACGCTACACAATTTATAGGCAACATAGCTCCAGGTCCAAATAAGTATCACATTCATGCATCAAAGAATAACAGGCTCCACATTTCAAAGTATCTAATCTCACAAAATAATAGCTCCAGATTCAAATGGACATCCGACGCATGAATCTAGCCTCCAAGCCGGCATATAAGGCTTCTCTTTGTTCCAAGTGTTGGCGTCAGGACCGCCTCACTCGTGGATGGTGCGACCACCTTGGTTTTTTTTTGCCATTTTTCGCTGGTGTCTTCTTCTTCACCAGTGTCTTCTTCCTCACCGACGTCTTCTTCATCGGCGTGTTCTTCACCGGTGTCTTTTTCTTCATAGGTGTCTTCTTCTTTGCGGGTGTATTCTTCTTCACGGGTGTCACCTTTTTTGTGGGTGTTTTATTCCTACGTATGCATGGAGAACAATATTATAGGAGCAATCTTAGGCAATATACATTTGCTACTGCTAGAACTAAAAGAATAGGATACCCAAAAGAATACCACTTGTAATTAGCTATAGACTCATCGTCTTGCACATCTTGCTCCTCGGCGGATCGCTTCCTGCAATGTATAGAGAAAGTTATAAAATATGCATAAAAACTATTTAGAAAAGAAACAGGTTACTAAACAGGTTACAAATTTTTATCCAAGTGCATGTGTGATTTTCATTTTTTTTATTGTTGTAATTTTATTCCAATATTTGTCACCAACTTATATTTTTTCCGCTAATTCTAGTGGACCCCACCATCTATACGTACATACGGCAGAGAATACAACGTATATTGACTAGTATATGCTATGTAAATGGGTGTAATGGCATCTGACAAAGATACACATAATTCTAGTGACATTTTTCCAAAGTTGAGAATTGCAGTGACGTTTCTCAATTTCGTGGAAATTGCAATGGCGTCTATCTAATTAACCCAAGCAAATATATCACAAATCAATAAATATTGGTCACGGGGTTTCGTACAATTACAACCCCAGTAAAAAAAATCAGAAGAGCACCACAATTGGGATTAATTGTTTCACGGAACACAAATCTCGTGTTTAAACCCGCTTGGTGGCGTTTTGGATACTAGGCGCACTTGTAATATACCGCCTTGCAAAGGAGCATGTTTCCTCTAGTTTCTCCCGTTAGACTCGACGTGACCCAACCCGAAGAATCGATTAAGCTTAGAGTTTGCAACATTTCTCCCTGAACTCGTCCATGTCTATCTTATTCAAATTGTGAGGAACCATACCCTACATGTAACATCGCGGAATCAAAAATCGATCCCGAAATGTGTGATTATATCGTGGTTCGGCACCACTATCAGAGATCATTTTTTCTTCTCCCGCTCCCTTCCTTTGCGAGGCGACCCACATAGGTGCTCTAGAGTCATCGTCATCGATGTCGGGACGCAACATATACACACCGTTGAGGGAGGGGATTTAATCATATCCTTACATTCGCGTGAAGTGAGTTGAACATGAGAGAGAGGAGTTCTTTTATAGTACCCTGAAATAAATATGGATTTAATCATATCCTTACTTTGTTAGGCCCAGCCTGAGCCTGGCCCGGCCCGGAACATGCCCAGGTATACCATAGCCTTGTTAATTGTTGGTCCTGTAATATTTTCTCCAGAAATTATAATAATAACTAGACATGAATCTACTTAAACATTAGTATGGCATGCAATTATCTGTTGATTTAGTGGTGGTCTTCTGAACCTTCCCCATCTCATTTCATATCTGCAAAATTATTGGTTCTGTTTTTTTATAAGAAGAAGACAGTGCTCGCTTTGGTGAAAATAGTGGAGAAAAGGAAAGACGGTGAGATACAATTCAGCGGAGAAAGGACTATGTAAAGGCAAAGTGGACTCCAGCGCCTGAAAAAGGAATTTGTGCGAAAGCTAGCTGACGTCAAAGACTCGCAAAAGGGAATATATTTCTGTTTAGCGCCCGTATTTCCCATTATTGCGCAACATCATGTGTAGTACGAGATCGGTAGTATAAACTAAGCATCCAGACAGAAGAAGGACCATATTAATTGGTCTGTCTATCTGTGGGATATGGACAGGGTCCAAATATATATTCTTCACTTTCCACACTGTTCTGTGGTCAATCCCGACAGTACTACTACTTCCGTCAACTAAGATCGATTCTCCGTCAACTAAGATCGATTCTTGAAAGGAAGGTGTTCGTAGGCAGAATGGACGAAAATAACCCATAAAAATAACAAATTCATGGAATGAACTCTGGCAAAAAACAATTCACGGAACTAATCCTTTTTGCAACGCTATACAATCTGGCGCCGCACCCTGAAGAGCGGCGCCGTTACGCCTGGCGCCGCGCACTTGCCAGCGTGGCTCGCCCGTGGCCTCGTGGGCCTCGGTCCCGCTAGTGCGGCGCCTTGTAGTGTAAGCCGTTCTTGCGTGGCGCCAAGCTTTAGGTCTTGTACCACGGTAGCGCCTCTCCACCCATCCCATTCTTTCTCCCACAGAGCTGCGGTGGTGGCGCGTCTCTTCTCTCCCCCTCTACCTCCGCCCTCCTAGTGCCCAAATCGGAAGCTTCTCTCCGTGGAGTTCGATCCCCCCAAGTGCCTTGAGGTATTCTTTCCCTTTTTCTTTGATTTCACCCATCAATTTCTTGTTTTGGTCCATATCTTGCAAACCCTAGGTTGTTTTGTAAGATGCATGGTAGAATGTTGTTGCATTGGCATAGGGGTTGGGTATTGTGTTAATGTTAGCATGGGTATCTATTGAGTATGTTGACCATGGTATTATTGTTGTGATTATCTTAGGCATGGCAAGAATTGTTTATGTTCATCATGTAGACAAGGATGCTTTTTTAGAGGTAACATAGAACCGGACCCGGACGAGCTTGATTTGGTGTTTGAGCGTACTCCAACCTATGCCGAGGTCTTGGAGCAATTGAGGATTGAATTTAAATGGATGGACCCAAACGATGATGTTGAGTTGGAGGGAAGACATAATGTTGGCTTGGGAATGCATGTCCGTTGGAAGACCATGCGTATATTCTTCGAGGCCCGTTGGCTTGCATACAAGGAGGTGGTGGCCGAATCACTAGACAAGGCTCTTGAGCTATTTGCCACCAAGAAAGTTGGTAGTTCATTGTCTTTGGACTTGAACCGTATGGCATCCCCATTGCGTACTATGAGTCCTCCACCCGTAGACCTAGAGCTAAGCCGTGAACCTCCCTTGACCCAAACATTGAGCACGATTTCAAGACACCAAGATGAAGTTATGCAAGAGGACAATGATGATTGTGGGGGTGAAGATGAAGATGCCAATGATGATGTTGAACTCCACGACAACAATGTTGGAGATTTGGACAAATATATCACACAAGATGACATGGACCATGACCTCCCGTATTCTCGAGGCTATGCATCGGACTCGGATGATGATGGTCCCGAAGAAGAAGTTGAGGAGGAGGGGTTCACGGCTAGAGAGGCCGAAATCCACGATACCGTATTGGGTCGGGACCATTGGGTGCCTTTGTTTCGTGATCTTAGTCTCGCGGATGAAGCCACGATTGATGGTGGCAAGGGCATAGTGCTTGGACCATGGAAAAGTTCTTACCGGGATGGAAATGAAGTGAATAGTGGCTTTTGCAAAGGATCAAGATTCAGACCTTGTTGGAATTCAATCAATGGATAAAGGACTTCTCGGTGAAGCATCATCGTCCTTACACGGTCGTGCACTCGGACATCAAGAAGCGTTACATGGTGAAGTGCGAGGAGGAAGGATGTCCTTGGATAGTGCGTGCAAGACCATTCAAGGGAGGTCCCGATTGTCACATATCTAGTTGCGTATCAACTCACATGTGCTGAGGCCCGGTGGTGGATGGCAAGGATGCAAAGAACGAGCACCGGCAACTCACCTCCGAGTTCCTCGCTTATAGGCTATCCAATGACATCGCGTCATTTCCAATAATGACCATCAAGATGGCCATGGAGCTTGTGAAAGCCTTCTTTCACTACGAGGTGAAGTACGAGAAGGCATGTAAGGCTAAGCAAGCCGCATTCAAGATGTTGTATGATGATTGGGAGGAATCTTATAACTGAATCCCAAGGTTGTTGTTAGCGATGGCAAATGCTAACCTGGGCATGGTTCATGTGGTTGAACCTTATGGGAACAAGACAAGGATTGTAAACGGAAAAACCGTGCGAGTTTTTGGTTGTGCATTTTGGGGTTTTGAGCAATGTGTCCGGGATTTTGAACATTGTAGACCGTTCATCTCTGTTGATGGCACCTTTATGACCGGACAATTCAAAGGCACTATCTTGATTGCAATAGCCAATGACGCCAACAACCGGTTGATTCCTTTGGCGTTTGCTTTGGTGGAGGCGGAAAGCAATGATAATTGGGAGTGGTTCTTCTATCTTTTGAGAACTAAGATATTAACCCCTCAAAGGGAGATATGTGTCATCTCTGACCGTCATCAAGGAATTCTCAATGCGGTGATGATTGATATTCCCGGCCATGCTCCATTGCACAATCGTTGGTGCATGAGACACTTTTGTGCAAACTTATATAGGGCATGCAAGAGCAAGGATTTGTCCGATGATCTACAAGATTGTTGACTCGCTTTCACGGAATGTCGTTTCTCTAACTTGTACAACAAATTGCTAGTCAACAAAGAACTCAATGTCGGTGGTCGCGAGTTTCTCAATAGGAACATTGAACATATGGGAAAGTGGGCACGAGCTTTTGATGACGGTGGCCGAAGGTACGGACAAATGACAAGCAACATGGCAGAGGCATTTAACAAGTTGCTAAAAGGTGTCCGTGCATTGCCCGTCACGACAATAGTCCGATATACATTAGACATGATGAATGAGTATTTTCTGAAATACTCACATGAAACGGACCGACATATTGCGGGAGACAACAAGAACAAGTACAAATACAAGTTCCCACCGAAGGTTGACGATTGGATGCAATTTCAGAGAAGGAAAGCGGATTCCCAAGTTGTCACGGAATATGACAATGATGAGCTAATTTACCAAGTTACGGATCCTAGAGGTACAACGGATGATGGTGTCCAACACGGAGGCCGATATTTCAAGGTCTCGCTCAAGACCTGTGAGTGCACATGCGGAAGGCCATCATTGCTTCATCTTGCATGCTCGCACTTGCTCGTGGCATCTCGCAGACGACATTTGGATTACAATAATCTGCTCACGGTGAGAGAGGCCGAGTTCTCTATTGAGACTACTAAGAAGACATGGGCTCCTATATTTCATCCATACTTGGACCAATCACAATGGCCGGAGTACCATAGAATTCAACTATGGCCCGATCCGAAATGGAAGGTTGTTGGACGTGGAAGACGCAAGACAAAGTGCTTTAGAAGCGACATGGACGGATGGGGATGTGGTGGTGGTCGGGAAACGGGAAACGACCAATTCCAAGAGCCTCATGAGAGAGCCCGGTGTGGAACGTGCAATGGTGAAGGGCACAATGCAAGGAAGTGTTCTCAAAGGAAAAGAGCAAAAGGAAATCAAGGAAGTAGTAGCCAACAAGCTTCAAGCCAACCAAGTGGTAGCCAACCAAGGACTAGCCAACCAAGGACTAGCCAACAAGCTCCAAGCCAACCAAGTTGTAGCCAACCAAGGACTAGCCAACCAAGGACTAGCCAACCAAGTGGTAGCCAACCAAGGACTAGCCAACAAGCTCCAAGCCAACCAAGTGGTAGCCAACCAAGGACTAGCCAACAAGCTCCAAGCCAACCAAGTGGTAGCCAACCAAGGACTAACCAACAAGCTCCAAGTCACAATTTTCTTAGACAACAAGCTCCTAGACAACAAAGAGGTTGACAACTTGGGCTAAGAAGAGGAAGAGGGCATGGTGGTTTTAATCCCGCTAGTATGATAGGTTACTTAGCAGGACCAAATCTGTATGCTCGTAGGTATGTTCACATTTATACTTCGAAGCGGTGCTTGACGAGGAGATGGCGAAGAAGCGCAAGGAACGTGATGACGAGCTCCGCAAGAAAGAGGAGTAAGAGAAGCGTCGCGCTAAGGAGGCTCGTGATGCCGAGAGGGAAA
Source organism: Avena longiglumis (assembly GCA_030063025.1). Lineage (NCBI taxonomy): Eukaryota > Viridiplantae > Streptophyta > Magnoliopsida > Poales > Poaceae > Avena > Avena longiglumis. The sequence goes on along the minus strand of CP125979.1, from coordinate 444,046,628 downwards.
GGCTGCGTCGAGCGGCGTGGCGTTCCATGGAGGAAGAGGAAGAGAAGAAGAGGAAGGGCAAAGGGCCTATGTTCTAGACTTTGAGTATGTAACCGGGATTCATGGACTTGTATGTGTCAAGATTTGCTCGTGAACCCCTTAAGGGCAAAACCTCGTGTTATTTCATATGTGTCAATAAACATTTCCCCCCTCAAAGCTTTTTAGTTCGCATGTGTGATCATTTGCCCTCGAAACTACCCCTTGAAAGCTGGCTGTAGCAGCATCTTGATAATGCGGCGCCAGGATAGTTTGCGTTGCACAGTGCGGCACCGCCCAGCGTGGCGCCACACATGTGCTCGAAAATAGACAGTCTATTTTCGAGCACATGTGCGGCGCCAGGCTGGACGGCACCGCACTGTGTGGCGCCACCGCGACGCGCGTTGCACCGTGCGGCTCCTTTCATCGTGGCGCCGCATATTGACTTTGCCCTTTCCTGGGCCGCTTTGCCCAGCACATAGTGCATGTGCAGCGCCGTGCACGATGGCGCCGCACTTTCCTGACTGCACTTCTTTCTCTGTCTGTTTGTTTGTTCATCACTTTCAAACATGTTGTTCGAGCATGTTGTTTGAAGTACAGTGATGTTGTTTGAGCATGTTTGTTTCATCACTTTCCTACCAAGTACCAAGTTCACAACAACACAAAACTACCAAGTTCACGACAACCATTACATATTCAAACAAAGTACCAAGTTCACGACAACCATTACAGATTCAAACAAAGTACCAAGTTCACAACAACACCAAAGTACCAAGTTCACGACAACAACCATTAGTACCAAGTTCATGACAACACCAAAGTACCAAGTTCAAACAACTACCAAGTTCACGACAACAACCATTAGTACCAAGTGCAACATCTACTCTACTTCCCACGGGTGGTCTTTGCCCCTCGGCCCCTTCTCGCGGGCATCTTCCTCCTCCTCCTCCTCCTCCTCCTCGGTTCCTCTTCATCCTCCACCTCTAAACGATATGGATTCTTGGACTTCTTTGTCTTGGCCGTGGAAGGGTCGGGTGTGTAAGGCTTCTTGGGTTGCCTTGTCTTGAGCACGTAGTTGGACCGCTCATGGACCTTGTAGCGAGTGTAGTTTTCCAATGTCATCTCGTCGGAGACGCTTTCCTCATCAAGGACAAATTCAGGAGAAATGCAAGGGAGGGAGGGGATGCAATGGCTGTACTACCTCGGGTGTGTTCAACTCGTCCTCGGATGTGGAGTGATGATCGCCAGAATTGTCACCTTGGGGCATGTTGGACCGTGACGCAGACGGTGTTGTCACCTCGGGGTCACGACAACCTAGCAAGTTCGACAGCCGCCTTAACCGTTGGCCCTGCTTCTTAATGAACTCACGAAACAGACCCTCTCCCTTCTCTCCACGAGGGTATGTGTCCAAAGCGTCCTCGCATGCATCGGTGGAATTCCTTACCTCCGCGCGCTGTCATAGACAAGAAACTAGTAAGTTATCCATGCAAGGTGTGAGAAGCGCCAAGACGGAAAAAAAATATTCGGCACACTTTACCACAAAGTTGACCAAGGGAGCATGTAGTGACCCAGCATACCACTGCATGATGTAGTACACTATAGTCGTTGACATAACACCAATGAAACACCGTTCACTAGTATTACATCCCTCAGAGTGGTACAACAGAAACACAGCAGGTCCAAGACATGACTATAGGTTATAACTCAACTCTTTAAACAAGATCCAGAGAACACTCTAGGTTAAAGAGAGAGAAAGAAAATTCTTACAAAGAAGAATCAAAAATAAACAACTCAAAAACTATCATACTATTAAGATTAGTATTTTAAGTCTGGCATTGATGCTATTGCAATACGCTATAGAATAGGTTCTATGGCTAGAGATTATATTCCTATCTAATCAGTAACTTCGTCTTCTCTTGAGTTGATGTATATGTTAACTTTCTTGACATTATTGAAGAGCTTTAGCTTTTGATGATGATTCCTGGAGTATAAGTTGATGTATACGTCATCTGAATGGCTTCAGAATCTAGCAAGGGTTAAGAAGATACGTTGAGTATGAGCGTACTCAGCAAATTCACTAGAAAAGGAGTGTTTGATGCACTATATCTACAGCCGCAGGCCATAGGTCGTAGGCAATGTAGGTTTGCTTAAACATTTCTTCAAAGGTTGCTTTTATTCTGAAAAGCTATGTCCGTCAACCTTCACGAGTTTACCAGAACTTTCATGGAGTTCCTTTCCCGCCGCGTTCGAAACTCCTTCCCGGAACAGGGAGTAACAAGTTACAGTTCTTACACTCTGAAGAGGTGCGTTACTTTACCCATGAGAGACCTTAGCCTTGTTGCACAACCAAGTCATGACCTTGTCCATACTTCCTTGGTATGGGGCCCAGTCTAAGATCCAAGCCAATCACTGCCCTCTCCGCGACCTCATATGTCTGCACGATCCTTTGGGGCCGGCTCACCTCCGTTAAGCCCCTTTTTGGGCAGGCTAAAACCATGATGAGTTCCCGAAGACTCTATGACCAGGTGTTGCCCTGGCAAGTGCCATATTAAATCGTTCATCCACTAAACACCATCCATAGATAATCTAGACACCAAAAGTGTGGGACGCAAGGGTGCCCACCCATATGTTGGATCCGCACAAGGAATCACAACGTCATGTTAAGGTCGTCTTGCCTCCATACGAGAGGAAAAGGATAGAGCTGACTTCTCCGTCCCATTCCAAATATCATGGTTAACGCGTGATATACGACGCAAGAATCACTGGCGACATTGGTTGTTAAGTCCTAGATAATATGTTCCTTTACCACCAGAACTTTCATAGTAGGTTATTACCTCATGGTAAATAACCTATAATCATATTATTATGAAAATAGTGTTTTCTGACCTTTTTCAAATGCAGGTGATGACAACATTGGATTTGCAAAATACTTTACAGAAAATAATCAAAGGACATGAGCAAGTGTGAACTTGCCGTCTGTGATTGCAAGATTATGCACTCACGGTCTTTGAGACAATATAAGATCCAAGATCTGAAATCAACATCATTGGTCCGGTAAGGACTAATGTTTAAAGAAGCAAGATGCAGTTATGCATAAGTAATGATATGCATTTTGTAAAACTCCCAAAGTGAATTCCCAATGCTTTGAGTGAAGTGAAGTTAGGTGATTCTTTTAAGAGTTGGTTTATCTTCAAATTTTACTTTATAAGTAATGCCATTTATAAGGAACTTAGGTGATAATAATTCTAAATATACAGGTAAAGTATAAAGTAATGTGATTATGTTTAATTGTTATTTGGTGACTAAGATAAAAGTCCTTGGTTTTAGTTGTTAAGAGTTGAAGAATTTATTATGAGATTATTGTTTGAAGTGTCAAAAATAATAACATTTGAAGAAAAGATTTCCTTCCTAAGGTTTAAACAACCCTAATAGGTTTTAGAATATGATTGATGGAATGTGATTGATGTTGTTTATGCTTGCTTGAATAGTTTGAACTTGAGATGCTTTATGTCTTAATTGAAATAGACTAGAGTTAACTATAAAAACATAAGTGGTGTATTAGAGCTGATGTTTATAAGCTTTGAGACTAAAGTTAACTTTAAAAGGGTAAGGAAACTTAAGATGTAATATGTTTTAATTATTCCCAAGTTTTAGATTTATGATAGGTATAACTAAGGTGTGGAATTATTCACTTTATATTTTAGTGAATGACTAGATTAAATTTGTTTTGCTATTATGAAAAAATGGAAACATAATTAGATGATCTTAGTGATTTGTTAGAATTTAAAGTTATGTTAATAGTGGTTAAGATATAATGATTATTCACCATATTATATAAATGAGTGATACCCAATGTTTATTTAAAAGAGTTTTTTAATAAGATTGTTAAAAGACTATTTTGAAGTTAAAACTTATGCTTAAGTTTGATTATGAATTTAAGTTATGGGTTTGGAATTAGTACAAAGACACTAATTACTCAAGGTTTTATAAGAATTGTGATTATTTCTTACTTAATATTTTTTTAAAGAATTCACAAAATAGGTATTAGATAAGGATTTATTATATAAAATATTAAAGACTTTTCTAATAATATATTTAATATTTTCTTGTGTAATATATTTATTCAAGACCTTAAAAATAATTTTTATTTATTTTTTAAGTATTTTTTTATGTTTATAAAATTCCATAAAGGATTAATTGTATTTAAATATTTACTTCAAATTTCATTTATAAAAGAGTGGAGTTAGTATTTTTATAAAATAGTGGATTTATTTTTATACACAAAAATTATTTTTATTTATTTTTAGGATTTTTCCTTATTTTATGAGATTTCACTTAGGATGTAATGGTGTTAATATTTATCTGCATTTTATTTATATTAACAAGTAAGATTATAAATTTTCTATGTATATATTATTCTTTGTGGTCATTTTGATATATAATATGTATTTTTGGAATTTTTCTATATTTTTCTAGGGTATAAATTATGTTTAGGGGTAGTTTGGTCATTTAGTGATTTGATAAATATCTTATTTTCTTATTTTTCCTTTGGAATCAGGCCAGGCTTACCAACAGGCCCATCTGGACCCAACTTGGCCCAACTGGCTCAAGGTCAAACCCCACCCCGGCCTAGCCATCCACCACTCCTCACATCACACATTTTCATTTCTTTCCCCTCCTGGTTGCTGGCGATGTCAATGTCATCGCCCGCCCGATTCCGGTGAGGCAGGCCGTTGTGGTCGCCGGAGCTTCGCCTCCCTCTGGCCGACCTGGCTCTCCAATTGGATTTATCCTTAAGGCCCTCTCGAGCTCGCCCCTTCCATTTCTGTGCGTCTAGGGTTTCAGTATCCTAGTTTCGCTGAGCTCCAGTGATGGTTTGATGTTGTCCGGGTGGTGGATTGAGGTTGGTGAAGATGGGGTATGTTCTTGGGTTGATGTAGATTGGCGTAGGTCGCAGGTTGCAGCTCGGTGCAGGCTCAAGTGTCGCCTGTGCCGCTGTGCCGTGGCCTTTGCCATTACGACCTCCCCGCTAGTCTGCTTCCTCTTCAAATTTTAGCGAGGACCACCGGGTATGTTCTTCCTCCACCTTGTTCTACTCCCTTCCCTTCTATTCTGGTTGAGTCCAATTAGGGTTCTTCTTATTCTAGATTTTAATCTACAGCTTGCGGTGACTTATCTGATACTAAGATTGAACATTTCTTGTTCAATTAGGTTTGAACCTGGGCCCCCAATGATATTACTGACCCTTTGTTAGTGACCTATCTTGATCTGTGATCATGTCCAGTTTCTCCTGGTATCCTAGGCTCTACTGTAATCTAGATACCATGATGATGTTGGGATTTGAACAGTGCATAAAATTTATAGATGAACATCTAGCTCTAGTAGACGATTTTATATCGAGCATCTACTCTACATGCTATTGAGTGTCACTGATTGTTGACAGGTGTTGAGAAATACAGGTTCCATTGATTCCTTGTAGGTAAAATGCATTTATTTAAGCATGAACAAATGGAGTTAGTTGGAGAAATTAACACTTGCTGGTTTTGGTATAGTATACCAAGTGGTTCATGAAGTTTTATTTAGGTGATATGTATATACATCAATAAGCATGGTGCCTAGTTTGAATGCCTTTTATAATTTAACCAAACCTTGTGGTTGCTATCAATGTATCTACCACTGTGGTGCCTCCCTTTGGAGTGTACACAATGGTAGCTATCCCTAGTAGTTGGTTGTTGGGTTATCTATCTGGAGAACCATAATTATATGCCACTGATGGTAAGGCTGAGGTTTTATATCGTGTCACACACATAATATGGTGGTTATCCTTAGTTGATTATAAGCTAAGTCAGATGATTTTAGAGATGAAATGATTCCTAGATTGGTGACTAGGAAGATGATTGGATTTACTTTGGTATCAGTCACATTTGGGATGAGGTTGCCATTAGCATATGCTGTCAATATGGAAGTAGAGGTCTACTTCATTCCTAACTATTCTGGTTAGGAAGATGATGCAAGGATTAGCTTGTGTGATTATAGATGATATATAAGCATGGTATTTGTTGATGTTGCTAGTGTGAATTCTTTAGTGATCTTTGTTGCTTGGAATTTTCTGTTGTGGTGCCTCAGTTGAGTGTGCACAACAGTCTTGTATAGCAACATGATCTGCTGCTTGATTTTATTCACCAAAGATGAAACTTTGGCTGCCTCTTAGATCAAATGTGAAGGTGTGCAATGTGCACCTGAATCTTTGATGCAGTTACTTTTGTTCTAAAATATAGAATGATTCTTGGATGTTCTTGAATATCTAAGAAAGTGATTTATTATTTTACTTGATGAAGAACTGATGTTCTAGTTTAAAGACTAGATTAAGGATGTGGAAAAAATGAATGAGTGATTGTGCCTGAGGTGCAATTTCCAATTCTTTTGGATTTGTGCCCAGCAATCCTTCATGCTTACTGGTTTGTGCAAAGATGGTTTGTAGGCTTTTATGGTTTGGTATGAATGGTATAAGTGTGCTATATCCCCTGCCTATGATGCAAAGGCTGAGGCCAGAATATAATTAAGAACTTTGTGGCTTTCTGTCTCTATGATGAGCTTGCATAGCATCTCTATGCAAACTGAGAGAACCTCCTCCTCCAATCCTCCTAAATGATCATTTAGTTGAAGTGTAGAGGAATGGATTTGATATGGCTTATTTCCCTTGTAATCCTAGATCTTTATGCAAAATATAAGATCATATGCTACATGATCTAGTGGCTAGTTCTGAATATTTTTACCTGCTTCAGTGAGTGGCTTATGATGATATTTGTTCAGCTGTTGTGATAGCTTTCCTCACTTGGTGTTGCACTTGATCAACTTCTAATACCCTTTTGTTGTTGCTGTGGTTGATCTTGATCAACCACTGTTAATCTGGTGGCCTACTTTTCTCCCTTCTCCTGATGTAGCTACTGCTACTTCTTTCCTTATCATCCAAGCCTCCTTCTTGTACTCCTGATCATGTCCTTTTACTTCTAGAGATGATATCTTCTCTATAATCTTCTTTTACCCATGCTCTTGGATGGCTTTATTGAGCAACCAGAGACTGAATATATGGTGGATTTGATTTGTATGATTTTCTTTGGGTGCTAAATAGGGTAGTTCTTGGTGGTGGCTAAGAACAGTGTGCTCTTGAGATGGTACTATGGTCAAGCTCTGATGTTGAGAAGTTGAAGTATGTATGTGCAGATGTGGTGAAACTGGTGAAGTGCTTGGTGGTGCTACGGTTGGCTGTTGCTTATAGCTATCTGATCCAGTCCTTGCTGTGTTGACAACACAACACTTGCATGTGTTGTGTGAGCTGTTGTCCAGTGGCCCCCCTCTGGTTCATGTTTCTATGTCTGTGAATCCTCCTTGGAGATGAGATCAAGTAAAAGTAGATATTTTTCCCGATGCTTTACCATTTGCCTTTTATCTAGATTTGGTGAAACTTGCCCATAAGGCCTATGATGGTGCTCTGAGGCCCATTCTTATTTTTATGACAAGAACATATTCTATTTGGCCCTTTGACAAAAACTCAATGATGTGTTAAGCAATGCATCACATTGTCAGTCTGAGAGTTCAACTAACACTAACAAATTCTTTTATTTGTTTTCTTTTTATCTCATTATTATGCAGGAACAAAAGTGAACAGGAGAAAAATCTTCAAGTCTAGAAGATATAGTTTAAAATTTCCCCTTTTTCTTTCTTTTACAACTTTATTTAATTCTTAAATATTGTAAATAATATTGTATTCTTTTATTAATATCATAAAGTTCATTTTTTTTTGTTAGTTGAAACTTGTAAGGGTTTGTATCTTATTTAATAAAGTTAAGTTTTCTTTATTTTTATAATTTCTATTACTCTTGTAATATATCTTATCAATTGAGATTTGTAAAACAATAAGACTTTTTGTTTGTAATAATAATATTTATTGTCTTTAATTGTATTCTCTTATTTATTGAAGTGTTTGTGTTTTGAATTTTCAATTCAAATACTCTTGAATTATATCAATTGTTTACTAAAGTCAAATTTGTTTCCCTTAAATCAAGAAAATCAGCAAAAGTCATGTCAAAATTCTTCGTACTTACCCTGATGTGTTAAACTAAACCATCAGAACGAGAGGAACTCTGATCCCTTCATGTTTTCTTAGTTTTGCGCGAAAATTCTACGGATTTTCTTATGCATGAATGCAATGCACACATCTGAGTTCAGCTTATTTTTAAGCTCTAATGATGGGATGTTACAGAGCAAGCTCGGCTTGTCGCCTTCTCTGACCATGATGTTATATTGTTCGGTTGAAAGCTCATCAAACACCAATGGCTCCTCCTAGATCGAATCCTAAAATGCCCGTGGTTATATCTCCACCCGTGCGTTGTCAATGAACCATGCGATGTAGTTGTTGAAAGCATCCCGACTAAAGGGCCTATCCTGTGTTCCTTTTGCTTTCTTAGCCTCGATCACACACCTCGTGAATTTCTTAAGGTGCTCCCTATGAAGCTTGGGCCAATCCTTCTCCTTCCTCTGCTTCTTCTTGTCCAAGATGCACACAACAACAAGTCCTAGAGTGTTATTTGGCGAATGATAAGTACATCACATGGTAAGTCCGTGGAGTTAATATCTTACCTATGGAGCCCTAAGTCCGTGTCCTTCCACTCAGGCAGGACAATCTGAAATAACCCAAACTGGGTCATGACACGCTGTGGCTGGTGATACTCAACATCCCACATGCACACCATGGGGCAACGCATTAGCCACAAACGAGATTCTCTGAGGCAAATAGGGTTAAGGCGATGGTCCTCCGGAACACCAAAGCGGTCCCCTCGACCGTATGGCTCCCACGTCACCTGTAGCATACCACACTCATGTCAGGGTCAAAGATTACAGGTTCAAGACATATAATTGACCGCACCCGAGGAAATTACCTGATCTATGGTGATCATGTCAAACTCGTTGGTGCACCTCTTGTACGCCTCCACTGGGTCCGTTGGCAGTTCGGAGACCACATCCCACTTGTAAGCCCATGTGGGGAGAAGGTAGTCGTTGCCATTATCAATGTAAGGCTTGAATGTCAACAATCTCGGCCGCCCAATGGGGAAGCGTTCCTAGCTCCACACCGAAAGAAGGAGCAAACAACCACCAATCCCTGAATTGGCGGCGCTCCTAAGGCAAGCATCATCCAGCTGCAGATGAAGTGAACAACCATTTGGTAAGAACAATTTTTTTTGAGGTAATGCAGAAATATACAACAACATTTGTAAATAACTCATTACCTGACGGTACAACCAGGCCAACACCGCAGAACCCCAACTGAGGGTAGAGTCAAAAAAACAAGCAACTTAGGCCAATTCCACTGAGCACGATCCCCACTGCTGTCAGGAAACAGAGTCCTCGTGATAATGTACCACACATACACACGAGTGTATGTCTTGATCGTCTCCTCATCGGCATCCTCGGGGCAAATCTTGAAATTCTGGATGATCCAAGTAAAAGTAGCCCCGACAACGACCCTCAGTCTTTCCCCCTTCGAGTTTATAGCCTCGGGCGGATCCTTCCCTATAAGGTCGACCATCTACTCACACCACCCGTCTGAATTCGAGCTTATGCACATAGGGTTTCCCTCGATTGGGAGTGCCAGGATCATGCTCATGTCCTGCAAAGTGACCGTAGTCTCACCGGTCCTAAGGTGAAAGGTGTGCCTCTCCGGCCTCCACCGGTCCACAAGCGCGGTGATAGCAGCAGGGTTGAAGGCCGTGAAAGTGTAAGATGGTTAACCTAGAGGGGTGAATAGGTTTCTACAAAATTCTTTATAATCTTTTGCAAGTTTTAGGCTTTGCGAAACATAAGTGAGCCTAAATGCAAACTAGGTGAGGCAACCTAGATGATGAACAAGATACTTCAAGCTCGAAGGCTATCACAAGGTAAACAACACAAGTAAGAGATCGGTTAAGGAATAACCGAAGCACGCGGAGACGAAGATGTATTTCCGTGTTCACCACCTTTGGGAAGGGGGCTACGTCATGCTGGAGAGGTGTGAGGTTCCACGAAGGATTCCTCACGCGCCACAAAGGCTCACCTTCTTCTCCGAGCCTATCCCACGAAGGAATAGCTCACTTACTCGTGGTAGACTTTAAGGTAGTCTCCAAACCCTCACAAACTTTCCACGGAGCAAATCACAAGCCGAATGCCTCCGGGCGACCCTAGCCGCCTAGGGTTTCCCACAAACCCAAGAGTAACAAGCTAACTCAATAAAATCAAAGGGGAATGAACTTTGGCTTGGTGGAAACATAGATCGGGACCTCCTCTTCCTTTCTACCAAAGGGATTTGGATTTGGTTGGGTAGAATGGGAGATCCTCAAGATTTTGTGTTTCAACAATGGGGGAGAGAGAGAGCTTCAAGAAATGTAATGTTAGCTCAAGTGCCTAACCTCACAGTGGATAATAAAGGGGTATATATAGTGTGAGGGGGAAAGAGCCGTTTGGGGGTTCCTGCGACAGAACCGGCAATAAGTCCGGTTGGACCGAGTTGCTCGCCGGAATTTCCGGCGACAACTCCAGTCAACCGGACCCCACGCCGGAATTTTTGGCGGCGACCGAAATTCTCGGCAAACGACTAAAAGTCTATGAAGTAAGCCATATCGGCGTACACCGAGAATTTCCGGCGACAGCACCGACGCCGCCGGCGCTTTTGCCGATTTCACAGTAACCTCTTTTGACTCATTTTTCAAGGCTGTTTTTTCTCTTTCTTCGAACAGGTGTGTGTGGGTGGATGATGAGAGGCATATATGGTGTAGAACATCCTCAAAGAGCACATCGAGATCACCCCTCTTAATAGTGTGGTGTTTCCTATTATACTCAAGAGTAAATAAGAGAAAATAATAAACAATGCCACCGGCTCTCCATAAAGAAACGAATGGGGGGGCACCCATCACCTATCACCAACAACCTGCGGATTCTCACCTATAGAGAAGCTAATAGAAACATTAGTCCATTCTCTAGCTCCGATGTCATAGTTAACCAAAACACTAGATAAGGGCTATTTGCCCTTTCAATCTCCCCCTTTTTGGTTAATGATGACAAACTGAGCTAGAGTCAAAATATGATATTATGATACGATTAGATCTAGCACATAATAGAAAGCACATAGTGACAGGAAATCCAAGTACAATAAGAGAACTGCAAAGTTGTCCAAACACACACACAAATGGTTCGATAGAGCAAATAAAAGCACAAGCCCATGAGAGACAAACGAGCAAAGTAGGGCTTGTGTATGAGGCAAATCATGAAAGAAGCGACTCTACTATTTCTCCCCCTTTGGCATTGAGACCAAAAAGGAAGAAACGAGCGGAGAGACCGATCTAGCCACCGAAGTTGTCCTCATCGTCATCATCATAGGCTTATTCCTCCTCTTCTTCTTCATCGTCACCCTCCTCTTCGTCCTCGCCCTCATCATCATCGTCATCCCCTGTAGATGTAGCACGGCGCTGAGAGGAACTGTAAGTGGCAAACCCGGGGAACATAGATGGATCAAAACCCCTAAACATGTCCTCATCCAGCGGGGGCTTCTCAAAGTTGACATAAGGGACAGGATCTAGAGCATTGCCCAAATCTTGCACTAGTCGACCACGCTCTGCCAAGAAGGCATTGTGCTGCCTCGTGTTCTCCTGACTGAGCTCTAATCTGCGGTGGGCAACATCATAGGAGGAGCGACACATATCCCACAAGCTGTTGAAGAACTGGGCAAGACCTTTCTTGCGAGGAAGAGCACAGGGAAGGTCCCTACGAGAGCGCGAGCCACTAGCAGACAACGGATCATGAGCATGCTTGGTCCGATGTTCAGATGGCAGCATCTGAGGGAGCTCCACATGAGAGCCCCGAAGAGGTAAGGTTAATTCCTCCATATCTTCACGCGGACCTCTGGGGAGAGCAGCTGCATGAACGGTGGCCTCAATCAGGCGCTGAACATACTGACAAAAAATGGCAGTCATGCGCTTCTCAATGGACCACTGAATCTCACAGTAGATGAAGTCACACACATTGATCTTTCGGAGACGGCAAGACTCACAGTAGTACAACAGATTCTTGTGGTGACTGCGGACATCAACAGCATCACCAGCCTTGCTCACAATATTGTAGTGGAAGAACTGAGCAAGGACCATGTAGTAGTAGTACATCCCTAACAAGCTAGGAGGTTGATGGCTGGGATCACTGGGATAGCAGAAAAGGAGATGGTTGTCACTGAAGTCCTTCTCAGAATGAATGCAGAAGCCAGAGACACTGTCAGGAGGGTAACCCAGGGCATGGCAAAAAGTATCAAAAGAAGCCGAGTATGGCTTGGTGCCGGTCATCCAAGTGACAGTGCGAGAATCATCAGTGTGAAAGTAAGCTATGCAGAAGAACTGGCGAATGAGATCTGGCATTAGCTTGACCTTGATAGTAGCAATAGCAAAGACATCCATCTGCTTCAGGGCCACATCCACATGCTCGAAATCGGATGAGAGGTAATGAGCATAGTGGTCCTCATTGAGATACTTGGGAGGAACAAAGAAACCCTGCCGCACACGAGTTTGCTCATTGTAAAAGTCATCCCAAAAGCACTTCTGAGTGTCAGTCCAGAACATCTTGTTAGCCCCTTGATAAGTGCGGTTTGGAAAGCGGTACAGATTGTGCCTCCTCAAGTCTCGCCACTGATTCACAGTAATATCCAAAACAGTATTGCAGTTGGGAGGAACTTCTTCTTCAGTAGGAACAAGATTGGACTTGCCCTTCATAGCGGATCTTCCAGTAGAGGATTTCTTCTTCTGTCCACTTGCAGATCCAGAACCCCCTATGAGAGCAGCTTTCTCTAGCTGACGCTGAGTGAGGCGAGGAGGAGGAGGAGGCCGCTGAATAGTGAGCTTCCTCTTTTTGCCGGTGTCGGGCTCAAAGTCGTTGTGGTCAGACTCTGCACAAGAAGCACACAAGAGCGCAAGGCAAAGAAAGCAAATGAGTGTATATTCCATATATGAGCTCACAAGAACACATAATGAAGGTTGGGCAAGCACATTGACAGAAAAATAGGCGAAAGAAAATTTTCGGCTCCAGGTCCGGCGGAACCGACCCTGTCGCCAGAATGATCGGAGACGGGTCCGGCGAATCGAAAGCTCGACCGGAATTTCCGGCGAGCATGTCGGTCGACCGGAATTGTGACCGGAAATTCCGGCGGCGGGTTCGGCTCGACCGGGCCTGGGACCAAAAAATTAGGGCAATCGATCGTGAAACTATCCATGACTTAGTACTTGCGCAAACAACATCATGAGGGAGAATAGTGGGTGAAACTAGGGTGGTGCTAGCCTAGTTACTCTACTAGGAGGATAGAGAGAACTAAGGGAGCACAAGAGACCATGAAGGCTAGGGTTTCACCACCAACAAGAAAGGGAACAAAGAGAGGAAAGAGCAAAAATACCCTCGGATGCCGAAGACGAAGACATGCCCCTCCCTTGCCAAGGATAGGCACAAACAAAGAACCACATGAGAAAGTGGGGAAGCACTCACCGATCTCCCAATGCATGCAAGGAGAGAGCAAAACCTTCGGTGAAAAGACTTGTAGAGGCCCGATCTACAACTTGGTGGATTGGGGAGGGTTTTGGGTGGAGGGAAGGGCCTATGGGCGGTGGGGAAGCTTGGGGCGGCGTCCATGGAGGAGGGGAGGGCGTGGGGAATAAAGAAAGGAAGAGGATGGAACTGCCCCACACGCGGGATATAAATACCCCCCTCAAAAAAATCGGCAAAAAGTCTGGTCGGACCGGTGCCCACGCCGGAATTTCCGGCGAGAACATCGGCGAACCGACCTAGTGACCGGAAATTCCGATGGCGACCGAAATTTTTGGCAGAGAATCGAAAACATGTTCTGTAAGGGTTTTCGGTCTGCTGCCGGAATTTTCGACGGTCGTTGGAATTTTCGGTCGTCAGGCCGGCGAACCGGAATTTTGCCAAAAAAATTCTGAAGACAACGAAAAAAGTTTGTTTGATGTTTTGGAGATGAAATATTGTGAGGAATCATATGAGCATATACACAAGATCCAAATGAAGACCAGAGAGAGAGCACTGTCCATAAGGCAAGGTCATGAAAAAACAAAAGCGAAGAGCGACCATGGACAAAGGATTTAGCTTGAAGCAACAATGCACCCAATACACAAAACCGACCATTTGGCGGAGGATTTCTCCCCCTCTGTTTAAGCACACATGTCATGGCGCCTCAAAGATAGATGCGTGGACCCATATCATCACATGATATCAATTTATGTTGCACACATAGGTAAGCATCAAACCAAGATATGGTAAGATGACCATCCCTACATGTGCTGTGCAACTAGTCTACATAGCACGTTAAGAGCAAGAATATAGTGCAAGAAGCAAATAAATCCAAGTTTTAGGGATCTAGGATACCCAGTTCTCGCCTCAACATGAAAAACCGGGCTTCATCCAAAGGCTTCGTGAAGATATGGGCCAATTGGAACATCGTACCCACATGAGTGAGATTGATATCACCATTTGCGACATGGTCATGTAGGAAGTGGTGGAGAATGTGAATATGTTTGGTGCGGAAATTTTGGACGGGGTTGTTGGCGATCTTTATTGTGCTTTCATTGTCACATAGAAGAGGCACCGTACCAAGAGACACACCATAGTCTTTCAAGGTTTTCCTCATCCATAACAATTGAGCACAACAAGATGACGCGGATATGTACTCGGCTTCGGCGGTGGATAGGGCTGTGGAGTTTTGTTTCTTGGAAGACCAACTCACCATCGACCGACCAATAAATTGGCAAGCCTCGGAGGTTGATTTCTGGTCAACCTTATCACCTTCCCAATTGGCATCCGAATAGCCAACAAGCTCAAAGGTTGACCCCTTTGGATACCAAAGCCCGAGAGTAGGAGTGAGAACAAGGTACCTAAAAATCCGTTTGACCGCCATCAAGTGGCACTCCTTGGGAGCGGATTGAAAACGAGCACACATTCCAACACTTAACATGATATCTGGCCTAGAAGTACAAAGGTAGAGCAAGGAACCAATCATAGAACAATATACCTTTTGATCCACGTCCTTCTCACCTACTCCAAGGCCAAGTTGTCCATTTAGTGGCATGGGTGACTTCATGGGATTAGCCTTGGCCATCTCGAACTTATTGAGAATATCCTTAATGTACTTCTCTTGAGATATGAAAGTGCCATGAGGAAGTTGCTTTATGATGAAGCCTAGAAAGAACTTCAACTCCCCCATCATGGACATCCTAAATTTCATAGTCATCAACTCGGCAAAAGCTTTGTTATGAGATTCGTTAGTTCCACCAAAGATAATATCATCAACATAGATTTGAACAATAAATAAGCCACCCCCTTTAACCCGTTTGGTGAAAAGGGTGGAATCGACCTTACCCACGCTAAACCCATCCATGAGTAGAAAATCCCTAAGGTGCTCATACCAAGCACGAGGAGCTTGCTTTAGTCCGTAGAGATCCTTATGGAGTAGATACACATGGTTGGGATAGCGTGTGTTTTCGAAACCCGAGGGTTGAGCTACATATGCAATCTCTTTCAAGGGACCATTAAGAAATGGACTTTTCACATCCATTTGATAAAGCTTGAAGTTATGGAAAGATGCATAAGAAAGCAAGAGACGAATAGCTTCAAGACGAGCAACGGGCGAAAAGGTGTCCTCATAGTCAATATGTACCATCCCAATTGTCTAACAATTGCAATGCTACTAGCCTAGTCTATATAATGCTACTTCCTATATATAATTGTTGCATCATAATTATATCATGCTCATGTCATCATGCCACCTTGCATTTGAGCATCATATAAAACCCTTTTTGTGTTGGTTCTTCTCTCATATGCATTGTAAATTGTATTTGCCTCTTGATATTGTATTTGGTTCTTGATATATTGTTTAAATGCCCAAGTTGATTTGGGGGCATATCTTTTACTAACTCCACCACCTTCTTGTCATCACCCCATCATTCCACCATTCCACCATATGTGAGCATTGCAACTTATTTGGTTTTACCTCTAGCTCATGTGGATTGGAATGGATCCAATTCTATCTCCACATGCTCTCATATATGCACCATTTTGTTTTCACATTATTGGTTTATAAGAGCCACATGGCCACCTCAGCATGCCTTGTGAGTGGAACCTTTTTCTAGCTCCCATATGGGTTGTTTTGGGGTTATTATCATGTTGGGATATTTTTGGACTATTAAACACCTAGTGGCACATACACACTAGCATGTCCCATTCTTATTCAAATATGGTCATCTCCATCTACTCCACATGGGGCATCCTTTTAATTCTTTTAGCTTGGCTTTATTCCATATTTTGGAATGCATATGTATAAATGCATGGATATTTATTTTGTTTTCACAAGATAAAACATAGCATTAATGTTTATGCATGGGCCATGCAATCATCACCCCTTTCCACTCTTTGGTTTTTACTTGGATTTTTGGGTGCTTTATATCTTTTGATCTCTCTCTTCTTTCTCAACCTTTCCACCTTGTTGGTGTACCCTTGCCATGTGGCCATCAAGCCTCTCTCACATCTCCATATCTACATCACACCCTGCTCCCCTCCTGTTCATGCATGATCTTGCTTGGGGACTTGAGTAAACCCTAACCACCAAACCATCCCTTACCCCAAACACCTCTCTCCATCTCCCTCTCTAATCTAATCACCATACCTAGTAAACACTATTTACAAAACCCTACACACCTTACTCCTCTTTTCCACACCACCAAGGCCCTCCTTTTATCTAGGCTTGATTTTAAGCATGTGATAAAAACCTAAAATTCTAAACTCTAACCCTACCTCACCTCTGTCACCTCACCCTCTCCTCTCACCAAGTCGAGGAGTCCCCCCTCTCCCTGCCAGCAAGCCCCACCTAGCTACCCATCTACCTCACCCCAACCCTAGAGCCCCAACCCGAGCCACCCCATCTGATGGATAACGAGGTACCTAAACAGCTTAACCTGGGTAGTATGGGATAACTAATGAAAGTGGCACCGGTGAGCAATATCTGCTATTTGGTTTTTCATGCTCACTTGTGTCCCGTAGGACCCCGAGTACTTGATTCATGTTCCTTGAATATTCGCGCTATCCACATCCGGGAGGCTTATGGGACCCCCCTGAGCCAGAGCTTGATTCATTCTTATTTCTTGGGGGCACAAACTAGTTTGAGGTTTTATTTACTATACTGTACTTATGCCATGCTTTACTGCTTAATTTAAATTGTGCGAGGTCTGCTGCATCTTTAGGATCGGGACACGATTTCATGTATCGACAAGCCCGTCACACTTTCGGTTCCCGATCGTTTACTGCCCACCCAAACCTTGAGTCCGTTTCGGAGTCAGCTAACTTCGTTGCGGGTAGCTTAATGGGGTGGCCCCTTGAAATATTTCTGAATCCTGTGATTGCTTTGTCGTGAATGCCTCGTTGGGTTTTGTTTTGGTTTTTCCGAGGTTGATCGAGTGTGTGTTGCTATTTGTGCACCCTAGGTAAAACTTTCTGAAAGCCGTGTCCGCGGTTATGGACGACTTGGAGCACAGTTTCTTGATCATAGACAAGTATAACTAAAGTACCGCTTTTAATTTGACTAAGTAACTGACTAGTAAATAGTGCAATACTCATGGAATGGATAATAAAACTGCCAACGGATGGGGGGGTGTTCGTCCGCTTCCTCGTTGGTAAGCGAGGAGGAGGATGGATATGTTAATATTACTGTTATAACTGTTGTTACTAATTCACGGACATCCGTCTATCTTTGGTTAGCGGATGGTTAGCGAGTTTCTATAGAATTGTTAGGGTTTACCTTTTGCTGCAATTGCGTCACCCCAGGTTGTGTCCCCTTTAGAGGCATAAAGACTTGCTGAGTACCCCTAGGGTCTTACACGATAAATTATTTGATTCAGATGAACAGGTACACTCACAAGATGGATACTGGGTGGAGGAGACGGACGATGTGGACAACGATCATTCGGTGTAGAGATTCCGGGAATGGGGATCCGTGAGATCTGTGGGCGGGATGTGTTTATTTATGGGGCATCTTATGCCGATTTTCTTCTTATCCGTACTCGGATCTTGTTTGCCGCTTCCGCCTGATACTCTAATGTTTGATGTATGAGGAGATATCCTAAACTATTATATCTATCTAGGACATTTGGATCTTGCCGTATGGCGTTGCAATATTTCTATTTCTTTTAGATGGAATGGCTCTGAGGACTGTTGTATGGTGGCTTGCATACATACTCATTTGTGTATGTAGTTGATCCCTTCGCCTGCCGATTACGCCGCCCGTTCTTGTCCCGATGTTTGGAAATGGTTAGGACGGCCGAAAGGTCTACGTGAGTGGCATTTGGGCCCCGTGCATTATTTTAACCATTTCCGCTCATCCAGGCTTGTAACTAGGAGCGTAATTCACCGAGGTAGTTACAATTGGTATCAGATCCATCCCGCCCTTCAGGGTCTCAGCCAAATGGTCGTTGTCAGTCTAGCAAATATTTTTGGTAGCTATGTATACTAGGGAAAAACAAAACGTGAGAGTAGGACTGCTTCCACTTTTCTTCTTACCTACCCACCACCCTTTTCTGGTAAGGAAGTGTAACATTTTCTATCTTCTTCTTAAATTCAAACTAGGATTCACGTGTTCTGGGTTTCCGTAGTACCATAGAAAGTGTGTGTGTGTGTGTGTGTGTGTGTGTGTGTGTGTGTAATTCCTTGTCTATCTGTTGCATCCAACATGTTATCTTTATCTGCCTTTGGTTATCAACTGGTACATTCCATCTTGACAGTGCTTTTGAAAACCATGCGAGCTATCGACTCCTTGTTAACCGTGCCATCTTCTTAAGGGTGTCCTTCCTTCTAGCAACTCCACATTCTGTGAAACCATCACCGCTAATCGCTACCGATAAGTGTTTTTAGCATCTATTGGTATTTTAATGCCGAAAATGCGGAAATTTTTCTTTGATACATCGTGCTTCCACACTCCTTTTCGATCGTGTGAAACATTATCTATCTCCCTTTTATCAGCATGTCCATGCTAACTCATTCTTTGTCACCGGCTTAATCCTAGAGTTTCATTTCATCTCCAATTCTCTTGGGCTAATTACATAACATGTGTCGATCCGATGCTGGTGATTGTAATTTGGTTCTCGGCATAGCTATATGACACTTATCTTGAGTGGAATATGGAAAATGCAATCACCACTATCCTCCAAATGGTGACGGTTATCTCCTGTGATTTTGAGTACACCGCGATCATATCTATGCATATTCAAGCATCTTTGGCAATCCAGAGTTTCTCCAAGCACTACGGCGGTCTATCATCTATCCATCATGCTGCACATCTTCTTGAACTGCATATCTGCAAAATTCTCTTTGAGACGAGGGAATTGCATCTTTTCGTCTCTGATAGCTTTGCTTGATGTATGAGCTATCATCGGTTCTTACCCAAGATCTCTTTATCTTTGTAACCGGTGATCCGATCGACAATGTGAACCAGGTGACATCTCTTTTTCTTCCGAAGGACCAGTTAACCTATTCTCAACAAGATCTTCTTCAACAGGAATCCTTACTCGTAATGTTGATCTTTCAAAGAGCGTTGAGCTCAGAAAGTGTTTCGAGCATTTGTTCGTTCTCCCGCCTCTTGAACTTGTTATTCTGGGAATATCTTGTTAATCCATGGTGGTATATGTTGATAATATGCTTGCCTATTCGATATCAATGGAAGGACATGGAAGATCGTCTGTGTCTCTTTCTCTCGACCTTCGTGAGCACTGCCTATGTGCAAAGTCTCAAAGTGAGAATTCTGACTTTTTGAAGTCACATATCTCGACCACGTCCTTCTGCTAAATACATTACTTCAACTCTGGAATCAGCAAGTCCATTGTTAATTCCATCCTCCATCTTCAACCAATCCAGAGTTGTTCCTTGTTGGCAAGTTATCATCGTCGTTCCGCTGAAGATTTCCTCAAGGCTGCTAAATCTCTCTCAATCATTTCAAGAACAACATGGAGTTCTTTCACCTCAATCTCGTTAAGTAATCTCTTGAAACCCTCTCGCTCTATCGTCTATGCTCAATCCACCGGAGGCCATGAAGACCTTCCAGATCTTGTTTCCTTTCGTTCAAGTTGGTGCTACCTTTTCTGTAGCTGTTGAATCTTGCAGTTCTTCTCCGTAATCTTCCTTCATATGTTTCTGGTGGCTTGGTACTTCAGACATGACGACAACATCATCACCCTTATCTATCTTTAATCCGGCGAATCGTTTGCATCTATCCTTGTTTTCTAGCGGAGTTCCATGAGCTCTTCTTGTCAATACCTTCAGTCTGTTTCGGTAGTTGGGTTGCATGGTTTTCTTATTCATGTGCGGAGTAATGCTTTGAGTGCGGGATGGAGTAGCTACCATACCACTACTCTTATCACTCGCTCTTGTACATTGAATTGGTGAATTTATGTGATTTCACTCATTCCACGGAAGTTAGAAGTGGCCTTTATCCCTTGATACTTTTACTTCCGTCCTTGTTTTTCTGGAGTGCTCTTTCGGAGAAAGTAATCAATAATCTCTTGTTGGTGATCTCGCCCTTTCTACACGGAGCGAAATCCTCAATTATCTGGTGGAAACAAACGCAAACCTTTTTCTATCCTCGTCTTTCTACCGATGCTCGACATCCCCAAACAAGATTAAAGGAAACTCTCTCTCTCTCTCTTTGTTTCATCAATTCTTTTTCGGTGGTAAAGCCAATTATGGTTGATGCCATCAGCCGCAAATCTATTGCGTTAGCCTCAAGGCTAAAGAAAGCAATAAGTATCTCTACAATAAACTCCAGATCCTCCATATTCTTTGCTTCTCGGGATTCCACCATGATCTGGCTTCACATACATCTCTGGAAGTTATATCTGCGCACCTAAATTGCGTGATCCTTGGTTCTTACCGGCGCAACAAGGATCTAATCCGACGATGTCTAACTAAATCTTTCTGTTGATATCAAGGGACTCTATTGTTTGAAGGCAATATTGTTTCCGAACTTCATTTCTCAAATCCGAGAGAAGATACGATGCTATTGTAATAGTGGTTCAAAACCTCTCCAATCTAGCTCCTTTCTTCCGGCGAGACAAAGATTCATCCTCTCTCGTATCGGTAAATCTTTAATCTTAATGGTGTGTCTTTCTTTATCCATGATACATCATCTTCTCCTTTTCTTTCACAAGTGGTTCTATTCTTTTATCATGTTTCTTGAGAAAACCGGAGCTATGTCCATCCTATCCTTCTTGTCTCACGACAATCCTTCAACTCTTCTAACCCGTTGTTTCTCAAGCAAAACGCAAGACTCGCAACAAGTCTAGCAAGTTTTGCAAGGTGTAGTGGTCGCACCATTCCGTTGTTCATCAACTTGGGAACGTGAGGGTCACCTTCGTTCGGACACCCGCCTCTCCTTGTGTTGTTTTCTTTTTCCTAGGAATCTCGGGGCGAGATTCTTGTTTAGTGGGGGAGAGTTGTAGCATCCCAATTGTCTAACAATTGCAATGCTACTAGCCTAGTATATATAATGCTACTTCCTATATATAATTGTTGCATCATAATTATATCATGCTCATGTCATCATGCCACCTTGCATTTGAGCATCATATAAAACCCTTTTTGTGTTGGTTCTTCTCTCATATGCATTGTAAATTGTATTTGCCTCTTGATATTGTATTTGGTTCTTGATATATTGTTTAAATGCCCAAGTTGAGTTGGGGGCATATCTTTTACTTACTCCACCACCTTCTTGTCATCACCCCATCATTCCACCATTCCACCATATGTGAGCATTGCAACTTATTTGGTTTTACCTCTAGCTCATGTGGATTGGAATGGATCCAATTCTATCTCCACATGCTCTCATATATGCACCATTTTGTTTTTAAATTATTGGTTTATAAGAGCCACATGGCCACCTCAGCATGCCTTGTGAGTGGAACCTTTTTCTAGCTCCCATATGGGTTGTTTTGGGGTTATTATCATGTTGGGATATTTTTGGACTATTAAACACCTAGTGGCACATACACACTAGCATGTCCCATTCTTATTCAAATATGGTCATCTCCATCTACTCCACATGGGGCATCCTTTTAATTCTTTTAGCTTGGCTTTATTCCATATTTTGGAATGCATATGTATAAATGCATGGATATTTATTTTGTTTTCACAAGATAAAACCTAGCATTAATGTTTATGCATAGGCCATGCAATCATCACCCCTTTCCACTCTTTGGTTTTTACTTGGATTTTTGGGTGCTTTATCTCTTTTGATCTCTCTCTTCTTTATCAACCTTTCCACCTTGTTGGTGTACCCTTGCCATGTGGCCATCAAGCCTCTCTCACATCTCCATATCTACATCACACCCTGCTCCCCTCCTGTTCATGCATGATCTTGCTTGGGGACTTGAGTAAACCCTAACCACCAAACCATCCCTTACCCCAAACACCTCTCTCCATCTCCCTCTCTAATCTAATCACCATACCTAGTAAACACTATTTACAAAACCCTACACACCTTACTCCTCTTTTCCACACCACCAAGGCCCTCCTTTTATCTAGGCTTGATTTTAAGCATGTGATAAAAACCTAAAATTCTAAACTCTAACCCTACCTCACCTCTCTCACCTCACCCTCTCCTCTCACCAAGCCGAGGAGTCCCCCCTCTCCCTGCCAGCAAGCCCCACCTAGCTACCCATCTACCTCACCCCAAACCTAGAGCCCCAACCCGAGCCACCCAGGCGCTTGGCCAGTGCTGACAAGACCCGCCAACCACTGCTTCCACGGCCATGGGCGACTCTCATGAGCACCTCCTCCTCAGACTGGACAACCTCTTGTTCCTAGTTCGCGGATCGCCGTTGCGCTCCGTCGGCTGTCTTGCACTCAGCTGCGTCTGCAGCCGTTCTGCCCTCTGTTTCTCGCCATGCCCCGCGTGTTGTAGCCCTCCTCCGGTGATGCTACCTGTAGGAAAGTTGTAGGTCGTGGATCCCTCTACCTTATTCGTTTTTGTGGCGGCGCATTTAGTCCAGCGTAGGCGTCGCCATCGTCGCCGGAAGGCGGTCAGATCCACCGCCGTCAGAGCCGTGCCCGTCAGCGTGCTGCAGCAGCCGATGATCATCTTGCGCTTAGCCCCCTCCCCTTTTTCCCGCCTAAACCCGCACTCCTCGCTAGCCCCACCTGTCAGCCTCTCCGTCCGTTTCGCAGATAAGCCCCGAAAGTTCCACCGCCTCAACCCGCACCCCACGGATATGCCGCGTGTCACGCCCCGGCTGGCGCGCCCGCGTGTGGGTCCGCGTGTACTCCGGCCCCGCTTGTCACTCTCTGTGGCTGGGTCAAACCGCGGTGAGAAAAGCTTTTACCGCGCCAGATCGTCCAGTCAGCATCGGCCCCATCCGTCAGCGTCAGTGGCTAGGTTTGCCTGAGTGACAAAAAGCTTTCTGTTTTTCTGTTTTAATTCAAACTTTTCAAACTAATTTAAAATTCAATTTCAAATCTGTTTTCAAATAACTTTTAAAATATAATTCCAAATAATACAAATAATATATGTTTTGAGATCAAAAAAATGTGAGGATTTCAATTATGCCCCTCAAAATATTGTTTGAACACTTTAAAGTTCAAGTTGAATAAAATTACAATAAAATGCCCTTTTGCCTTAATTAATTAATAACTTTTGTTTTATAACTCCAAATTTGACAAATAATATGTCTAAATCGATCAGCGCGATGAGACCTTTCTGTTTATGCATTCCATGTTCTGAATTGCAGCATGCATCATATAAATATAAAGTATACAGCAACTTATTTGAGTATAAAAGGTGACTAAAACTCCATAAAATGTTTATTTCTTGTATTCTACACCTCACCCATGCCATGCTACTTTATTGCCATGCAAATTGTGCATCATTCATCATGGCATGGTTGTTTGCTTGTCGCATTTGATTCATATGCTTGTGCACTTTATTTATGTTGGCCCTTGTTTGTTTGGTTCTTCTTCGAATAGACGCTGAGCAGGGGATATACCAAGAAACCTAGGAGCACTACCCAGATCCTTCTCTCGCTTCAACTGAGCTGCCAGGCAAGCACTACCACATGCTTGCATACATACAATACCTATTGCCTCTATCTTATTCTTGCATCATCGAGTCGCGATTGCATTAAACTGAATCCCAAGTACTGCATAGCCTTTACTTTTAAACCCCACCGAAGCTTGTTCCTCCATCCCATGAGCCATTACTACAGGAGTTGTTTGAGCCATGCGAGTCGAGAAACGACTGTGTAGGGTATGTGAGTGTCGATGGATAACGAGGTACCTAAACATTTTAACTTTGGGTAGTATGGGATAACTAATGAAAGTGGCACCGGTGAGCAATATCTCGCTATTTGGTTTTTCCTGCTCACTTGTGTCCCGTAGGACCCGAGTACTTGATTCCTGTTCCTTGAATATTAGCGCTATCCACATCCGGGAGGCTTATGGGACCCCCCTGAGACAGAGCTTGATTCATTCTTATTTCTTGGGGCCACAAACTAGTTTGAGGTTTTATTTACTATCTTGTACTTATGCCATGCTTTATCGCTTAATTTAAATTGTGCAGGTATCGCACTGTCGTTAGGATCGGGACACGATTTCGCGGTATCGACAAGCCCACACACTTTCGGGTTCCCGATCGTTCTGACCGTCCACCCAAACCTTGAGTTCGTTTGAGTCACTAACTTCGCTGGGTAGCTTAATGGGGTGGCCCCAAATATTTGAATCCTGTGATTGCTTTGTCGTGAATGCCTCGTTGGGTTTTGATTTGGTTTTTCCGAGGTTGATCGAGTGTGTGTTGCTATTTGTGCACCCCTGCAGGGTAAAACTTTCTGAAAGCCGTGTCCGCGGTTATGGACGACTTGGAGCACAGTTTATTGATCATAGACAAGTATAACTAAAGTACCGATTTTAATTTGACTAAGTAACTGACTAATAAATAGTGCAATACTCATGGAATGGATAATAAAACTGCCAACGGATGGGGGGTTGTTCGTCCGCTTCCTCGTTGGTAAGCGAGGAGGAGGATGGATCTGTTAATATTACTGTTATAACTGCTGTTACTAATTCACAGACATCCGTCTATCTTTGGTGAGCGGATGGTTAGCGAGTATCTATAGAATTGTTAGGGTTTACCTTTTCGCAATTCGTCACCCAGTTGTGTCCCCTTTAGAGGCATAAAGACTTCTTTGAGTACCCTAGGGTCTCACACGATAAATTATTTGATTCGGATGAACAGTACACTCACAAGATGGATCTTGGGTGGAGGAGGCAGACGATGTGGACAACGATCATTCGGTGTAGAGATTAGGAACGGGATCCGTGAGATCTGTGGGCGGGATGTGTTTATTTATGGGGCATCTTATGTTGATTTGCTTCTTATCCGTACTCGGATCTTGTTTGCCGCTTCACCGATACTCTAATGTTTGATGTATGAGGAGATATCCTAAACTATTATATCTATCTAGGACATTTGGATCTTGCCGTATGGCGTTGCAATATTTCTATTTCTTTTAGATGGAATGGCTCTGAGGACTGTTGTATGGTGGCTTGCATACATACTCATTTGTGTATGTAGTTGATCCCTTCGCCGCCGACACGTTCTTGTCCCGATGTTTGGAAATGGTTAGGACGGCCGAAAGGTCTACCTGTGAGTGGCATTTGGGCCCCACCGTACTATTTTAACCATTTCCGCTCATCCAGGCTTGTAACTAGGAGCGTAATTCACCGAGGTAGTTACACAATACCTTCTATTTGGGCATACCCTTGCGCCACTAACCTTTCTTTGTTTCTTGTGACGACCCCGTTCTAATCTTGCTTCTTCTTGAACACCCACTTGGTCCCAATGACATTGATGCGATGATCTTTAGGCCTAGAGACCATACTTCATTGCGGGTGAAACACTCGAGTTCTTCTTGCATGGCAATGACCCAATCCGGATCCTCCAAAGCCTCATGAACCTTAAGGGGCTCAAAGTTGTACACAAAAGCATGATGCCCACAAAAGGTTGTGAGGTTATTCTTCCTGGCACGGGTCTCGATCCCTCTTGATATGCTTTCAAGGATATTGTTGACTTGAAGTCCACTTGCAATGGAGGTGGCCTTAATCTTCCGAATTGTGACTTCATGATCAACAAATTCATATTTTGAGGGGCCTTGATCATTGACACCATCTTGAGCTTGGCCTTGAGATGGAGGTTGATCTTCTACTTGGTCTTGCTCAAGGGTTTGAGGGCTTGGTTCTTGTTCTTCGGTTTGCATGGCATCTTGAGTGAGATGTTGATCTTGTGATGCATTTGATGGCTCAACTTGGGTAGATCTTGGATCTTCTTGAGTTGAGTTTGATTCTCCCCCATCGTCTTGTTGAACATGAATGTGATACTCGGTGGGCAAGATGTGCCCAATACCCATCAACTTGATGACTTGAGAAGAATCACCATCTCCTACATCACGAGAAGAAACTTGCCCCTCATGGGGGCCATTATTCTCCAAAAACTCCACGTGACAAGATACTTCAACACTACCATTGGTCTTGTTGTAGTATCTATAGGCATGAGAGTTTTCCGCATAACCAACAAAAATACCCTCTATAGTTCTAGATTCGAATTTACCGAGCTTTTCCTTTTTGTTCTTGACAAGGCACTTGCATCCAAAGACACGGAAGTAGTTGACATTGGGCTTCTTACTTGTGAGAATCTCGTATGGAGTCATGTCAAAGGGAGCTCGGAGGAAGAGGCGGTCCGTATAGTGGACCGCGGTAGCAATTGCTTCTCCCCAAAAATTGTGAGGGGACTTGAATTCACTCAACATTGTTCTTGCCATCTTAATGATTGTACGGTTCTTCCTTTCAACAACACCATTTTGTTGAGGGGTATAAGGAGCTGAGAATTCATTCTTGATCCCCTCATCTTCAACAAATCCTTGCATGGTGTAGTTCTTGAACTCGGTGCCGTTGTCGGTTCTAATGGTCTTGATCTCCACTCCATGAGTGCGTTGAGCTTGCTTGGCGAAGATCATGAATTCCTTGAAGGTCTCATCCTTCGTCTTGAGAAGAAAGACCCAAGTATACCTTGAGTAATCATCAACAATGACAAGACCATATCTTCTTCCACCAAGGGAGTCATATGTCGATGGCCCGAAGAGATCCAAATGGAGCAGCTCCAAGGGTCTTGACGTGGCCACCTTGGTAACAAAAGGATGATGCTTCCAAATTTTCTTTCCTGAAATGCAAGCACTACACACACGATCTTTCTCAAAGGAGATACCGGTTAGTCCAATAATATGCTCACCCTTTAGGATTAGATTGAGATTTCTCATGTTGACATGGCCTAGGCGACGATGCCAAAGCCATCCCTTGTCAGCCTTGGCCATTAGACATGTAGGAAGAGATTGGCTCTATTTCGAGAGGTCGACCACATAAAGGTCGTCTTCCACGTGTTTAGTGAGAACCAAGCTGAGATCATCACCCCTAAAGACCTTCACAAAAGTTCTAGAGAAATAGGAGTCATAGCCGGCATCCGCGAGATGTTTAATAGAAAGTAGGTTCTAACCAAGGTTTTCAACATGTAAGACGGTCTCAAGAGTCAAAACCTTGGAGATTACCAACTTACCATAACCTAGTACCTTTCCTTTAGAGTTATCTCCAAAAATAATGCTTGAGGTTGAGTTGACATCATGAATGAATTGGTCAAGCCCACTCCTACCTCCGGTCATGTGATTGGTGCATCCACTATCAAACACCCATTTTGATCCACCGGAGGCATAACCCTACAAAATCAATTCTTTGATTTAGGAACCCATTGAGTAATGGGTCCCCTAGCATTAGCAACAAGATCCTTAGGTACCCAAATTGAGTACCACCTATAAGTATAACCATTTCGAGGGCCAACATATTTGGCATATACATCTCCTTGAGTGCCCTTACATAGCACATAGGAAGGATTAGACTTTCCCGCATACTTGTGATTGGGATTGCCCCTCATGGCTCCCCCATTCACCACATTCCTTCTGACTTGGTCAACCACCTTGTCACCTTATTTTACAAATGTTATCTTCTTTGGTGGAATGGCATTGCTCGTGTTGTTCTTTGGATCAAAACCGACACCTTCCTTGGAAATTCTCGTCTTTTGACGAGATAAAATCTCATCTAGGATCTTTCCCTTGGAGGTAGGTGCACGACGCTCTTTCTCAAGTTGCTCTTTCAACTTATTATTTTCCTCAATGATGTGAGCTTGATCAAAGGTAGAGTTAGAGGTACAAGAATCATTTTCAACAATAATTGGATCCTTCAATGTACCAAGATCCTTCTCATAGGACACCCGAAGTTGATCATGGTTCTGTCCAAGTTTTATGAGCTCACGCTTGACAAGCAAACTAGCCTTCTCAAGGTGCTCAAGGTCCTTGGTAAGAGAAGCATGAGCAACTTCAAGCTCTTTCTTTGAGTCATCAAGCTCTTCGGACAATGAGTTAGCCCTATCAATAGTGTCCATGTATTTTGCTTTATCAATTTCAAAAATTTCGATTTGTAGTTTAAGAAAATAATTGGTATTCTTTTCCTCACAAAGCTCTTGCTCAAGAAGATTGAATCTTTGTTTCTCATCATCAATATGAGATTCCAAGCTATCAATGGCCTCATCACATGATCTAACAAGTTCCATTATTTGCTTGACTCTAGCACGAGCAATGGGAGGAAGAGACTTCATGATAGCATACATTTCTTTTATATATTCTTCACCAAATTCATCACTATCACTATCACTATCATGATCACTCTCAAGATCATCCAAGACACTAGATAGGGATGGAGGAGAGACAATTACCTTGGAGCTTCTTGCCATAAGACAAGAACCGGTGATATTGGGAATAGGAGAACTCTCAATGTAGTCCTTGGAGTAGTCATAGGTGAGAGGTGAACCGGGTTAGACATATGCCAAACCGGTCACACCCACCACTTTATCCTTATCCCCACACTCCACGCCGGACTCGTCCTTGGAGATCCTTGCCATGAGGCAAGTGGCGGTGACCTTGGGAGTAGGAGAGTCATCGGTGTAGTCCTTGGTGTAGTCATAGGTGAAGAGAGACCCGGGTTTGGCAAAGGCCAAACCGTCCACTCCAACCACCTTCTCTTCATCCTATTCCTCCTTGTCGGATATGTATTCTTGGCCTAGGAAGCCCTTACCATCACGCCTATTGTTCCTCTTGTATCTTTCATTGATGGGGTTGGGCTTCAATCTTGGTTTGGCACCTTCTTCATACTTAGGCTTGTCAAGCCTCTTCTCATATGGACACTTGTTGGCAAAATGGGTCGATTCATCACAATTGTAGCACGTCCTCTTATTCTCACTTGATACCATTGAACTTCTCCTTCTTCAGAACTTCATGTTCTTGGTGAAGAGAGCAAGTTGAGAGAGCATATCATCAACTCCATCAACATCGCTTTCTTCATCACTAGCAACATCTTCTTGCACATGCTTGGCCTTTAATGCTAGAGAGTGGGAAGACCAAATAGCACAATTGATCTCCTTGATCTTTTTCCCTTCATCCGCCAAGTTATCCGTGGCAACTAGATAAGAGACTAGATCATCAGTAGTGAATTGATTAGCTCTATCAAGGAGTTGCAAGTTCAAGGCAAGCTTCTTGTCGGTGACCGTGATCATGGAGACAATCTTGGACTTGATAAGTTCATCATTCAAATTGAATCCATCATCATACTTCTCACACCCTAGGCCATCAATCTTCACGCGGAGGGCAACAAGTCTCTTGTATGCTTCAGCGATAGTCTCACCATCATGGTTCATGAACATGTTCATATCTGACTTGGCGGCTTCGTACTTGGATTTTTGGATAAGGGAGGTTCCCTCTTGGAGAATGACAATCCTATCCAAAGATCCTTTGCGGTGGGGATGTCGCTGACTTGATCATGGAGAGTGCGGTGAATGGCACTCTTTATCTTGTCACAAGCCGTTGCATTTAGTTGACGGTCGTAGTACTCTCCCAGGGTGAGGTTGTTGGGATCATGAGGGTGGAAACCGGTGCATACAATCTCCCAGAGCTCAACGCTGCAGCTGCGAAGATGAGATTCCATAGAAGCTTTCCAATGAGAGAAATGAGTTCCATCATAATGAGGTGCAGGACCCGAACCATTAATATGAGGCATGATGTTATTTTGCTTAGGATAAACATAAGGGAATTGATTAGGGGGCGTGGAAGTTTTTGACGAGCCGCCCTCATGAGCGGACTCGGCATCCTTATCCTTTTCGGTGTCCATTGGCCTCCCTTGAGGTACTACCAATGGACTCCCAAGAAAAGCCCCATCGCCAATGGCCTTAAGTTGTCCTTCTAGGTAACTCATTCGAACAAGGAGATCGGAATCCGCCTTGGCCTTTTCAAGGGCATCCTTGGCTAAGATTTCACGAAGCTCCTTGACCGAATAAGTCTTTTCCTCCTCATCATCGGAGAAAACCATCTTTTATCTTAGGCAGTAAAGCCCTTAAAAGAGCCCTTGGCTCTGATACCAATTGAAAGTGTAAGATGGTTAACCTAGAGGGGGGTGAATAGGTTTCTACAAAATTCTTAATAATCTTTTGCAAGTTTTAGGCTTTGCGGAATACAAGTGAGCCTAAATGCAAACTAGGTGAGGCAACCTAGATGATGAACAAGATACTTCAAGCTCGAAGGCTATCACAAGGTAAAGAACACAAGTAAGAGATCGGTTAAGGAATAACCGAAGCACGCGGAGACGAAGATGTATTCACGTGTTCACCACCTTTGGGAAGGGGGCTACGTCACGTTGGAGAGGTGTGAGGTTCCACGAAGGATTCCTCACGCGCCACAAAGGCTCACCTTCTTATCTGAGCCTATCCCACGAAGGAATAGCTCACTTACTCGTGGTAGACTTTAAGGTAGTCTCCAAACCCTCACAAACTTTCCATGGAGCAAATCACAAGCCGAATGTCTCCGGGCGACCCTAGCCGCCTAGGGTTTACCACAAACCCAAGAGTAACAAGCTAACTCGATGAACTCAAGGGGGAATGAACTTTGGCTTGGTGGAAACGTAGATCAGGACCTCCTCTTCCTTTCTACCAAAGGGATTTGGATTTGGTTGGGTAGAATGGGAGATCCTCAAGCTTTTGTGTTTCAACAATGGGGGAGAGAGAGAGAGCTTCAAGAAATGAAACGTTAGCTCAAGTGGCTAATCTTACAGTGGAGAAGAAAGGGGTATATATAGTGTAAGGGGAAAAGAGCCGTTTGAGGATTCCTGCGACACAACCGGCAATAAGTCCGGTCGGACCGAGTTGCTCGCCGGAATTTCCGGCGACAGCTCCGGTCGACCGGACCCCACGCCGGAATTTTCGGTGGCGACCGAAATTCTCGGCGAATGACCGAAAGGCTATGCAGTAAGCCATATCGGCGTACACCTAGAATTTCTGGCGGCGACCGGAAATTCCGGCGACAGCACCGGCGCCGCCGACGCTTTTGCCGATTTCGCAGTAGCCTCTTTTGACTCATTTTTTAAGGTTGTTTTCTCTCTTTCTTCGAACGGGTGTGTGTGAGTGGATGATGAGAGGCATATATGGTGTAGAACATCCCCAAAGAGCACGTCAAGATCACCACTCTTAATAGTGTGGTGTTTCCTAATAGACTCAAGAGTAAATAAGAGAAATAATAAACAACGTCACCGGCTCTCCATAAAGAAACGAATGGGGAGTCACCCATCACCTATCACCAACAACCTGCGGATTCTCACCTGTAGAGAAGAAAATAGAAACATTAGTCCATTCTCTAGCTCCGATGTCATAGTTAATTTTTTTACCAAAGTTTATTCTATGAATTTGTTATTTTTATGGGTTATTTTCGTCCATTCTGCCGTGTTCGTACTAGTAGTAATATTTTTTTGCAATCAGTTGGGTGTCCAGTTCCGTCACAAGGCATGCATGCATGATGCATTAGCTATATTAGGTAAAGATTACTGCTCTAGAAAAAAAGATACTCCCTCCGTTCAAGAATAGATGTCTTAGATTTTTTTAAATTTAGATTAATCTATATACTAAATAGTTTATTTAAATTTTGACAAATCTGAGATATCTATTTTGGAACGAAGGAAGTAGTAAAGATTACTAAAGTGTCGGCTGCCGGACTGCAAACTACTGCATGTTTTTAAATTTTTTATGACAAAAGGGGGACGAGTACAAATTAGTTATTAAATGAGATCGGTGGCAGAAGAAAAGTAGTGGTCTCGGAAGAGAAAACGAGTTCCTGTCTTCCTGCGTGGAAAAATATATAGCTACTGTAGCACCACTCTACTCCTAGAAGGATGGAAGAAACAGAGAGCTCCAGGGAGGCAAGCAAGCGACGGCTGCCATACATACATGCTGCTGCATGTCAGCTTCAGGGAAAAGTGTCGACACGGGTCGCTGCCCCTTGAGCTCATGGAGTGCTGCGCGCGGCGAAGCGGTTACACAAGTACACAAGCAAAATTCAGCAAATTTGAAATATAAGAACTAAATCAAGCCAATCCAACCAGTATTGGGACGCTACTGTATTTAACTCAAGAGAATATTATCGTGGAGATGGCCATGCTTAATCCATGATACTGTTCTTATCAACAGCACCTAGCTCTAACTACCTAGCTAATATACATGATTAATAACTACTGGCAAGTTCCTATGGAATGTGAATACAATCTGCTTTCGTTTGGCTACCGAGAGCTATAACCGGAAGGGGAGATACCCGGTTGCTTTGCTTACCAGAAAGAAAATCCATGTATCTGGCCAAGTAGGAAGAACAAATTAATAAGTTCCAACACAAGCTTCCAATGCACCTACTACACCAAGTGGAGTTAGGCAGCTGGCATGCCTGTTTGGGCTCTCTGTACTGTTCGACACTTCTAACTTTAGAACCAAGGGGCCCCAGCAAACCCCATCCGTGGCTTTCGTCACAAAGATACTACTTCCTCCGACCCATATTAATTGATTTGGATTTGTTAAAATTTTGGTAAATCTAGACACCATTTAGTATATCGGTTTATCTAAATTTTGATAAATTCAAATCAATTAATACGGGTCGGAGAAAGTACTACTTATGCTAGCTGCTTTAGGAGCAAGCTAAAGGGAACAAGCATTGCACATAGAAATAGAGATGAAGATACTTCTGCTGTTAACGCCTAGATACATCTCAGGGAAGGCAAGAAGCATTTGGATTTGGACTCAAATTGCAGCAGCTAGGGTCTCTATTCTTAGGAGTATATGCCATCTAGAAGTTGACTTATGAATGTTGCATATATACTACTAGTGAGGTCATACGAGTATGAAAGGAATTTGCAAAAGGCACCTTCTCTCCTTCCTGGCTTCCTCCATGTGATGAATTTGTTTCCTTTCATGGCTACGAGGAGTCTAAATTGATATCTTTTATATGAGATCTGTGCTGACAATGCGTTAATTTTTATTTTATTTTTGTGATGCTCATCCAAAGCTAGTTTGATCACTAGCTTCTAAAAATTAGATCAAATATATCACAAATCAATAAATATTGGGTGCAGGGTTTTATACAATTACAAACCCAAGTAAAAAATCAGAATAGCACCACGATTGGGGTAAATTGTTTCACGAAACCAAAATCTTGTGTTTTACCCTGCATTGGATTCAGCTCTAGGCTTTCCTGCTCCTCGAGCATAAGCGACAACTCATGGTTTCTGGGTGTACCCGTCTTGTGATTTTACTTCGGAATTCTTCAGCTAGGCTTCATGTCATTCTAATAGATTGAATGATGTCTAGCTGTTGCAATCGCTCTCTTGTGAGACTTTTAGCTTTGTTCAGATGGTTCATGCATGTATCAACCCTATCTGATCCTTGAACTGTAATAACCTGATGATACGTTTTGGATCTTAATAAAAGATGTGTGCATCCTAGGATGCAGAGGCCGGGGCCTTGCTTCCCTTTTCGAAAAAAAACAAGGGGGTGAGCTTTCTCTATTTTTCCCAACGGGCTAAACGTGACCCAATCCGAGGAATTGGTTAAGCTGGTAGGTTGCAACATTTCTCAGTGGACTCGCCCGTATCTATCTTATTCAAATCCTTAAATCGTGAAGAGCCATACCCTACATGCAACATCACTAAATCAAAAATCGATCTAATTGTGAGGTTAGGTCGTGATTCGGCACCACTATCGGAGATCATTTTTCTTCTCCCGCTCCCTTCCTCCATGAGGCGACCCACATCGGTGCTTTAGAGCCATCATCGTCATCGATTGCAGAACACAACATATACACCGTTGATGTAGGGAATTTAATCCTCTCCTGACATTCGTCTGAAGTGAGTTGAACATGCGAGAGAAAGATGCGGGCTAGGGACTCAAATTGGTGTGACCAAAATTGTAAAGAGTGGCATCATGTCGAGTATGGATCAGGTCATCTCGGAGAAAATAAAGGGCCCATAGAACCTGCTCCTTTGCCCCGTGGCGTCTAGCGGGTTGATTCAGTGTGTCAAAAACATTGTAAACAACCTAAACCGCAAGATATGGGCGGTTTTCTAAAGAAACAAAAGCATGTTCTCTTGTGGTTTTCTATAACCATAGCCTTATTAATTGTGGTCCTGTAATATTTTCTCCAGAAATTATAATGCTAACTAGACATGAATCTACTTAAATAGAATTGCTCGCCAGTCTCATTTCATGTCTGCAAAATTATTGATTCCGTTTTTTTAGAAGAAGAAGACAGTGCTCGCTTTGGTGAAAATAGTGGACAAA
The DNA here is from genome assembly GCA_030063025.1 of Avena longiglumis. Lineage (NCBI taxonomy): Eukaryota > Viridiplantae > Streptophyta > Magnoliopsida > Poales > Poaceae > Avena > Avena longiglumis. The sequence continues at coordinate 444,011,779 of CP125979.1, read as the reverse complement.
AAGAAAGACAGTGAGATACAATTCAGCGGAGAAAGGACTATGAAAAGGCAAAGTGGACTCGAGCGCCTGAAAAAGGAATTTGTGCGAAAGCTAGCTGACGTCAAAGACTAGCAAAAGGGAATATTTCTGTTTAGCGCCCGTATTTCCCTTTGTGCAAACAGCATGTGTAGTATGATCGATAGTATAAACCAGGAATTAAGCATCCAAATGGAAAAAGGAACACATTAATTGGTCTGTCCATCTGTGGGATATGGACATGGCCAAATATTCTTCACTTTCCACACTGTTCTGTGGTCAACCCTAGCCTATTGTTAGTACGTACTACTTCCGTCAAAGTGCTAAGATCGATTGGGGTTGCTAATATTGCTCGACATAAATCTGGTGCTCAATCACTTGGGGTGTCCAGTTCCGTCACAAGGCATGCGTGCGCACCGCAACAAGCTCACCTCCGGCCACGGCCACCGGGGTCGGCACAGGGGACGAACCACTTGGGCCAACATCGATGCAGAATGATGCCGCGAGGAGGGAGAAAACAGGCCGCCGGCGACGGTTGAAGAAGCTCAGGCACAGAGGCCTCTCGAACTCGGCATGGCCATCTTCTTGGCCAAGGGTAGCGGGTGGCATGATGCTTCCACTTGGAGAACGTCGAAGATGTCGCAGCATCGCCGCCTGAGAACACCAGGCAGCCCCATTCTTCACCGACATCACCAACTTTAGGCCCTCCCTCCTTCTTAGGGGTGGACACAAAGCTCGGGGCTCGAGGCTCGGCTCAGGCTCGACAAGGTTTGGCTCGGGCTCGGTTTGGCTCGGAGGTTGGACAAGCCAAGCCTAAACCATGCTAATCAGGCTCGAGGCTTGACAAGCCAGCTCGGTGAAGCTCACAAGCCGGCTCGAAGGCTCGATGTAATTAAAATATTTGACATGACATTCACTAAAAATGTAACAATTCACAATTATAAACAACAATTGAACATGAATATATTCATAACATAGTATAGTAAGTCTCACAAAGTGCCAACAACAACAACTGTAGCACAAATCACAAGTTCAAAACACAAACATACAATAGATAGTGTCATATCGTCACAAACACGCGCACTTAGTAAAACTACATGAACATATCTACATATTCAAATAAAAATAGAAAAGGCAACCTTATCAGCAAAGAAAATGAATAACACACAGAAGTCACACAATTCTAAAGAGCTGTATAAAATCTGAGAACACTACGATACAACTTTTCCTTAGATCAGTGAGGGTACAAAAATCTGACAGCATTCTTATTTTAATCAAGAAACCATAGTCATATATGGAATCAGGTCCGCGAGTGAAGGTCCGCGAGTGATACATGTAAGCTCTGAATAAACATCACTATTTTATTGGTAGTACTATTTTCATTCTATCACTGCAGTAGTCTAGATCGTTCATGCATATCTAACAACTGCACAAAAGCAGAGCTAAATTTCCATGAATACTATACCAAACTAATGCAAAACAGCTCTCAGCCGATTGTACGATTTAAAATTATAGCATATCCGTCAGTTCAGCTCATGCGCATCAGATCCAACTTGACTTACGGAAATCACAACAATCTGCCTCGAAGTTTTTTTTGCTGCCATCTCAATCTACAACCTTGTGATTTACGGCAATTACATGAATCAGACCAAGCTGCTCCAAAATCTGCAACGTATGATTGTGAATTGCATATAGAAATTGATGCAAGATCAAATTAATTCCACAACTCGAAATAGTATCAAGCCAATTAATTAAATAAAAGGAAAGACCCCAGCTAGCAACGACGAAAGCTCATCAGCGCCATTGCAGTTCCTCGGCAGCAACCCTCTAGGCAGATACGAGGGAAGGACTTGCGGCTATCCAGGAAGGCTCGAGTGGTGGAGGGCCGGCACCCAGCGGGCAGAGTGCCGCCGCTACGGAGCTAACCTATATGAACTGTGTCTCGCCGGACCTGGGGGAACGATTCGGGAGGAGCAGGGGTAGACATGGAGGAGGCCTGGAGGAGACGAGGGAGGTGGCGGCCGGCGTTGTTGGTGGCGGCCGTCAGTGGAGGCGCGACGGCGCACAGGGAGAGGAGAGCCATATGAGGCGTCGTGAGGGGAATCGCACGCGTGCTGGGGTTGCAGGATGTCCGGCTCGACGAGCCTCCCAAGCGAGCCACGAGCTTCTCCGAGCGAGCCTCGAGCCTATTTTTAGTAAATTTCAGTTACCAAGCCGAGTCAGGCTTGGCTCGATTTTTATCGAGCTTGGCCGAGCCGAGCCACGAGCCGGCTCGGCTCGGCTCGATTCCACCCCTACTCCTTCTTTCACTCGCCACCACGGCAGGCCGAGATCTGGAAGGGGAGCTTGTTGTCGTCAACATCGCGACGAAGCTCTCGAGATTTATGGCCGAGCTGCCATGTCTGCTCCTCCCGTCGTTGACTGCATCCACTGCAGCGCCAAGAAGGAGGAAGCCCAGCGACCTCCTGGCGTCGCTCGACGGCGCCAGAGAGTAGCCCGGAGACGCGGTGTGTCGCTGCCGCCCACGAGAACCAGGTCGTCCAGAGAGGGCCTCAGATCTGGCTACTTCCACTCAACACCAGCATCTAGCACAACTTTATCGAGGAACCCTAGGACGCTAGAGATCTGGTTGCTTAAAACCCTAGCACCGCCTCCGAATACGAGCATCCAGCCCAGAAGGCCAAACCACCTACATCTACTGCTATACAACAACCATCATCTCCCACCCCATCCACTCCAGCCGGAGCCGGAGGAGAAGGGGATGAGAGCCGGCGACCCTGGAGCGACTCTCAAGGAAGAAGGGGCGGGGATTAGAGGAGGGTGGGGGAGAGGAGAGTGCCAAGGAGGAAAAATGGCACGACACTGCTCCTTCTCCGGTTTGATCTTTAGGACAAATTAGTTAGTAAATCTGTTGAGAACGCTCTTATTTCTCCTCTCTAAACCCCTCCCCTCCTGTTCCCCTCGTCCACCTCTAGATCCTGGGCCGTCAGGACCCTCCCTACTCCTCTCCGGCGATGGCCGACGTCGAGTTGGGTGACGGTCCCTCCCTTGTACATTAGTAGAGTAGGTTCTTCTAGTTTTTTCCTGGTGGAGTCTGCCGCTATGGCGTTTGAGGGTAGGTCGGCGATCTCCGGCAGCCAGATCCGCCGCTCCCTATGCTCTTCCTGCTTCGCCTCTCTCTGTTGGTGGCAGACAGAGGCGGTGGCGAACTGGAGAGGCACTCGCATCCCTCTCAATAAGGCTTGCCCTTGGTGCTCCAGGCCGGCGTCGCTGGACCAACATCGTCTTGGTGCGGTCGATCTCCTCTCTGATGTGGTGCTCTCGTGGAGGGAGTCGGATGCAGCGCCGCAGAAGCCCACCGCTCACCCAGATAAGGCCCTTGCAAGTGACATCTGCCGCTATCTCGGGTTGTCTCCTCCGGCTTGTGGCAGAAGCTCGGAGTCTGATGGCGGCCAGCGTTCACTGCATCGGCGGGTGGAGGCTTGTGTTGCCGACGAGAAGAAGGTTTGTTTTGCTCTCCTTTCTTCCCTCTGCTTCCATCAAGGTGATGGTCGGGGTGTTGAGAAGTGGGCAATCGATTTTCTTCCTCTCCGGTGGGGATCAGCTGCTGCTCCTGACGGATTACCCAAGCGTTGGCAATTTTGTGCCATCGCTATCCTTGGTCATGGATACCACTCCGCAAGGCGGTTCGTTTACCGCTGCTTCTTCAACCTCCAGTGGAGGCCCTCCTGCGTCTTGGCCTCGGCAATCTTCGGCGCGCCTGCTTCAAGTGGTTTCGTCCCCGACGCGAGCGTTGCCGGCCGTGGTGTCGAGCACGCCTCTGGTTCCGATGGAGAAGGACCCGGGGGACCTGATTGCTTTTTCTTCTTTTATTACAAGATTCTTTCTGTAAAAGTCCAAAGCACGGCTGTAATTTTTGTTTATCCCAGAGGCCTGCTTGTAATTGTACCCACGTTTAATGCAGCACTGGACCCTTCTAGGTCCTTCCACTTGTTCAAAAAAATAGAGGTAAATACTCTCTTAGTCCCACAACTTGCAACCCTGGAGCAGTTTAGTCCCATAACTTGTAAAGTAAGCAAAACTAGTCCCACAACTTGCAATCCAGCAACAATTTAGTCTAATTTATCCAAATTTCAGCAAGTTTGACCGACTTCGTTCACATTTGCTGGTCTGAACCATAGTTTTAAAAGTCGACCGGTTCAACCTCAAGAAAACCGAAATAGACATGGACAGTACACGGGACCGATTCAAAATAAACCGGCTGAACTAAGATATGTTTTACGCATTAAGCCACCATGACCGGCTTAATCAGCTAGATTGTTAAAAACTATTTGGCAAAGATGGGGTTCGAACCCTTAACGTGCAGCCCAGCTGGGGGAAACAGCCATTAACCACTTGAGCTGTACGGTTGCTTCTCACAAAAAACTAGAGACAAATGTATTTTGTACATACTATGTACAACAACATTTTTTTTTTTTTAACGATAAAGACCCCGAAGGGCCTGGAATCTGCTTCATTACGGCGGAGGGTGTACAAATACAATTACAAGGGGGTCCCTGGAGAAAAGGAAAATAACAAGCCCACCCTGCATTCTTACAAACAACACCCTACAAAGAAAGATGGAAAAGCAATCAGGTCCAAACACACCGCCGACGAACTTTGACGGCCAGCCCCGGCCACCGCTAGCACCTCCGGGGACGAAACCACTTGGAGGGGCAGCCGCGTTCTCCGCCACGACTGGAACCGCGAAGATCCTCCTTTTTAGGAGGAAGAAGATGCCCGAACTAGCGGGCTCTGCAGGCCAACGCCATGGCCAAGGATAGCGGCGACACATTGTCGACGCTGGGAGACGAGGGCGCAGATTCCAACGCCATTGCAAAAGCCACATCGAGAGGCGCACTCACCCACTCGTCGCCAACACCATGTCGGCGGGAGAAGAGGAGAACCGCCGAGCTCCAAATCACCTTGCAAAGAACCGGACCACCATCTTGCCATGGAAGGAAAGCGCTCTCCACCACATCTCCTTCTCGCCTCCACGGCCAGAGAACCGGAGAGCCTCGCACACCACACCTCTGACCTCTCCTCGCCTCCACGGCCAAGAGAAACCTGTAGCCAAAGACCCACACCACACCGGATGGACAACGACCTCTAACTTATTCAGGGAGAAGATGTTCCTTCGACTCCAACAATTCGGCCAAGGAGCAACAAGAAGAGGAAGAAGAACCCTAAGAAGCTCGATCCGCCGCCGAGATTGAGCACCTCTCCAACTACTGGGCATAAAGCCCAAACCTAGCAAGCGCCTAACAATCCTACATCTCTTGATAAACTACTACGGCCAGGCGTCGCCTCAGCCACTCTCCGTGGCGGGCGCCATGAGGGCCTCGGCTCGGCCCGGCCCAGAGAAAGAAGCTCTCAAGCTACTGTGTATAGGAGAGAGAAAGGGAAGCATTTAAATTAAAACAAACACAAAAACTAACACCTTGTTGACCTGCAGCTAGTACTACAGTATCTTTTGAAAGGTAAATTGCAGATCGTTATCTCAATTATTATGCCAAGCAAACATAAAAACCATTGCAACATCCAAAACGGTGTCAAAGATGGCGATGTTCCTCTGTTCGGCGGTGTGCAGAGTTGGGTACGCTGGGGCGGTGGCCCTTGTTAGTGGGAGTCATGTTTGATGGAGGGCGAACCATGGACTCTAGTGCTGGCTAGAGACCACGATCATAATCACAGTGTGGTGTTCGGTGAGTTGCATGTTGTGGTCGTGGTCCGGGTGTCATTCGTCGCGGTCTTTTTTCCAATATAGTTGGCGAAGAGTTTATGTTGAGGCGAAACCCTTGCCCGTTTGGGCCACGACGGCGACGCCCGCAGACGTCGTTCTCTTCCTGAAGACGTCATTGATCAGTGATAGTCGATTCCTGGTGGTTGTCGGCTTCGGTGATGGTCGATTCCTGGTGGTGGTCGGCTTTTGCTGGTGTTGCGTGCATGGGTGGAATTGCCTCGATGATATAGCTTGTTCGTTGGTTCGCTTTGGTGAACTCCGGTCTGACTCTGCAGCTCGTTTGGCTTGTGCTCTTTTTTGTGTAGCTAATATAATAGTCGTCCCTGCTGCTTGTGTTTTCCGGGTGTAGCTAATATGATGGTCGTACCTGACTCTGCAACTGGTTCGGCTTGTTCTCTTCTTTTGTGTAACTAATATAATGGTTGTACCTGCTGCTTGCGTTTTTCAGCCGTAGCTAATATAATGGTCGTACCTGCTACTTGTGGTAGTGCATTGATAGCTAGATCGAGTATGAAGCCGAACATACGAGTGTGTGGTCATCCTTGCGTGACTAATATATATTTTTACTGTGTCTGGTTTTTTAAGATATAAAGTATTATATTTTTACATATAAATGATGCAATAAGTACATAATTGTTTATGCAAAATGTTTTAAAGTCATAGGTTGACATAATAATTTATTTTGACAATCGTTTGACATAATAATTAAGATAATGAGGTGCAATTTGCCTTTCAAAACGTACTGCAGTACTAGCTGCATGCCACAAGCTAGCCCGTTAGTTTTTTTGTTTAATTATAATACCGTTGTACACGATATAATATCTGTCTTGTTTCTACATGGAAGAAAGAATCAAAGCTCAACTCGTCTGGCAAGATCATAGGTAGCCTTCGAGATAGATTTTAGTGCAGGGTTCGATCCCCACCTCTGCCAATTATTATTTCTCTAACAACGTTTAGCTATTGGACGGTCGTGGCTGTTTAATGTCTAAAACCATTAGCTGGACCGAACCGGTGAGATCTACGTTTATGATTTTTTTAGGTTATACCAGTTCGGTTTTTAAACTATGGGATAGCTCAAACGTGGATAAATTCGGTCAAACTTGTTAAAATTTGGTTAAATTGGACTAAACTGTTTTCGAGTTGCAAGTTGTTGGACTAGTTTTGCCTAGTTTGCAAATTGTGGGACTAAACTGCTCACAGACTGCAAGTTGTGGGACTAAAACTGTATATACCTTAAAAAAATAATTAGTTAGTAAATGAGATCGGCAGCAGAAGAAAAGTAGTGGTGCAAGTTGTGGGACTAAAACTGTATATACCTTAAAAAAATAATTAGTTAGTAAATGAGATCGGCAGCAGAAGAAAAGTAGTGGTCTCAGGAAGGGAAAACGAGTTCCTGTCTTTATGCGTGGAAAAAAAAAATATATATATATACATACTGTAGCACCAAAAGAAACAGAGAGCTCCAGGGAGGGAGGGAGGGAGGGAAGCAAGCGACGGCTGCCATACAATACATACATGCTGCTGCATGTCAGCTTCAGGGAAAAGTGTCGACACTGGCAGGTCGCTGCCAAAACGTACTACTTAGTAGGTAGTAGTATTTCTTTTGCTAGCTCTTGAGCTCCTGAGGTGCAGCAAAACATGCATGCTGCTGCGCGCGGCGAAGCGGGTGCCTCTCTCTGCCCGCGTCCGTCCGGTCGCGAGGCGAGGGGGTAGCCAATCGGCAGGGGACGCGCACCTGTCGCAGTGGAGACCGGACGGACACAAAGCGACCACCGCCGTCCAACACGTACCGGAAACCAATTTTTCTGGTCTTGCCATCCCGCGCAAGCTAGCCCAAGATTCCTCCTCCTCCTCCTCCTCCTCCTCCTCCTGTGGCGCTCTTTCCAGCCCTGTGACCCGTGAAAGCGTCGCGAATGTGTTTGACCGATGACCTCGTGCCGTGTGTTTATATATATGTATACTTGTATATATTATGTACGTATGTACACGTGAAAGTTTTAAAATTCTCATGTGCTATGCTCACTAAAAGGTACTCGTGCTTTTAGAAATTCATGTTCCTCTCCTAGTGTTACTTACTCGTGAAAAGTTTTTAAAATTCTCATGTTCACTAAAAGGTATACTCCTGCTTTTAAAACTTCCCAAACGGTCCAGCCGTGTCCTAATCTGTCCGCGCGGACAGCCGGACCAGATGCGACGTTCCAGTGGGACGACTCATCCACATAAACTCGGGCAGAACCGACCCATATGTGTCATCGAATTTTGGATCATGGATGGGGTTTGTCCAGATAACGCGGACACTGGCTTGTACAATTTTATAACAGACCGACACATTTGCAGTCATGCAACGGGCATCCTTTTCTCTCCTTTCTCTTAAGATGGCCTATCCGATTTTATCGGTTTGTGCGCGTTGCTGGATGCGGCTAGCCGGACCACGACGAGTGACCGTGGCTCGATACGAACGGGCAAAATTGGACTGTTTAGGTCATCCGTTGAGATCTCCTGGTAAAGATGCGCCTTACTAGTTGTGTGTATAATTTTCACACGAAGGGTATACTACCTTTTCTTCGTATTCACGAGTTTCCCTCTGGACATCACTATCTCCAAAAGGGTAGGAGGAGCCCAACAAGGACCAGGGGTCACCAATAATGCAAAGGTGCCTGGGCCCACAGGGACACAATACTAGTACTTCGCATTTGCGTTTCATCTGCAAATGCCAAGGGGGAAAAGTGCAAACTCGCCAGAATGGATCATTAATTTCAAACCCTACATATATGGCCCTCTTGATTTTGTTATAAGTTCACCCTCCAAATGTGGATTAGTAAACGTAATTACACATACGAGTGCATCATCGAGGATTACATACTATTAATTACTCTCTGAATTAACTAGCACCGTAAGTGCAGACGTGATCAGCCGAAAGTAACTAGCGAAGTTGGACACGGTATACAAAAAATAAAAATAAACATTGTTGGTAGAGAGTCGTGTCATCCTTATTACCACTTTGCACGATTAGTTAATTTGAGTTAGTTTCATATGCATATCAGCGATTACTGTTCATCCTAACTTTGCTAGTACTTACTTACCCTATAGGAGGATTCATGTGGCACAAAAAGGATGTAGGGCCAGGTCTCACCATCCATGGCTTTTGGACAATAAAGCTACGAAGGTGATGTTTGTGGTGGCATATCAATTGGTGGATTTCTTTTGACATTCTCCCCCACTATCGTACAGTTTTAACCGCAAGAGAACAAACAAACCACTTGGATTCGTTGAAGTCGTAAAGATCTTCTCCATCACCGATGGATGTGCGAGTCTTAAAGGTTGTAGTGAGATAACGAGTTTGCATCCATCTTCGGAAGGGCGGCTTTATGAAAAACTTAACCTCCTTGCTGGATATTTCAACAGTTCTTGGAAATTAATCGCTCGTGTGTATAACTTGGTCGCGGCACTTCGCGGTGAATTTTGGAAGAAAATTATCTGGTCGTGTCACCCCTAAGGGCCTCTCCAAAGGTGCCACTATGCTACAATCCCTCGCTTCCTCCAGACTTCTTCCTCTTGCCCTGCTAGAGGGTGCAGGTGGTGTCATGGTGTGGTGCGGTTGCATCCTCATGCACTCCTCGTTGACGGATGCCCCTTTCCTCATCCTACCTTTTGGCGCCATGGCGCCTTATCAAACTCCCGTGGAGGTCATAATATGATGTCCGACTATTATTTCCCAACATGATGATGACACGGTCATCGTGGATAGAGGGTTTAGCCAAATCATGAAGTGGCACTGCTCTTTGCTGCAAGGCTAGTAAGTGTGGTATAATTTCAACCTCAAGTGGAGTTCTGCTATGAGGATTAATTGATGGTGGCGTCACGCCAGTCATATTCGTATACAACAAATCTTCAGAAGGGCGGCTTTATGAAAAACTTCACAAGGATTTGTGTCTATTTTCAGAAGGACGGCTTTATGAAAAACTTAACCTCCTTGCTGGATATTTGATACGTCGGAAATGTATCTATAATTTTTGATGCTTCATGCTTGTTTAGTATCTACTTTGTTTTGCTTTGTCTATACTTTGAGGTGTTTTTACATCTTTTCTGGAACTAACCTATTAACAAGTTGCCACAGTGCCAGTTGCATGTTTTCTTCTGTTTTTGGTTACAGAAAGGCAGAAAATCAATATTCTCGGAATTGGAAGGGACAAAAGCCAAAGTCAATATTTTACCGTGGGCGTCACGAAGTATAGAGGAGAGACGGAGAGGCGGCACAGGGCCACCACACCCCTAGGCGCAGGTGGGCCCACCCCACTCCTGGGTAGGGTGTGGGCCCTCCGACCGCCTCGCACTTCGCCTATAAGAAGCCCCCGATGCAGAAACCCTAGGACCCGATCAAAACTCCACGAAACCTTCTGTAGCCGCCGCCACCGTCGTCCCTAGATCGGGGGGGGGGGGGGGGTTTGAAGTTCTTCCCGACACCCTGCCGGAGGGGAGATAATCCCGGAGGCCTTCTTCTCCGGTATGAAACGTGAGTAGTTCCACCTTGGACTACGGATCCATGTAGTAGCTAGATGGTTGTATCTCCTCCTTGTGCTTTCATGTCTAGATCTTGTGAGCTCCGTTCATGATTAAGATCTCATCTATTTGTAATCATGCATGTTGTGTTTGCGTGGATCCGATGGATATTGAGATTACTATGTCAGATTGATTAATGGTTTTGTCTTATTGATTCTATCATGTCTGTGTTGTTCGTGATCTTGCATGCTCTCCATTGTTAGTAGCTATCTTGGCCAAGTAGTTGCTAGTGACTCCAAGAGGGGGTATTTATGCTCGATAGTCGGTTCATGGCTCTATTTAATCAAGGGAAGTGACAGAAATCTCTAAGATTGTAGATGTGTTGTTGCCACTAGGGAGAAAACAACGGTCTCTTGTTCATGGAACAAGTGGATTGTTTACCTTACACACTTTGCTTAAAGCAGTTATCTGTTGCTTGCAACTTAATACTGGAGGGGGTTCGGATGAGAACCTGAAGGTGGACTTCTAGTCATAGATGTAGTTGGATGGCGGTCTATGTATATTGTTGTATTTCCCAATCGAATCTCATAGGATCTTTTTGTCTGGTATTGCATTGTTATGCCTTGCTCGGTTCCTGTCAATTGTCCTGCTGTAATTTTTTCCTCTTCATGCCATGTTGTTTATCTAAGGAGAGCACCTCTAGTGAACTATGGATCCGGTCCAGTCTTTACCATTGATACATCTTCCACTGTTACTTGTTTACTTGCTGCAAACCATTACCTTTCACACCATACGTTTAATCATTTGTTACAGCAGACCGGTGAGCTTGACAACCTCACTGTTAGTTGGGGCAAAGTCTTAAGTTAGTGTTGTGCAGATCTGCACGTTGCTTGCAGCATCTTTGGGACGTTTCCTTCCTCCTACTGGTTCGATAACCTTGATTTCTTACTAAGGAAAACTTGCCTGCTGAACTGCATCATACCTCCGCTTGGGGTCTCCCAACGAGGTGCTACTGCACTCATCAATATTTCAACGGTTTTTGTAAATTAATTACTTGTGTGTGTAACTTGGTCGCGACACTTCACAGTGAATTTTGGAAGAAAATCCTGCTCGTGCGAGCCCTAAGGCCACTCCGAAGGTGCCACTATGCTACAATCCCTCGCTTCCTCCAGACTTCTCCCTCTCACCCTGCCAGAGGATGCAGGTGGTGTCATGGTGTGGTGCGGTTGCATCCTCATGCACTCCTCATTGACGGATGCCCCTTTTCTCATCCTACCTTTTGGCGCCATGACGTCTTATCGAACTCCCGTGGAGGTCCTAATGTGATGTCCGACTATTATTTCCTGACATGATGATGAGACACTCGTCGTGGATAGCGGTTTTAGCCAAATCATGCAGTGTCATTGCTCTTTGCTATGAGGATTAATTGCAATCCTAGTAAGTGTGGCACAACTTCAACCTCAAAGTGGAGTTCTGCTATGAGGATTAATTGATTAAAAGGTGCCACTATGCTACACTCCATCTCTTCCTCCGGACTTCTCCCTCTTGCCCTGCCAGAGGGTGCAGGTGGTGTCATGGTGTGGTGCGGTTGCATCCTCATGCACTCCTCGTTGACGGATGCCCCTTTCCTCATCCTATCTTTTGACGCCATGGCGTCTTATCAAACTCGCGTGGAGGTCCTAATGTGATGTCTGGCTATTGTTTCCCGACATGATGATGACACGGTCGTTGTGGATAGCGGGTTTAGCCAAATCATGCAATGTTCACTGCTCTTTGCTGCAGGCTAGTAAGCGTGGTACAATTTCAACCTCAAGTGGAGTTCTGCTATGGGAATTAATTGATGGTGGCGTCACGCTAGTCACATTCGTATACAACAAATCTGAATTGCCTAAACAACGATGGAATTTTATTTTGCATAGGACACCACACATATCATTTCTTTACAAAAAAAATGTGCATACATTTACAAGAATTCTCATGTCCGTAGGGAAAAAAATCAGATTTTTCTTACTTTGTTTGCTATTTTTATGAAAAAATAATTTAGAAAAAAAAAGAAAATTTATATTGCTTTCTCTTCTTTAGTACCTTTTTGTTTCAGATTTCGCATACATGGCACACTTTATACATAACATTTACAACGATCGTATCGAAAAGTACCCACCTGTCGATATTAAACATTTCATAAAGAAAGACAAGATTTAGACAACAACATGTGAACATGGTCTGCATTTTAAAACCAAGGGATAGGATGGTAGAGGGGAAAAGGATCGGTACATGGTTTTCCAAGTGGACACGCATCAACGAGTGCTTCAGGTCGGAGCTAGCCCAATCCTTTTGAGACGCACCTAAATGTATCTGCCAAAAAGAATTCCATGGCAAGTGTATATAAAGCTATACCATATCATTTAGCACCCAACTCATAATTACCTTTAGGTTGAAAGTTAGGATGGGCATTTTTTTTTGTTGTCTATACTCATAGTGGCTGGGTGAGTACAATAGTGCAACTACAGTTTCTTTTATCTCTCTGACACGCGGGGCCCATGTCTGGATTATTCTCACCTTCTTCTACTCTGTGATGACGTAGGATCACTAAGACAGATCATGGACGTACGTGTTTATTTTAGCTGATGAGCGCCAATCTTTGAAAGATTGTCTGATCCCCACATGTCCTATTGACTCGTCTCTATCTATTGGTTAGTGTATATTTTGTAAAAGAAAAATAAAAGAAAAAAGGAAACGATGTGGCTGCTGATGTTATCTTGGATGTGCTACACTATTGATCGTGTCGGGGCCCACAAGGATTTAGTGTTAAGCTACATCAGAATTTTGATTATTCGGCTAGGAACGGGAAAAAGACAAGAGATGCTTATCCGTGGAAAGGCACTTTGACAGGTGACCCAAAAGCAACCTTTCCTACTAAAAAATATATCCTTTTTTCGTGTCAAGCTCCTACGGCGCGTTTAAACAGCATTTTCTCTTTTGTCACTTTGAATTTTACTTTGACATGACATCCTTGTTTTTTCTTGTTCCTACTACAACTGTTTTCAAAGTTGTTCTGAATACATACACTTAGACCATATACTATGTGAGCTAAAAGCGATGCTAATCTTCTCTCTCCTCCCTATTGGACCGGTTCCATACATAGCAAGAACTCGATTCATTGGGTCTGATACAAAAAGTGACTCATATTGTTAGTTCCCTTCTTTGCTTGTAAAGTATACATGCATGCAGACTTGGCCCACATGACATAGTGTAAAGAGAAGAGAGAGGTTTGGCAATTGATATGCATGCATGTTAGAGCAAAGGGATTCGCATATAGCAGGTAATCAAAAGCGATTCCTAAGCCTGACATGTTTTCTTTTAAACCGAACACACATAGTACATGGTCTTAGAGTGCCCAGTAGCACTGATTTTAGAGAAATGTGTCCAAACTGTCAGCGGTTTAGGGAGGCCCGTCCACACCGACAGCCCCAACAATCAAGACTCGAATTATTTAGGCCAAATTCAAATAAATCATAGCCATCCAAATGGTCTAAGTTACATAATGCATGGTCGTCACAGTGCCCAATTTCAGTTCATGTACACGGCCACAACGGCTCAAAATGCCATAAAACTCCAGCTTAAGGCCATCGATGCAAAATAGGCGTGGTTAAGGTCGAGGTGGCCGCTGCCTTGTGTCGGCCAAGGGACGTTGCCGGGGCCAATAGAGAAGAACGCCACGCTGGGATCGGTGGCGGTAATCTCTTTCTCGCCTATTTCGGGAGAGGAAAACCGAGATTGGACATGCACCTTCTACCCAAGTCTCTCCCTCTCCTCGAAGAAACATGGTGATGGCGACGAGGTGCTCTGGCGGGACCAGAAGACATTCTTGCTCCTCTGCGTCCCGCCATTGGCTTGGCTTTGCATGTACACCGTCACCGAAGCCGCCTCCTTAGTTGCCTTCTTCTTCTCCTCGGCGTGGTCGCGACAATCATTGCGGTCAGTCGTGAGGAACTTCCTTTTCACCAACAGCTGCTCCCATTCCTCCGTCGACATGTCGTCTAGTTTCGACATGATGTGCTTCTTGCGTGGCTTCCTGAGCTGTGGCGGAAACGACGATGGTGGCTACAACGTGGAGACTAAACTAGGCGGGAACCAGAGCGACGACATCGCAGGAGCATGCATGAGAAATGGGGTGGTGGAAACCAGGAGGAAAATGGAGAAGGGGTATAAGGTTCCATTGAGCGACTGACAAAGGGGACCCGCGTGGGCGCTCCGACGTGATGTGCGTTGTCGGCAATCCAGCCCGCCCCCTGTGTCGTGGCTGGCATAAGGGTGTGCCGCACAATTTCTTGGGCCGCCCGATCTACCGTCAGTGGTCGGGGGCTGTTGGGGGGCGGGTTGAGGGCGTTGGTGAAGATGAAGATTGACCCCCTTGCTCACTCAATTACACCACCCCCCCCCCCCCCCCCCCCCCCCCCCACACACACACACCCCACCCACAGACATACCCCACTCCTTATTTGTATAATAATCAAACCCAAGTTTCGCACTAAAAAAAGTATGCAATGGTATTCCATAGTTCACAATGTTGGAGTTCGGTGGTTTGGATCAGAGACACCTTAGAGCCTAGAATTAACACTATATATGAAACATCATACTGATTTCAAAGTTCAAAGAATATTTAAAAACAGCCCTACATATATATGTGTTGACGAGGCATGGGTACTTAAATTTTTTTATTAGTAATTATTTCCTTTTGTGCGCTAAACAAACAAATTGCGTTAACATGTAACAACAAATAGTACATGCAACGATTGTTGGTCCACACATTTATTATAAGATAAACATATTTCTTCATGAAATTTAACATGTACTTCTTTCGTTTGGAAATATGAGATGTTTTAGCTTTGTGAAGAAGATGTATATACACTAAAACGTGTTTACATATATCTTCTTCACAAACCTAAATATCTTATATTTCTAAACGGAGGAGTATTGTGCATCGACATGTGCTTATGAAAGAGAAACAGAAGTTTTTTCAAACGGGGCTCCTCTCTAGTATTTGTTTGTGTTTCACGTGGATGCAATGTGTTTGGCCAAGAAAACGTAGATGCATGCATGCATGATAGCTGCAGAGGATCCAGCCCCCCTTTCACTCTTCTTGCTCGGAAGTCACCTACGAGACGCCACCTGTCACTGGTTAGCGGGGCCACAGCCACCATACGCACAGTGCCACCAATTCAAATGGACACTCCTCTGCCGCCCTTTTCTGCACACATGTAAACAACGTTATTATTGCTCCTACCACCACTCATACGAGCAAAAGAAGACCTACAAATCATGTGTGTGTGGGAAATTTAGAATATATGTAAAATATAGCAGTTTGTAGGCAGATATATGCATTCCATACCCTTTTGGACGATACAAGTTGACAATAAAACCAAATGGATGTAGTTGGAAGTCTAAGAGCGATGCAGGTGTCCATGTCCAGCCAAAGTTGACGGCTATTTTTTAATACTTTTTTTATCTTAAAATAAGTGACTTGAGTTTATCTAGATTTAGATGTATCTAGGTCTAGATACATCTAAATCTAGATAAACCCAAATCATTTATTTTGGGACAGAGGGAGTATATCCCATGAGGAAGCTCTTTGCTTCCATGAATTCACAAACGGCAAAAAAAGGGAAGAAAGATAACTAGCATGATGTAAACCGGAACTCTCTTTGGCTCTTGAACTCCAGTGCTCGTTTTATTTTAAAAAAAAATTGAAAAAACACATTTAAAGGGTTGAAGAAAAATCTGCAAAAGTTCCTAGATGTAGATGACGATGATTCCTACAAGTATACACAATTCCAAGCTAAATTCTTTGAACTATGGGCTACATGAAAAATGACAAAATTAGATAATTTTCTAATGCGTGTTGTTCACTATACTCGAATCCAATTTTTCTTTTTCATTTTTGTGTAGTCTGGAATACGAAGTATTTCAAACTGAAAATTTGTATATGTTTGTAGGATATATCATTGAGTACATCTATAAATGTTTTTACGGTTTATAAAAAGTTATAAACATGATAAGGAGATGAGGCGACAACTATACCTCGAGTCAGAATAATGTCTGACCCGTCATATCCTCGCTCTGGTGGTGCATCTACTATGCTATCGGAAGACGCATGGAGTCGTGTGTCCAGCGGATCTCTTAAGGTCCTATCTTTTTTTTGTTGGTTTGGTTTGAAGTCAGTCTCTTTAGATTGTCATCGGGCGATGGTTGCTCCTCTAGTGCACTGGTCCTTTGAACCTTAGCACGATGACTTTTCGTCTGTCTACTATAACAAGCTCTACTTCGATAAGTTTTGCTCAGATCTACCGATGGAGGGGCGAGCGCGTCTTCGACTCGTGCTAGTGTCAGTAGTCGTCGCCAGATCCATTGGCATATTACTTTTAAAAAAATTACTACTTTTTTTTTCAAAATGGGGAACAGAGCCCCGGCCTCTGCATCGAGCGATGCATACAACCTTTATTTATTATTCACAAAAGTTTGCAGAAGTTATACAACAAGGATCATACAAGTTAAACCCACCAAAATCAAACAACTATGCACAGCGGTAGCATATCCACCGCCAGCTCTCCGGCTAGACGTGAAAACTACCTAACCATCCCAAACAAGTTAGGAGCCCATATCCGCCCAGGCATATCCGCTGAGCTGCGTCTCATGTGCCCGCTCCGGATGTCGTCGCCTATGCTATCTTCCGCTGCCCCATCTCCAACGGGTAGATCGAAGCGAAGACTCTCACCGGGCAAACCTGAAAGAATATGTGTGTCCCCATGCGTGATTTTGCTAATTAATGATAATGTTTATGGACTTATGTTTGCATTGAGTTTTACTTGTAGGATTTGTCCATAAACAATGCTTGAACCATATGTTGGCTTCAAGGTTGGAAGAAGAAGAAAGTGAAGAAGATCAAGTGTTGATCAAGGTTTCAAGGAATGATCCAAAGATTGGTCAAGTAGAAGTTGAGCCTATGAAAATTGTGTCTTAAATAATAAGATGATCTCAAGTGTAGCTTGCCATCCTTATGGTGTTCATGGATATGTGAAGATATGCCTAAAAGATAGGATCTTTCATAGTGGAGTATGGGGAGCAAATTCCAAGTCTTCACCAAGATAGTGCAATCAAGAAAGGTGTTCCATCTTGAAGTGTAGAAGATCGTCATCATCAATATCAAGTGTAATATGCACAAGGCAAAGGTTTGATCTTGATAGGGTTTCTTTCTTAGCAGTCTTCTGAAATTAGTTGGGGAGACCAGTTTATAGGATAGATAACCGTACTATCAAGAGGCGCTCTCGAGTGAGTAACTTGATCATATCCCTCAATGAGAGCTCAAACCTTTGCATACTTGACATCATCTTTATTGGTTCTTATCAATCTCTATGACAAGCTCAAGTTCATCGAAAACGGATTTCATATGCATTCTCTATTGTGTTTTCGATATTGGAGGTTTTACTAGTTTGTATTTTATAGATAGGTTATACCTTTCATCATCTGGTCCTATCCTCCCTTGCTATATTATGATGGTTCCTGCATTATCTTGTAGAGCTCATTACTATCTTCGAAACGAGCCCAAGATCATCAAAATCAGAGTCTGGATGCAAAAGTTATGATGGTTCCAGTTTTGCTGTTTCTGCCAGTTTTTGGAGGGGTGGATTATCCAGCCAAATATCGGATTATCCGCCCAAATATATGCCCCCTATACATAGGGCCGCGTCGCGAAGTCCTTAGCCATATTTTGGCCCAGGGAACCCGGAATATCCAGGGGAGGGGCAGAATTTCCGGCCTGGGAGGTCCCAAACGGTCATATTTCATTGGGGAGGGGTATAAATAGACCCCTTCTTCCTCCTTAGGCTGGTTGCTTTCTTGCATTATCTCTCCTCCATTATTTTGGACCTTCAAGAGCTTGTAAATACTCTCAATCCCTCCTATATTTTTTGAATCTTTTGGGGGGATTTGAAAGGGGAGATCTAGATCTACAACTCCACCAATCAATCTCTCCTATATGTGAGGGGAACATATTGGGATCTAGATTTTGGGTTTTGTGTGTGGATTTCCTCTTGTGTTCTTTCTCCCTTATTCTCCCACTAGCTTTTATAGTTTTGGGGGAATTTGGGAGAGAAGGACTTGAGCACTTTTTGTGTTCTTGCCATTGCATTTGGTGCACCTATTTGAGTTCTCAGTGAGGATTCGATTGGGTGAAAGGTGAGAAGCTTTTTACTCTTGGGTTCTTGGAACCCTGGACGGTTTAGTTGTTTTATAGGTTTGTGGATTACTTGGGGCCTTCAATTAAGTTGTGGAGCTTTCCCCGAGCTTGTTTGTTGGGAGCCTCCAACTGAGTTGCGGAGAAGTACCCCAATCTTTGTGAGAGGTTACGGATTGCCACCGACAAGTGTACCGATACTGAAGGAGTGAATCAGGCCTCTTGTGGCGAGGTTAACAGGAGAATATGGCAAGGCCTTTTATGGCGTGGTGGTCTTAGTACCGCTCATACCTCCAACGAGACATACTCTCTTTACGGGAGGAACTCGGTAAAAAATCATCATCTCTGTGTGCCTC
Organism: Avena longiglumis; assembly: GCA_030063025.1. Classification (NCBI taxonomy): domain Eukaryota; kingdom Viridiplantae; phylum Streptophyta; class Magnoliopsida; order Poales; family Poaceae; genus Avena; species Avena longiglumis. The sequence continues at coordinate 443,992,893 of CP125979.1, read as the reverse complement.
GGTTATCTCTATATCCGAGCTATTTACTTATGCACTTTACTTTGTGATAGCCTTCGGGTTTAAAATCTTATATCTAGCTCTCATATAGTTGCTTGTTTTGCTTAACATAAGTTGTTGGTGAACATACGTGAACCGTAGTTTATATAGGTTTTGTGCTTGATAAAGTAAACCTTACTTTTATTCCGCATTTATTAAGTCTATCTCGTAAAAGTTTTAAACCGTCTATTCATTTCTCTCTAGACGGCACGTGTATCCTTTTCAAAACCACCACCACCGTCACTGTGCCTAGGAGCAGCACCGACTCTGCGCGCAAACACCTAAGGATAAGAAAATTTATTAATAGATATGTGAAATTTTGCAAAAAAAAAATTGACATCTTTGCCAGGTAAAACTAATGAACACGACTTGAGATGGAGTGACCCGGAGTAGCTCAAGCTTCGCTGGCAATCGACAAGGGAGGGAGATCCTAGCTAGCTAGTTCGGCTCCAGTCCTGTCCTTAGATTACACTAGATCCCATTGCCTTTCCGAGAAGGATTTGCATGATCTCATGGGTGGTGGGACCCTGTAACTGTGCCTCGGTGCCTGTACTATATCTTTCACCCACTGTGAGGAAGGATCTTCCGTTCGTAGGAGAAGAGAACAATCATCCATGCATGCACCGGTTGCACAGTGCGTACCACACCACGCTGAAGCACAGTGATCTAACCAAAAGAGGAATTTGTACTGCCACTGGAGCTCAGCTGTATACTACGCAAGCGGCACGATTTATTTGTCCGGCGTCTGGCAAACAGAACGACACATTTTTTTTTACCAAATTCAAACGCGCTAAAAACTGACAAATTTTATACATATTCATATGTAATTTATATTCATAATTTAAAAACAAAATTAAACTAGCCTAGTCCAAACCCTAGCTACCGATCTTCGAGCGCCGGCGCTGCTGGGTCCATCTAGGAGTCGAGGTCGATATACTCCGCCGGCGTCCAAAGGTTGGGCCGCGCGGGCGGGTTGATCACGTGCCCAAGCCATGCCGCCGGCGGGCCATGCGGTGGTGGAGGTGTGCCAGCTCCATCCCCACCTCCGGAGCGATGCACGGCGCCCATCCCGACAGCGGAGGTGGTGGAGGCAGCTGGGCATTTGCCTACGTCACCAGGGCGGTGAGCTGGACGACACAACCGTTGCCCAAATTTGGCCTGCTTGGTGAAGGCGTCCTCGTCTTGGCCCCGCGCCAGGACCTCCGGGTACTCCGGGGTAGGTTCGCGGGGGCGACCACGACTGGGTCCACCGCCTCCTGATTGACAACGATGTCGTCGTCCTCGTCATCGCTGCAGAGCTCGTCGTCTGAGTGGTTGAAGGCACCCTCGTCGTCGGAGTCAATGGTGGGGACGTCGTAGACCTGCCATGACTGCAAGTCGTCATGGAAGTTGCTCGCGCGTCGTGCCATGTGCTCCTAGTCGGGGAACTGTTTCCAGGAGTCCTCGCTCTGGTAGCCCCTCTCCCACCGCTTTGTCGGCGGGAAGCCCTTTGCCCTTTTTGGGCACGGGAGGCACCGGGACCCGGTCCCGGTTGAGGTGACAGCTGGTGGGGAGGGGGACATCATGGTGGTTGATGCCCACGCCCTCCCTCCTTCGACGCTCGCACTCTGCAATGCGGAAGTACCGCCGGCGGAGACGGTCCCGCGTGGCGGCTAGTCCCCCATGGGGTGGTGGGCAAAGTCCTCTAGCAGCGGCGGAGGCGGCACGTCGGAGGAAGGCCGACAGGCGGGAACGCTGGCTGCTAGAGCCGGAGTCGGTTGCCTCGTGGTTGTTCTTTCCCTTCTTGAACCATCCCGGCGTCTTCATCGTTGGCGATGGGGTTGCTCGTTACTGGCGATGGCGAGAGATAGGGAGTGCGGCAACGACATGCACATGTTAAATAGCCCCTTCTCCCGCGAACGCCTACGTCTGAATCGGTACCGCGGTTGCGTCTGAATCTGTGCCGCTGCGCGAGTCTGAATCACTGCCGCGTTAAGTGGTGGCTGAAGGGTAGGCCAGTGGCGTGTGCGGGCAGCACATCCCGCGTTCCGTTCGACGCAACCGTTGTCCAAATTTGATGTACAGATGGATCAAGCCGGACGGATCAAGCCGGACGCATCGGTCCAAATGAACCGTGCCATTAGGATATTGCGCTCAGACGGGTTGGATCGTTCTAGCGAAGATGGCCTTAGATTACACTAGATCCCATTGCCTTTCCTAGAAGGATTTGCATGGTCTCATGGGTGGTGGTACCTGTACATGTGCCTGTACTATATCTTTCACCCACTGTGAGGATCTTCCGTAGGAGAAGGGAACAATCATCCATGCATGCATCGGTTGCACATTGTGTACCACACCACGCTGAATCACAGTGATCTACCCAAAAGAGGAATTTGTACTGCCACTGAGCTCAGCTGCTGCATAGTATATGCCATGGAATGCCTGGTGCTGCCTCCACTCCTCTTCTCCCCACTCCAGAAAGCAGCACCCCTACTGTCGCTCTTAGGCGGGTCCCACCACATCACCGAAAAGAGGAGGAGCAGATATCATCGTCAGCGGCGCGTATATAAACCTCTCCACCTCCCTGCTGCCCAATTATTTTTTGTTCCATCTTTCCTCCAGCCAGCGGCCGACACCCCTCCAAGTTTCCCATATTGGCAATCCGCCCCTCGGAAGTTTCCACTTCGGTCCCCGTGCGTTGTAAAAGATAATCGCAACCAGGCCCTTCACCCACCCGGTGACTACACCTGTGACTCGACAGTCGCTCGAGTCCCGGCCCCAATCCCAATCCCAACACCCCCCCGCGCGTGCGCCGGCGATGCCGACGCCGGTGGCCGCGGCGAGGCAGTGCCTCTCGCCGGCCGCGGTTACAGCTCTTGACGCGGCCGTGCTCTCCGCGCGCCGACGCGCCCACGCGCAGACCACCTCACTCCACCTCATCTCCGCCCTGCTCGCGCCTCCCGCCCCGCCGCTCCTCCGCGACGCGCTCGCGCGGGCGCGCAGCGCGGCCTACGCCCCGCGCGTACAGCTCAAGGCGCTCGAGCTCTGCTTCGCGGTGTCCCTCGACAGGCTCCCCTCCGCCTCCTCCTCCTCGTCCTCGGCCTCCGCCGACGAGCAGGAGCCGCCCGTATCCAACTCCCTCATGGCGGCCGTCAAGCGCTCGCAGGCCAACCAGCGCCGCAACCCGGACACCTTCCACTTCTACCACCAGGCCGCCACCGCGCAGGCCCCCGCCGCCGTCAAGGTCGAGCTCTCGCAGCTCCTGCTCGCCATCCTCGACGACCCCGTCGTCAGCCGCGTCTTCGGCGACGCGGGCTTCCGCAGCGGCGACATCAAGCTCGCCATCCTCCGCCCGGCGCCGCCCATGCCCATGCTCGGCCGACTCCCCACCAGGAGCCGCCCGCCGCCTCTCTTCCTCTGCAGCTTCGCCGCGGCCGACGACGCCGACGCGCCTTCGCCAGCGGCAGGCGCCACCGGGGAGGAGAACCTCCGCCGCATCGGCGAGGTTCTCGCGCGAGGACGCAACCCCATGCTCGTCGGTGTCGGGGCCGCCTCCGCCGCTGCCGATTTCGCCGCCGCCTCCCCGTACCGTATCCTCCCCGTCGGTCCGGCCTCCATCGACCAAACTGATCTCGCCGTGGCCGGCGCCACCTCCGGCCTCATCATAAGCATCGGTGACCTCAAAGACCTGGTCCCCGACGACGGCGGGCTCCAGGAGATGGGGCGACGCGTCGTCACGGAGGTCACGCGACTGCTGGAGACGCGCACAGCGGGGCGGGTCTGGGTGATGGGGTGGTCGGCCACCTACGAGACCTACCTCACCTTCCTCTCCAAGTTCCCCTTGCTCGACAAGGATTGGGAGCTCCAGCTGCTGCCAATCACGGCCGTGCGCGCCGGAGCCAGCCCCTCTGCGCTCATCTCCCCGCCAAACACAACGGCCGCCGTGACTTTCTCCAAGCCTGCAAGGTGAAATCCTTTTTCGCTTTTTGTTTCTATACTAGTACCTTCCATCAATTGTTTATTTGGTGACTCTCCACGCTTAGTTTATTATCAGTAGTATAATGTTCGTAGCTGTCTGGTACTAGTTCGTGTCCTTGATTATGTTTTGAGGGCTGATTTACTCATTGGCCTGGATGTTTTTCTACCATGTCTGCTTGGTCGAGTTTATACCGAGGTCTTTAATTATACTACTCCCTCCGACCCATATTAGTTGACTTGGATTTGTCAAAATTTTGATGAACCTATATACTAAATAGTGTCTAGATTCATCCGAATTTAGACAAATCCAAGTCATCTAATATGGGTCGGAGGGAGTAGTAGTAAATGGCTAAAATATTTTCGTCGCATCAGTTGTATTCTAATGGTTTTACTCGTTCCGTCAAGTACTTTTTTTTAGAGCCAAGTACAGTTGTTTTGTCAATGCTTGACCTGTATTATGCTTACTTACTTAAGTAGTAGTAATTGACTTAAGCATGCCTAAACCGGGTAGTAGTATGTCCTTTCGAGCTGAGAACCAAGTGGATGGCTTGGTGGCACCGTGAGCTAGCCCACCCGGATTCAAATCGCAGATGAAGCGTTTGAACTAAACCGGGTGCTATCCGCGTGAAAAATCGTTGGAGCGGTTCCATCTACCGAACAACATATAACCAAGGGATGTTGGTCAACGTTTTTTATGGCCTTTGGAGGTTGTGGTGGTGCTTGAAATAAAGTATAGACTGATTTTTTTTTACTTGTGATGGTTATGGTTTTGATTTTCATCGCCAGTTTTCCTTTGTCTTTTTAAAGTTTCAGTGGTGAGGAAAAGGCCACCTGGAGGTTTTAAATTTATTTCATAATGGGTACATCTTTACTTCAGAGATCACAATCAACGTCTGCAATTTTTGCATCTAAGTTAACAGTGATGCCTTTTTCCCTGATTACTTGTGCTGAAGATCCTTAGATTTCTGCTTCATGCTTTCTAATATACTTTTGGATACATGACCGATTTAATTTGAGTATCATGAACAATTCAAAATAGCTTGATTATATAAAATAAAAGTACTTAAAGGAAAGATAAAAAAAATAAAGAAACGAGGCCGTAAACATTCTTCCATATACAGCAGGTGCTCTCTGAACCCTAACGTTTCTGTTGCATTGGAGCCAAAAGTACCAGCTATACTTAAGCAACTGCATAGTGAGAAATAGGTGTTTTGAAGTAGGATTTGGTATGGGTTCGACGATGTACTCCTTCTGCTCCTTTCAACTTGACCTAACAATTGCGAATTTGTAATTTGCAGCTTTATGGATTCGCTTGTTCCTTTCGGAGGACTTGTCCATGATACGTACGAAGCTAACAGCCTCACAGCAAATTCCTGTCCTCAGGCCCTTCGTTGTCAACAGTGCAATGATAGATTTGAGCAAGAAGTTGCAACTATCATAAGAGGAAGTGGCATTACACCTGAAGACCATCACCAGGCAGGTCTACCTTCCCTGCTGCAGAATGGCAGCATGATTGGTCCTAACAATGGATTTGATGCAGTCAAGGTGTGAAGCTACTTACATGTTTCTAACTTTTAAGTAATTAATTCATATGCCATCGCTTTGATAGATGCATAACTTTGGATATCAATGATATAAAAGGCGTACAGTTTTTCTTCAGTGCAGGTCAGAGATCAGATGGTATTGAATTCAAAAATATCGAATCTACAGAAGAAGTGGAACGAGTACTGCCTGCGGCTCCACCAAGGCTGCCACAGGATCAACAGTGGTCCATACCTGTTATTTCCAAATTATACTGGTGTTCCAGCTGACGGGGAAAGAGCAGCAAATCTGAGCAGAAGTTCTGAATCAGTTGCACTTCAAAGGGAGGTTGTTAGACCTTCTGTAGTATCTGCTTCACATGCCAACGTGACCACAGCGAGTATTTCACCTCCATCGATCTCCAACCAAAGGAATGAAAACCTTGTATTGGAACTTCAAGCTGGGCATTCAAAGAGTGATGAACAAGATAGGCGTGTGCAATCCCGACATGAAACCCTGTCAAACTGTCATGATCGTGAAGATCACGTGTCACCATCATCTGCTGCATCTGTGGCAACTGACTTGGTTTTGGGCACTCCTCGTGAATCTTCTTCCAAGGGTACAAATTCTGCCTGCTGGAAACATGTAGACAATGCAGAGGTGTCTATATCCAAGAAAGTGGATGGTTTGAGTCGGAAACCTCCACAGCCCTTTGCACAACCCTATGCTTGTTCCAGGAGTCCCACAAATATGGGGCAATCATCACCAAGTGCTCGGCATTCAGCAGCTTCTGGAGGTGTGTCTGCCTTTGGTCATTGGCAGAAACCTTCACACCTTGCAGCACAGGGTTCTGATTTGAGCAACTACAAGCTACTTGTGGAACGCCTGTTCCAGGTAGTTGGAAGGCAGGAAGAAGCCTTAAGTGCTATTTGTGGATACATTGTGCGGTGCAAATCAATGGAGAGGCGTCGTGGTGCAAACAGGAAGAATGACATCTGGTTTAGTTTTCATGGTTCTGACAACATGGCCAAGCGGAGAGTTGGTCTGGCGCTTGCAGAGCTCGTGCACGGAAGCAAAGAGAACATGATTTATCTGGACCTGAGTCCCCAGGATTGGGGTGACTCAAGTTACAGAGGAAAGACTGGCACTGACTTCATTGTTGACGAGTTGAGCAAGAAGCGGCGATCTGTCATCTTCCTTGACAATGTCGATAAAGCTGACTGCCTTGTCCAGGACACTCTGATTCATGCCAGTGAGACTGGTAGGTTCCGTGACTTGCGTGGCAAGGAGGTTGACATTAATGACTCGATTGTGGTGCTGTCAACAAGAACGATCCGAGGCTCTAAAAGCGTGTCTACTGGAGTGGAAGAGGGTCATACTTTTTCTGAAGAAAAAATCCTGGCAGCTAGAGGGCATCAACTGAAGATCCTGGTAGAATCAGGTACATCGAGCACCAGCGAAGGCCATGGTGATAAGGTTGTAGTTTTCCCAGGGCACTCTCTGACCAAAATTCAAGCATCTTTGTACTCTGGGGGTTCTGTCAGTAAGCGGAAATTCAACATCTCTGATGACCAAGAAAAGCTGCAAGAATCACCGAGCACCTCGAAGAGACTGCACCGTACATCAAGTGTGCCATTTGACCTGAACCTCCCTGGCGATGAGGATGGATCCAATGATGCTGACGACCACAGCAGCAGCAACGACAACTCATGTGGCACTCCAGAGAGATCCATCGACAGCCTCTTGTGTTCTGTTGATGGGTCGATCGATTTCAAGCCATTCAACTTTGACAAAGTTGCCGACTACATGCTGCAGGAGTTGAGCAATGCACTCCGCGGAGTTCTGGGCTCTGGCTGCACACTGGAAGTCGATGTCGGTGCAATGGAGCAGATAATTGCAGCAGCATGGGCATCAGAGGACAAGAGGCCTCTCCAGGCTTGGCTTGAGCAGGTGTTCGCTGGAAGCCTTGGGGAGCTGAAGGGCAAGTATGGTAAGCATGCCAGCAGCTCTACTCTTAGACTAGTGACCTGCGAGGACATGGCATCAGTCAAGGAAACGGATGGTTTTGGAGGTTTGCTCCCCTCAAGAATAATTCTAGAATGATGGTATCTGTATATATAGGGATAATTGTAATTAATTCTAGCTATTAGTCCACAAATAGTATAGCATTATTTTGCCAGGAAATAATGTGTAGCCTAGATCATGATGCATTGCCTTCATGTATATCGGCAATTATATATTGATTGTAACTCCTGTTGATTTTCCAATATATCATTGTTATGTATACGATGATGTAGCAGTTGAATGTTGAAGTCCATAATCAGTCCACATTTGGCCAAGTAGTTCTGCTAATGGTGGTGTATGTTCATGTTGAAATTTGTAGTGTTACGCATAACCATGCTTCAGCAAAATAGTTAGTCTGGTACACAAAGATGAGTAGCAATTCTGCTTCATGTTGAAGTCCATAATTCAATTCAGAACAGAAGGTACGGAGCTAGCTTAAACTGGCAAAATTAATGTCCATTCTTCCAGGCCTGGCACATACAGATTCCAGAACTGATCAATGGTCTAAGAAGTTTAATTGATGTGTTACATAATTCCACATCCAAAACTTGTAAAGATTGAAAATAACATTGCTAGCTACAACCAGAGTTGGAGAATGCTAACTATAATGAGTGATCTGAATCTCAATCAACCAATCAACACATCCTGTCTGTCGTCGCAGAGCTGCAAGCTTTGATTTTAGCAGGAAGCCCTTTTTCTGCTTATTCTTCAGCAGGCTATGATATCTCTATCTACGAGGCATTCCTCCAGGGGCAGTAGTGACTTCAGGGACAGTAGTAACTTCAGTTGCAATCTTGCATCACTTGTGCTTGCCATTTTTCGTCCAGCTATCGCTGTCCAAGCTTGGGTCAGTTTGGTAGAAGACAACATCTCCAACATCACTGACGAAGTGATCGACTCTTAAGCTCCTGAGGAGGATGCTGAAGAGGTGAGTTGGCAGTGGACCTGACTTCTCCGGCTCACGGTAATATCTTCCCAGTACTGGCCTTGCTGCCTTAGTCTGATTTTGTTTAAAAAAAAAAAGGAATTTTAGTACGCAAGTAGTACCGATGGACTGTTAACTGGGCATCTGTATAGTAGTGCACTTACTGCTTCCACTAGGTGGTAGTGAGGTATTTGGGGGAATAGGTGGTGGATGACATGAGTGCCAATGTCATGGTGGATGTTGTTGATCCACCCATAATCCCGGTCCACGGTCGTCAGGCCACCACGGAGGTAGCTCCATTCCTGCAACAGCAATTACAGACCATATCTGGATTAGCTGTCAAACAAATGAGCTTTGAACAGCGGTGTATTGGCAGGGGGAAACAATCAAAGTTTATAACCCACAACAGGAGCATCATCACAAAAATTTACATAGCCTAATTTCATCACAAAGTTTTAGGTAGCCTAATTATTTTTCACTGGATACCCATTACCAATAGTAGCTAAGATGTTCAGAAGCTGAGGAATTCCTATTTTCTGTAACCTTCTGTTCCATCTGCCATGACAAGGAAGTACAAGCTGAAGAATGAATAGGCTGCACATCACTCATGGACTATGTGTAGAAGATGATGTTATTCATTTACTTGTAACTAATTAAATATTTTCCTCAACAAAAAGCGAATGAATATAGCAAGTACCTCGCCGCGATACCAAGGAAGGTCCTGGTGACCATGGTGGTGAAGGTACGTCACCAAATCAAGCCACATCACAAACACCTGTTTTTAATAACAGACATCAGATGATGCCACATTCAGTTAGCTGTTCAGTCCAAGTGACTTAGAAGCAAGCACTACTAATAAAACAGTAAACAGTTGCAGATTCTGCATGGTTGCTTACAACATATGGGACCCCGTACAGTTTTAGCACTGGCACCGGCCCGAACACACACGCCATGGCGATGAGCAGCGCGATCATCGTGAACCAGCAAGTGGTTGAAATGATCACGTCACGCCTCTCCTTGGGGCTGAACAGATCGCTGCTTGGGTTAAAGTGCGAACCGTTCTTGCCAGGGCTTCTGTACCACTGCAAACATTCAACAATTGGAGAAGATAGATAGAGTGCAGTTTTCAGTCGAGACTAGAGGATGCAGAGCACAATGATTCTTACGAGGTAGACAGGAAAAGCCAGGAGTGGGTACGGTAGCGAGAAGCGTAGCTTCTTGGTGCTTGGCTCCAGCTCCTTGTACACATTCTCGGTAATCTGCTCAGATCAATTTGCATCAACAAGGGTACATCAGCTATAAGCAATTTATTTAAGCATTGCTAAGGATTTTAATGTTTCTTTGTTAAAAATCGCAATTCATTCCAGTGCATGCATACTTGATCTCAAGGTTTCTATTGCCGCAACAACTACAGCAAGCAGTTGAAAAGGGCAAGGACGGCCTAATGATGATGATGGTAGCCATGCAACTAACATAAATAAAAGGGGGTTTGCATTATAAATGCACTTGTTAGGTAGTAGGTGCCTAAGCTAATCCAAGGTCAGATTCGAACGATGCGCATCTTTGTTGATCTCTTGCGATCAAGTTAGCAGGCAACAGCAAAATGCAGATCTGATCACGTGACAGACATGAGTAGATCTACTTAGGCAACCAGTTGCTGCTGTTGCAGCTTGTGCTTGGCATTATTATCTAGGAAAAGGACGGACCACATTGCTGTCTAGCTTTGTTGGATGGATCTTTAGGGGTAGTTTGGCACCCTAATCATATAGTATCTCCTTTTCCTGCTGCACAGCATGTGCCTCTGGATCTCAGGCTGAGCTGAAAGCAATGTTTGTTTGTTACTCTTCAACATTGCTTGTCCTTTTTTTCTATTCATATTTTACCTCAAATCTGGCAAACTCTCTACATTTTTACCCTATCAATGATTCAGCATCAACATAATTTTTTGCCACAAATGCCTTTCACATGATTGAGCTGCTGTTAATCCGAAGTGTGGTACTAGTGTAGGATGATTTTCTCAAACAAAAAAACTACGGTGCATGATGGTAAATAAAATAGTACTGTACTGTACAACTAACCGGGTGCCATGACTCGTCCTTGTCGATGTGGCCATGGTTCTGATGGTGTGTCCTGTGGCTGATCCTCCTGAATTATAACAACACACATGACCCATCAGTACTACTACATCGCTGGATCAATCAATACTACAATATACTATTAAGTGCTGCAAAAGTGAAAAGCAGAAGCGTGCAAAAGAAAATCCAAAAGCCTGCATGGCATGGGCGACGCATGACCTGTGCCCATCATTTTCGTCTTGGTGTGTGTGCAATTTTCAATGTTGACTACGTTGGACACTGTGAACTACTGCTAAACAACTCGAACTGTTGTCGTGTCGGGAGATATTTTCCTCAACTTTTTTAATTAGGATAGGAAAGAAAAACTCTGTTTCGCATCTTTTCATGAAGAAATAGACACCTAATTATATCAGTGTTTGCATAGAGATTTGCAGCGTTTAGCGTAGTTCAGGTTCAGAATTTGGGTGTCTGTCTAAATAAGCTGTCTGTGTCAAAACGCAAAGAAGGAAGAGAAAAAAAAGGAAGGAAGGAAAGATACTGACCATCCATTGTATGGGACGAGGATGAAGGTGTGCAGCAGGTGGCCGACGACGCTGTTGAGCGTCGCGCTGTCCGAGAAGCTCCCGTGCCCACTGCATTACAGGAGCAATTATTATTATTATGCATGCATGCATCTGTATACAAATGCAGTACTAGGCGGCGATGCGATCTGGTTCATGGATGAACGGCCGGAGGAACAGATGAAAGAAGGGGGGTAATTATTAATTGATAAAAAACGCACCAGTCGTGTCCGAGGACGAAGAGGGCCCAGAAGAGGGTGCCCTGCGCCGCCCAGTAGAGCGGCCAGACGGCCCAGGTGTCGATGCCCCAGGCTGCGAGGGCGAGCGCGGCGACGGCGGCGACGTCGCGGGCGACGTAGGAGAGGGAGCGGAGGGGGCTCTTGCGCCAGCAGTGCGCGGGCACGGCGGCGCGCACGTCCCCGATGCGGAAGGGTGGGGGCTTGGCGGCGTCGAAGTCCTCGGTGGCCTTGCAGCTCTGCTCCTGCTCGGGCGCCCTCCTCGCGGCCGCGCCCATGGCTAGGCTGGATCTGTCTCCGGGAAAGCCGGGGGCAGAGCAGAGATTTGGGGCCGCGGGTTGGGTGGTGGTGGCCGGAGGGAGGGAGAGATCGATGCAGGGACGGGACGGGGCCCTATTTATAAGCCATTAAATTTTGCCGTTGCTGTGTGCACCTCCTACGACGATACGTACCATATGTGTGGGTCGATGGATGGATGCATGGGTGGACGGACCGGTGCACGTGCATGCACGCCTCCTTCCTGCGGCACGGAACCATCCGGTTTTGCCCAAAAAAAAAATACCTGCCTTGCATGATCCTCCGACACGATACAAATGGCAATGAAAACACAATACTCCTATGATGTACTATTCGCAACCACTTGCTCGCGATACTCTCGACCACCCTCCTCGCCCTGACCTCAACTTCCGATCGTGTACACATACCTTGCGGATGTGTATGATACGGGTCCAAGCCAACCGCATGTGTGAAACATAGAAAATCAATAGAAAATCAACAGGTTACTTGAAGGAGATTATGGAGGAGAAATAAATGGCTGCAACTCTAGGGAGTGGGCAACCAAGTTTTGTTGAAAGAGAACGAGAAGAGATCATTGAGGAGAAATTGAATGTTGAAAGCTTAGAGCCGATCGAGAAAGAGTTTGTAGCTGTCTCGCCAATCAACATTCCATCATCGCCTTGTGTATCTTTGGTGGCATCCTCGGTGCTTGAGGGAGATCCATATACCTATGAATATCACAATGAAGAGGACGGAGGGTATGAACATGCTTACGCTGCGGACTCGGACGATGATCGTTCGGTTCCCGAGTTTTCGGAGCAGGAGACCGATGCATTTGTCAAGGTGTGGGGCAGAGATCCTAATGTTCACGAGCTCAAGGATGTTAGGGAGGCTCACCTAGCCGTGGCAGACTCGTACATGCGAGAATATGCTCCGGAGCGGCCTAGGACCCTCACCGAAGACGAGGCAAATAGTCGACCTAGGGCATGACCTTTTATATATACCCGGGTCTAAAATTCAAGGATATGTTGGACATGCAAGCATGGTTCCAGGAGTACGCCGTAAGTCGTCATCGACCCTACATAGTGTTTAAGTCCGACCAAAATGAAAGATATGTGTTGATATGCGAGAATGAAGATTGTCCTTGGAAGGTTTGGGCAAGGAAGAAGAAACCTAAAGGTTGGTGGAAGATAAGTAAGTATGAAGGCCCACACACATGTGGCAATGCCATCCTGGAGGGCAACAGGCATCGACAACTGACATCAACCTTTATTGCACACCAGTGTGCCAATGCCATCAAAGCTATGCCTACACTGCAAGCGGCTTCTTTGGTCCAATTTGTGAAACTCATATTTGACTATCATATCAAGTATGGAAAGGCTTGGAGGGCTAAGCAAATGTCTATGAAGATGGTTTATGGTGATTGGGAGGAAGCATATGGAAGGCTACCCAGGTTGTTGGCGGCGATGGCACATCGAAACCCTGGAATGACGCACATGTGCAGCCGCATCCAATCGAGACTCGCACGGTTGAAGGTGTCAAGTACCGAGTGTTAGACCGAGCATTTTTGTGCTTCCGCCCTTGTGTTGAAGCATTCAAGCATTGTCGTCCATTTCTTTGTATGGATGGCACGTTCCTTACTGGGAAGTTTAGGGTCACCCTTCTTGTTGCGATCTCTTGCGACACAGACAACCGATTGGTACCGCTTTCCTTTGCTCTTGTGGAAAAGGATGACAACGTCAGCTGGAACTGGTTCATGCACTTGTGGAAAAGGAGGACAACGTCAACTCTTATGGAAAAGGAGGACAACGTCAGCTCTTATGCTATGTTAATTATAGGAGTATGTCCATCACATCATTCTCCTAATGGTATGATCTTGTTATTAATAACATCTAATGTCCATGATCAGGAAACCATGATCATCTATTAATCAACAAGCTAGTTTCAACAAGAGGCTTACTAGGGACTCTTACATGTTTACAAAACACACATGTATTAATGTTTTCGATTAATACAATTATAGCATGGGTTGTAAACATTTATCATAAACATAAAAGATATAATAATAAGCATTTATTATTGCCTCTTGGGCATATCTCCAACAATTAAGAAGTCTATCCTCGAACTTCTGTCTATGCTTAAGACTACTGAAGTGGAGATCAAGAAAGAACATCAAGTGTTGATGATCAATAAGACCACTGGTTTCAAAAAGGACAAGAAGGTAAAACATAAGGGTAACTTCAAGAAGGGCAACAAATCTGTTGCTGCACCCGAGAAGAAGACCCGAGCTAGCCCTAAGTCTGATACCGAGTGCTACTATTGTAAGGGGAATGACCATTGGAAGCGCAACTGCCCCAAGTATTTGGCTGACAAGAAGGTCGGCAAGATGAATAAAAGTATATATGATATACATGTTATTGATGTGTACTTGACTAGTACTCGCAATTGCACCTAAGTATTTGATACTGGTTCGGTTGCTAATATATGTAACTCGAAATAGGAGCTGCAAAACTAGCGACTGCTAGCAAAGGGTAAGGTCATGATGCGTGTCGGTAATGGATCAAAAGTTGATGTGATCGCCATCAGAATGCTACCTCTCCATATACCGTCGGGATTAGTTTTAAACCTAAATAAATGTTATTTGGTGCATGCGTTGAGCATGAACATTGTATCCAGATCATGTTTATTGCAAGACGGTTATTCCTTTAAATTCAAAAACAATGGTTGTTCGATTTATATGAATAATATCTTTTATGGTAATGCGACTATAATGAATGGTTTATTTCTTTTGAATCTCGATAATATTAGTTTACATATTCATAATGTAGATGCCAAAAGGATTAAACTTGATGATGATATATCCGCATATCTGTGGCACTGCCGTCTAGGTCATATTGGCGTAATACGCGTGAAGAAACTCCATTCTGATGGACTTTTGGAATCACTTGATTTTGAATCACTTGATACATGTGATCCATGCCTTATGGGAAAGATGATAGAACCCCGTTTTCTGGTACAATGGAGCAGGTGACATATTTATTGGAAATCATACATAGCGATGTATATGGCCCGATGAGTGTGTCGGCGCGAGGTGGATATCATTATTTTGTTACTTTCATGGATGATTTCAGTAGATATGGGTATATCTATTTGAAACCTTTGAAAAGTTCAAGGAATTTTAGAATGAAGTGGAAAATCATCATAATAGAAAGACTAAATTTCTGCAATCGGATCATGGGGTGAATATCTAAGTTATGAGTTTGGCACACACATGAGAGAGTGTGGAATAGTTTCACAACTCACGCCATCTGGGACACCACAAATAAATGGTGTATCAGAGTGTCGTAATCGTACATTATTAGATATGGTCCGATCTATGATGTCTCAGTCTGAATTGCCACTTTCATTTTGGGGTTATGCACTGGAAACCGCTGCATTCACTTTAATTGGGCACCATCTAAATCCGTTGAAACGACACCGTATGAACGTGATCATCATATCTACTCAGTCGTCGCCTCTCATAACCTAGCCGCCGTCAACACCTCCTCCTCCTCCATAGATCGGTTCCTCCTCCTCAGGCCGGCTTCATCGGGTCACGAGGGGTCGGGAACCCAATCTATCGGTGGAGTTTCTCTGTAAAAGTAGTGTTTTCACAAGATTAGATTAGGGTTTTGGTAGATATCTTCTTAACTTCTATGTATTTACTTATCCAAGGTTTGATCATTGGTATCTCTATACCTAGTTCAACCTTGTTACCGATAAGTACTCTTTACTCATTCCTGTGATATGACATCCCTTGTGACCAAGTCACATGCTTGCAAGATAATTGGATGACATTCCATCGAGAGGGCCCAGAGTATATCTTTCCATCATATGGATGGAGAAATCTCACTCTTGATCCATGTGCCTCAACACATACTTTTAGAATACCCAATGCCACCTTTATAACCACCCAATTAGGAAGTGGTGTTTGATGACATCAAAGTATCCCTTCGGTGATGGAAATTAACATGATCTCATGGTAGAAGGATTAGGTTGCAATGTATTGAAAGCTTGTAGCAAAAAAAAATCTAAATGACTTGATCTTATGCTATGCTAATTATAGGAGTATGTCCATCACATCATTCTCCTAATGATATGACCTTGTTATTAATAACATCCAATGTCCATGATCAGGGAACCATGATCATTTATTAATCAACAGGCTAGTTTAACAAGAGGCTTACTAGGGCCTCTGTTATGTTTACAAAACACACAAGTATTAATGTTTCCGGTTAATACAATTATAGCATGGGATGTAAACATTTATCATAAACACAAAGATATAATAATAACCACTTTATTATTGCCTCCTGGGCATATCTCCAACAGTATCTTGATGACCCACAAGTATAGGGGGTGTATCGCAGTACTTTCGATAAATAGGAGTGTCGATCCCAACGAGGAGCAGAAGGTGCTGAACAGTGGTATGGAACAGGAAATCCCTGTGAATACTTAGCAAATAGTTTTTTAGTGGTTTTCTGACAAAGCAACAAAACAAAGAGCAAGTAACATAAGTAACGAACAAACGGAGCAAGTGGCCCAATCCTTTCTTAGCAAAGGACAAGCCGGTGGAAATACTTATAAGGACCAAACATTATCGAGGACACATGGTAATTCTGTCAAGTGCTTTTGCTGCAAATAGCTGAGTAATCTTCTTTGGTGTTTGTAAGTGTTGTGTGGGTGAACCTGTGCTAACATACTGCCCTTCCTAGGACTAATACATACTTATGATTAAACCCCCTGCAAACATCTGTAACTACAGGAAAGTAATTAAGATATAAATCTAACCATAGCCTTAAACTTTGAGATCCTACGCTCCCTTGTGCAAAGGTGTCCTAACGGGGGTTCAGGTTTCTGTCACTCCGGCAACCCCACAATTAGTAGCCAAATACACAATGCATTCCCAGGCCCATAAATTGTGGAGTATCATGTAGTCGACGTTCACATGACACCACTAGAAGAATAGCACCACAACTTAAATACTAAACCATTGAATAATAACTCATCATAGATTCACTACTAACAACATGACTTCTCCCATGTCCTCAAGAACTAAACGAACTACTCACAAGACATCATATGGATCAAGATCAAAGATGATATGATAATGGATAACAATCTGAACATAAACAATAATCCAATGGTTCCACTCACAAGCATCAACTACAATAGTAATTAACAACGGGAAAGTTTCCCCTAACGAACTAAAGCAATATCCAATACAATTGTTACAACAGAACGAAGTGATGGTGCTGGTGGAGATGATCGTGTGGATGATGATGATTATCCCGATGAAGCCTAGCTTGATGACGGTGTTGATGGCGACGGTCTCCCCTCTCCGAGAAGGAATTCCCCCAGCAGAAATCTATCTGCCGGAGAGATCTTTCTCTCTCGGTGTTTTTTGCCTCCCAGAGGCGGCGGAAGTCTATCTGTGGTTGCCCCCCTGGTGTTAGGGTTTCGTAGGGAAGATATAGGCGAGGGCGGAGTCAGAGGCCGAACAGGTGGGCCAAACCCACCCTAGGCGCGGGGTCAGGTGGGCCTGCGCCTAGGGGGTGTGGGCCGCCTGAGGCCCCCCTTCGCTCCTCCTTCTGGCTTCCTTCGTCTTCCGGTAAAATAATATGTATCCATATTTTTCTGATCTTCGCGAAATTGCACCTAAACGCCGTCTTTTCCATCAGAATCCAAACTCCGGCAGTCCATCCTCCAGGAATCATCCAACATGCATAAACAGATGAAAAGCCATAAGTAATACCTCATAATAAGACAAATATCAATGAATAGAGGTAAATTATGATATAGAATGGTGATGCTAATTGGGCGTATCAACTCCCCCAATCTTAGACTTCGCTTGTCCCCAAGCGAATACTGAGCTTAGTAAACATGTCCACATGTTTATGGAGTGAAGTGTTGATAAAAAGAATACGAACAAGAAGCATCACCCTTACCTTTGCACAACTCATAGAAGAAAGCAACTCATCATTATATAACTTAGCTTGCAACCAAGTACAGCAGTCACAATAGAGATACATAAAGGTAAATCATAATTGGAATTGGCAAACTTGTTCTTGGTCAGAGAACACCTGATAAACAGTTTCACAAAAGCTTTTTGTAGAAGTTTCAAAACAGGAGCACTCTTTGCTCAAAAAGATTTTTCACAAGTGAAGGCTTTCAAAGTAATACTCAATAGATAAGAGTTTTGTGCAAAAAAGGAAGATAAATAACATGATTGGATAAATCACCATATGAATGCTTGAAACACAACAACTCAAAAGCTTGCTGGAGATGGAGGGGAAGTGGGTTTACTGACTCAAATGGTAACTGGATAAAGGTCTCTTTATAGAGGGTAGCAGGGATTACAAGTCATAAAGAGCTTCCAAAAGATTATGATACTTACTAGCTTTGAGCCCTCATTGCCCCTATCATAAGCATCTTGAGATGATTAAGGTTAAAGTAAACAAAGATGGAGTATATGCTTAACGAAATATAAGTTGGCAATCTCATGTCCCTTGAATATGAGGGCCACTCCTCATGCATACTCAACTTTGGATCCAGGTAAGTTCTTGTCATTGTAAGTATTTGCATATCATTGAGAACCGCCAACGGGGTACCCCTTGCACATGGTACAGGAGATTTCCCATAACCAAAATGACAAGGCAAGCAAACAATGAGCATCTCAGCAATCTTTTTATTTACTATGCATATAGCTTTTTATTGAGGATGCTTCATAGATGACTCACTATGGTGATGCTGCAAGTTTCCACCATGATTAAGCATGTATTAGGCTAGCGGCCCAGGCGTTTTCTCTAACACAGAATACAAACTCCATGGACTTACAAGTCCCCTCTTATTTCACACCGTTGACATCCATAGACAAAAGAGCACGATATCAACTATGTACGACAAGGTACAAGTGCAATGTTAAAAACGTTCCCGTGTGACTGATTACGCTAATCCCAATGTATAGATGCAAGCATATACAACTTCGATGTCCACAATGGTTCAAGTTTATTAAGGGCAAGTAAATAAAGTGTGCCATCAAGTTCGTGAGAGCTTTACTAACTAGTTTTCACATAACAAAATACTTTTTAATTTTAAAGGTAGATGAAGCTTGAGAATTTGCTAGGAATAGCAATAGCTATTAGGTAGATATGGTGGACACAAGTGGCAAAAGTTTTTGGTTCAAAGGGTTTTGGAAAACATGAGAAGTATGCCCTCTCAAAATAGGTTTTTGGCTAGCAAGGCTGGGTAGCAATCAAGAGAATTGAAAGAAACAAGCAAACATATAAGTAATAAAGCCAAACATGCAATCTTTCCTTGAAGACATAGAAGAATCTTAAATAAATAATACTAAGATTATGAGCCAATAAGAAAGAAAACAAATGATACCAAATAACTGTAAGCTTTTTCTGTCTTTCTTTTCTTCCAAACTAATGCCACTGACCAGAAATCGGTTTGCCAAAACCAATTTAGATCCACTTGATGCTCCCAAAGTGGTGCCAATACTGATCAACAAGATCCATCATATAATAGAGATTGCAAACTAAAAATAAGAAGTGCAAAAAGTAAAGATGAGACTTCTCATTAATATGCCAATAAAGGCACTCACACCAAGGGATACTTAGATAATCAACTAAAGGAGAGATACTTCCACATGCAAACCAAACTATAAGATAACTTCTCTACCACATATATGAATTCACTAAAAAGGTAAAATGTGAAGGATAATGGTGGTGATACCGCGGCACTCCCCCAAGCTTGGAACAAGCCAAGGTGATGCCAAACCTGATGACGATTCACTCCTCCTATGGTGGTGTTCTTCCAACTCTGTCTCCACGGGCTTCTTGCCTTTGTCATTGGCGGAGGCCATGGTGCTCAAAACTTGAGAAGATTTCATGATAGAAACAGATTGAAACGAAAACACGACAAGAACATGATGCACGAACCTCGGGGGATCCGGGGGTTATATATTACGAAGAATCAATACATAAGGAAGGTTTTGACATGGAAACGAAGCGGAGACGGAGTCTGGGGGTGGAACACCCCCCTCAGGCGTGGCCAGGCTAGGCCCGCGCCTGGGGTGTGTTTGTCCACCCCGGGCTCCGTTTCCTCTTCAGTTTCGTCTCGTAACTTCTCTTATGTATTAAAAACATCAAAAATATAAAAATATTGGAGATTCGCAAACCTTCTGTTTTCACCATTTTTACCTATTCATAGACGAACTCTGCAGATTCTAGTGTTTGGTTCTTGATAAATTCTTCTGGAGTCACCATTTGAATGACATCCACTTCTTCATTGTAAGAATGTCCAGAAATATAATGTTTTAGTCTTTGACCATTAACCACCTGTGTTGTGTCATCCTTTAGAGAAGAGATTTTGATGGCACCTGAACGGTACACTTCCTTGATAACAAAAGGTCCTTCACATTTGGAGAGTAGTTTCCCTGCAAAAAATCTAAGACGAGACCTATACAAAAGTGTTGGAATTATGCCCTAGAGGCAATAATAAAGATGTTATTATTATAATTCTTGTTCATGATAAATGTTTTATTCCATGCTAGAATTGTATTAAGCGGAAACTTTAATACTTGTTTGGTTTGTGAACAACACCGTGTCCCTAGTACGCCTCTATGGACTAGCTCATTGATCAATGATGGTTAAGGTTTCCTAACCATAGACATGAGTTGTCAATTGATAATGAGATCATATCATTGGGAGAATGATATGGTGGACAACAAACTAAGCGAAGCAATTAGATCGTGTCATCGTGTTCGTCTTTGCGAAGCTTTTCTTATGTCAAATATTGTATTCCTTAGACCATGATATAATACAACTCCACGGTATCGGAAGAAAGCTTTGAGGTCATCAAAGCGTCATCCTATGAGAGGGTGATCATAAAGGTGTCTCGGTGATCGGAAGTATCTGTTGGGTTGTATGTATCGAGATGGGATTTGTCCTCCCAAGTCGGAGAGATATACCGGGACCACTTTTGTCGATATCAACAACGCTTGCAAGCATGTGGTTAAGGAGTTAATCGAGAAAGTGATATCGGATTACGGGCGAGTAAAGTACTTGCGTGAGCGAGATTGAACTAGGTATGGCCATGCAGACGATCGAATCTCGGGCAAGTAAAATATCGCGAGACGAAGGGAATATATATATGGGATTGATTGAATCCTGGCATAGTGGTTCATCCGATATGATCATCGATGAATGTGTGGGAGTCAATATGGGTTTCCAGACCCCGTTGTTGATTATTGATAGAAGATCATGTATGCATATTCTCGAACCCGCAGGGTCACACACTTAACGTGTCTCGACGCTAGGATAGATTGGATAATTGGTTTATGAGTTTTTGTTCGGAGTCTCGGATGGGATCTGGGACATCACGAGAGGTTCCGGAGTGGTCCGAAGAATAAGGTTCATATAAGGCAGTGCAGTTTTTGGAGTTCGGAATTGTTCGGGGTTAATCGGTATTGTACCGGAAGCTTCTAGAACCTTCCGGAAGGGGACCAACGTGGCCCCACCTTCCGGGAGGGGGCATGGGCCTATGAGGGAGTGCCCTGGCCGCATTGGGCCAGGGGCACAAGGCCCCATAGGGCCCAGCCGTCCAAAGATGGTTTAAACCCTAGATAGACCTTCTAGAAGGGGGGTTTCCTTGCCCCCCACTCCTCCTCCTTTGGGGCCGCCGGTTTGGGCTTGGGGGAGGGGCTAGGGTTGCGCCCCACCCCTCTATATAAAGAGGGCTGGGGGCGCACCACCCCCCACACACCTTCCCCTCCAAGAGCTAGCCGTCCTGCTGCCCTCCTCTCTCCCTCCCGACTGTTCGTAGGTGAAGCCCTGCTGCAAAAATTCTCCACCATATACACCACGCCGTCGTGTTGTAGATCCAATCCGTCTCTCCACCATACTTGCTGGTCCGAGGAAGGAGGATACGTCGAGATGCTGCACGTGTGCATCTCATGGAGGCACCGCCACTTGTGGTGCTAGATCGGATCGGATCGCGAGGAGGAGAAGCGAGTATGAATACATCACCCACGTTCCGACGAACGTTCCGATGTGCGAATCTTCAAGGGTATGAAGATCTAATCCAATCTCTCTCATTGTTTGCATATCCTAGATTAGATCTTGGCTTTCCCTCTGTTCGCATCCGTAGAAAATTTTGATTTACTATGCCGCGAAACCCTTCAAAAAGAACTTTCTCACCAACATGGAACTCCCTTTTGAGAATTCTCCTATCATGCCATATTTTTACTTTTTCCTTAAAGAGATTAGCATTCTCGTAAGCTTCCCCTCTCCACTCATCTAGATTACTTAAATCGAGCAGTCTTTTCTCACCAGCTAGTCTAAAATCTCTATTCAACTCTTTCACTGCCCAATAAGCTTTGTGTTCTAATTCTAAAGGCAAGTGACAAGCTTTTCCATAGACCATTTTGTAAGGAGACATCCCCATAGGATTTTTATAAGCAGTTCTATAAGCCCACAAAGCGTCATTCAACTTTTTAGCCCAATTTTTTCTAGACCTATTGACAGTCTTCTACAAGATAGATTTAATTTCCCTATTGGAAAGTTCTACTTGCCTACTAGTTTGGGGGTGATAAGCTTAAGCTATTATGTGGCTTACATCATACTTAGCGAGAGTTTTTCTAAAAACCCCATGAATAAAATGGGAGCCTCCATCAGTCATGAGATACCTAGGTACACCGAACCTAGGAAAAATGACATCTTTGAGCATTTTCAAAGAGGTCTTACCATCAGCACTGCTTGTAGGTATGGCTTCTACCCACTTTGTAACATAATCAACATCAACAAGAATATGAGTATACCCTTTCGAAGGAGGAAAATGCCCCATAAAGTCAAACCGCCAACAATCAAAAGGTTCAATAACAAGAGAATAATTCATAGGCATTTCATTGCGTCTAGAGATGTTACCTACTTGTTGGCATTCATCACAGGATAAGATAAACTTCCTTGTATCTTTAAAAAGAGTAGGCCAATAAAATCCAGATTGTAAAACCTTCTGTGCAGTCCTATCCCTAGCATGATGTCCTCCATAAGCACTGCCATGACATTTTCTCAATATCTCTTGTTGTTCAAATTCTGGAACACATCTTCTCATAATGCCATCTACTCCTTCCTTATATAGGTGCGGTCATCCCAAAAGTAATGCCTTAGATCATAGAAGAATTTCCTTCTTTGTTGGGCTGTAAAGGTTGGGGGCAAATACTTGGAAACAATAAAGTTAGCATAATCATCATACCAAGGACTCTCATGTGGACTTACCCTTATTGCTGCTAACTGCTCATTTGGAAAATTATCATTAACAGGCAAAGGGTCAAAAGAAATGTTTTCCAAACGAGATAAATTATCAGCAATAGGATTATCAACACCTTTCCTATCCATAATATGCAGATCAAACTCTTGCAAAAGCAATACCCACCTTATAAGCCTAGGCTTAGCGTCCTTCTTTGTCATAAGGTACTTAATAGCTTCATGGTCAGTATGAATAGTAACCTTAGAATCAACAATATAAGGTCTAAACTTATCACAAGCAAAGATTACAGCTAAGAACTCTTTTTCAGTAGTAGCATAATTATTTTGAGCAGCATCTAGAGTCTTGATAGCATAATGAATAACATTCAGCTTCTTCTCAACACGTTTTCCAAGGACAGCACCCACAGCAAAATCACTAGCATCACACATGATTTCAAAAGGTAAACTCCAATCGGGTGGTTGGACTATAGGAGCAGTTGTTAAAGCTTTCTTCAAGGTTTCAAAAGCTTCCTTACAATCATCATAAAAAACAAAAGGTACATATTTTTGAAGAAGATTAGTAAGGGGCTTTGAAATTTTGGAGAAATTTTTAATAAACCTCCTATAGAAACCAACATGACCAACGATACTACGAATACCTTTGATATCTCTAGGGCAAGGCATCTTCTCAATTGCTTTAATTTTGGCTATGTCGACTTCAATACCTCTTTTAGAGATCTTGTGTCCAAGAACAATTCCTTCATTAACCATGAAAACACATTTCTCCCAGTTAATAACAAGGTTGGTTTCTTCACATCTCTGCAAAACTTTATCAAGGTTGTGCAAACAGTTATCAAAAGAAGTTCCATAGACGGAAAAATCGTCCATGAAAACCTCTACAATTTCTTCACAAAAACCATGAAATATAGCAGACATACATCTCTGAAAGGTAGCAAGAGCATTACATAAACCAAAAGGCATACGCCTATAAGCATAAGTACCATAAGGACAATTGAAAGTGGTTTTCTCCTGATCTTGTGCTTTCACAGCGATTTGAGAAAACCCAGAATAACCATCAAGAAAGCAAAAGTGAGACTTTTTGGACAGCCTTTCAAGCATTTGATTAATAAAGGGCAAAGGATAATGATCTTTCTTAGTAACTTTATTAATCTTTCTAAAATCAATGCACATTCTATACCCAACCACTACTCTCTGGGGTATAAGCTCATTATCCTCATTAGGCACAACAGTAATTCCCCCTTTCTTGGGAACACAATGAACAGGGCTAACCCATTGACTATCAGCAATAGGATAAATAATACCACCATCAAGGAGTTTTAATACCTCATTTCTTACCACTTCCTTCATTTTAGGATTTAGACGGCGCTGGTGCTCAACAATTTGTTTTGCATCAGCCTCAATATTAATAGCATGCTGACATATAGTGGGAGAAATTCCTTTTAAATCATCAAGAGTATAACCCATGGCTCCTCGGTGCTTCTTTAATACCTCTAGTAGCCTTTCTTCTTCCTTTCCTGAAAGTTCAGAACTAATAATAACAGGATATATCTTCTTATCATTAAGATAAACATATTTAAGATCATCAGGTAAAGGCTTTAATTCAAAAACAGGATCCTCTTTGGGTGGTAGTGTGGTACCCAAATCTTCCACAGGTAAATTATGCTTAAGTAACTCAGGCTGATGAAGGAAAACCTCATCAATATTATTTCTTTCCTTCATAAAGGCATCATTTTTATGATCTTCCATGAACTGCTGCAAAACATTGTTAGGAGCAAGAGAAATAGAAGACAGTTGTTCAACCATGAAATCCTCATCAGGTAATTCATCTCATAAGGGGTTTTGGAAAATTTAGAAAAATTGAACTCATAAGATTCTCCATTAAACTTAGTCAAAACTTTTTCCTTCCTACAATCTATGATAGCCCCACAAGTATTAAGGAAGGGTCTACCAAAGATGATAGGATAGGTTTTACTAGCTTCTTTACCAAGTACTAGAAAATTAGCAGGATATTTAACCTTACCACAAAGAACCTCCACATCTCTTACAATACCAACGGGGCAAACTTGCTCTCTGTTGGCAAGGTGAATAACCACATCGATGTCTTCAACCTCACAAGGGACAATCTCATGCAAAATTTCCATGTAAAGCTGTAGTGACCTCGGATCAAGTAAGATCCTAAGTCCCTGTGATTAACATGCTAGTCCCTGGATCAATAGCTAGCACACACAGTCGATGAAATATCATGTAAAACACAAGTCTTTATTACATGAATCGAATAATCTAGAGTTTACATTATTACAACAAAAGTGAAAAATATACAACTTGAGTCCCATCAATGCCATAGGCAGGTTGAGTGAAGACCCGCGATCCTAGCGCACCTTTCAACGATCTCCGAAATTCTGCACATGAAACGTGCAGCCAACAAGTTGGGTCAATGCTTTGAATGTATTGGCAAATTACACCAAGGAAGGAAAGACTAACTCTACATGCAAGGCTAGTTTAGGCTTTAGAGTTTATTTGCTCAAAGCTAGTTTTCTTAAGTATGGAGAAGAAGAGAAGATTCCCCTACTTTGTAAACATTTGTTTAAGTAATATATGGTCGAATGGCACACGAGGATATTAATCACCAAGTGTCCAAACAACCTAACACTTGGATATTACTCACCAAGTTCCCAAAACCCTCCCAATAGCGATATGACTCACGCCTTGGGTTTTTAGAAAACTTTAAGTTTTGAAAGAGAGAGAGGAAGATCCTTCAGAGGCTCCATCCTTCAGATGCTCAAGTGTTCTTTTCCGTGAACTTGGTTGATTGATCAGATTGCAATACTCTCGAGAGTTTGTGCACTTTACCCACAATCCACGATCAAGTCCTTTTACAGACAAGACCATGGCGAGGCTTTCCCTTAGTAGCCCCTCTAACTTCTGGATCCAACCGTGCCAAGAACCTCCAAATGTTGGTACCCAGGTGAGGTTTCCCACTAATTACTAGGCCAATACAGAGCCCATATGTATTGTGGTTGCACTGGAAGCTTCTGAATTATGAAACATTGTAGACTTCTTTGATTCCTGGGCGGCCATTCTCCACCAAAATCTCACTCGTTGACCCGACAACCATTCCTTCCAGAAAAAAAACATAGTTTTATTTTGAAGTGGATTTGAGAATAAAAGTTTGCTCAAGAGAGCCTTTATACTTAGACAAATTCATTGTCTTTCGAACCCCCCAACGGTACTTTACATATATATAGCATAGCAAGCAATACTTAGCAAAACAGGGGAACCTATTAGGAGGGGAAATCCTAAGTATAGAGCCACTCATGGCATACTACAAAATCATCGCACTTGCAAAATAATACTAAGGAAAAATTCTACTAGAACATCCTACACGTGCATACTACAGAATTTTGAAAATCACATGCATAGAATCAAAACTGGGACAAAATAAATGAACAAGTGGTGTAACTTGCCTTATGTTGATAATATGGGTGATGATTGTATTTCTCCGCAGCAATTGCACTCTCCGAACAATCTAATATGGGGACAAGGTAGTTCCAATCAAAACAATTGCAAACATAGCAAACACAACAAGGATGATCACAAACATGCATGATGGTTTAATATGTTACAATGCTTATATTTAGTTCTCTGAGCATTAATAGATCATATGATGCATGTATGAGATCAATTAAAGCAATAGGGTATTTAATAATAAATATTGATAAAGGGGTTTTAATAGTTTTGTTGCAACTTCTGTCCTAATTGTGGAGTAAAATTTGGTTCCAAGTTATATTGTATAGAGGACATTAATACGAACCAGTAGGAATTGGATTCACCCTAAAAGGAGTTATAAATATTTTCTTATAATTTAAAGAGTGTATAATGGATTTTTAAATCATTTATATAGTTTCTGTTGCCTAAAAATCAAACTAAAATTATATGTGTAATCTTCACGGAATTGTGATTCCAAGGACATATTATTTGTAATTTTCTGAGCAGTACTTGAATTAGTATGATTTGAATACTCTAAATAAGCCATTTTTCTATTTATTTAATTTATGCAGAAACTTATAGTATTTGCCTGGACCATTTGCATATTGATGATCTTCACGGAACCAGCTTTCTATCGGTATATTATTTATATTTTTGTGATATGCAAATAATTTACTATGAATTTAATGATTTCTAAAGCCATTAAAACTAATTAAATCACTACGGAGTAAATAATCCGCAAAGTCTAGATCCAACCAGATATTATTAATCTACGTTATAGTAGGTTCAATTTGATATATTGTTCCTATTTTTCGGAGTTACAGATAATTTCCTATGAATTTATTAACCTAAAAGACCATTAAAACTAATTAAGTTACTGCAGTAAACGCATATTTTAAAGGTTGAATCTAATGCCATATTAATATTCTGCACGTTTTTCTGAATACATTGATATATTATTTGCTATTTTTGGATCTACGGATCATTTTATATGATTTTTGCAAGTTTACTCAATTTTCTGCAAATTAAATTTAATTTCAAATCTACAGGGGAATATTCTATGCTGACTAGGACACGGGGCTGACCTGGCGTTGACACGTGGCGAGATCTGGTTGGCTCGTACCCCTTCGTTGATAAGCTCTAATCTTGACCGTCGGGATGAGATCCAGTGGCTAGGAGAGGAGATTAACCCGATTTTGGATAGAATAGACAAGAAATGGATCTGTGTTAGAAACACAAATTCGTAGGTCAAATTGAGAAACTTACAATATGAAATTTGTGGGGAATCATTAGTCCTACCTTCTTACCAAAGAAATTTGGATTTGAAGAAACGAGCAGGAGTAGATCTTGGATTTACACTGTCATATCTGAAATATTGCTGCGAAATTCTCTGGCTATGGTGGATGAAAATAGGTGAGGCTTGTCGGGATCGAAAGATTTCAACGAGATCTACAACTTTCGTTTTTTGGCCCAAGGCAAACGACGAAGTCTAGATGGGTGAATAAAGGAAATAAGATTCGGGCATGTGTAGATTCGGGATTTCGAGAAAGAAAACTCGTACAACTGTGGCTCCACGAGTTTATATGGAGATTTAGGATGGTGTAGAGATAGATCTTGGAGTAGGGAACAAGTAGAAATAAACGAAAGTCGATTCGGAGTTGTAGATTAAAAGTTATAAGAGTTTGAATAGAGATAGGTTTGAGAAAACAGGTTTTGCATAGATATTAAAGCATCTATGCGATCGATCCTTCCTGTACTCCTGGCTGGTCCGGTCGACTATTGTGGGCCGGCCCATTAGTTTTTTTATTCTTTTTATTTTTCCATTTTCTATTAATTTGTTTCCCTTATATCTTTTGCATACGAACTCCAAATGATATGACTCTTGTTTCTAAAATTGAATAGATCATTGTAGGATCATATTTGTAATATTTTTACTAGTTTGCAAGTAGTGGATTTATAAATCCTTGTATATTTCATTTTTTTCTATATCTTTATTTGTTTGTATTTATTCCATAACCTTTTCATAATAGCTCCAAATGAGCTCAATTTTGTTTCTAAATTTTTGTAATATTCAAAATACACCTTTTAGTGTGTATAGGGAAATTTTGTGTGCAAGTTTTTAAAATGTCAAAAATGCCATTTGCATATATTGTATTGTTTGGAAACTTTGGAGTATTTAAAATAGGGTTTGGGGTTTGATAATTTCCAAAATCTTTTTAGGGCATCTCAAGAACAATATTCATTTCCTTCGGATATTCAAAATGTATTTCTCTTATAAGAACCTTCATGAGTGATTCTGGGGATTTAATGTGGCCTTTTTGACACGAGATTTGTTTTTGAATGAGGGTTTGCATGTGATGCCATGATGCAATGCAACACAATGTTTTTTTACCAATCAATTTACTTTGAATGTGGAATATGAAAGTTTGAAAAATCCCTAAAAGTTTAGTTTAAAACAAATTTCGACAAGTTCAACCATTCAATAAACTTATTAATTTTTATTTTAACATTCCAGAATTAGGATAATTTTGGGATGTTACAAAAGCTCATAAGGGATAGCACTAGAACTAGCACCAATATCACATAAACCATAATAGAAATGATCACCAATTTTAACAGAGAGCACGGAAACACTAGCTCTTCTACCTTTCTTAGGATGAGAAACAATATTAGTAGCATCCTCACAAAAAACAATGTACTCATCCTCTATATTTCTAGTGACAAGATCTTTCACAATAACTACCACAGGCTCGATATCAATAAGCTCATTGGAACCTATAGTTTCCTTTGCGCTTTTGCTAACCACATTAGCCAAAATAGAGTGTTCCCTTACCTTGGAGGGAAAAGGGATCTTTTCAACATAAGGTTCAGGCAAAATAGGATCGACAGTACAAACCTCTCCACTAGCAGGAACGTGGGTAACAACGTCTTTATAAGGAGCATGGTACTTGTCCCACTCTTTCTTGGGAATCTCAATATAAGAGGAAAAAGCATTAAAACATTCCGAAAGAACTTGAGGATCAAGGCCAAACTTATTGCTAATATCACGGAAGTTGTCAGTTCCCATAAAAGATTTAATACATTCATAATCATAGTTTATACTTGACTTTCTTCCTTTGTCATTCTCCCAAGCTTTAGTGTTATCTTGAATACGGTCCAAGAGATCCCATTTAACTTCTTCCTTCATACTTGTGAATGATCCAGCACAAGAAGCATCTAGTAAACCTTTATCCTGAAGAGAAAGCCTATCATAAAAGTTATTGAGAATAATATTGTTAGAGAGTTCATGAATAGGACATTTAAGCATTAATAACTTCAGTCTCTCCCAAGCTTGAGCTGTACTCTCTCCTTCAAGAGGCCAAAATTTATATATAAGACTTCTATCCTTTTGGATTTCACTAGGAGGATAAAATTTAGAGTAAAGGAGAGATGCCAACTCCTCCCATTCCATGGATTGTCCATTCTTTAGCAGCTTATACCATGCCTCAGCTCTCCCTTTCAAGGATATGGAGAGTAACTTCTTCACCTGTTCAGTTGTGATACCTGCACACTTAAACAACCCGCATAATTCATGGATATAAAGCATGTGATCACCAGGATGGACAGTTCCATCCCCAAAATAATAATTATCCATGCCACGATTAACAATGCTCGCAGGTATCTTAAAAGGATCTATCTCAACAGGTGGTGGTTTATCTACTACCCTTTCAGTGGTAGTAGTTTTCCCAAACAGAAAACCAAGTGGGTTAGCCATATTGGAAACAAATAAACAAACGGTAACAAAAGGAAATACTCATAGTAAAAATTCCCTTACCAGTTCCACTCTTCAATAGCGCTTCACTCCCCGGCAACGGTGCCAGAAAATAGTCTTGATGACCCACAAGTATAGGGGGTGTATCGCAGTAATTTCGATAAATAGGAGTGTCGATCCCAACAAGGAGCACAAGGTGCTAAACAATGGTATGGAGCAGGAAATCCATGTGAATACTTAGCAAACATATTTTTAGTGTTTTTCTGTCAAAGCAACAAAACAAAGAGCAAGTAACAGAAGTAACGAACAAACGGAGCAAGTGGCCCAATCCTTTCTTAGCAAAGGACAAGACGGTGGAAATACTTATAAGGACCAAACATTCTCGAGGACACATGGGAATTATGTCAAGTGCTTTCGCTGCAAATAGCTGAGTACTCTTCTTTAGTGTTTGTAAGTGTTGTGTGGGTGAAACTGTGCTAACATACTGCCCTTCCTAGGACTAATACATACTTATGATTAAACCCCCTGCAAACATCCGTAACTACAGGAAAGTAATTAAGATATAAATCTAACCACAGCCTTAAACTCTGAGATCTTACGCTCCCTTGTGCAAAGGTGTCCTAACGGGGGTTTAGGTTTCTGTCACTCCGGCAACCCCACAATTAGTAGCCAAATACACAATGCATTCCCATATACCCATAAATGGTGAAGTATCATGTAGTCGACGTTCACATGACACCACTAGAAGAATAGCACCACAACTTAAATACTAAACCATTGAATAATAACTCATCACGGATTTGCTACTAACAACATGACTTCTCCCATGCCCTCAAAAACTAAACGAACTACTCACAAGACATCATATGGATCAAGATCAAAGATGATATGATAATGGATGACAATCTGAATATAAACAATAATCCAATGGTTCCACTCACAAGCATCAACTACAATAGTAATTAACAGCGGGAAAGTTTCCCCTAACAAACTAAAGCAATATCCAATACAATTGTTACAACGGAACGAAGTGATGGTGCTGGTGGATATGATGGTGTGGATGATGATGATGATCCCGATGAAGCCTAGCTTGATGACGGTGTTGATGGCGATGGTCTCCCCTCTCCGGGAAGGAATTCCCCCGGTAGAAATCTATCTATCGGAGAGATCTTTCTCTCTCGGTGTTTTCTGCCTACCAGAGGCGACAGAAGTCTATCTGTGGTCACCCCCTGGTGTTAGGGTTCCGTAGGGAAGATATAGGCGAAGGGGCGGAGTCGGAGGCCAAACAGGTGGGCCAAACCCACCCTAGGCGCGGGTTCAGGTGGGCCCGCGCCTAGGGGGTGGGCCCTGTGAGGCCCCCCTTCGCTCCTCCTTCTGGCTTCCTTCGTCTTCCAGTAAAATAATACGTTTCCATATTTTTCTGGTATTTTTCTGATCTTCGCGAAATTGCACCGAAACGCCGTCTTTTCCATCGAATCCGACTCGTGATCCATCCTCCAAGAATCATCTAACATGCATAAACAGATGAAAAGCCATAAGTAATACCTCATAATAAGACAAATATCAATGAATAGAAGTAAATTATGATATAGAATGGTGATGCAAATTGGGCGTATCATCTCCCACTTGCACTAGAGTCAATAATCTAGTTAAAACTTTGTGCATTCAACACCTATGGCTTTCTGGTGTTGTATATACACTATTGCTAGTGGTAAACATAATCTTCGGATCTGACACTTCCAGGTCCGTTGTGTATTTGCATATGTTTACGTCTCTATGCATCACTCATTCTCCAATGAGATGGCATTGTATAAATTTGGTCCTTTGGTGAGACCTTTAGTTCCTTGGGTTTAAATCATGTTGATATAATTGTCATACAATATATCTTCATAGTATTAGCCCGCTATGAACCACACCTAGTTTGATAATAAACTACTTGACACAAATGCCCTGTTCTGCTGTTGCAATGACAGTCATACACTTAGCCTTTTGTTGTAGTATCTGTCACAATGTCTTAACTTTGAACTCATCCAAACCCATTATGGAACTTCCTTTCCATTACATTGTGCCACCCATAGTTTAAATTGAGATAAACTTAATTAGTATTTTGTGACAAAACTAGTATCAATGTAACGCTTTATAATGAACTAACTATCTATTTGTCACCTCTACATAAATAACATATTCTTAGTTTTTCCAAAGATAAGAATATCCTTACTATCGTCCAATGGTCATATTATGAATCATTCTGGTATATGCTCACAACATTTATAGCATAGGACATATCTGGATGTGTATATATCACGGTATGATTTATCAAAATATTCATGTGATTTTAATGACCAAGTGTCAAAACACTTGAATCTAGTTTCACTCATCAAGGGTCAATATACTTGAATCTTGATTCAACCCTTTCCGTGCAATAAGAACCTTTCTTGTCATTTTCATATTGAACTCATTCAATATATCATCTATGTACTTCCGGCACAAACATATTAGTGTCTCAAACTGTCCATATATACGTTGATACCTAACATTCGGGTTTTGCCAAAGTCTTTCATCGAAATGAAATTCTTAACCTATGTCAATAAAATATACATGATTTCCAATCAGCAATATGTATTTAACATAATGTATTAGAAATATGTCATAGCGCTCTCACTTAATTTCTTGCAAATGCAAGCATCTTCATCGTCTCCGATGAAATTAAACTCTTTTAATATTTTCATCACGGTAAAGATTCCAACTCCACGATGCTTACTTCAACCATTGAAGTTTGCATGCCTTTTTGGCATCCTTTGAATTAACAAAACCCTTTGGATCGTATCATGTACACGTTCTAGGTAACCATTCTATTAGAAGAACTTGTTTAGTTTATTCAACTACCATATACCAAAGAATATATGTAGTGGTTGCTACATTAATCTGTCCAGACTAAATATCGCTATGAAATATCAAATCTTACCATGGTCAACTTTTTGAATGTTGTCATAAACTCTTTACCGACATGTCGACAATTTCATAGATGTGAAACATCCATGTCTATTTATAGATCCAAACATGACCAATAGGTTTTACTGAAGGAAATATGCCCTAGAGGCAATCATAGAGATGATTATATTTCATACGCATCCATGAGTTATTGTAATATTCCCTGAATATCCATATCAGGCAACTTGTATTGATTGGAAATTATGTGAATTGTTTGTGAGACTCTTTACTTGTATGGTTATTTAATAGTTGTCTCTAGTCGAAGTTCATGTGTGGACACACGTGAATATTAGACTAGCACATCGATTGGTTGATGACTATGTTTTGCAAGTCATAGACATGGAGATGTCAAACCAATGATGTGGACACATGTTATGAACATGGGTGAAATGATACAGATGTCGCCTAGAGGGGGGGTGAATAGGCGATTAAAACTTTTCCTAGAGTGGCTCAACAAAGGCGGAATAAAACTAACGTTTACTTTGTTAAGCACAAAACCTAGAACAATTTAGGGTTCACCTATGTGCACCAACAACTTATGCTAAGCAAAACAAACAACTATGTGATAGCAAGATATATGCTTCAAGCACGAAGGCTATCACAAAGTAAAGTGCATAAGTAAGAGCTCGGGTATAGAGATAACCGAGGCACGCGGGGACGACGATATTTTACCGAGTTCCTCCCAACATGGAGTACGTCTCGTTTGGAGAGGGGGTGGTATCTAACCACCTACGCCACAAAAGGCCTCCCTTATTCTCCGGTGAATCTCACCCCAACGGGATCGATCCATGCTTCCACTATCGGTGCACTTGTCGGTGGCAACCGGAACCTCTCACAAGGTTGGGGCACTTCTCCACAACTTAATTGGAGGCTCCCAACAAACGCCACAAAGGCCACAAGGTTGGGGAACTTCTCCACAACTTAATTAGAGGCTCCCAACAAACGCCACCAAGGCCTCAACCTGCAACACAACAAATCGTCTAGGGTTCCAAGAACCCAAGAGTAAAAAGCTTTTGAACTTTCACTCACCAAATCCTCTAGGGAGAACTCAAATCGATGCACCGAATGCAAATGGCAAGAACACCACAAAGGTGCTCGAATACCTCACTCTCAAGTTCCAACAAATCTACTAAAGCTATTGGGGGAACAAGAGAGGAGGAATCAAAGAGGAACACAAAATCCCCCAAAATCTAGATCCCCAAAGATACTCTCACAAAGAGATGAATCGGTTAGGTCAAAACGTGGATCTAGATCTCCTCTCTCTTCCACTCAAATATGGGCAAGAATCATCAGAGGGGGAGAGATTAGTCAAGCTTCAAAATCTAGAGCAAGTGTGGACAAAGCTTAGACTAATAGAGGAGGAAGAAGCCACCCGAACTGAAAACGGGCAAAGGGGTTAAATAGAGGCCCTAGTTTTCTGTCCGTTGGGGCAAATAAACGGCCTAGACCGGTAGTACCGGACTGGGCCGGTACTATCGGCCAGCCCTGGCGGCAGCCAACACGAAAGCGGCGCCTGTGAGGAGCATGCGTGGCGTTAGGCTGGGCTGCCGGCCGCATGAGGGACAAGCGGCGGCGCAATGCAAGCATCCAGGCAGCAGGGCCTAGCAGCACACGTCCCATGGGGCTAGTGCGGGTCCAGCACTGGGCCAATGCACGAGCACGAGAAGCTGTAGCAGCGTGCGGGAGCTGGCGCGCTCGCAGGATGCGACGGCAGTGCGCTCGTGCTTGGTCAACGCAGCGGCCAGTCACGTTGGCCAGCGGCCACGCAGCTGGCGAGCCACGGCAATGACCAAGGATGGGCCCGGTAGGCGGCGGCGGTCTGAGTAGGCAGGATGGGCCGGACGGTAATCACCACCCGGCAGTACTATCGGCCGGTCCGGCAACCGGAATTCTGACCGGACAAGACAGTGGGCTGCAGCAGACGCGATCGGTACTGGTCCCGGTAGTACCGGACGGCCCAGAAAATATCTTTTTCCTTTTTCTTTTATAAATCAAATAGGTAGATATTCAAATGGCTATAACTTTTGATTGGTAACTCTGATCGACCTGATTCCAATTGCGTTGGAAAGAGGACGACATGAGCTACAAATGGAAGATCCGATTTTGATGACATGAGCTACAAAGAGGATTCCAATTACGTTGGAAAATATTGGTTATCACCAAGTGAGAAAGTATCAAGTATAATAATGTGAGATACCTTACTTGGTGAGAAACCGGAAAATCGCCAAGATCAAAATCGTGATAACATACAAATGGAAGATCCGATTTTGATGACCAAGAGCTTGTTATGGAGATTACCACAAGCTCTAAATCCTCACATGGATAAGACCAAATAACAACCAAATATGATGATGCAAGTATGCAAAGGTTTGAGCTCTCTCCGAATGATGTGACCGAGTTACTCATTTGAGAGCCCCTCTTGATAGTACGGTTATCTATCCTAAACCCGGTCTCCCACTCACAACATGAGACCGGCAAAAGGGAAAACCTATCAAGATTATACCTTTGCCTTGAGCATTCCACTTGAGCTCGATGTATACGAACTTGACCTTCTCAAAAAGGAACGCATTTCTTGATTCCTCGTCATCGATCCATGATCACCGAGGATGGCAAGCATCAAACATGAGATCTTCTATATATGGTGCATTTTAAGCTTGCACAACATTTTCTTCTCATTTCATTGACCTTGAAGCCAACACATGCTCCAAGCGATGCCAATGGACAATTCCTACAAGTACAACTTAATACACACATTAGTCCATAAAGATTGTCATTAATTACCAAAACCACACATGGGGGCCCACATGTTCTTTCAATGGGGTTGGACTGACCCAACTTGAGACTGGAAATTAGACTTGCAGCTCTCTCTACACATCATGTACGTTTTGTCCTTAGACCTAAGATTGTCGCATGTACTTGAGATGTGGATCGACCTACTTTGGGGCCATCAACCACTACTATGTAACTGGGTAGTCATAAAGGTAGCTTTTGGGTTTGTCCTGAAGCACGCTACAAGGCATGGTCAATCAAGATGGGATTTGCCCCTATCTACTTGAGAGAGATATCCCTGGGGCCCTCGAGTGATCGGATCCAGAAATGCATGGCCGTGCTACATAAGGTTAAGAGTTAACCTAGTAAAGGGATTCTGAATCACAGTATCGAGAAAGGGAGGTCAACTTGGAGCTAGACCAAATATCATGAGGCAAAGGGAAACACATGTACTTAACCTTGTGATGGTTCGTCCGATATGATCTTTGTATGCGTTTAGGAGTTGGCACGTCTTGCTAGAGGACGCTACCAACTATTGATAGAATAAGTGTATTCGTGTCATGTCTATATGTATATGAACCTATAGGGTCACACACTTAAGGGGCTGGAAGCCTAATGAGGATTAGATCCGAATTAGACCAGGCTTAGGCTACTAATGGGCTGCTAATGTAGAAGCCCACTAGGGACGCCTATATAAGAGAGGGTAGGGCGAGCTGACCAAGGTTAAACCATTCCACCCAGCCGCCACTCCTCATGCCTGTGTTGCACACGCGGACCTAGCATTCCGGCGTCTGACGCTTCTACCCCGCACGTGTGGATACCTCGGAGGTGCTGCACCTGTGGCACTTGGACGAGCCGCCCAAGGGGAGCTACTCGTGGGACGAGGACAAGGAGGAGACGTAGAACGGCTAAACTGCCTCTACGCGCTTTATCAAGTTCCGCAACTGCGCATCTAGTGGTAATCCCGTGATCTATGACAACAGTATTCCTGGTTTACGCGGTAGAAAATTTTGATTTGTGCTAGTGTAGCCTACCTGTATCCCTTAAGTGGTATCAGAGCCGGTGCTGTTCAGTTATAGGTTCAGGATGTTTGCATATGGTGATATGCAGATTGATATGAATGATGTGATTGTTTATATGGCGGTGGTTCAGGATTGATGTATGATCTTGCTTTCCGTGATCGTGATTCTGAGGTTGTCGAATGACTTACCCCTACCGGTCGGTTTCCGCCATCGGGGTAGACAGTGACACATAAATCCTGTT
Source organism: Avena longiglumis (assembly GCA_030063025.1). Lineage (NCBI taxonomy): Eukaryota > Viridiplantae > Streptophyta > Magnoliopsida > Poales > Poaceae > Avena > Avena longiglumis. The sequence goes on along the minus strand of CP125979.1, from coordinate 443,955,671 downwards.
GAATCACGCGAAGATCAATATGATTGATCGAATCGGAACCTAGATCTAAAATTGATGTACCGTGATCAAAGGAGTTTGATTGAATCGGAGCAATAGTCGGTTTATGGTAAATTTGATTTGCCGATCATAATCCTTAAACAAAATTGTATAGATTCGATCTCTCATTTTTCACACTGCCCCTTCGAACCCTGAAGGGGGAGACCCCCCTTAATCGTAGCCCCTTTTGTATCTCGTTAAGGTAACTAGGTGTTGCGATGTCACATGATCCGGTAGAATGTGATTCTATGTGTAACTTGTTTTTTGCAGGATGTATGTGATTAGTATGGACCATATATGTATGTGATGCGTGTATAAATTTTATCATGACCTGCGTGTCGTGAGTAGGGCAACACGGTTGGAGCCATATGTGTTGTCAATTATTTTAATGGCCCGCGTGCCGACTTGTGATGATCCCAATACTATGTAATTTTGATTACTAGCTATTAGGAGTAATAGCTTGTATTAGTTCTTGGAGGACTCATCACTTGGAGGATGGATCACATGGAACTTGAAGATGGAGATCATCATGGTGGACAGGTTCTATGGCGATGGAGATCACCATGAGAAAATGGGCCATACTGTGTCACAACTATGTGAATGCTATTCTTATGCGTTTTACTACTATGCATGCTTAGATGATAGAAGTAGAACGATCCCTTAGAAATTTTAAGTTAAACCACGCCCTCCCAACCAAACCTTACACCATCCTATGCCTTGTACAATCGTTGGTGGGCCTATGAAATTAGGGTGCCGCGGTTTTCCTTGCCGGGATGGGTTTGTATCGGATACCTACACGCATAAGGGTTGGTGAGCTTGACAAGGTCATCTTAACAGTTAAGGACCTTGAGCCATAAAGGTTGGGCGCCTAGTTTTGACATAGAGATGTCACCCAACAACAAGAGTCATATGTGATATGATTAGCAAGAGTTGCTTACCGATTTACCTTGTCTTCTAGCAGTGATGCTAAATCTCACTAGTCGACTTGTTAATTGTGGATCTTGAATCACTTAGTATAAATAGAGGGATATTGATTTAAGTGGGAGTATATGATATTAAATTGTTTAATATGTTTTACTCTTTCATGGTTACATGGCTTAATATTTTGCATGTTTTCTGTTGTAGATCAATGGAACCGAACACTGCATCACCTTTTTCTTTGCGTTCGATTCTTGACAAAGATAAACTAAATGGAACAAACTATTCGGACTGGGTCCGTAACCTGAGAATTGTTCTCAGGTCTGATAAAAAGGAAACGATTCTGGATACCCTAATCCCCGATGAACATGCTGATAATGCATCTGCTGCCTTAAGAATGCCTACAAGAGAGCATGTGATGATTCTCTTGAGGTTAGCTGCCATATGCTTGCATGCATGGAACCTGAACTCCAAAAGAAGTTTGAGGATCAGGAAGCGTACAATATGATCGTCGCGCTTAAGGACATGTTCCAGACTTAGGCCAGGACTAAGAGGTACAATGTCGCCAAGTCCTTTGTGGAATGCAAGCTGGCAGAGGGAGCAGGTGTATGCCCTCATGTGATCAAAATGGTTGGTTACAGTCAGACTTTGGAAAAGCTTGGTTTTCCACTAGGACAAGAGTTGGCTACTGATTTCATTTTGGCGTCTCTTCCATCTAGATCTGGACAGTTCATTTCGAAATACCATATGCATGGGGTGGAGAAGGGCCTTAATGAGTTATGCGGGATGCTAAAAACAGCATAAAGTGACATGAATAAGTGTGCAGGGCATAGCCATGTGATGGCTGTGCAGAACAAGCCTAGCTTTAAGAAAAAGGGTACTTCTTGGAATAAGAAGGGCAAGGCTAAGGATATGATCCCTAAGCCTGCACCCAAGCAAAAGGCTGGACCTGTAGAAGACACTGAGTGCTTCTTTTATCATGAACATGGCCATTGGAAAAGAAACTGCAGCAAGTACCAGGCTTCTTTGAAGAAGATTGGAAGTAAGAGTACTTCCCACTTAGGTACGCTTGTTGTAAATGTTGTGGACATTCTTCTCGCTGATTCCTATGTTAACTCTTGGGTATTTGATACCAGATCGGTTGCTCATATTTTCAATTCGATGCAGGGGATAATAAGGACTAGAGAAGTGCAGAAAGGTGAAGTGGATTCTCGCGTCGAAAATAAAGCAAGGGTTGCTGCATTGTTTGTCGGCATCATGCAACTTCACCTTCCATCAGGATTTATTATGGAGTTGAATAATTGTTATTACATTCCTAGTATGGGTCGAAACATTTTATCACCTTCATGTTTGATGAGGGATGGTTATTCATTAGCGAGTGCAAACAATGGTTGTGTAATCTCTAAGAATGCTATGTTTATGGCTGATGCTCCCATTGTGAATGGGTTATTTATTTTAAATCTTGATGATGCATCTGTTTACAATGTTAGTGCTAAAAGGCTTTGGCCTAATGATTTGAGTCCTACCTATTTATGGAATTGTCGTTTGGGGCATATAAGTGAAAAGCGCATGAAGAAGCTCCATGGTGATGGTCTTCTAACTTCGTTTGATTTTGAATCATACGAGACATGTCAGGCTTGTTTACTTGGAAATATGACCAAGTCCCCTTTTTCCGGTTTACCCGAGAGAGCGACAGACTTGTTGGAACTCATACATACTGATGTATGTGGACCAATGAGCACGACAGCCAGAGGAGGATATCACTACTTCATTACTTTCACTGATGATTTCAGTAGATATGGTTATGTCTACTTGATGAAGCATAATTCTGAAACTTTTGAAAAGTTCAAGGAGTTTCAGAGTGAGGTAGAGAATCAACGTGGCAAGAAAATAAAGGCCTTGCAATCTGATCGTGGAGGTGAATATTTGAGTCACGAATTTAGCGATCATCTTAAGAGTTGCGGAATAGTTCCACAGCTCACGCCGCCCGGAACGCCTCAAAGAAATGGGCTCTCCGAACGACGCAATCGAACTTTGTTGGACATGGTTCGATCGATGATGAGCCAGTCGGATTTGCCATTATCATTTCGGGGTTACGCTCTAGAAATGGCAACTTTCAAACTTAACAGGGTACCATCTAAATCCGTAGTTAAGACACCATATGAGATGTGGACTGGAAAGAATCCCAGTTTGTCTTTTCTAAAGATTTGGGGTTGTGATGCATTTGTCAAGCGACTTCAGTCGGACAAGCTAACACCCAAATCGGATAAGTGCATTTTCATGGGATATCCGAGGGAAACCTTAGGGTATTACTTCTACAACCGAGAAGAGGGCAAAGTGTTTTTCGCTCGTAGCGGTGTTTTCCTAGAGAAAGAGTTTCTCACAAAGGGAACAAGTGGAAGGTCGGTGGGACTTGAAGAAGTTCAAGATGAGCCAGTCGGGGATGCTTCTATGAGTGATGCTATTGTAGCAGAACAAGTTGAGGAACCCGTGGCAATAGAAGCACCACAACCACGAAGGTCGGAGAGGCTCCGCGAAGCGCGGGAATTATTATTGTTAGACAATGATGAGCCTGCGACCTACGCAGAAGCGATGGTGGACCCAGACTCTGAGAAATGGCTGATCTCCATGAGATCTGAGATAGAGTCCATGGGAGACAATCAAGTTTGGAACTTGGTTGACCTGCCTGATGGTTTTAAAGCCATCGAGTGCAAATTGATCTATAAGAAGAAGATTGATATGGATGGAAATGTTCACATCCATAAAGCTCGACTTGTTGCAAAAGGTTTTTGACAAGTTCAAGGAGTTGACTACAATGAGACTTTCTCGCCCGTAGCGATGCTTAAATCTATACGGATTATTCTAGCCATTGTTGCACATTTCGACTATGAAATATGGCAGATGGATGTCAAGACGGCTTTCCTAAATGGAATCCTTACGTGTATATGATGCAGCCTGAAGGTTTTGTCGATCCAAACAATGCTGAAAAGGTATGCAAACTTATAAAGTCCATTTATGGGCTGAAGCAAGCATCTCGGAGTTGGAACATTCGATTTGATGAAGTTGTAAAGGAGTTTGGCTTCATAAAAAACGAACAAGAACCTTGTGTTTACAAGAAGGAAAGTGGGAGAGCACTTGTATTTCTGATATTATATGTAGATGACATATTGCTGATTGGAAATAATATTCCTATGCTCGAGTCTGTTAAGACCTCGCTGAAAAATAGTTTTTCGATGAAGGACTTAGGACAAGCGGCATATATTCTGGGCATCAAGATCTATAGATATAGATTAAGAAGGCTAATTGGATTAAGCCAGAGTACATATATTGACAAAGTGTTGAAATGGTTTAGCATGGAGGAGGCTAAGAAGGGGTTCTTGCCCATGTCTCACGGCATTAAACTCAACAAGACTCAGTTTTCTTCGACTACTGATGAGCGTGAGCACATGAGCAGGGTTCCATATGCTTCAGCTATTGGATCCATCATGTATGTAATGGTATGTACTCGCCCAGATGTTTCCTATGCTCTAAGTGTTACGAGTAGATACCAGGCTGATCCAGGTGAAGGTCACTGGACAGCAGTAAAGAACATCCTTAAGTACTTGAAAAGGACTAAGGATGTGTTCCTAGTTTATGGAGGCGAGGATGAACTCAGTGTAAAGGGTTACACAAATGCGAGTTACCTTAACGACTCAGATGATTCGAAATCGCAATCAGGTTATGTGTTTGTCATGAATGGTGGTGCTGTGAGCTGGAAAAGTTCCAAGAAATATACGGCGACCTCCTCTTCAACAGAAGTTGAATATATTGCTGCCTCGGAGGCTATAAAGGAAGCTATTTGGATTAGGAATTTCCTGATCGCTCTAAGTGTGGTTCAGGGCGCGTCCAATCCCTTGGATGTTTATTGTGACAACAATGGTGCTATTGCACAAGCCAAGGAACCTAGACATCACCAAAAGAACAAACATATTTGCATGTGTTACCATCAGATTCATGAGTTTATTGAGGATGGTAGTGTCATGATATGCAAAATACATACGGACTCAAATGTCGCTGATCCCTTGACTAAGCCTCTCCCGCAACCCGCACATGAAGCGCACACAAGAGCAATTGGTATTAGATATATTTTAGATTGACTCTAGTGCAAGTGGGAGAGTGAAGGAAATATGCCCTAGAGGCAATCATAGAGATGATTATATTTCATATGTATCCATGAGTTATTGTAATGTTCCTTGAATATCCATATCAGGCAACTTGTATTGATTGGAAATTATGTGAATTGTTTGTGAGACTCTTTACTTGTATGGTTATTTAATAGTTGTCCCTAGTCGGAGTTCATGTGAGGATACACGCGAATATTAGACTAGCACATCGATTGGTTGATGACTATGTTTCGCAAGTCATAGACATGGAGATGTCAAACCAATGATGTGGACACATGTTATGAACATGGGGTTAGACTAACCCAACTTGAGACTGGCAATTAGACTTACAGCTCTCTCTACACATCGTGTACGTTTTATCCTTAGACCTGAGATTGTCGCATGTACTTGAGATGTGGATCGACCTACTTTTGGGCTATCAACCACTACTCCGTAACTGGGTAGTCATAAAGGTAGCTTTCGGGTTTTTCCTGAAGCACACTGCAAGACATGGTCAATCAAGATGGGATTTGCCCCTCTCTACTTGAGAGAGATATCTCTAGGCCCCTCGAGTGATCGGATCCAGAAATGCATGGCCGTGCTACATAAGGTTAAGAGTTAACCTAGTAAAGGGATTCCGAATCATAGTATCGAGAAAGGGAGGTCAGCTTGGAGCTAGACCAAATATCGTGAGGAAAAGGGAAAGCCATGTACTTAACCTTGTGATGGTTCGTCTGATATGATTTTTGTATGCGTTTAGGAGTTGGCACGTCTTGCTAGAGGCCGCTACCAACTATTGACAGAATAAGTGTATTCGTGTCATGTCTATACATATATGAACCTATAGGGTCACACACTTAAGGGGATGGAAGCCTAATGAGGATTAGATCCGAATTAGACCAGGCTTAGGCTACTAATGGGCTGCTAATGTAGAAGCCCACTAGGGACGCCTATATAAGAGAGGGTAGGGCGAGCTGACTAGGGTCAGACCATTCCACCTAGCCGCCACTCCTCACGCCTGTGTTGCACGCGCGGACCTAGCATTCCGGCGTCTGACGCTTCCACCCCGCACGTGTGGATACCTCGGAGGTGATGCATCTGTGGCACTTGGACGAGCCGCGCAAGGGGAGCTGCTCGTGGGACGAGGACAAGGAGGGGACGTAGAACATCTACACTGCCTCGACGCGCTTCATCAAGTTCCGCAACTACGCGTCTAGTGGTAATCCCGTGATCCATGACAACAGTATTCCTAATTTACGCGGTAGAAAATTTTGATTTGCGCTAGTGTAGCCTACTCGTATCCCTTCATTTACACCTTTCTAGAGGGTCTTCCAAGTTAAAAACTTGATTTCTCATGTATGGAACTATCACGGATTTTATGGCTTCGAGCCATTTGACGGATTCATGGCCTATCATCGCTTCTTTGCATGTAGTCGGTTCATCATTATCAAACAATAATGATTTACTCTCAAATCTTAAATGATTGTTTACCCGACCTACTTGGTTCAATAGGAACTTAGACCTCTGTGACCAAAACATTTGAGGCACGTGAGCCATGATCATTTGTGTTGCCTTCGGGACACTTTCCGGCGCTGCACAACTCAACACATATTAGCTAAGGTCCAATAACCTTATCAAAGTTCTATTTTCCTCCCACTTAACTTTTCACGAAAAAATCCTTCTAAAGAAACTCGACATTCTAAGTGACAAACACTTTTATCTTTGGTGTTATGGAGGAATATCCAATGGTCATTCGAAATAACCTACAAAGACATGCTTATCCATCTTTGGTTGTAAACATTCACTTATGCTTAGCATACCAAAATTTAAGAAAGTATAACCTGGGTTTTATCCCAAACCATGACTTATATGGTGTCATTTCAATGGATCATGATGGAGCTATTTTCAGTATAAAAGCGGTAGTCTCTAAATCTTTAATCTTTAAAATATAATGGCAGTTTTATAAATGACACCTTTGATCTTACCATGTCAAACAATGTTTCATTGCATATCTCGAAAACTCCATACTCCTATGGAGTTTCGGGAAATGCAAATCCATGGAATGATTCCTCAAATCTTAGGTGTTATGCTAAACTTGTAACTCAAATATCTTCCTTTATGATCCAATCATAAATTCTTATTTTCTCGTTACAATGATTTTCCACTTCATCTTGAAAGTATTTGAACATTTTCAAACATTTCATACTTCTCCTTCATTAAGTAAATATACACATATATTCACTCAAAATTTCGGAGAAAGTATATGAAGTTGAAATCCATCGCTCACGACTACACATGATGGACTACATACATCAATATTTACAAATTCCAATAAGTTAGTCGTTCGTTCTTTTTTGGCCTTTGAACGAAGTTTCAATTATCTCCAGGAAAGTCTTACAAGCGTCTTTTGATCAAAAATAAAAAGGCTCCAAAATTCCATCAACATAGAGTTTCTACATGTTTTCTTTCCAATATAATTTAAATGGCGATGTCAATTCGTAAGTAATGTTTCAATCATTTATCTTGTGATAGTTTTAGCATTATGTTTTATGGATGTGATTTCTCCAACTAGACTTGTATATCATCCATATATTATGGAATATGGAAATTATTTGAACAACCTTTTGTTCTCATAATACCTGATCAAAATAACCTTTATTAAAATAAATCTTTAAGGCAAGCTTTGATGTCAACGAGAAATACAATAACACTTTATTTGTTTCTGATGAACATCATCACATATTCTCTTGCTAGTTACTTAGGCCATTGCAGTTCATGAATTATGTTGTTTTGTATGACACTTCATATCAAAAAATTCAGTATTCAATACTCAAGAACCACATTGTTTAACAAGTAAAGAATACAACCATACATGTATATCATATATATACCTAAGTTGTACAATTCCATTCTTTCCTTTTATGCCAAATATTTCTGAGATTCTCTTTCAGCATTTTATTTCCCATTTAAAAGAATCTATCAACATCAACAGTGGCGCCATACACATGACACATAGTCCAAAGCATGTATAGTCAAATACTAATGTCTTTGTACTTTCACTTTGAAGTAGATCACCATCATCAAATGTTTGACGTTCTTTCGAATTCCATTCTTTAGTAATATTTTAGTGTAGTAAACATTTTACCTACATCTTTTGTTCATCCTTATCATGACACTTTTCATGATCAAGCTACTATAGCTTATAAAGGTGAATTGCGAGTATAATGTTGCTTTTCCAAAACCCTTTTGGAGGATTAGGACGTCTAGCATCTCCAACCTTCGCAAATTCTCATCAAATATGAGAACATATATTTTGCTTAAACTATACTCTATCATGTTGCAACCAAAACATTGTTTTAGATATCATAATATCTTTCACATATGATGGTCTCTGAAACATTTCTTTCAGCTCCATATAAACTTGATATTAAAACAATCTTTTGAATATAAAGAATCATGGAGGAAAACATGATACATTAGATACTAACATTGGAATTGTTACTCTTGATTTAATACTAATTATTAAACTTCATGGAGTAAACGGAGGTTGCTGAAAGTTTGCAATAGGACTTTTAAATTTTAGATTGACACTCAAAACAATACGATACCAGTTCGTAAAGTAAATATCCAGAATTCTATAGTTCTATTATCTCAACTTTAACTAAACGTAAGGTGGTGAACGGATGCCAATGACTACAACAAATTATGCAAATTCACTTTGATTTAATTTATGATGAATTGTTTTCAACTTAATCATATTGCTATTAAAACTCCCACTCAAAACAACATCCCTTAAGTTGTTTTGGTGGTTACACGAACCAAATCCACTACACCAAGTTTGATCATCACGAGAGATGATGTAGCTTCAAAGGCGAACAATCAACATGTTCATCATATCATCCATATGACTCATGCTTTACCTCTCGGTATTCCGTGTTCCGAGACCATGTCTCTATATGCTAGGCTCATCAAGGTTAACCTTAGTATCCGCATATGTAAATCTGGCTTGCACCCGTTGTATGCATACGTAGAATCTATCACACCCGATCATCACGTGATGCTTCAAAACGACGAGTCTTAGCAACGGTGCCTACTAAGGACGCACACTTTTATTACTTGATATTTAATGAGATGGATCATCTTATAATGCTACCGTCGCGATCTAAGCAATACAAGATGCATAAAAAGGATTAACATCACATGCAATTCATAATATGTGATATGATATGGCATTTCTTCTTGTGCCTTTGATCTCCATCTCCAAAGCACCGACATGATCTCCATCATCACCAGCATTGCGTCAAGGTCCGTAGCGCCGCTTCATGGTTGTCCATCACCAACAACAACTATTACAACTACTTGGAATAAAGCTATTACATGAATAGACGCACAGGTCTTAACAAAATTTAAAGACAACCATAAGGCTCCTGCCGGTTGCCATATTACAATAAGGATAATTGCATACATCAAATATAATCACAATCATGGCCATATCACATCATAGCACACACCCCTGCAAAAACAAGTTAGATGCATCTAATTTTCTTTGCATGTTTTTATGTGGCTTGGGGCTTTCGAATAAGAACCATTCTTACCTATGTACAAGAACCACAACATTGATACAAGTGTTGTCAAGTGCCCGTTGTAAGTTGGATCTTCACTATGATGGGAGAGACAGACACCCACAAAGCCACTTGTGCAATGCAAGTTGCATGTTGAGTGTGGAGCAAGTATCATGTGCGATGGCATGTAATGTTAGCCCGGGCCGCTTCATCCCACCATCCCGCAAGATATAAAGTACAAAAAAAGAAAGCTACAACCAAAACATCAATGCCCATAGTAACCATTGTGTTCTACTCGTGCAACAGATCTACACATAGACACAACTCATATACCACTATAGGGTTCGTAGCATGGAAAACAAAAAATTTCTATCGCATGAACACACAAACCAATATCTAATCTATGGCAAAGCCAATATCTAATCTGCGAGATCGGTGCAACGAGTTTGATGAGAACTAACCCTCATAGATCCAAAGCATTTAACGAGATCGGATTCTCATGGTTGATGTAGTCGATCACTTTCCAGTCTCAAGATCGAGTAGACGATCCTTCCGGCACCACGTTCTGGCAGCGCTTTGATGTCTACACAGGCTTCTATTCTTGTAAACAATGTTGGGCCTCCAAGTGCAGAGGTTTGTAGAACAGCGGCAAGTTTCCCTTAAGTGGATCACCCAAGGTTTATCGAACTCAGGGAGGAAGAGGTCAAAGGTATCCCTCTCAAGCAACCCTGCAATCAAGATACAAGAAGTCTCTTGTGTCCCCAACACACCCAATACACTTGTTAGGTGTATAGGTGCACTAGTTCGGCGAAGAGATAGTGAAATACAAGTAATATGGATGATTATAAGTGGTAATTGCAATCTGAAATAAAGATGCTAGCAAGCAAACATGTAATAGGACTGGTTCTAAATGGTGTTTCAATGCTTAGAAACAAGGCCTAGGGATCATACTTTCACTAGTTCACACTCTCATATAAATATATTCTCTTCATTATGCTACTATGAACTACTCTTCGGTTGGATAACTCTAATCCACGGTAGGGATACAAAAGCTCTCCTTAAAGTTCGCATTCCCCATCTAGGTAACCCCAACCCTGTCACTTTGAGCGCTAGATGGTTCCAACAAACACCACAATTTCATAGAGATATCCAACTCAAAATATAACTCATGATAAGTATTTCTGTAACCTTAGCCTAAGTTCCACATGGTGTGCACACTGTCAACTTCACACACATGGGGAAAAGCGGAGATTACAATTAAAGCACTTGAGTAGCAGAGTAGATCTACTTGATTACAAAGCTCATGATCATAATAAGATCACACATTGTGACATCAAAGAATTTAGGAACCAACGAAGGGTAGAATTAGGAATTTGCGCATATGCATGCATTCATCTGTAAAATGTGGGCAAATTTTTCGCCAAACTAAAAAACCTAAAGTGATCAGAGTTTCTTTCACTCTTTCTGTTTAGGAATAGATATTGAGAGTGATCGTTATAAATTCTAACATGATCTTTATGGATAAATATGTTTTGAGGGGGTGAATTTGAATTCAAATTTTAAATTTGAACTTATATTTAAAAGTTCAGATTTGTTATTTTAAAATGATTTTTATGAAGGGTTTCGCGGCATAGTAAATCAAAATTTTCTACGGATGCGAACAGAGGGAAAGCCAATATCTAATCTAGGAGATGCAATCAACGAGAGAGATTGGATTAGATCTTCATACCCTTTAAGATACACACGGTGAACGTTAACGAGCGTGGGTGATCTGATCGTACGCTTCTCCTCCTCGCGATCCGATCCGATCTAGCACCACAAGTGGTGGTGCCTCCGTGAGATGCAGTGCGGCACCTCGGCGTCTCCTCCTTCCTCGGACCAGCAAGTAAGGTGGAGATAGATTGGATCTACAACACGGCGTGGTGTATATGGTGGAGAATTTCCGCAGGGCTTCGCCTACAAACAATCGGGAGAGAGGAAGAGGCGGCAGGGCAACTAGGGTTTGGAGGAAAGGTGTAGGGGAGGCGCACCAGCCCTCTATATATAGAGGCGGCCAGCCCCTCCTCCAAGCCTTGGTCCGTGCCAAGGGAGGGAGAAGTGGGGGCAAGGACTCTCCCCTTCTAGAAACCCTATCTCCGGTTTAAACGAGTTTAAACTCTCTAGGATCGGCTGGGCCCTATGGGGCCTTGTGCCCCGGCCCAATGCGCCAGGACACTCCCTCATAAGCCCATGCCCCTCCGGAAGGTGGGGCCACGTTGGTCCCTTCCGGAAGGTTCTAGAAGCTTCGATGCAATCTGGTTAACCGGAACAATTCCGAACTCCAAAAAATGCACTGCCTTATATGAATCTTTTTCTCCGGACCACTCCGGAACCTCTCGTGATGTTCCGGATCCCATCCGAGACTCCGAACAAAAACTCATAAACCAATTATCCAATCTATCCTAGCGTCGAGATACGTTAAGTGTGTGACCTGCGGGTTCGAGAATATGCGACATGATCTTCTATCAATAATCAACAGTGGGTGCAGGCACCCATATTGACTCCCACATTCATCGATGATCATATCGGATGAACCACGATGCCGAGATTCAATCAATCCCATATATATATTCCCTTCGTCTCGCGATATTTTACTTGCGAGATTCGATCATCGATGCATCATACCTAGTTCAGTCTCGTTCACAGCAAGTACTTTACTCGTTCCGTAATCCGATATCACTTTGTGATTAAATCCTTAACCACATGCTTGCAAGCGGTGTTGATATCGATTACCGAGTGGGCCCGAAGTATATCTCTCCAACTTGGGAGGGACAAATTCCATCTCGATACATACAACCCAACAGATACTTTCCGATCACCTGAGAGACACCTTTATGATCACCCTCTCATAGGATGACGTTTGATGACCTCAAAGCTTTCTTCCGATACCAGGGATTTGTATTATCTCATGGTCTAAGGAATACAATATTTGACATAGGAAAAGCTTCGCAAAGATGAACACGATGATATGATCTAATTGCTTCGCTTAGTTTGGGTCTGTCCATCATATCATTCTCCAATGTTATGATCTCATTATCAATTGACAACTCATGTCTATGGTTAGGAAACCTTAACCATCATTGATCAATGAGCTAGTCCATAGAGGCGTACTAGGGACACGGTGTTGTTCACAAACCACACAAGTATTAAAGTTTCCGCTTAATACAATTCTAGCATGGAATATAAACTTTATCATGAACAAGAATTATAATAATAACATCTTTATTATTGCCTCTAGGGCATAATTCCAACATTTTAAATGATTTAGTAATATCATTTGTTATAATAATGAGATAATAATAAATAAAGTAATTCAAATAATAAATGAATTCTTATTCTTTATCTTTATTCCATAAACATTTTACATAGAGGAACTCATTCAGTCAATGAAAAGGTTCATTAGAGTAAGGAGATTACAAGAAAGGAAATTCAAATATGAATAAACTATTACAAGATTCTTACAAAAAGAATAAAATAAAAATTACAATAAGAATCTAGCTATCTATGTACTTCTATACTAAATCTTGAAACACCGGATCTTGTACCTGCAACAAAATTCAAACAAACAAAATAAAAAAAACAAAAGGTTAGTTATTAGAATACTCTCAGTGGAGAGCAGTGAGGTGCATTGCTCATATTACATCATTGAGTATTAATACATGGGCAAGTTTCACCAATATGAAGGAATTGTTCTTTCATCATAAATAAGCCACAATACATATTTTCACAGCAAGTAAGAGGGGCAAGTTTCACTAGGAGAGTTAAAAGTTAAAGATCAAAAGGTAAAACACCTCATTGATCTGATCCAAACCTTGTACCAAGCACACAAGCAGCACAATCACCTAAATGCATGCTGAGAGCTGTTAACACAGCAGCGGCAGCCACATAAGCAAAAGGAAGATCCCAGCCATGGCAAGGATCACAGCAGCACCTTTTCACTTCCAACACCAAACCAGGAGCACACTAGGCTTAGAAAGAACCAAGCAAACCATCAGCCAACCACACACAAGATCATCCTAGTACTCACCAGATGGTGACATAAGGAGGGGATGGATCAGGTGGACAGCAAGGCCAAGTTACAGGAACCAGAAGGTGAAGGGCAAGATCAAGGCCAAGTTATAGGAACCAGAATGAGAAGGACAAGCTCAAGCCAGCAGCACCATCAACAAGATCCAGCCAACCAAATCAACCAGCCACAACCACAGCAAGATCAACTATTGTGGTGAGTGAAATCAAACCATCACATGATCTTATTATCTTCTCTAGACTAAGATTCATGTGTTGTTTTATGTCTAGATCTCTCAGAAATCACCCAAGTGGGGTGAATCCATCATAGATGATCTTTTAAATAAAGAGCATACTTAAATTCTACCAAACAAACCATGATCTCAGACCAGCATCATAGATCCTGGATATGATAGCCAAATCATATTTTCCAACATATACGTAGCATATCTTATGAATTCTGGGCACATCTCCTAGTGGGGTAGCACCTCAGAGTTCATAAATCCTATGAACCAATATAAATCTATGAGCAACCCAATCATATTAGCCAAAAGAATTCAAGATCCAGTAACCAATGATAATCCCAGAACATTTCCATAAGGGACAACAAGATAGGAAACTAGTTCCTATGCCTCAGACCAACATCACAGGCAGACAAGTTTAAGAAGATTCCAACTTAACTTTGATTCAAATCCAATACTAAGCTCAACAGAATCAAGCCAATGGTAGAACATAAACTTGTGTGCCATTTAAAAATGGTGTCACAAAGTTAGGTTCTAAATCAAGCAGAGCCATTACTGAGCTTGGATAATTAAATCTATAATATCATCTTCCTGGAATCTAACCATGAATCATCACCAAGACTATATATATCCACATAATCAGGGCATCACTTTAATCACATCATTACCCCAATATTGAGTATAATTCCACAAATAGAGCTCAACTATTCGGTGGATAATCACTGACAGTACCACTGTTAGTACTAATAATTTTAACAATGGTGAACTCACCAATCACCAACACCACCAGTAGAGTTCCACACTACAATTACCACTTTAGTCATGCTCAACTACCAATTGGAATCAACACTATAGGGCCACTAGCATCATATACTCAAATGAGAGCAGTGAGCGATTAAGTGTAATTGATCACAATCCTCATTAGTCACCAACACTAGTTTCAGTTCATCATGTACAACTAAACAAAGGGAGGAACCCTAGAATAGGATATGAACCCTAATTAGGGATACACGACAAAGACACACAGCATAGCTCGGGAGGGACAGAGGACAGTAATCACAAGGGGGATACTGAAATCAAACTCACCAAAGGTCCTCGTTGTAATTTAGAAGAGGAAGCGGAGAGGCCGACGAGCACACAGCGGCACGGGGAGCACCCAAGGGGCGCTGCAACCCGTACCGAGCCAAGGCGGAGTCCACAGCAGCGCTTGAGGACGAGCAGCACCACCACCACAACACATGAACACCCCACTGCACCATTGGAGAAGCGGCGGAGGCGTCACCGGCACCACCCCAAACCCTAGGGTTCGAGACGGAGCTATCCTGGCCATAGAAGAGTTCTGAATCCAAATCGAATTGGACTAGATGAAGGAGCAGAGTCGACATCTACACCATGCACCATGGCGGTGGCCAGAGAGGACCACAGCGGCAGGAATCGCACGGCGGTGGTGTCAGCGACCATGGGGCCGAGGAGGAGAAGAGGTGAGATCGAGAGAGAGTGGAGGCAGTGAACTGGGCCGATAAGGCCAGTACCCCTTCGGGGAGGTCCTTTGACCAGGCCAATTGGGCCAAGATGGGCCCAAATAGTCCAATGGGTTGGCCCAAACCCTAACGTGGATTTTAATAATTAAGTAAAAGACCAAAATACCCCTAGACCTCCATAAATCCTAGAAAATAAAATAAAAGTCTTAAAAATACAAACAATATATTTTTAGATTCATAATAAAATAACCTATTAAATTAAATCAAGAAACCATTTTTAATAAATGAATTTTTGGTTAAGGATTTTATAATATATATTCCTTATGGAATTTTATAAAAATCAAGAAAATACATAAAAATAAATAAGAATGACTTTTACCATATTTAGTCATTATAGTATTTTAGAAATATACTAAATTAATATTTAAGAATACCAAAATAAAATCTTCTTAATTAAAATGCTTATTCTTAAAAAGAATTATTAAGTAAATAAATATGAGAATTAAAAATACAATAAAAATTAGTTTTTAACTCTATTAATAATATAGTAAATTATAAAAACAGTTAATGTAATGTTTAAAAAAAATATTAAAATTATTCTTTAAAATAAATTCCTTTATTACATAAATAAAATTCTAGAAACTAAAATATTGGATAAAACACACAAAGAAATTAAACAATAAATAATGCATGACATTATTATGCATATTCATTTTTGCTTCTTTAAATATTGTCTTTACTAGGCAATAATGGTGTTTTGTAGACATAGAAGCTCAAGGTTCAGTGCAAGCATCCGACTTCACTACCTTGCAATCACAAGGCAAGTTCATCGCTTGCTCATGTCCTTTGAAGAGTCTTTATCAAAGTATTTGTAAATTATGTGTTATCATCTATATTTCTAGGAAATAAGATATAATTTTCTCAAATAAATAAATTGTTGATGTCATCCTAAGTGATGATATAGTGGAGCAATAGAACTTAGGTTTCTATTTGCAACAAGGTTAATCATCTAGGAATTAACAATCCATGACGTCAGTGATTCTAGCGCCGTATATAACGCGTTAACCATGAGATTTGGAATGGGATGGAGAAGTCAGCTATATCCTTTTCCTTAAGTATGGAGGCAAGATGACCTTAACGTGATGTTGTGATTCTTTATGCGAATCCAACATATGGGTGGGCACCCGCAGTAAATGTCTGCTCGGAGTGAAGGATGCCAGTGAGCGTCCGCAGAATTGAAGACGCTATAGAGGATGGGCTCGCTCCCAGTGTCGCAATAACTCCAATAATGGAATCCGTAGAGGAGGCGACCAGGCCGATGGAGCTAACGACCAGGCTGCGGATTCGCTCAAAAGCGGGGGCAGAGCCGGCCAGCACCGAGGCGATGAATCTGGATCGCGCGTCAAGGTCAACGCCCCCCACTGCCCGGGGTAAAGTTAGGGGGAGGGTGGCTGGAGGTGGGGAAAGGTAGGTGGCTAGTGACCGCTCCCTCGGGATGACTCGACCGCCAAAACCCTCGAGTAGAACCCCCTCAAATAGAAAGGACTGCTTGCATGTCCCCAATAAAAAACACTCGATTCTGCATGAGGGACAGGCCAAGCAACATCAATAGTAGCTTGCATATCCCCTCCCTATGCAGGTGCAAGGGATAGGCTAGCAAGTGGATTGCGGTGGACTTCTAGGACTGCAAGTAGGTGCAATATTTCGAATTGTTATTGGATACTCCCTCTCTTTTAAAATATAAGATATTCTTTTGAAACGAATATATCTAGACCTAACCTAAATGGAGACTAGATACATTCGTTCACAAAAGGTAAAACATCTCTCCGTTCAGAAATAAATGACTTTTATTTGTCTATATTTACATGTATCTAAGCACTAAATCATGTCGACATAGATACGAATCTAGACAAATCTAAATCATTTATTTCTGGACGGAGGATGTATTTTTTTAATATGTACACCCGTGGATATACATTACTTGTATAACTGTAGCATACAAAGACGATGATATGCATACAAGTAACAGAAAACAAGGAGAACACAAAGTTCAACAGCTTTAAACCGTCCTCGGCGCAACTACTAAGGAGCCAATTCTTTCGCCGTTGCCGGGAAATAAGATCACTAGCAGCCAGTCCATACTTTGTCGCTGAAGAAACCTCTAGCCATAAGGCATCAATAAGCCGCAATAACCACCAGCCCTGTAAGACTAGATCTACCCTACTGCTAAGGAACATCGCAGGAGAATCCCTCCGAGTATCTTCAACACCGGATCCGCGGCCAGTGCCATACCGCCTATAAGCGGTCGGATCCTCCACCATCCACCACACACCAACATCAATCTGCATCGCCGCACTACAAGGTCGCTAGGACCAGATCGACGACGAGATCAACACCACACAAAGCCAAAGGACATGCCCGACGAAGACACAATCCCAGAAGCTTCTCAACGACGTAAACATCGCCGAGATGGGGTTGAACCCAGGGTACCATTATTCAATACAACGCATCCACCGCCGTTTGAGATACGCCACCACGACACCACAAAAACACTAACTTTAGGGACCTTGATAAATGCCAAGCGTAGGTCCTAGGTCCCCACCCCCACCCGCCCGTGTGAGCGGAAGCAGGGGAGGCGAGGACCTGTTGATCGTCGACGACAAGGAGGCGGTAGCTAGGGATTTTTCTTTGAGGCGGCGACAAGGGTGTGTATTTTAAAATAAAAGTATAAATAAAGGCCGTAGTGGCCTCCCCTCAAATGAAAAAATGTATCTACCTAGAATTTCTTCTGGAATCTTTTTGAAATAAAAACTTACGTTTTCGAAAAATAAACTAGGGATACAAATATTAGGAAAAAAATCCTAGTTCACTCGGGTCTTTTACCAATAATAAAGTAAAACTTCTTCAATAATCCCTTTGTTTCAATTTCATTGAAAGACAAGGATCATGTTTGGCCCACTTCGTTCACGGGATTTCAATAATGAAACACCTTGTAAGGCAGAAACTGAATAAATAGAAGCCTTTCAATAATGAAACACCTTGTAAGGCAGAAACTGAATAAATGGAAGCCTGTAAAAACATGACTATGGAAACTGTAAACTACTCCTACCATTCCAAAATATAAGCTGTTTTAGCTTTTCTGAAACGAAAGTATCCTTCTGTGTAGATTTACTCCGAACCTAGATTTACTCCGAACCTACACATCAAAAGGTATCTAGATACATTCGCTTCACAGAAGCTAAAACATATATTTCGGAAGCGGATGGAGTAGTTGCTAATTACTCATACAAACAGGTCCATCTCGCTATTTTTGGCAACTAGGTAGGTCCATGTCAAACCAAATGATTTCCCACAATGTCAATAAAAGATGCCTTTTATCAAGTGTGTGCTTGACAACTGGAAATAGCATTTATGTTTATAACTTGAAAGATTAACATTAAGAGGGGCGAAATGTGTATCAAGACACAACAAAGTTCAAGGTTATATGATGTTCCGCTTCACCACCCTCTTAGTCTTCAATGCAGGTAGCTGTTGCATACGGAGATGCGGAAATTTTCATCAGAAATTGTGGATCATCAAGGCCCTAAATAAGATACACAAGAAATTATTCAATGCAATAACCAGCATGATTCACTACAAACCATACTATAGAAAACACAATTACCTTGTAAATACGTCTTAGTCTATCCACCTCAGCCTTCAGCTGAAATAGAAGGGAGGGTACACATGTAATTAACATCAAATAAATAAAAAAATTAAATGCTCGTCAGCAAATAATAAAGGAAAATAAACGATCATACATCCTCATCGTCCTCTGAGACATCATCATCTGAGACATCATCCGGGACATGCCACTTTTCAGTATTTTCATATAGCAGATAAGCATCCGGGTAACCAGCATTGTATGTGTTTGCTTCGTTGGGGTGCTTCATATCAACACTTCCATTATTTGTGCAACCATAGCAGCGTCCTTTAGCAGAAAGAAATGGGAGAGGGAAGTTGTCATTCAACTGCCACATACCAACCAGACACAAAGAATACATCATAATAATAGTTGAGTAACTGAAAGCAAAAAATCATGCACATGCACACAGGGCTGCATAAATGCTAAGCTTGTGGATAACAGAGATGATAAAAAGGAAAAATGACATGATGGGTAAACAAACAAAACAATACATTAAAAATAATATACTACCACCAGAAACTCAACCAAACAAATCTATACATCTTAACAATGATTAACTGCTATTTTGCTGCTCCTATGGACTTCTATGTCATCAGATATTTCTGAACCGTCTGATTACATCGTCAATCAAACCCATGCATCCATTTCCCAAGATAGACCGGCTAAATACAACACCAAGTACAACCTTATGCATCTGTTCGCCTCTTCGTTTCCCTCACTATTCCTCGCCATCTCCTTGCCTCTTACACCTATCCAGTTACTCTCTGAGAGAGCATCATCGCTTTCTCCTCCACCGATCCAGCGCCGTTGAAACCCCCCAGTCCACATGCCCCCCTTTTCAACCTCCTCATCGGTGCTCTTGTCCTCCTATGATGCCTGCACCCACTGACCTCCTTCCGCTTCAGTCCCCTTGCTTTGCGTCTGGGCTACAACATTATCTATGTAACGATATATGCAGTATCAAGGTTCCAGCACACCTCTGGGTAGAAGAACTTGAAAATCTAAGATCTTTCTCCTCATTCTTACTATACTAATCCCGTTCTCTGGTATTTGGAGACAAGTACTACAACTTTGGTGTTATTGGTTCTGTAGTTTTGATTAACTATTTTTGAGATGATATGATTTATTGTTCGTAGATGCCCTTTCGGTTGCCTTTTCAGCACAGTAATTCAGCAACAACATACCCACTAAGTGTTTGCAAAAATAACAAAACTCCAAAACTGGTAATAAATACTTAAATAGTATCATGATCGTATGATTCTTAAAGTTGGATATTCACAAGAATTTGTGAGAAGATAGAAGAAATATACACTGGATAACTACTCTAATTTGATGCATACATGCTTGTGGAACCTGGTATGCTTTACTCTAAGAATGCTATAAAAAGTTTGCTTCATGATTCAAAATAGGATTACCTTTTCTTCTTTCATAAACTGTGCTCACTAAGATGACTCTGCATAGGTTCATACGACAAATCATTGCACTATGGACACTAATTAGTTATTCTCTATTTACAATGCTAGTCATAATTATTGGTGCAACCTAAGAAAGGGTGAAACATAATGCCTGCTTAAATCCTAACATAACGCTCACCATAAGGTATTCCAGTTTTTTCACTGAATTTCGCATCGCTCCAACAAAATATTCATGAGATAAGTGTAATGCTAATTGATCCAGGTATAGTATGTCTTCTTATTGTTTGTTTCCAGCAGTCCAGCTGATATTTTATTTTAGTGTTGCATCAAAAGGAATAATAGCACAGAAGGATAACCTTTCCAAAGCTCCTCTTGAAAACATGAGCACATCTATAAGTTAATATGACAAAAAAATAGTATGTGGCTTAAAACCTTTTGTATAGAACATAGTTTATTCTCTGTAAATTCTCACTGCAACATGCGGGGCATCATTCTAGTGCTAATAGATAGTTCAGTAACTCAAAAATCGCGTGCATGCAGTCATTGCTCATCACACGAGACTGTATGTTAAGCTCGAGGTTAATGGACACGAGGAAGGAAAACATGACATGAGGAACACACAAAACAATACAGTAAAAAATAACATACTGCAGGCAGAGACATTTAAACAGTAAGTGTACAAGCAGCATGAGCCTGTGATAGTTCTAAACTCTTAAAAAGTAATAGATGAGTATAGAATACCATTAGCATCAGTATCGATCATGCAGAAACAGCTGACCGCCATTTCATCTCCTTCCATCACTTCAGCAAAAAACAGATCGATACCACCAGCTCCTTTTGCCTTTGCAGTGAAATTGAAATGACTGTAGAAAATACACCCCTCCCGCATTGTTTGATAATGCAAAGCATCTTTTAATTCATACGCACGATCCTAAAATAATAGGCTTGCATAGGATCAGCAATTGTTAAATGAATAAAAAATAAGATCTAATCATGGAGGGAATGAGGGAGAGAGCAAACCGCAGAAAGTTTGTGATCCTCGTTATACTTGTCCACTAAAGCTTTAAGCAAATGGCCCGTTTCTGTACGAGTATTCTCATATGCAGATGCTTCTGAACATTTTCTTCTACTGCCATCAGGCCAGTAAAGAGACCGCTGTATAAGCCGATCCATTGGAGAAAGCTTGTCTAATGATTCCTTGCACCTAATTACACAACAGCTATGCTTAGTATATTGTACTTCCTCAAAGGTGGGGTATAAGAGTGCAAATAAGAGATTTGTCCATGTTATCAGCCTGACATAGGGTAACATAAAACATGATAGTAAGAGCAAGTATAATAAGGGGCCCATAGCCCGCTTACGTGGCACTTCTGCCTATGTGCAGGAGAGAGACGTGGAAAATGTGAAGAAAAAGACAAAGAAGGTTGTAAATAGTATGTATTCCATAATGTAGAACGTTTTAGCAAACTAATACTACCTCCATTCCGGTTTATAAGGCAAATACGTACTTCGAGAAATGGTTTGACCATGAATTTGATCAACAAAATACAAACTATAATTAACAAAAATTATACCACTAGATTCATATTCAAAATACGCTCCCAATGGTATATTTTTTGTGACATGTGATTCATATATTGTTGATCAAATTTACAGTCAAACTATTTTCTCGAAGAACGAATTTGCCTTATAAACCGGAATGGAGGTAGTATTAAATATAAAGCGGCAGCATCTATACGTATTTTGCTAATTTTGATCCATGCTTGTAACTTATGCACCACTTCAACAACACTTACAAATACAGTAACTGTTTAGTTAACTTCAAGGGGTTCCATTAAAGGAATTTAAAAATAAGACCAAATTTAGGCTAGTAATTTTGTGGTCAACTTGACAGCTTTTACATAGTCTAACTGAGGGCTATATGCTGTAAAAACTGTGAACTTCAGATGATAATATTAAATGCAAAGCGGCAGCATCTATGTGAACTTTGTTAATTTTGAGCTATGCTTGTGGCATGCGCTACTTCAACAACACTTACAAATACGGTAAAACTATTTAGTCAACTTTAAGGGATTCCACAACAGGATTCAAAAAAGAGAGCAAATTTTGGCTAGTATCTTTGTGATCAACTTGGCAGCTTTTCTATAGTCTAACACAGGGCCATATGCTGTAAAAACTGTGAACATCTTGTGGATCATAGGAACATGTTAGCGCGAACTGAAAATAATCAAGTGCAAATGCGCACAGAGGAGAAATGAATGAGTGAAAATTAGTTACCAAACAAAGTTGGGAAAAGCTTACATCGTTTTATGCTCGAGGCCATGAAGATGGCAGTCAATAGCATTTTTAGCTTCTTGTAAGCTCTTGAATGGTCCACCCACATCAGGATATGTGTGGAAAGATGCTGACCGGTCGGTCCTGATGTAGAACTTCAAATACCAATCAGGATGTTCGTGGAGCAGAATGGTTGAACGAGGAGATGAGGAAAGGCAGCGCCCTGGTGATGCCGATGTCTCTGTGTTGTTAGGAAGTAGAGCCTGTGGAGTGGACGAGGAAGTGGCAGTGGTGGACGGTTCCTTCATTGTGCCCAGCAACTTGTTCGAGCACGACACAGGTGTTTGTTCAGCAACATGATCCTGACACCTGAATTAAGTGGAACAGGATCGATATGAGCAGAATTAAGAGCAAACTTATCTTAACAGATGAATGCGTAATCCATATTATATTATGACCGTGCTATGGAGTTGATATATTTCTACCGGGAACTTGCAACCTAGAGTACCAGACAAATCCTGATGCAACAAATCTATCTAAAGGATAATCCTCCGTCCCAGCCCCCAAGCAATCGATGAACAGCAACTCGATCCACGCCCTTTCTGTTGACTATCAGAAACGGAAAACGTATGATGGAGCGAGAAGGGACATACGGTGGAGGCTGCGGCCGACCCTTGGAGGGGCCCGGGCCGGAGCGGCCGCGGCGGGAGCTGCGAGCGCGACCGCGGCGGTAGTTGAGAGCTTTGAAGTGGACGGTTTGATGGCGGCGCAAGATGGGAACTACGACGGTGGCGCTAGCACCACCGCGCCCGCGCCCGCGTTCGCGCACCATGGGATTGAGCGTTGCAGCCACCGCACCCGTGTCCGCGACCGCCACCGCCAGGGGGTGGCATATTTTGTGTTGAAAGAAAATATTTAGACAGCGAAAAGATATCGGCGTCCGACTTACAGCACCGTCCTATATGGAGATTTATTAGAGCATCTCCACTCCTCCCAAAATACGGCGACCGGTCCGGCCCGACTTTAAGACGTATTGGGGGCGTTGGATTACTTCATGATTAGGGGTAGTGGCTTGCAGCAGTATTATTCATACAAAAAATAACAATTTCTGTATTAAATTAGTAATTTAAACAAGTTTAATATAGCAAATAAATAATTTAACATTCAGATTTATTCCAAGGTCATGAAATTAAACAAACAATTCAAAATATTCATTGTGGCAATGGGTCGTCGGCTAAGTAGTCGGTGTAGAGAGCATGCAGTAGTCTTCCATCCTCGGTCTTGGTTTGCTCTTGCGCCGCCCAGGATTCAAACCCCCAGCAAGCGGCTTCTTATCGGCAACGGCGATCATGCCCAAGAGGGATGTGACGATCAGGAAATGATCATCGTCACTGACGCTGTCTCGGACGCCAGCAGTAACGGCGACTTCATCGTCCATCAGAGCGGCCAGCATCTCTTCCTCGTTCAAATCCATGCCTTCGGCAAATCGCCGAACACCTCGCGGGCAGGGCGGTTATGCGGCGAGCTTAGGGCTACCGGCGAGCATGGGGCCAGGCAGGGAGTGAGTGTCGGCGGCTCGGGTGGCTGCGGCGGCGGCTCTAGCGGGCTGAACGTCAGACGATGGCGAGGGGTAGTAGCGGAACCGAGTGGTGGTCGCTTGGGGAAGGAACAGTGGGTAGGTGGGAACGCGGTATGTGGGCGGATTTCGCAGGTGTGTGTCGCCAACAGGGTTGGCCCGCGTTGTTCTTAGCTCCATCCGGCGCCCAGCTTGTCCCCCGTGGACTGGGTTCGACCTAGGGGCTTCAAATAACTAAACGGGCCGCGTCGACGCCAAAAAAACATTTGGGGGCGCGGTTGGGCGTCGGCACATCCCATAGGCCTTTGGGGGGCCTTTAGGGACCCCGAGTGGAGATGCTCTCAATACTGATATTAAACTAGCTGAATGCCTGTGCATTGTTACGACTTTAAAATTTATAATATCATATACATAAAATTAATTAAATTATTATCTTCACATATTTCTATAATTATAGAAAATATTTTTCACTTCGCCACATTATACTACGCAAAGATTTTAATTTTCACCATCATATGCATAGAAAATAATATTTTTTTTGATGTACTGTAATGCTCTCTCTCCGAATTTCAACAACCTTTATAGTACTTTGTAAAACCACTTGACCGGCCGTTGCAGCCTAGGCCAGCCCACCAAGTCAAAACCCTTTACATGCCATGTCCTTCGTTCTCCTATCCCCTCCTCACGCTTGAGCCCGCATGTGTCGCCTTCCTCCCACTCGATCAACTCCCACGCATGTCGCTCACTCCTCTTCCTCCGCTAATGTCCCTTCTCTCAGCCATCAAGCACCCCCCATAGTTCCACCTCACCCGCCTCCTTACCCAGCTCAAGACGGCATGCTCCAGTGTCGCTTCTATCCGACGCGACTCCAAGATCCCTACCACCAAGGTTCGCCAGCCTTCATCTCACGCGATACGTGCCTCCAAGCCACCACGACATTCTCCTCCACCTCCAAGCTACTACTAGTGAAAACTGATTGAAAAAGGAAAAAAAAACTGAACTGACCGGTACAGTCTTAAGAGATGCATAAACCTGAACAATTGTGTAGCATGGCATCGATCATTACACAGTGTGTGTCCGTATGTGTGTAGGTCCATACATCATGTATGGCGAAGGAAAGATTGGAAGTCTACGGCCGCACGAGTTTGCGCTTTGTACTACTTGTTGATTGATGACATCGTCGATGTACATGTATGCCACTCATTGCTAGTCTAATGTGAGTTAGACCAATATATATAATGGAGTGTTTTACTATCTCTTAAAAAGAGTAAAGACGAGTGACATACACACGCGACTTCTCCTTTTCCGCCGCCCGTCTCGTCTCGTCGACGCGCGTGCGCGATTTGCAGAATTGTGCCTCAGTGTCGAACTTATCCTTTTGCTACTTAGGAAAACTATTGTGCGAATTATTCTCTATCAGCCTCGAACGTGGGCTGTTACTACTTAGACGTGGGCTGGGTCTCATATCTTACCCGACCGATGCTATATAAGCGGCTCAGGCGTAAACCCTAACGTGTGTTACATACATCCTTCCCTCTTCCTCCAGAATCTTGCGTTGCCGCTACACCCTCTCCATCCCCTCTTTTGGCGTGCACCGGATGACGGGACAGTAGGCCTCCGGAACCACCTCCTCTAGTGAACCTGTATGGGTGAGGGGCGATCAGGTTTTTGGAGAGTGTGTCTACGCGACTAGTGGCGGCATCAAGTAGAACGACCACTCTTTCCCTGACGAGGACTTCTTTTGGGACATCAGCAGCCTCTACGTCGACAACATGGCTGACGACGCTGCTGTCAACGCAAACCTCAACGCCAACGTGAACGCGAACCTGAATCCTCTTGCAGCACCGTATGCAATCTGCTCCTATCTATAACAGTTTCTTGTACTAGCTTTTGAAATAGATGTAATCTGCTTATCATGGTGAGATGTGGTATGTTCATTTATTCTGCTACTATACATAATTAGATTAATTCCTGCAATTATAGTCATGTTTTGTTATTGCTTATTTCAAATTAAATATTACAGTAGTTTTGCTTATATGTTCAACAGCTCATCATAGGGTGAGGACGGGAAGGAGCCCCAAAACGACCTCAAGTGGGATCCTTTTACTATCTTGTACTCTCTCCGTTTTAATATATAAAATGTTTTTGGTTTGTAAAAAAAAATATCTAGAATTGTTTTTGGTAGTAAAGTATTTTTAAAATATTTTAACAATACTATAGTTTTTCAAAATACCACAGTTTTAAATACTTTGATGTGTTTGTCTATAACTAAAAACGGTAGTATTAATACTTCAATATCTCTTAAAACCTGCTATTTTTGAAGTATTGAAGAAACAACTCTAGACCTCTATTTTTTAAACTAAACCCAGACACTTAGATGATGTAGTTTTGGAATACTTCATTTTCAAGACAACTTTATTGCTCTAGGCATACACTTTTTTTAGTGTATAGATTCACTTCAAACCTGAGTGAACCTACATAAAAAAATAAGTCTAAATACATTTACTTCACAAAACTAAAATATCTTATATTTAAGGGATATGAAATCGTACAGGATTGTGGAACCTACGGAGGCACGATGACATGACGGAATTTATAAGTCCAGTTCTTAATTGCTTCCAACCAAGGACGATCACGAACAAAAAAAACCTATGTAACACAAATTATAGTAGTAGAAAAGATTTGTATTGGATTTTTCTTCTTGTCAGGCATTCACTTCTCTATCTCATTGAGCCGTGCATTTTCTTTCTAGATGTTAAAATCATGTTTATTCACTTGATGTCCCTTTTCTAATTGGATTCAACTGATTTTAGTGTGCTTTTAGTCTATTTCTTTTGTTCTGTTTGATCTTATTTTAATATACATGTGCAAAAAGGTGTTTTTGGGATGGTGGAGAACCTTGGCTCTGCTCTCTCCCCTGCTACAGTAGGAGAGGAGACCTTTTTCACCCACCCACCCACCCCCCGGTCCGATCCAGTTCGCCGACGGCGTTCCTCCGGGTTCCCTCCCTCCGCCGGCCGCTCCGGCGGCGGGAGGGTGGGGAAACCATGGTTCTCTCCTGTATATAGCTAGGTTCGAGTGGGTTGCTCGCTGGCTGCGCCGTGGAGAGGAAGGTGTTATCGGTGTGGTTTGCGACGGTGGAGATCTTCTCCGGTGGTGGGGTTCTGCGGAGCCCGGCTGCTTCTCTGCCTCCTTCCGAGTGCTCGCATCTCGGCGGAGATGTCGTGCGCCTTCTTCCCGTGCCGGAGCCCGTGGGCGGCGGCTCCGGTTGTTGATGGTTTGGAAGCTGCATGTGTGGAGATCCAGTTCGAAGATGATGGCGGCGTTGCAAGGTGGAGGCCCTTCGGGTTCGAGGTTCGTCGACTTCCCGACCGCCATGGGACTCCGTCTGATCCAAGGTTGCGGAGGAGGAGCGGCGGCGGCGCGCCGGCGACACGTCTTCTTCATCTCCGTGGTCTTCCTTATCCTTAAGGACTGTTTGTAACTTTCCTATCCTTCGAGTTTGGTTCTGTATATGCTGGATTAATACACTTGGGCTTTCTCGCAAAAAAAAAGGATTTGCAGCCTTTGTTGGAGTTGCTCTTAGGCAAGGGGAGACCACAAGTAGAAAGGCAAAATTGGTTTTTCTACTAGGCAGAAATAAAAAAGGGACATTGCTAGTGGGTAGCCGGTGGGCTGCTAAAGCCCAAGCAATAGAGTTCAGTCTAAGAGGGCAACATTGGGCCTAGTTTGTTGCCAGGCCATCGTCGTCTTTCGAGCACCTCGCTCGCCATTCCAGCGAGCGCCGCTGCCGCCTGCCGGAGCTGCCGTAAGTGCCAGCGAGAAGCCCGGGGACGTTCTCCGCGCATGACCCCCGTGAATAAATTTTTAAAATAGAAACTTTTCTACTCATGGGAGTAGTATCTTACGCAGCCGCTGGTGGTGCAATGGACTTCTTGTGCTTCTTCACCGGAACCGAGGAAGAGGAGTCCCCGGTCTCCCTTGAGCGCTTCATGCAGTTCGGATCTGCAGCATGCACAGGTTAGAAAATCAAAGCGTTTCTTTCTCAGAAAACAAGAGGAAAAGCGTTTCTTTTCCTAAACCCTAAATCCTAAACCCTAAACCCTAGATTAGAAAATTAAAGCGTTTCTTTCTCAGAAAATTACAAGAGGACGTACGAACTCACTCCCTAACAAAGCTTCTTCCTTTGCAAAGAATTTAACCAGGATCAACTAACCTGTCGTTCTTCCTCTCGATTCCCGTACGTTATCAAACGCTGCAATAGAACAAAGAAAGTGTTGGCTCCCAAGTATATATACGAGGCCGGGAATCGAACCCAAATCAGGACCGAGCAGCAGAACAGAGAAAAACATGGCAGGGGAGCGGTGGAGAACCTGATCCTACTATGGGTAGGGAGGAACAGGGAGCAGCTTCGAAATGCAGATATACTCCCCGATCTGCAACAGGCGACTCGAAAGTTTAGAAAAACGGACAGTAAACAACATGAGGAACCAACTCTTGGAGGAAAGCTTCATTCTTTTGCAAAAAAAAAAAACTGAGGAGGAACTATTATGACGAATCCAGCATCTGTCTGTTCGTTCTAACACTGAGCGGTGGTGCTGGTGCTGTCGATGGAGCGCCCAATTCCTACCTTCTTGCCGGTGCTTGAGAGCAGAAGTGAAACCAGCGAAATGTTGTCCCAACTTCCTGAATCGCGATGCAGAATTATTGGAATAATCTCAGCTGCATCTTAGCGAGGAGGACTAGAAAACAGAGCAGGAGGAGGAGGGGGAACCTACCCGAGACGCACGCAGTATCCGGCTGAGGCGGCGGAGAGGTCCTTCTGCTAGGGTTCCTCCTCTGCTGCTCTTTTCCTTCCTCTCCAGCCGCGAGGAGGGAGGCGGGGTGGTGGTGGGTTTTAGTATAGGAGGAGGCGGAGTTCTGTCGTGCGTGCTGTTGGCCCCAGCAGCAGCAGAGACACGTTATTACGAGGCAAGATCCTGGACTATCAATTTTTGTACATGAAGGATGGAGGGCGCAAACCACGGCAGCTGTGTCAAAAAATAAATAAAGCACGTTGATGGCTTGATATTCGCAAAAAAAAATGTTGATGGCTTGATGCTTAGGTTTTTTTTACTCTTTTTGGGTGGTTTTTTCTCATATTCTTTTATAATTGCAATTCAACGAATCAATTTCATGAGGATCTATCCCGCATATGGTCCACTTTTGTCAAGACAATTTCACCTATGAGGTTGGACATTGAGCAGGATGTTGCTACATAGCATGGTTTGTAATCATGCCCGATTGTGCGATCAGAAGACATTTTGGAGGATCATGATAGGGTACGTTCTCGTGCATAATTTGATCACATAGGATGAGCATGGTCATCCTTAGGTATGGTTGTGCGGGAACACCTACGTAACATGCGAAGAATTAGAGCCGATTCTAGAGATTGCTTGAAGTTCGCCGAAAAGATAGAGGAATGTTTCACCGTCAAGTCTTCATTTTTTCCTTTTTGCACCATTTCACAATTGCTTGCATATTTTGCTCAAATTCAGAATTTTTTATTGAAAATATTTTACTTTTCCAATAAAAGCTAGGAATATATTAATATCAATAAGATATCAACTACAACCAACCTTTGCAATAACTGTTGCCTGTCAAAACTCACCGGCGGGCAGCGACGAGCAACACGAAGAGCCGGGAGGCTCCCAGAGCGGCTGGTGGGCCCTGGTTCCTCGGTCAACGGCCCGCAAATCTTCCGGCACGCACGCGTCCTGTCTTGGTTCGAGATGCCACCTGACCTATACCTGGTCGAAGGTGATGGATTGTTCGATTGGTTTCTGCACGGTAAACAAGTATACGTAAAATTCGAGCGTAATCGGCTCCTGTGTTCTGTAAATCGCTTTCGAGCCGATTATCCCCATGTCTTTGCATTGGATCTATGATAACATGGGGTTTTGCTTACTACAAGCTAAATCGATCTACGATAGTTTGGTGTTTTCACCACGCAACCGAACGTCCCACGCGTAGTTGAGCCTAATAGATACGAAAAGTAGTAGAAAACCGATCCTAGAGAAGGCCTAAAACCAACATAACGTCAATTCCGGAACATCCCTCTAAGATCAATAAACCATACCTTACGTACACCGGATCGTTCAACCCGCTTTGTGAGGCCTAATCACGTAGATATTAAACTAAACCTTGATGAACAAGGCACAACTATAACAGATCAAATCGACTAAGAAATCAAGCAAGATGCCACCTTGGCGCCGGGAGAAGGTGCAAAGACGGCGAGATAGCTAGAGGTAGCATAAATAAGCAATCATAGTAAAAGTATCGATGCTAGCTCTAACAAATCGTGGTAAAAGGTGTTACTCGCCATCAACAAGGCTTCAGACGAGTAACACCGGATAACGATAGTAATATCGCCTAGATCGCAAGATGCGATCTAGGCGATGGCACTTACCCGAGAAAAACCCTAGAAACAAGGGGTGGCGATGCGTCGAGATTGTGTTTGTTGTGAACGTGATTGTCCTCCTCTTTCAATAACCCTAGGTACATATTTATAGTCCGGAGACTCTCTACTTTTGGAATAACTCTACAACCCTATCTTTATCTAAACATAAACGGAACCTAAACCAATACGAATCCTACTAAGATACAAGATACACGGGCAATTCAGCCCAAATCTACGCACTAGGCCGATCCAACAACACGTTGAATATATGTATCTTCTAGGCCCATCTTGATCACGGCCCATCCCCTTCGTAGGCCAAAATATGGCGATAACATGCCCCCTGGTTTTGGCAATGATAATTCCAAAACCACTGTGTGTTTTTTCTTCTCCGGTTTTCCTCCTTTTTTTTCTATCGGGTTACGCAGACGTAACGCTGCGGGCGTAACAGGATCGCCACGCCACCCTTCATCATGATGCCTGTCTTCTCAACTCCTCCGCATTGCATGATTTGACGATTTTGGCGTTAATCTGAAACTGCTATGGCATTGAACCGCTTTCTTCACTATTCCTCTTTATTTAAATCCGCTAACAGTTCACGGTCCCCATCTTCCTCCCGTAGCGAAAACCCTCTTTCTCCACCGAAAAACCCTTCTTCGCCATGGCCTCCTCTGCTTCCTCGTCTCATCCTCTCATGCCTCCAATAGCATTAGTGATCGTGAGCGACTCGAGCACCCACCCACGGCCACATATAGTACCTTCGCCCACGATGGTGGGATGTCGTGATCGGACTTTGCCGTCTGGTCGGAGGACGATGCGTCCCCAGACGGCGAAGAGAACCTTCGCCTCGGTCGACGGGATCTGGAGGCGAAGAGTAGTGACGATGCTCGGTGGACGCGGCCGAGTCTTGACGAAGAGGAAGAATCGGAGGAAGACTCGTCCTCCGATGAGTATCCGCATGAAGCGCGCTTCCGGTCAAGCGAATACGAAGATGATGATGAAGACGATGAAGCTCCCATGGCTTCTTCAAAGAAGAAGATGAACGACGAGTAGCGCCAAGACAAATAAGAAGACGACGACAGCGGCATTTATCTCGCCTTTAAATTAGGAATTGGCAACAATAGTAGTAGTAGTAGCCGGACCCCCTTTTGTAATCGATCCGTCTCCAAATGAATGAAAATCTGTTTCCTCAAAGATGCTAATTTTGTCGTCCCAATTTTGCCGATGTTGAAAATAAGTCGATGCTCCAAGAGCCGATAGCAACGCATCGGCTTTTACCTTATCATGTTTTCACAGTCAACCAAACCACAACTCAAAAGCCGATGCATATCAACTTTCCCCAAATTGTTGACAAGGTCAACCCAGCCGTATATTTAGGCAAAACCAAACGGCCACTTCCAAGTTTCAAACGGTAACCTGCGACTCTCTTCAAAAAGGGGCCTAGATCCCCAACCGCCTCAGATCGAGCTCATAGCAACAAGAACCCTCAATCCTTACTCGCACAGATCCATCTCCGGCAAAACCGGATGGCGAATCGTCACCACCAATCCGGAGGTCTCCGGTTCAAGGTACGCTACCCTCGTAATTTTAACACAATGTTAAAACTTGATGGCGAACACTTGAATTAATGCCTTTATTTCGCCATTAAATCTTCTAGGTTTCGACATTCTGCCGCACATCCTTCTCTCCCAAATTCTCTGTCTTGGCCCTCGCATGATTCTAGTCCTGCCCATCTAATCTCTTGCAGGCCAATAGAATCCCTTCGTAAGCCGTGACCTAGATCTGAACTCTTGGGCCGATTTGCTGAGCCCGCCTAATCCCCGAAATTTGGGTTTCTTGGTTCAAGAGAGTAGCTAGAGCTTACCAACCCCAATGGGAAATTTTGGGAATAGCCGATGCCTTGCATCTATCATTGTCTCCTCTTGAAAAACACGAGAATCTTCTCAAAACCATCGGCTACTCGTCCGACGCTCAATTGTTTCATATTCGCCATGGCCCTATGTCGCCAACCTTGCTAGACGTGGCAATGATTCTCGGTCCGGATGTTACATCACCCACCCCGCTTTCAAACCGACCACACCCCTTACAAACTATCTTCCAAAACAGTTACTGGTACGCTTATATCCAACGTCATATGAAAACCAAGGGCCTGTTTGGAGAAAGAACATACCCTTTCTCAACTTCGCTAGAGCATTTCATCTTCGTGGCCCTTCCTGCTCCCACTAAGAACTATCTTTCCCTAGCCTACGAAGGCCAAAGGTACCCGACTTGGCATCGCAAAGCTTCCTTGGAGAGGTCTATCGATACCTCCAGTTGATGTCTGTTGTTCTCGTGCATAGCAATCGTAAGCAGTGGACCTTGGTGGTTCATCCAAATGGGCTCATGTACTTCCAAAACCGCATCCTAGACTTCCTTCCGCGAGTTGCACTTTCCCGACGTTAAAGGGAGGCAAATCCGATGCACCAATGGCGGCCAAGCTTTGTATCGATTGCGGTAGTAAATCGACCCTCAAGAGGCGTCAAAATGGTTCAAGATTTTCTTCCAAGGCTCGATAACCCCAACTTCTTCCTTACATGGAAGAAGCGAACATTTTGAGAATCCACTCTCCTTCAGTGGACAACTTGCCGATGACACGCACTTCGGCAACTCTTTTCCACCGTTATTCGCCTGCTTCCTTCCAATCGGCATGAGCACATCCAACCGGATAATCAAACACGGTGCAATTTTACCACCAACAGTAGTGGCTCAATAATTCGGCCTTGGGCAAGTAGCTCCCACTTCTTTCTTCATCAACTCACAGTGTAGAGCCGATCTGCCGATCCTCTCACCACCGAGGTGCTACTCTTTCTTTGATGCTCGACCATCCCAATTCCCACCGACTCACCTTTGCCTCATCAACCGATGGCTTTGAAGACGGTGGTTGATGTGGAAGACTCACGTCTTTAGGAGAGCTCGGGACCGTTCTTTCAAAAGCTGACACGACTATGACATCCCGTGGACCGGTACTCCTACTTGCAAATTTTCTCGATGCGACTGCAATTGATCCTTTTATTAACTCACTCTTTCTTTTCGCAGAACAAGATGGCCTGAGCCCACGCACTGATGGCTCCCCTTTCAATTCTTCCCGCCACTCCTGTGGTTCTTTTACGCAAAGACTCGCCACCTCGAAAAGGTCATAATGCAGAAACAGCCGACGACGCCACAATCGGCTTCCAAGAAACCAGCAACTCCTAAGTCAGCTGCCCCTCGAGTTCCGACTAAAACCAGGACGATGGTGAGGAAGGTGTTGGAGATATGCCCTAGAGGCAATAATAAATATAGTTATTATTATATCTTTGTGTTTATGATAAATGTTTACATTCATGCTATAATGGTATTAACAAGGAAACATTAATACTTGTGTGTTTTGTAAACTTAATTTGAAGTCCCTAGTATAGCCTCTATACTTCACTAGCTTGTTGGTTGATTAATGATTGTGGTTTCCCTATCATGAACATTGAGATGTTATCAACAACAAGATCATATCGTTAGGAGAATGATATGGTGGACATACTCCTATAGATAAGCGTAGCATAAAGGTCAAGTCATTTCATTAGTTCAATTGCTATATGCTTTCTGATACATAGTAACCTAATTCCTTCGACCATGAGATCATGCATATCACCTTTCGGATGGATGCTTTGATGACATCAAACACCACACCGTAATCGGGTGGTTATAAAAGTGGCATTGAGTGTTGGAAGGTATTGGTTGAGACACATGGATCAAGAGTGGGATTTGTCCATCCACATGACGGATAGATATACTGGGGCCCTCTCGGAATGTCATCCAATTAGCTTGCAAGCATGTGACTTGGTCACAAGGGATCACATATCACGAACGAGAAAAGAGTACTTATCAAGAATAAGGTTGAACTAGGTATGCGAGATACCGACGATCATAACCTTGGGTAAGTAACATATCGTGAGACAAAGGGAAATTGGTATCGTATGTAAGTGGTTCATTCGATCGCAAAGTAATCGAGAAATATGTGGAGCCATATGAATTTCCAGATTCCTCTATTGGTTATTGTTCGGAGAAGTGTCTCGATCATGTCCGCATAATTCACGAACCGTAGGAGACACACTTAAGGATTCGACGTTGTTTGAGTAGTTATGGTATTATGAGAAAGAGACCGAATGTTGTTCGAGTCTCGGATGGGATCCGGATATCACGAGGTGATCCGGAATGGTCCGGAGAATAAGATTCATATAAGGAAAGTCCTGTTTGAGTTCGGGAATGATTCCTGTTTTTCATCGAATGTTCTAGAAGGTTCGGATTGTCCAAGACTCGGGGAGGGTACATGAATGTGTCATTGCTCATTGAATGATTGCATCATGTACTATGTGTTATTGCTGTCCCAAATAAAGGATTAAATTGAATCCTAAAACAGAAAAGTCAAATGTCCATTTGAAAGTCAAACCGCCAAAACAAGAAACCTGTGGGAAACAAGCAAGAGGAGTTGGAACCAACCCGAGGAGGAGTTGGACTCCTCCAGGCGGCCACCCTAGGCCGAGTTGGGAGGGACTCCTCCTCCTGGCCAAGGACCCCCTCCCATAAAAGGAGGGGGGCTCCCATAGACACAATACTTTCTACTCTAGATCTCCGGTTTAGAGCTGTTTTGGTTTAGAGCTTCTAATTGCTTTAGCCAACAGTTTAGAGCCTTCTAATTGGTTTAGAGCCCTCTAATTGGTGTGTCTAATTACTAGGCCACTAATCCTCTCTCTCATAAGCTCCACCATACTAAGCCGGCTTAAGGCGAAGCCTGCAGGATCTCCCTCTACTTCCGTACCACGCCGCCAGGCCTTAGGAATCGCGAGGAGAGTGCTACAACCTCCATCGCTGGAACAAGGAGAGGAAGGTCTTCGTCGAAAATCGAACGTGACCGATCATGGAGCGCTGCTGGAACGTGGCTGGAAGGATCGTCTACACGATCTTGAGATCGGGAAGAGTACGACTACATCACCCACGAATCCGATCTCGTTAACCACTTTGGAATCTTCGAGGGTGAGTTCCTCTATCGACTCGTTGCTACAATCTAGTAGATAGATCTTGGCTTGTTTGTTTGTATGCGATAGAAAATTTTTGTTTTCCATGCTACGAACCCCTACAAGGGTATCGAGCCGTGTCTATATGTAGATCTGTTGACGAGTAGAACACAATGGTCATTGTGGGCGTTGATGCTTTATTGTAGATTGCTTTTGTGTGTACTTTGCATCTTGTATGTTGGGATGAAGCGGCCGGGCTAACCTTACATGACATCGTTCATGAGACTTGCTCCACGCTTGACATGTAACTTGTATTGCATAAGTGGCTTTATGGTGCATGTTTCTCCTAGCATAGTTAAGATCCAATTTACAACGGGTGATCAACAATGCTAGTATCAATGTTGTGGTTCTTGTTCGTAAGTTAGAACGACACTTATTGAAAGCCCCAAACCACGTAAAATATGCAAAGAAAGTAGAAGCGTCTAACTTTGTTTTGCGGTGTGCGATGATGTGATATGGCCATGATTGTGATTATATTTGATGTATGCAATGTTCCTTATTGTAAGTCGACACCGCAGGAGCCATATGGTTGTCTTTAATTTATGTTAAGACCTGCGTGTCTATTCAAAGTAGTTGTAATAGTTGAAGCCGTGGATGGGCTACAACCATGGAGAAGCGTCATTGACCTTGATGCAATGCCGTGATGATGGAGATCATGTTCGTGCTTGAAGATGGAGATCAAGGCACGAAGAAGAAAGGCCATATCATATCACATATATATTGAATTGCATGTGATGTTAATCCTTTATGCATCTTGTATTGCTTAGTAGACGGTAGCATTATAAGATGATCCCTCATGCACATCAATTTCAAATCATAAAGTGTTCACCCTTAGTTAGCACCGTTGCTAAAAGCTTGTTGTTTGAAGCACCACGTGATGATCGGGTGTTCTAGATTACGCAAGTGTATACAACGTGAGCAAGCCATATTTGCGCATGCATAAACTAAGGTTTGATCTTGACGAGCCTAGCATGTACAGACATGGTCTCGGAACACGGATTACCGAAAGGTAAAGCATGAATCGTATAGTAGATATGATGAACATGATGATTGTTCATATAGAAACTATATCAACTCTCGTGATGATCGGTGTTGATGTAGTGGATTTGGTTCGTGATCACTAAAACAATGTGAGGGATATTGTTTTGAGGGAGTTCACCTAGTTTAATTTCATTAATTAATTTGAACTCAATTTGTCATAAACTTAGTCTAAACTATTGCAAATATGTTGTAGATCAATGGCAGCCCCTACCATCAATTTTAATGCGTTCCTAGAGAAAGAAAAGTTGAAAAACAATGGAAGCAACTCATGGGATTGGTTCCAATTTGAGGATTGTCCTCACACTGGTAATTTGACCTATGTCTTTGGATGCACATTGGGTGACCCACTGCGGTGATGCTCCCGATGAAGTAAAGAACGTTTACCTCGCTCGGAAGAATCGGTACTCCATAGTTCAAGTGCTATCTTGTATGGTTTAGAATCGAGCTTGTAAAAGGTTTGAAGAGTCGGAACCCATATGATATTGTCGAGGATCTCAAATTGATTTTTGAGACTCATGCGGCAATTGAAAGCTATGAGGCTTCAAAAGTTCTTTAACCGCAAGATGGAAGAGGGCAGCTCGTCGGTGAGCATGTGCTTAAGATGTCCGGCATGCAAACAAACTTCAAAGCTTGGGTATTGTGATTCCTAATGCTTTGGGGATTTACCGTGTCCTCCAATCACTACCACCAAGTTACAAGAACTTTGTGATGAACTACAACATGCGTAACATGAACAAGACGTTGCTTAACTCTTTGCCATGTTGAAATCTGCAGAAGTGGAGATCAAGAAAGAGCACCAAGTGTTGTTGGTCAATAAGACCACCAAATTCAAGAAAGGCAAGTCTAAGCAAAAGGACACTTCAAGAAGGGTGGTAAGAAAGCTACCACGCCGACGAAGAAGACCAAGGCTGGACCTAAGCACAAACCGAGTGCTTTTACCGCAAGGGAGAAGGTCCTCGAAGCGGAATTGCCCAAAGTACTTGGCGGATCTGAAGAACGGCAACATCAAGAAGAAAGGTATATCTGATATACATGTTATTGATGTATCTCACTAGTACTCGTAGTAGTGCTGGGTATTTGAATCTTGGTTCGGTTGCTCATATTTGTAACTCAAAGCAGTCTTGCGAATAAGCGGAAGCTAGCGAAGAACGAGGTGACGATGCGCGTGGGAAGCGGATCAAAGGTTGATGTGATCGCTCGGCACGCTACCCTTCATCTACCATCGGATTAGTTTTATACTTAAATAATTGTTATTTAGTGCTGCGTTGAGCATGAACATTATCTCGTGGATCTTGTTTATTGCGAGACGGTTACTTGTTTAAGTCGAGAATAATGGTTGTTCGATTTATATGAGTAATATGTTTTACGACATGCACCTTTGATAGATGGTCTATTCTTATTGAATCTCGATAGTGGAAATACACATATCAACAACATTGAGGCTAAACGTTTGAAATCAGCGATAATTCGACCTATATGTGGCAGCTGCCTTGGTCACATCGGAGTGAAACGTATGAAGAAACTCCATTCCGATGGACTTCTTGAATCACTTGATTTTGAATCACTTGAAAGATGCGAAGCATGTCTGATGGGTAAAATGACTAAGACTCCATTTTTTGGTATGATGGAGCGAGCTACGGACTTATTGGAAATCATACATACCGATGTGTGTGGTCCAATGAGTGTAGCATCGCGCGGTGGTTATCGTTAT
The DNA here is from genome assembly GCA_030063025.1 of Avena longiglumis. Taxonomy (NCBI): domain Eukaryota; kingdom Viridiplantae; phylum Streptophyta; class Magnoliopsida; order Poales; family Poaceae; genus Avena; species Avena longiglumis. The sequence continues at coordinate 443,917,021 of CP125979.1, read as the reverse complement.
GTTCTTACCTTCACGGATGACTTGAGTAGATATGGGTATATCTATTTCATGAAACATAAGTCCGAAACTTTCGAGAAGTTTAAGGAGTTTCAAAGTGAGGTAGAGAATCAACGTAACAAGAAGATTAAATTTCTACGCTCGATCGTGGAGGTGAATATCTAAGTTACGAGTTTGGCGAGCATTTAAAGAAGTGCGAATACTTTCACAATTGACACCGCCGAACACCACAGCGTAATGGTGTGTCCGAACGTCAGAATCGAACTCTCTTAGATATGGTTCGCTCTATGATGTCACTTACGATTTACCGCTATCATTTTGGGGTTATGCATTAGAAACACCGCATTCACTTTAAATAGGGCACCGTCTAAATCTGCTGAAACGACACCGTATGAATTATGGTTTGGGAAGAAACCTAAATTGTCGTTCCTTAAAGTTTGGGGATCTGAAGCCTATGTAAAGAAGTTACAACGGACAAGCTTGAACCCAAAGCGGAAAAATGCGTCTTCATAGGATACCGAAGGAAACTATTGGGTATACCTTCTATCATAGATCCGAAGGCAAAACATTCGTTGCTAAGAATGGATCCTTTCTAGAGAAGGAATTTCTCTCGAAAGAAGTGAGGAAGGAAAGTAGAACTTGACGAGGTTGTTGAACCTTCTCTCGAAATTGCAGTAGCGCAAAGACCGGAAGAAGTTCTGTGGTGCTGCACCAATAAGGGAGGAAGCTAATGATGATGATCATGAAACTTGGTTGAAGTTTCTACAGAGCCCTGGAGGTCAACGAACTCGTACCACTCCGATTGGTATGATTCCATTATGAATGTCATGGTGGTGGACAACACCGATGACCCCGAGACATATGAGGAAGCGATGATGAGCCCAGATTCCAATAAATGGCAAGAAGCCATGAACCGAGATTGGATCCATGTACGAAAACCAAGTATGGACTTTGGTGGACTTACCGGATGGCGGAAGGTCGTCGAGAACAAATGGATTTTCAAGAAGAAACAGATCTTGATGGTAATGTTATGTCTATAAAGCTCGACTTGTCGCAAAAGGGTTTCGACAAATTCAAGGAGTTGACTACGATGAGACTTTCTCACGATGCGAAGCTAAAGTCTGTGAGGATTATGTTAGCAATCGCCGCATATTATGATTATGAGATATGGCGATGGATGTCAAAACAGCATTCCTCAATGGAGACATTGATGAAGAGTTGTATATGATGCAACCCAAAGGTTTTGTCGATCCTAAAGGTGCTAACAAGGTATGCAAACTTCAACGGTCCATCTATGGATTGAAGCAAGCATCCGAAGTTGGAATCAACGCTTTGATAAGGTAATCAAAGTTTTGGTTTTATACAAACTTATGGAGAAGCTTGTATTTGCAAGAAAGTGAGTGGGAGCTCAGTAGCATTCTTAATCTCGTATGTGGATGACATATTGTTGATTGGGAATGATGTAGACCTTCTTAATAGTGTCAAGGAATATTTGAATAATAGTTTTTCAATGAAGGATCTTGGCGAAGCAGCTTACATATTAGGCATAAAGATTTATAGAGATAGATCGAACGCCAAATATCATTGTCACAGAGTACATATTTGGACAAAGTTCTAAAGAGATTTGGAATGGAGGAAAGCAAGAAAGGGTTCTTGCCCATGTTGCTCAATACGACCTTGAGTAAAACTCAAAGTCCGACATCGGCGAAGATAGAGAAAGGATGAGTAAGACTCCTATGCCTCAGCCATAGGATCTCTAATGTATGCCATGCTATGTACTAGACCCGACATTGCATATGCCGTTAGTTTAACTAGCAGATATCAAAGTGATCCAGTGGATCATTGGACAATCAAAAACATCCTTAAGTACTTGAGAAGAACTAAGGATATGGTTCTTTCTTATGGAGGTGATGAATTTCGTTGTTAATGGTTACACCGATGCTAGTTGGAACACCGATCCAGATGATTATAAATCACAATCCGGATACGTATTTATTTTGAATGGTGCAGCAGTTAATTGGAGGAGTGCAAAGCAAAGCGTGGCGAGATCTTCAACGAATCGGAATACATGGTCGCCGGAGGCTTCACAAGAAGCGATATGGATGAAAGAGTTCATTACAGAGGTGTGTGGTTCCGAGTGCTGGACCCAATGTCTATCATCTTGTGATAACATGGGCGCCATAGCCAATGCGCAAGAACCAAGGTCACACAAGAAGCTGAAGCATATCAAGCTACGTTTTCACGCTATTCGAGAACATATCCAGGATGGGGATATAAAGATTTGCAAAGTACACACAGATCTGAATGTGGCGGATCCGTTGACTAAACCTCTCCCGAGGGCAAAACATGACCAACACCAAACCGCCATGGGTGTTCGGTATATTACCATGTAATCTAGATTAGATGACTCTAGTGCAAGTGGGAGACTGTTGGAGATATGCCCTAGAGGCAATAATAAATATAGTTATTATTATATCTTTGTGTTTATGATAAATGTTTACATTCATGCTATAATGGTATTAACAAGGAAACATTAATACTTGTGTGTTTTGTAAACTTAATTTGAAGTCCCTAGTATAGCCTCTATACTTCACTAGCTTGTTGGTTGATTAATGATTGTGGTTTCCCTATCATGAACATTGAGATGTTATCAACAACAAGATCATATCGTTAGGAGAATGATATGGTGGACATACTCCTATAGATAAGCGTAGCATAAAGGTCAAGTCATTTCATTAGTTCAATTGTTATATGCTTTCTGATACATAGTAACCTAATTCCTTCGACCATGAGATCATGCATATCACCTTTCTCGGATGGATGCTTTGATGACATCAAACACCACACCGAATCGGGTGGTTATAAAAGTGGCATTGAGTGTTCGGAAGGTATTGGTTGAGACACATGGATCAAGAGTGGGATTTGTCCATCCACATGACGGATAGATATACTCTGGGCCCTCTCGGTGGAATGTCATCCAATTAGCTTGCAAGCATGTGACTTGGTCACAAGGGATCACATATCACGGAACGAGAAAAGAGTACTTATCAAGAACAAGGTTGAACTAGGTATGCAGAGATACCACGATCATAACCTTGGGTAAGTAACATATCGTGAGACAAAGGGAAATTGGTATCGTATGTAAGTGGTTCATTCGATCGCAAAGTAATCGAGAAATATGTGGAGCCATATGAATTTCCAGATTCCTCTATTGGTTATTGTTCGAGAAGTGTCTCGATCATGTCCGCATAATTCACGAACCGTAGGGAGACACACTTAAGGATTCGACGTTGTTTGAGTAGTTATGGTATTATGAGAAAGAGACCGAATGTTGTTCGAGTCTCGGATGGGATCCGGATATCACGAGGTGATCCGGAATGGTCCGAGAATAAGATTCATATAAGGAAAGTCCTGCTTTGAGTTCGGGAATGATTCCGTGTTTTCATCGAATGTTCTAGAAGGTTCCGGATTGTCCCAAGACTCCGGGGGAGGTACATGAATGTGTCATTGCTCATTGAATGATTGCATCATGTACTATGTGTTATTGCTGTCCCAAATAAAGGATTAAATTGAATCCTAAAACAGAAAAGTCAAATGTCCAGTTTGAAAGTCAAACCGCCAAAACAAGAAACTGGGGAAACAAGCAAGAGGAGTTGGAACCAACCGGAGGAGGAGTTGGACTCCTCCAGCCGGGCGCCAACCTAGGCCGAGTTGGGGAGGGACTCCTCCTCCCTGGCGCGCCAAGGACCCCCTCCCATAAAAGGAGGCGGGGCTCCTCCATAGACACAATACTTTCTACTCTAGATCTCGGTTTAGAGCTGTTTTGGTTTAGAGCTTCTAATTGCTTTAGCCAACAGTTTAGAGCCTTCTAATTGGTTTAGAGCCTCTAATTGGTGTGTCTAATTACTAGGCCACTAATCCTCTCTCTCATAAGCTCCACCATACTAAGACCGGCTTAAGGCGAAGCTCGCAGATCTCCCTCTACTTAGGTACCACGCCGTTGTCTGCCTAGGAATCGCGAGGAGAGTGCTACAACCTCCGCTTCTTTGGAACAAGGAGAGGAAGGTCTTACGAAAACCGAACGTGTGACCGATCCGGGAGCGCCTTTGAACGTATACCTGGAAGGATCGTCTACACGATCTTGAGATCGGGAAGAGTACGACTACATCACCCACGAGAATCCGATCTCGTTAACCACTTTGGAATCTTCGAGGGTGAGTTCCTCTATCGACTCGTTGCTACAATCTAGTAGATAGATCTTGGCTTGTTTGTTTGTATGCGATAGAAAATTTTTGTTTTCCATGCTACGAACCCCTACAGAAGGTGGCTGCCAGAAAAACCTTGAGGCGCCGGAGCCCTTCTCCAGACAGCTCGCGCGTAAGCTTAACTTTAGGTTTTCGTCGATCCTTGTTACTTCTTTTATTCTTGCAGCCACACCCACGCTTACTGACTCCCCTCCTCTGCAGGCTTCTGTCGAAGACTCTTCTAGCGAGGATACCCAGACCAATCGAGGGGAGTTAGGTCCCACGGACTCTGAGAGGACCATCACACCGAACCAGCCGGACTCACCACCATCGGCTTCCAAGAAGAGGTTGGCCCCTGAAACTGCTGCCCCCCGAGCATCAGTCGAGGGGGGGCCATCTGCGGGTCCCAAAAGAGCTCGCAAGGGACTGCAAGCCTCTTCGTCGAGCCAGGAGGTTCTGAAAAATCCTTATCTTCTACCTTACTCCCTTTTCGATATTGATAAATTACCCTTTATACAGGCAACTGATGCTTCTAGTGGGAAGGCCGGGGCCGTGCTGACGCCGGATCAGGGGAACCCCGAAGGTGTAGATGGAACGGCTGCCAACCTGGCCGAGCCTCCAGTGACCACACACGAACCGATGGTCTCTTCATCGGCTATCTCCTCGATAGGAGAGGTACGTTTACATACTATTTTTCGCGTCCGTTCTTGTATGTTTAAACGCATACTGACGCTTTTGCCGCTGTGGTGCGATCTTTCAGTTTGTCGTTCGACCGAATCCATCGAACCTACCCTCTGTTGACCACACCGAACTACAAGCCAGGATTGCCCCACCTCAATTCCAAATACCGAAAACCTTGCCTTTCCCCGCCGAGGAGTTGATCGAGGGTTACGAGGAAGTGAAGGGCGTTTGCCGAAATCGGGATCATCTTCCGTGCACATTACAAGTGAAGCTTTGGTCGGTTGCAAATCTGTCCTTTTCGGACCACGGTGAAACTAGCCCGTGAAAGGATCCACCGCGCCATGCCCAACTCCCTGAAAGCCGATATTGCGTAAAGATGTCGACTTAATGAGAAAAAGGCATCTCTGGATGCTAGAACTGATACTTCTGTCAGCATTGCCGAGCTCGCATCCTTGAAAAAGGAGCTGGAAGATCTTGAGGAGAAGGCCCGGGTGACTAAACAGCTCATCCGTGACAAGGAAGAATCCATAGCCCGTTCCCAGGACGAGGCGGAAGGCCTCAAAGCTCAACTGAAGACCGATCTGGCAGGCATACGCGCCCTAAGCAAGCAGCTAGTGTCGGGCAAGGATGAAGATGACGAAGCCGAGATCGCCGAGGTGGATCGTATCCGGGCTGACGCCTTCCACGCCTTCGATGCCTTCTTCAGTAGCTCATATGTGTAAACTGGCAGTTGTTTGTAACTTGTGTTTTTTAATCGGCCGATTTTCCACATTGTTTTTTAATCGGCCGATTTTCCACATTGGCCCCCATATTTTTACTATCCATTTAGGTGCCCCCCGAGCCGAATCCTTCAAGTAATTGAAGATATCGGCTCTCAGCCATCCGATACTCATCCCGCCAAACCGATGCTAAACACAGGGCAAGCAGTAGGTAAGGACAACAAAACTAATTTGGGCCGATTGCCTGGATCGGCCCCCTTTTTGATTGCGTTAGTCGAGGGTGGCGTACACCTCATGGTTTTACAATGGCAGGGCGTCTCCCTGCTACGACTACATGATCTGCTTGTCGTATGATCGTTGCTTTTTATTTTTTGTGGCCGATCGCGAGGATCGGCCGTGCTACGTATGATCGTGGACCTTTCTACTCTCGTGCCGATGGATAAGACCAGCCTCACCCCGCTTTTTGACGCTTCAATGCGCTCACAGCCGTCAAACTGATTCCGAGATCGGCTCTTGGTCTTCGCTTCCCGGATGTTCATGCCGGCAATGGAAACCTCGATAGAATCGCATGGGCGACCTCCACTTCATCCCGTCCTTTGTATTGAAACCGGTGCATCGTGGATGGAATGCGGCGATTAGCGTGGATCCAATCCCTTCCTAGCAAGACGGCGAGGTACTTTTGCTGTTCACGAAAAATGACGTGGGTATGGTTTTCACCTTGCCGGATCCACGTTCGTAACGCATGCGTTTAGAAGGCGGCCATTGAAGTCGCTTAACGTGGCGTTGGTTTTGATCAGGTCCGCGTGAGCGTCCCAAACGTCGTAGCATGGAGTATGGCATGATATTGATTGCGCTCGGTGTCCACCAACATCTTCGACGGTTGTCCATTGATGTAGCCCCGCAGTCTGAGCTTTCGGATGTTTGTAACCCTTCTCGTGGCTTCTCAAAGATAATCGGCCGTGGGCGCGATCAGCGTACATCGGTAGCATATTGGTTCGTGGCGCGAGAACTTCGCCGGAGTACGAACACCATGTTTATGCAGCCGATGCACATGCGCCGGCTTTTATTGGCTTGGGGCGCCACTCTTTCCTTGTCGCGGCCCTCCATCTCCGTAGTCGCTTACTTTGGCGGATCAGGCCGTGCTTTCTTTAGCGCGTGGAGATCTGCGCTTCTTCTAAGTTCTGCCCGTTGCACTCTACGCTTACGGGTGTGTGCGAGTCCATCGGGCACCACCTTGGACGGTGAAACCTGTCTTCTTCTTTGTCATCCCTGGGCCTCTCAAGGCCCTTTGCTCGAGCGGACTCCTTAGGACGGCTCTGAGGTTGGAGAGGTCCTAGACGTTCGAACACCGATACTGGCCTCGTGCCCTTCTTTTGTTGTCCACATTCTGGGCAGTTGTCGGCTGTAGGTAATCGGCTCATTCCCACGTCCCAGCAATGCTTGAAAAAGGGGCAATCCCAATGTTTGTTTGCGCCTTCCTTCTCTTTCGACGGTCCCCTAGCAAGGTGCTCATATCTTCCGTCGTCTCTGTCGCACTGGCGACGTTGGTCATACTGGCGCTCATACTTGTTAAGGAGATGCGTGGAATGTGGCTTCTGATATCGCACTCTCCTCACTTGTTCCTCTGTTAAGTATCGCCCGTTATCGTGGCTGGGCCGGTCGCGTGGACCAGCCTTCTCTCTTTCTTTGCCCCGAGAGTGATCGCCTCCTTCCTTGTACGTGTCATGGTGGTACCCAGACCCAGCCATGTTGACACCGAACGAAAAGTCCAGTTGACGTCTCGTGGAGCGACTGAGCTCTATCATGTTGACACCGGGGAACGGGTTCGTGTCCACTTTCATGGCGAATCGCCGAGGATCGTGACCTTGTTCTATTGCCATCTGGATTTGGCGACGTAGCTCTTTGCAATCATTGGTGGTGTGGGTGAACGAATGATGCCACTTGCAGTATGGTCTCCCGTCCATCTCCTGAGCGGTAGGGATTTTGTGGCCCTCGGGTAACCTCAGTTGTTTCTCTTTCAAAGATAAATCGAATATCCGCCGGCTTTGCTCACGTCGAAGTCAAACCCTTTCAAAGGCCCCTGCTGCTTCACCCACTTGCAGGACACGGGGTCTGCCCCCCGAGCCCACTCGGCCACGGCCACCTCCTGGTCTTGTGTAGGATCATCTTCTTCTGTAACGACCAGGCTTACGGGCCGCTTGAACCTGTCTTGGTATAACTCAGGGTGGCGCTGTTCATACATCGTCAGTTTCTGGGCCATGTGTGCCAGTGAGTTGTACTCCACCTGGAAAGCTATATCCTTGATGGGTGCTAAGAGTCCCAACACCGCCCGATTCGATTGCTTCCTTCTCGATTAAGCAGCGAGTAACATCTGTTCTTGATGGTCTGGCGGCTGGATGTATTCGCTGGTTTCTCCCGCTTCATCGTGCTTGCGCCAGGTGCAATGCCAGCCTCGGTAGCCTCCGAATGGTCTTGGATGTGGGCTGTTCTTCTAGTTGCTTCAGTGCGAATTGAATCGGTGGCCGAGGTGTACCACCCAAAGGCTGGTCTGTTAGAGATTGTGCAAAAATCTCACGCGCATTTGATCCGATGTCAAATCATGCCTAGGCTGTGCAGTCAAACTACGTGCTCGATCGAGCTTGACCCTCGACCCGCTGAATCTTGAGAACTCGGGAGCTTATATTTGGGCGGTAGTGGAATCAGTCAAACTTCGTTGGGGTACGGCTTTGAGTAGCCGACAGGCGCCTTTTCGCACGGCTTAACCGATCTCTCGGGATGGTAGTGATTTGGTCCACTGTTTGAGCTGCAGGGCTAGACTCTCATGGCTTGTTCGATGGCATACTTGGCTAGCCTTTGTTTGTCGGCGTCCATCCTGCATATCGTTGCTCGGGAACGCTGCTCGAAGATCCGTGGCGGAACCCGCATGGACACTCTAACGGTTGCGATCTGGTGGTGCGCGCCAAGTTGTTGCGATCCGCACGTAGGCACATATGTACCCATGCGGGATCTCCTTGGGTGGCTCGACAGAATTGGCAATCACTGGATCGCCTCCGCCTTGTAGACAATGTATGCCGCTGATCTGGCGGCTCTGGAGCCGCGAGTGTGAATGGCGATTCGGCCTGGTGTGGAGCGGTCTTTCTCCTTGGTGGGTTCCTAAAGTAGGCCCGACGAGAGTACCGATGTTTCATGATCTCTGGACCACGCGAACCGCGACCCGCTCGAAAGCGTTCACGGGCTCTCGAGTGGCGGTGTAGAGTGAGCCACCATGTAGTTGACCTCTGTCGTAGAGCCAGGCGTTCCTCCGGGAAGGAGACAGATCTACTTCATCGAGAGCACCCTCGGGAGAATCCTTCCACTTGATGCCACGCGTGGGTCCTCTCGAAGAGCCGATGAGATCGGCTTGAAGAGCCCTTTGATCTCGTCATACCGCTTTGTGCTCGCAGAAGCTCGTCGTCGTGACCGGCCTGTTCTCCATCGCAGTCGGACATTGATGTAGACGTTGTTGAATGTCCCAAGGCGTGCGAGAATGTGTTGCTGTCAAAACTCACGGCGGGCGGACGAGCAACACGAAGAGCCGGGAGGCTCCCAGAGCCGGTGGGCCCTGGTCCCTCGGTCAACGGCCCGCAAATCTTCCGGCACGCACGCGTCCTGTCTTGGTTCGAGGGCGTGCCACCTGACCTATACCTGGTCAGGAAGGTGATGGATTGTTCCGATTGGTTTCCTGCACGGTAAACAAGTATACGTAAAATTCGAGCCGTAATCGGCTCCCAGGTTTCCCTGTAAATCGGCTTTCAGAGCCGATTATCCCCATGTCTTTGCATTGGATCTATGATAACATGGGGTTTTGCTTAATTACTACAAGCTAAATCGATCTACGATAGTTTGGTGTTTTCACCACGCAACCGGAACGTCCCACGCGTAGTTGAGCCTAATAGATACGAAAAGTAGTAGAAAACCGATCCTAGAGAAGGCCTAAAAACCAACATAACGTCAATTCCCGGAACATCCTCTAAGATCAATAAACCATACCACGTATTACGGATCGTTCAACCCGTTTGTGAGGCCTAATCACGTAGATATTAAACTAAACCTTGATGAACAAGGCACAACTATAACAGATCAAATCGACTAAGCGAAATCAAGCAAGATGCCACCTTCGCCGGGAGAAGGTGCAAAGACGGCGAGATAGCTAGAGGTAGCATAAATAAGCAATCATAGTAAAAGTATCGATGCTAGCTCTAACAAATCTGTAGTAAAGGTGTTACTCGCCATCAACAAGGCTTCGAGACGAGTAACACCGGATAACGATAAGTAAATCGCCTAGATCGCAAGATGCGATCTAGGCAGCATGGCACTTACCCGAGAAAACCCTAGAAACAAGGGGTGGCGATGCGAGATTGTGTTTGTTGTGAACGTGATTGTCCTCCTCTTTCAATAACCCTAGGTACATATTTATAGTCCGGAGACTCTCTACTTTTGGAATAACTCTACAACCCTATCTTTATCTAAACATAAACGGAACCTAAACCAATACGAATCCTACTAAGATACAAGATACACGGGCAATTCAGCCCAAATCTACGCACTAGGCCGATCCAACAACACGTTGAATATATGTATCTTCTAGGCCCATCTTGATCACGGCCCATCCCCTTCGTAGGCCAAAATATGGCGATAACAATAACACAATGTCAAGAACTAGTCGGCACAGCACAAAAGTGATGCACATAGCCAAAAAGAAGAAGATAGCAGAAAAAGAAAACATGGCATCTACCCATTGACTCACTACAACAAGAAACAATCACCACAGTTGGTAACACCCAAATTGCGAGAGAGGTTCTATGACACTAATACCTCCGAAAAGAAAATAGTGCACATATGTTATCTTCGCACGATAAACACCAAATCTAGATCATACGTTTTCACCCCAAGAAAAAGTCCAAAAACCTACGCACAATATCTTCAACAAGGAAACAACAAAAAATGTGTCTTTGCCAGGTCAAATAAATGAATGTCAAACCTAAGATAGATCAATACTCCACGGGAAGAGCACCACCAAAGTAGATCTTCCTTAGAACCACTAGTAGTGTTGCATGTCCAATGCACGTTGGTGTCAACTATATACGTAAAAAACTTAATGTATGTTTTATTATAGAATGTACATAAATGATAGCCGTGGAGATTCATAACTCGTACACAATACACAAATGCCACTGTTTTTTTTTTTGAGCTGCATATACAGATACAACAAAATCAAACATAAAGATACTTTAGATGGAACATGTGTGAAAGAGAAGCATAAATATGAACTATACAACTATCACCATCAAACACCAAGCTAATTGGTAAAGGCTGCCTCAACCATATTGTAAAACCACGTATAGGAGCTCTGAACACACAAATATACAAGGGTCGTTGCTATCTTTCACGACTTTAGTTGTCCACTCCTTCCACATTGCAGGACAAGAGTTAGCCTCAAAACCTGAAAATTGTACTTAACACTTTATGACCCAACAACCTCTTAATTCTTTTCTTTTGACCCAAGTTTACGGCGGGCTTGGACATATATTACCAAGCACCCCAGAGACAGCATTGTTCTTTACAAGTTTTTAGAGGTAGAGAGGAGAATTGCATTTATGTTACCTGTAATTTAATACTCCCTCCGTCCTAAAAAAAGATGATGTCTTAAGTTTGTCTAAACTTAAATATATCTAGACACTATTTAATATATAGATATATCTAAATTCAAATAAACTTAAGACATCCTTTTAGACGGGGAGGGAGTATGAGACTTACAAGGTAGGCTGATTGTTTGGCATTTTTACCGTTACAGATACAAGCAAATATGTGATATGGTAGGCCGACTCTTCTGGCGTTTTTTTCAAGAACATGCAATACCTGCATCGGAAAAGCAAACGGGGACGCAGGTTGATTGGAACCCAACATCTGCAGCCGTCCATTGTCTGTCCGAGATCTGTGCTGATACGTACGTAGTCAGGCCAATAACGAGGACGGCTGGTTCGCATTCTATTTTCCGTTGGTCAGGTTTCACTCATCGTTGAGATATTTCCGTCTACTGCCCCCTCTCTGTTCTGTTTTCTGTCCTCTTCAGAGTTCGTCTATATTTCTGCGGGCGTGGATTCTACCTCTCGCGGGCATGGATTCTAAGCCCCGGCAGCTACTTATCCTTGATTTATCAATTTGATAGGCTAGCGATTATCTGCTGATCGAGTTCATCTTGAGTGTATATATGTAGTAATATTTATCGGAAGGTATTCTTTTTTTACTGATTTCAGATTGCATGATCATTGTTCATCGTCAGTATCGCCGTTGTTTTCTCCTACGGGATGGAGTTATGAATGAATCGAGGGGTGTGAACCTGTTTTTCCTCGCGAAATAGGTCCATCTCTTCGGTTTGCATCAGCTTTTTTCGATAAAGGACTTCTTTATTACTTTTAAAGTAACATCACACCCAGCATCTGCATAACTAATAACTAGATGCACACAGCCGATACCAATCCAGAAGGTTCAACGTAAAAGAAAGATACACAGCGAAGTACATATCAAAATGAGAAACTGTAATAGCACCTAGTTGGGGCAACTTCGTGACGCGTAGTTCGTGTTTTGCAACTTTGTGACCAATGCTTCCATTCCGGACAAGTTGATGTACCAAATTGGCGTTTAACTCTTTATTTTATATTTATATATGTTTGTTCTTAACTTTGTTTTGTAGGCCTCGTAGCGGTCTTATCCCTGATGAAAGGGTTGCTGATGACAAGAAGCCGAGGGTCTCTGCCCTAGAGTCTGCTGATGACGCCTAGTTGGCGTGGGAGCTTTTTTCTTTATTCCCCGGCAACGGCGCCAGAAAATTTGTTGATGGCGCCTAGTTGACGTGGGAGCTTCTTTCTTTATTCCCCGGCAACGGTGTCAGAAAACGTATTGCCTAACAGAGAGGACTTCGTTGGAAACCCCAAGAGCAAGGTGTGATGACCACAGAAGCAAGTCTTTCCTCAGTTGAGACCGAGGTTATCGAACCAGAAGGAGAAAGGAAACGTCACACAGGTGTTGCAAGCAACGTGGAGACCTGCAGAACACAAACTCAAGACTTTGTTCCAACGAATCAATGAGGTTATCAAGCTCATCGGTTTGCTCTAACAAAGGATTAAACGTATGGTGTGGAAGGTAATGGTTTGCAGCAAGTAAACAAGTAACAGTGGAGGATATATCAATGGTAAAGATTGGACCGGGGTCCATAGTTCACTAGAGGTGCTCTCCTTAGATAAACAACAACAGGAACTGAGCGAGTCATAACAATGCAATTACTAGTCAGAAAGATCCTATGAGATTCGATTGGGCAATACAACAAGATACATAGACCACCATCCAACTACATCTATGACTAGAAGTCTACCTTTAGGTTATCATCCGAACCCCCTCCGGTATTAAGTTGCAAGCAACAGACAACTGCTTTAAGCAAAGTGTGTAAAATAAACAGTCCACATGTTCCATGAACAAGATACCATTGTTTTCTCCCTAGTAGCAACAACACATCTACAATCGAAGAGATTATTGTCACTTCCCTTAAAAACTAGAGGCATGAACCCACTATCGAGCATAAATACCCCCCTCTTGAAATCACTAGCAACTACTCGGCCAAGATAGCTACTAACAACGGAGAGCATGCAATATCACAAACAACACAGACATGATAGAATCATAAAGACAAAACGATTAATCAAACCAACATAATAATCTCAATATCCATCGGATCCCCGCAAACACAACATGCATGATTACAAATAGATTAGATCTTGATCATGAACGGAGCTCACAAGATCTATACATGAAAGCACAAAGGAGGAGATACAACCATCTAGCTACTACATGGACTCATAGTCCAAGGTGGAACTACTCACGCATCATACCGGAGAGAAGGCCTTCGGGATGATCTCCCCTCCGGCAGGGTGCCGAGAAGAACTTCCGATCCCCCCCCGATCTAGGGATTATGGTGGCGGCGGCTACAGACAGTTTCGTGGAGATTTGATCGGGTGCTTAGGGTTTATGCATCAGGGGCTTCTTATAGGCGAAGGGGGAGGCCGAGGAGGCGGCCAGAGGGGCCACAACTCTCCTAGGCACGGGCCCACCCCTGGCCGCGCCTAGGGGGGTTTGGCCGCCCTGGCATGCTTCTCTGTCTCCCCTCTGGACTTCTCGTTCCCCACGGAAAGTTATTGACTTTAACGTTTATCCCGTCCAATTCCGAGAATATTTCCTTACTAGCTTTTTTGTAACAAAAAACAGCAGAAAACAGACAACTGGCATTGTGGCAACTTGTTAATAGGTTAGTACCAGAATTATGTAAAAAGCACCTTAAAGTGTAGACAAAGCAAAGCAAATTATATACTAACAAGCATGGAACATCAAAAATTATAGATACATTTCCGACGTATCAAGCATCCCCAAGCTTAACTCGTGCTCGTCCTCGAGTAGGTAAGTGATAAAAGAATACTTTTTTAGGTGACATGCACCCTCACAATAAAGATCCAACCATTTGCAAGCATTGAAACCTGGGATCAAAGAACTCTAAACATGTGCATGAAATATGGAGTTCTAACAATAGGACATAGTTACTATGCATGCAACATGAAAGGCTACAAACAAAGATCATGAATAACATGCATTGAAAAACGTTTGTTTGTTTCACATACAAAAAACATAGCATAGTGGCCATCAGCTTGTCCCTCGTAGAGTAGCAAATAGATGCATAGGACACCTTCAAAGTTCACAAGGGTGACTAGAAACAAATCGCACAAGAACAAGTAATATCACAATATATATCAATCAATAAGCTTTGGAACAGTGCACACAGAATGACAACTATGCTCTCTTAATGGTGCCTAAAGATAGAAGGTGGACACTGAATAATGGTGGAAGAAAGGCCTTTTGTAAAGGAAGCAGGGATTTTAAGTTTCAAAAAGAGCTTCAAAAAATTATGGTACTTGTTAGCTTTCAGCCCTCATTGACCATATAATAAGCATCTTGAAGTGATTAAGTTTAAAGTGAACAAAGATGGAGTATATGCTTGACGAAGTATAAGTTGGCAATTTCAAGTCCCTTGAATACGAGGGCCACACCTCATGCTACTCAACTTCAGTCACAGGTAAGTTCTTGTCATTGTAAGTATTTGCATATCATAGATAACCTCCAACGGGGTACCCCTTGCACATGGTACATGAGCTTTCCCATAACCAAAATGACAAGGCAAGCAGACAATAAGCATCTCAGTGATCTTTTTATTTACTATATGCATAGCTTTTTATTGAGGATGCTTCATAGTTAGCTCAATATGGTGATGTTGCAAGTTTACACCATGATTAGGCATGGCTTAGGCTAGCGGCCCAGGCGTTTCTCTAACACAGAACACAAATTCCATGGACTTACAAGTTTCCTCTTTATTTCATACCATTGACATCCATAGACAAAAGAGCATGATATCAACTGAGTACAAAGTACAAGTGCAATGTTGAAAACGTTCCCCGTGACAGCACGGTTCTGCTAATTCCAACGTATAAGTGCAAGAATATACAACATAGATGACACAATGGTTCAAGTTTATTAGGGGCAAAGAATATAAAGTGTGCCATCAAGTTCGTGAGGGCTTTAATCACTAAGTTTTCATATAACAAAATAGTTTTTAATTGGAAGATAGCTGAAAACAAGAATATACTTGGAATGGTGTAACACACCATGCATAGGAGTTTATAGTGGACACTTTGGAAAAAACTTGGTTTCTTGGGAGTTGGAAGCATGCGTAGAGCTTACTCATACAAGTGGAGGCTAGCAAAAGACTGGGAGCAACCAACTAAGAGAGCATAATGGCCATAATCATGCAGAGCAACAAAGCATTACTAATCAAAACATAGAGTGGTACTACAAGTCAAGGACTAGATCAATAATCACTAAGCATAAGGTCAAAACAACATCTAACATGTCATGCTAAAGTCTAAGTCACGGTCAATGTAAGCTCCTCTTGCACTTCAAGCAAGAACTTACTACTCATTTCCAACACCAAGCAACTTATTTGCAAAACAACACAGCGATAACGTGGGTCCAAACTACTTTATTCAAGCAAACTAAACAACCTAAGCAAAGAAAACGAAAACTAAGACTCTCCAAAAACAACATAACTGTGCATGAAACAATAAAAACGAATTGTCTAGACAGACCTGAGTTTTTTATTGATGAAGAAGGGGATGCCTTGGGCATCCCCAAGCTTTGACGCTTGTACCTCTTGGATATTTCTTGGGGTGACACCATGGTGGCATCCCCAAGCTTGAGCTTTTGTCCATTCTTCATCTCATTGCATCATTCTCTCTCTCTACACCTGAAATTTTTCCTTTATACAAAACTTCACACAATCTTCATTAGCAATATTAGTTTATTCAAAAGATATTAGACCTCTGGCAAAGCTTTGGAATTGCAAGTATTTTCACTAAAAATACAAGCTACTGTAGCAACTCCTTCAAAAAGCTCGATTCCCCAAAAGAGAACTCAAAAAGAAATCAATAAGAAGCAAATGCAAATAATGGCAGAAATCTGTCAAAGCAGACCAGCAGGTAGAAACCGATTTTTTAGAACATCTTCTGTTACTCAAATCAAAATGTTTTGAACTAACGAAAGTTATCTAACATACTGATGGATTTATTCGTAAATTTTGATCTCAATCAGAGTTACATAGACTCCTCACGAATTTTTATGGTGGAGGAGAGAAATCTGTTCCGGGACAGCAACTCCCCAAATCTTACTTCCCTCTCATTAGAGGTCATTCTTGGCACAAAAAGCAAACAAAAAGGATAAGAAGAGGTCATTACTGAAGTAATAACTTCCAAGACTCAAGGAAACGTTTGCGTTATCTCCCAACAAGTATTTTTCTTTAACGCCTTTAAGTTAGGCACAAGAAGCAAGAAGAATCAAGTATTTTCAAATGAGGAAGCATTAACATCAAACCTTGCTTTCAAAGGAGGAGCAAAAAAGCAACTTCTCTCTCCTCATAGGGAAGTGTTCAATACCTTTATTTAATAGAAAATGATATTTAATGGTGCCTTCTGTCATATTAATGATGGCACCAACTGTTCTAAAAAAAGGTCTTCCCAAAGTAATATGACAAGAAGCATTGTATTCAACATCCAAAACATAGAAATCAACAGGGACATAAGCATTGTTAACCATAATGAGAACATCATTAATACTCCCCATGAGTTTCTTCTTAGCGATATAATTGAGTGGGACATCTAAATAACAATCTTCCAATGGTGCCAAATCAAGCATTTCATAAATCTTCCTAGGCATAATAGAGACAATAGAACCAAGATCACATGAAGCTTTGAGATCAAAGTCATTCACCTGCATATTAATAATGGGTTCCCAACTATCTTCTACTTTCCTATGAATAGATGTTGGAATTATGCCCTAGAGGCAATAATAAAGATGTTATTATTATAATTCTTGTTCATGATAAAGTTTATATTCCATGCTAGAATTGTATTAAGCGGAAACTTTAATACTTGTGTGGTTTGTGAACAACACCGTGTCCCTAGTATGCCTCTATGGACTAGCTCATTGATCAATGATGGTTAAGGTTTCCTAACCATAGACATGAGTTGTCGATTGATAATGAGATCATATCATTAGGGGAATGATATGATGGACAGACCCAAACTAAGCAGAGCAATTAGATCGTGTCATCGTGTTCATCTTTGCGAAGCTTTCCTTATGTCAAATATTGTATTCCTTAGACCATGAGATAATACAACTCCCTGGTATCGGAATAAAGCTTTGAGGTCATCAAACGTCATCCTATGAGAGGGTGATCATAAAGGTGTCTCTCAGGTGATCGGAAAGTACCTGTTGGGTTGTATGTATCGAGATGGGATTTGTCCCTCCCAAGTCGGAGAGATATACTTTGGGCCCACTCGGTAATCGATATCAACACCGCTTGCAAGCATGTGGTTAAGGAGTTAATCACAAAGTGATATCGGATTACGGAACGAGTAAAGTACTTGCTGTGAACGAGATTGAACTAGGTATGCTGATGCCGACGATCGAATCTCGGGCAAGTAAAATATCGCGAGACGAAGGAATATACATATGGGATTGATTGAATCCACGCGTGGTTCATCCGATATGATCATCGATGAATGTGTGGGAGTCAATATGGGTTTCGGACCCGGTATTGATTATTGATATAAGATCATGTGCATATTCTCGAACCCGGGTCACACACTTAACGTGTCTCGACGCTAGGATAGATTGGATAATTGGTTTATGAGTTTTTGTTCGAGTCTCGGATGGGATCCGGGACATCACGAGAGGTTGAATGGTCCGGAGAATAAGATTCATATAAAGCGGCAGTTTTGGAGTTTGGAATTGTTAGGGTTAATCGGTATTGTACCAAAAGCTTCTAGAACCTTGGGGAGGGACCAACGTGGCCCCACCTGCGGGAGGGCATGGGCCTATGAGGGAGTGCCCTGCCACATTGGGCCAGGGTCACAAGGCCCATAGGGCCCAGCCGCCAAACAAGGGAAACCCTAGTTTGGAGCTTCTAGAAGGGGGATTACTTGCTCCTCCTCCTGGCCCGGCCTAGGGCTTGGGGGAGGGGTTAGGGCAGGCGCCCACCCCTCTATATATAGAGGGCTGGGGCGCACCACCCCCACACACCTCCTCCTCAACCCTAGCCGCCCTGTTGCCCTCCTCTCTCTTTCCCTCCCGACTGCGTGTAGGCGAAGCCCTGCCGCAGAAACTCTCCACCACTTGCACCGCGTCGTCGCGTTGTATATTCAATCCGTCTCTCCACCATACTTGCTGGACCGAGTAAGGAGGAGACGTCGAGGTGCCGCACGTGTGCATCTCTCGGAGGCGTCGCCACTTGCGGTGTTAGATCGGATCGGATCGCGAGGAGGAGAAGCGAGTACGACTACATCACCCACGTTAAAATGAGCTCCGTATCTTGAATCTTCAAGGGTATGAAGATCTCATCTAATCCCTCCCGTTGTTTGCATCTCCTAGATTAGATCTTGGCTTTCCTCTGTTCGCATTCGTAGAAAATTTTGATTTACTATGCCGCGAAACCCTTCAATAGAAGCTTTATGTTTTAGCTTCTCTTCCTTAATCTTAACAAGAGCATTTGTAATGTGTTTAGTGAAAGCAACATGCATATCACTAGCATTAGGACTTCTAGCAAGATTTTGTAGGAACATAATCATTTCAGAAATATTGCAACCATCAATATCAAAGTCAAACTTAGCATCACTAGTAGTAGGCTCAATAGGCTTAGGCATAGTAGGAGGAGGAAAATGGACTACTTGTGGTTTAGTGGTGATGGTGCACACACTATTGTTTCTATCAATTTTAGCTTCCCTTTCCCACTTAGCATGGAGTTGAGCTAACAGCCTAACATTTTCATCAATAGTAACTTGTATGGCATGATCAGTAGCAAAGGTGTTTTCCATAGTTTCAGGTTTAGCAGACATTTTATTAATCAAGGAAGACTGAGCTTCAGACAAAGAGGATATATTTTTCTCAGCACTCAAAATTTTTGACTGTAAACTAGGAATTTCTCTATTTAAATTCTCAAGCTGATGACTAATGTTTTTCAAGATAATAGATTGTTCCTTCATAATTTTAGTGAAAATCTTATTTTGCTCATATTGCATTTGCATAAAATTCTTAGTGGATCTCTCTACTTCTAGAATCCTTTCTTCACTAGGCATTCCAGATCTACCATGATAAACATTTCCACTATGAGGATAAGCCCTATAATTACCATAAGTATTGTTGCCAAAACTGTTGTTTCTAATGAAGTTCACATCAACTTGCTCTTCCTGAGCAACCAAAGAGGCTAAGGGAACACTATTAGGATCTAAAGGAGCTTTCCCATTAACAAGCATAGCCATAATAACATCAATCTTATCACTCAAAGAGGAAGCTTCCTCGGTAGAATTTACCTTCTTACCATGTGGAGCTCTCTCAACATGCCATTCACAGTAGTTAACCATCATATTATCTAGGAGCCTTGTTGCAGCACCCAAAGTAAGGCCCATGAAGGTACCTCCAGCAGCTGAATCCAACAGATTTCTTGAGGAGAATTTCAAACCTGCATAAAAAGTCTAGATAATCATCCAAGCAGTGAGTCCATGAGTGGGGCAATTCTTAACTAAAGACTTCATTCTTTCCCAAGCTGGAGCAACATGTTCACTATCAAGTTGTTTAAATTTCGAAATGTCACTTCTCATAGATATAATCTTAACAGGAGGATAGTACTTTCCAATAAAAGCATCTTTGCACTTAGTCCAAAAATCAATACTATTTTTAGGCAAAGATAGCAACCATTCTTTAGCTTTTCCTCTCAAGGAGAAAGGGAAAAGCTTGAGCTTAACAATATCTCCATCTACATCCTTATATTTTTTGCATCTCACAAAGTTCAACAAAGCTATTGAGATGGGCAGCAAGATCATCAGAACTAGCACCAGAAAATTGCTCTCT
This sequence comes from Avena longiglumis, assembly GCA_030063025.1. Taxonomy (NCBI): domain Eukaryota; kingdom Viridiplantae; phylum Streptophyta; class Magnoliopsida; order Poales; family Poaceae; genus Avena; species Avena longiglumis. The sequence continues at coordinate 443,896,842 of CP125979.1, read as the reverse complement.
CATCATAAGATTCAACAAATCAGGTTTAATTTCATAAAAGGTAGCATCAGGAGCAGGTGGAGCAATAGGTGTGCAAAGGAAATTATTGTTGTTGGTTCTAGTGAAGTCACACAACTTGGTGTTCTCAGCAGAGTTCATTTTGGCAAAGGTGGGCAAGCCAAAAACAACAACAGCAGCTAGAGCAGGAACTATTTTTTTGTGTTTTTGAATAAAGCAAGCAAACCAAACTAGACTAAATTTTTTGGTTTTTTATTTGAAAAGAGGCAAACAAAACCAAGCAAAAGAAACAAAGCAAACTAAAAACAAAGTAAAGAGAAAGGAAGTAAAGGACTCCCCTAGTGAAGACGTCCTTAGCCTCCCCGGCAACGGTGCCAGAAAACTTGTTGATGGCGCCTAGTTGACGTGGGAGCTTCTTTGTTTATTCCCTGGCAACGGCGCCAGAAAACGTGTTGATGGCGCCTAGTTGATGTGGGAGCTTCTTTCTTTATTTCCCGGCAACGGTGCCAGAAAATTTATTGCCTAACAGAGAGGACTTCGATGGAAACCCCAAGAGCAAGGTGTGATAAGCACAGAAGCAAGTCTTCCCTCAGTTGAGACCGAGGTTATCGAACTAGAAGGAGTAAGGAAACGTGAACAGGTGTGATAAGCACAGAAGCAAGGTATGAACAGGTGTTGCAAGCAATGTGGAGACCTGCACAACACAAACTCAAGACTTTGTCCCAACGAATCAGTGAGGTTGTCAAGCTCACCGGTTTGCTGTAACAAAGGATTAAACGTATGGTGTGGAAGGTAATGGTTTGCATCAAGTAAACAAGTAACAGTGGAGGATGTATCAATGGTAAAGATTGGACCGGGGTCCATAGTTTGTAGGGTTTCGTAGCATGGAAAACAAAAAATTTCTATCGCATACAAACAAACAAGCCAAGATCTATCTACTAGATTATAGCAACGAGTCGATGGAATAACTTACCCTCGAAGATTCCAAAGTGTTTAACGAGAGCGGATTCTCGTGGGTGATGTAGTCGTACTCTTCCCGATCTCAAGATCGCGTAGACGATCCTTCTGGCGCTGCGTTCCGGCAGCGCTCCCGCGATCGGTCACACGTTCGGTACTCGATGAAGACCTTCCTCTCCCTTGTTCCAGCAGGCAGCGGAGGTTGTAGCACTCTCCTCGCGATTCCTAAAGACAAAGCGTGGTGCAGGAAGTAGAGGGGAGATCTCGCAGGGCTTCGCCTTAAGCCGGAGCGAGTATGGTGGAGTATGAGAGAGCTCCTCGGCAATCTAGGGTTTAGACACACCAAGGAGGAAGTGCTAGAGCCGGCGGCTAGGGTTCCGGGGACCCCCAAGTCGGCGGCTAGGGCAAAACCCTAAGGGGGCGGCGGCGGCTATGGAGGGCTGCAGCTTCTAGGGTTTGAGGTGAGGGACTTGTGTGTTCTAGGAGGGAGCCATGCCCCTCCATATATAGGTGGAGGGGTCGGCGGCCAAGGGGAGGGAGGGGAGTCCCTCCCCAACTCGTCTTGGATGTGGCGCCGCCGGTTGGAGGAGGGATTCCCTCCCCAACTCGATTTCCCACTTCCTCCTCTTTTCCTCTTTCCAAATTTAGCCGTTTGACTTTTCAATTTAGCTATTTGACTTTTCAAACTAGGATTCAATTTAATCCTTCATTTGGAACAGCGATGACACTTAGTACATGATGCAATCATTCCAACTTGCAATGACACATTCATGTACCCCTTCCCCTCCGGAGTGCCGGACATTCCGGAACCTTCTAGAACATTCCCGATGAAAACACCGGAAACATATCCCAACTCCGAAACGGGACTTTTCCTTATATGAATCTTATTCTCCGGACCATTCCGGATCACCTCGTGATATCCCGGATCCCATCCGAGACTCCGAACAACATTCGGTCTCTTTCTCATAATACCATAACTACTCAAACAACGTCGAATCCTTAAGTGTGTCTCCCTACGGTTCGTGAATTATGCGGACATGATCGAGACACTTCTCCGAACAATAACCAATAGAGGAATCTGGAAATTCATATGGCTCCCACATATTTCTACGATTACTTTGCGATCGAATGAACCACTTACATACGATACCAATTTCCCTTTGTCTCACGATACTTTACTTATCCGAGGTTATGATCGTCGGTATCTCTGCATACCTAGTTCAACCTCGTTACCGATAAGTACTCTTTTCTCGTTACCGTGATATGTGATCCCTTGTGAGTCAGTCACATGCTTGCAAGCTAATTGGATGAGATTCCACCGAGAGGGCCCAGAGTATATCTATCCGTCATATGGATGGACAAATCCCACTCTTGATCCATGTGTCTCAACCAATACTTTCCGAACACTCAATGCCACATTTATAGCCACCCAGTTACGGTGTGGTGTTTGATGTCATCAAAACATCCATCTGGTAAAGGTGATATGCATGATCTCATGGTCGAAGGAATTAGGTTACTATGTATTAGAAAGCATATAGCAATTGAACTATTGAAATGACTTGATCTTTATGCTACGCTTATCTATAGGAGTATGTCCACCATATCATTCTCCTAACGATATGATCTTATTGTTGATAACATCTCAATGTTCATGATAGGGAAACCACAATCATTTATCAACCAACAAGCTAGTGATGTATAGAGGCTATACTAGGGACTTCAAATTAAGTTTACAAATCATACAAGTATCAATGTTTCCTTGTTAATACTATTATAGCATGAATGCAAACATTTATCATATACACAAATATATAATAATAACTACATTTATTATTGCCTCTAGGGCATATCTCCAACAGTCTCCCACTTGCACTAGAGTCATCTAATCTAGATTACATGGTAATATACCGAACACCCATGGCAGTTTGGTGCTGGTCATGTTTTGCCCTCGGGAGAGGTTTAGTCAACGGATCCGCCACATTCAGATCTGTGTGTACTTTGCAAATCTTTATGTCCCCATCTTGGAGATGTTCTCGAATACCGTGAAACGTAGCTTGATGTGCTTCAGCTTCTTGTGTGACCTTTGTTCTTGCGCATTGGCTATGGCGCCCATGTTATCACAGTAGATAGACATTGGGTCCGGCGCACTAGGAACCACACCCAGCTCTGTAATGAACTCTTTCATCCATATCGCTTCTTGTGAAGCCTCCGAAGTAGCCATGTATTCCGATTCAGTTGAAGATCTCGCCACAACGCTTTGCTTTGCACTCCTCCAACTAACTGCTGCACCATTCAAAATAAATACGTATCTAGATTGTGATTTAGAATCATCTGGATCGGTGTTCCAACTAGCATCGGTGTAACCATTAACAACGAGTTGTTCATCACCTCCATAAGAAAGAACCATATCCTTAGTTCTTCTCAAGTACTTAAGGATGTTTTTGACCGCTGTCCAATGATCCACTCCTGGATCACTTTGATATCTGCTAGTTAAACTAACAGCATATGCAATGCCGGGTCTAGTACATAGCATGGCATACATTAGAGATCCTATGGCTGAGGCATAGGGAGTCTTACTCATCTTTTCTCTATCTTCTGCCGATGTCGGACTTTGAGTTTTACTCAAGGTCGTATTGGGCAACATGGGCAAGAACCCTTTCTTGCTATCTTCCATTCCAAATCTCTTTAGAACTTTGTCCAAATATGTACTCTGTGACAATGATATTTGGCATTTCAATCTATATCTATAAATCTTTATGCCTAATATGTAAGCTGCTTTGCCAAGATCCTTCATTGAAAAACTATTATTCATGACACTATTAAGAAGGTCTACATCATTCCCAATCAACAATATGTCATCCACATATAGTATTAAGAATGCTACAGAGCTCCCACTCACTTTCTTGTAAATACAAGCTTCTCCATAAGTTTGTATAAAACCAAAACTTTTGATCACCTTATCAAAATGTTGATTCCAACTTCGGGATGCTTGCTTCAATCCATAAATGGACCGTTGAAGTTTGCATACCTTGTTAGCATCTTTAGGATCGACAAAACCTTTGGGTTGCATCATATACAACTCTTCATCACTATCTCCATTGAGGAATGCTGTTTTGACATCCATCTGCCATATCTCATAATCATAATATGCAGCGATTGCTAACATAATCCTCACAGACTTTAGCTTCGCTACTGGTGAGAAAGTCTCATCGTAGTCAACTCCTTGAATTTGTCGAAACCCTTTTGCGACAAGTCGAGCTTTATAGACAGTAACATTACCATCAACATCTTTTCTTCTTGAAGATCCATTTGTTCTTGTGACCTTTCGCCATCCGGTAAGTCCACCAAAGTCCATACTTGGTTTTCGTACATGGATCCAATCTCGGATTTCATGGCTTCTTGCCATTTATTGGAATCTGGGCTCATCATCGCTTCCTCATATGTCTCAGGGTCATCGGTGTTGTCCACCAACATGACACTCATAACGGGATCATACCAATCTGGAGTGGTACGAGTTCTCGTTGACCTCCGAGGCTCTGTAGCAACTTCAACCGAAGTTTCATGATCACCATCATTAGCTTCCTCTCTAATTGGTGCAGGCACCACAGGAACTTCTTCCGGCGCTGCGCTACTTGCAATTTCGAGAGAAGGTTCGACAACCTCGTCGAGTTCTACTTTCCTTCCAGTCACTTCTTTCGAGAGAAATTCCTTCTCTAGAAAGGATCCATTCTTGGCAACGAAGATTTTTCCTTCGGATCTATGATAGAAGGTATACCCAATAGTTTCCTTTGGGTATCCTATGAAGACGCATTTTTCCGCTTTGGGTTCAAGCTTGTCCGGCTGTAACTTCTTTACATAGGCTTCGCAACCCCAAACTTTAAGGAACGACAATCTAGGTTTCTTCCCAAACCATAATTCATACGGTGTCGTTTCAACGGATTTAGATGGTGCCCTATTTAAAGTGAATGCGTCTGTTTCTAATGCATAACCCCAAAATGATAGCGGTAAATCTGTAAGTGACATCAAAGAACGAACCATATCTAAGAGAGTTCGATTACGACGTTCGGACACACCATTCTGTTGTGGTGTTCCGGTGTCAATCATGAAAGTATTCGCATTTCTTCAAATGCTCGCCAAACTCGTAACTTAGATATTCACCTCCACGATCAGAACGTAGAAATTTAATCTTCTTGTTACTTTGATTCTCTACCTCACTTTGAAACTCCTTAAACTTCTCGAAAGTTTCGGACTTATGTTTCATGAAATAGATATACCCATATCTACTCAAGTCATCCGTGAAAGTAAGAACATAACGATAACCACACATGATGCTACACTCATTGGACCACACATCGGTATGTATGATTTCCAATAAGTCCGTAGCTTCGCTCCATCATACCGTAAAATGGAGTCTTAGTCATTTTACCCATCGACATGCTTCGCATCTTTCAAGTGATTCAAAATCAAGTGATTCAAGAAGTCCATCGGAATGGAGTTTCTTCATACGTTTCACTCCAATGTGACCAAGATGACAGTGCCACATATAGGTCGAATTATCGCTTGATTTCAAACATTTAGCCTCAATGTTGTTGATATGTGTATTTCCACTATCGAGATTCAATAAGAATAGACCATCTATCAAAGGTGCATGTGCATAAAACATATTACTCATATAAATCGAACAACCATTATTCTCGGACTTAAACAAGTAACCGTCTCGCAATAAACAAGATCCCGATATAATGTTCATGCTCAACGCAGGCACCAAATAACAATTATTTAAGTATAAAACTAATCCCGATGGTAGATGAAGGGGTAGCGTGCCGACCGCGATCACATCAACCTTTGATCCATTTCCCACGCGCATCGTCACCTCGTTCTTCGCTAGCTTCCGTTTATTCGCAAAGACTGTTTGAGTTACAAATATGAGCAACCGAACCAGTATCAAATACCCAGGCACTACTACGAGTACTAGTGAGATACACATCAATAACATGTATATCAGATATACCTTTCTTCTTGATGTTGTCGTTCTTCAAATCCGCCAAGTACTTTGGGAAATTCCGCTTCCAGTGACCTTCTCCCTTGCAGTAAAAGCACTCAGTATCAGGCTTAGGTCCATCCTTGGTCTTCTTCGCCGGCGTAGTAACTTTCTTACCACCCTTCTTGAAGTGTCCCTTCTGCTTAGACTTGCCTTTCTTGAATTTGGTGGTCTTATTGACCAACAACACTTGGTGCTCTTTCTTGATCTCCACTTCTACAGACTTCAACATAGAAACAGTTCGCAACTTGCTTGTTCATGTTCATGTTGTAGTTCATCACAAAGTTCTTGTAACTTGGTGGTAGTGATTGGAGGACACGGTAAATCCCAAAGCATTAGGAATCACTATACCCAAGCTTTGAAGTTTGTTTATGCGTCGGACATCTTAAGAACATGCTCACCGACGAGCTGCCCTTCCATCTTGCAGTTAAAGAACTTTTCAGAAGCCTCATAACTTTCAATTGCCGCATGAGTCTCAAAGATCAATTTGAGATCCTCGACAATATCATATGGGTCTGAATTCTCAAACCTTTTTTGAAGCTCCAATTCCAAACCATACAAGATAGCACATCGAACTATGGAGTACGATTCCGAGCGAGGTAAACATTCTTTACTTCATCGGAAGCATCACCGCAGTGGGTCACCCAATGCATCCAAAGACATAGGTCAAATTACCGGTGAGGACAATCCTCAAATTGCGGAACCAATCCGCGAAGTTGCTTCCATTGTTTTTCAACTTTTCTTTCTCTAGGAACGCATTAAAATTGATGGTAGGGGCTGCCATTGATCTACAACATATTTGCAATATTTTAGACTAAGTTTATGACAAATTGAGTTCAAATTAATAATAAAGTTAATCTAGGTGAACTCCCACTCAAAACAACATCCCTCACATTGTTTTAGTGATCACACGAACCAAATCCACTACATCAACACCGATCATCACGAGAGTTGATATAGTTTCAATGGCGAACAATCGTCATGTTCATCATATCTACTATATGATTCATGCTTTACCTTTCGGTGATCCGTGTTCCGAGACCATGTCTGTACATGCTAGGCTCGTCAAGATCAAACCTTAGTTTCCGCATGAGCAAATCTGGCTTTCTCACGTTGTATACACTTGCAGAATCTAACACACCCGATCATCACGTGGTGCTTCGAAACAACAAGCTTTAGCAACGGTTCTAACTAAGGGTGAACACTTTATGACTTGAAATTCATGTGCATGAGGGATCATCTTATAATGCTACCACCGTCTACTAAGCAATACAAGATGCATAAAGGATTAACATCACATGCAATTCAAAATATGTGATATGATATGGCCTTTCTTCTTTGTGCTTCCGATCTCCATCTTCAAGCACGAACATGATCTCCATCATCACCGGCATTGCATCAAGGTCAATGACGCTTCTCCATGGTTGTCGTCCACCGGCTTCAAGTATTACAAATACTTTGAATAGACACGCGGGTCTTAACATAAATTAAAGACAACCATATGGCTCCTGCCGGTTGACAACTTACAATAAGGAACATTGCATACATCAAATATAATCACAATCATGGCCATATCACATCACTGCACACCCCTGCAAAACAAAGTTAGACGCCTCTACTTTCTTTGCATGTTTTACGTGGTTTGGGGCTTTCAATAAGTGTCGTTCTAACTTACGAACAAGAACCACAACATTGATACTAGTATTGTTGATCACCCGTTGTAAATTGGATCTTAACTATGCTAGGAGAAACAGGCACCCGCAAAGCCACTTATGCAATACAAGTTGCATGTCAAACGTGGAGCACGTCTCATGAATGATGTCATGTAAGGTTAGCTCGGGCCGCTTCATCCCAACATACCGCAAGATGCAAAGTACACAAGAAGAAATCGACAATAAAAGCATCAACGCCCACAATGACCATTGTGTTCTACTCGTGCAACATATCTACATATAGACACGGCTCTGATACCACTATAGGGTTTCATAGCATGGAAAACAAAAAATTTCTATCGCATACAAACAAACAAGCCAAGATCTATATACTAGATTGTAGCAACGAGTCGATGGAATAACTTACCCTCGAAGATTCCAAAGTGTTTAACGAGAGCGGATTCTCGTGGGTGATGTAGTCGTACTCTTCACGATCTCAAGATCGCGTAGACGATCCTTCCGGCGCTGCGTTCCGGCAGCGCTCCCGCAGTCGGTCACACGTTCGGTACTCGATGAAGACCTTCTTCTCCCTTGTTCCAGCAGGCAGCGGAGGTTGTAGCACTCTCCTCGCGATTTCGGCAGCACAACGGCGTGGTACCGGAAGTAGAGGGGAGATCTCGCAGGGCTTTGCCTTAAGCCAGAGCGAGTATGGTGGAGTATGAGAGAGCTCCTCGGCGATCTAGGGTTTAGACACACCAAGGAGGAAGTGCTAGAGCCGGCGGATAGGGTTCCGGGGACCCCCAAGTCGGCGGCTAGGGCAAAACCCTAAGGGGGCGGCGGCTATGGAGGGCTGCAGCTTCTAGGGTTTGAGGTGAGGGACTTGTGTGTTCTAGGAGGGAACCCTGCCCCTCCTTATATAGGTGGAGGGGCCGGCGGCCAAGGGGAGGGAGGGGAGTCCCTCCCCAACTCGGCTTGGAGGTGGCGCCGCCGGTTGGAGGAGGGATTCCCTCCCCAACTCGGTTTCCCACTTCCTCCTCTTTTCCTCTTTCCAAATTTAGCCGTTTGACTTTTCAATTTTGCTATTTGACTTTTCAAACTAGGATTCAATTTAATCCTTCATTTGGAACAGCGATGACACTTAGTACATGATGCAATCATTCCAACTTGCAATGACACATTCATGTACCCCTTCCCCTCCGGAGTGCCGGACATTCCGGAACCTTCTAGAACATTCCCGATGAAAACACCGGAAACATATCCCAACTCCGAAATGGGACTTTTCCTTATATGAATCTTATTCTTCGGACCATTCCGGATCACCTCGTGATATCCTGGATCCCATCCGAGACTCCGAACAACATTCGGTCTCTTTCTCATAATACCATAACTACTCAAACAACGTCGAATCCTTAAGTGTGTCTCCCTACGGTTCGTGAATTATGCGGACATGATCGAGACACTTCTCCGAACAATAACCAATAGAGGAATCTGGAAATTCATATGGCTCCCACATATTTCTACGATTACTTTGCGATCGAATGAACCACTTACATACGATACCAATTTCCCTTTGTCTCACGATAGTTTACTTATACGAGGTTATGATCGTCGGTATCTCTGCATACCTAGTTCAACCTCGTTACCGATAAGTACTCTTTTCTCGTGATATGTGATCCCTTGTGAGCCAGTCACATGCTTGCAAGCTAATTGGATGACATTCCACCGAGAGGGCCCAGAGTATATCTATCCGTCATATGGATGGACAAATCCCACTCTTGATCCATGTGTCTCAACCAATACTTTCCGAACACTCAATGCCACCTTTATAGCCACCCAGTTACGGTGTGGTGTTTGATGTCATCAAAGCATCCATCTGGTAAAGGTGATATGCATGATCTCATGGTCGAAGGAATTAGGTTACTATGTATCAGAAAGCATATAACAATTGAACTATTGAAATGACTTGATCTTTATGCTACGCTTATCTATAGGAGTATGTCCACCATATCATTCTCCTAACGATATGATCTTGTTGTTGATAACATCTCAATGTTCATGATAGGGAAACCACAATCATTTATCAACCAACAAGCTAGTGATGTATAGAGGCTATACTAGGGACTTCAAATTAAGTTTACAAATCATACAAGTATCAATGTTTCCTTGTTAATACTATTATAGCATGAATGCAAACATTTATCATAAACACAAAGATATAATAATAACTACATTTATTATTGCCTCTAGGGCATATATCCAACATAGTTCACTAGAGGTGCTCTCCTTAGATAAACAACATGGCATGAAGGGTAAACAAATTACAGCAAGGCAATTGACAGGAACTGAGCGAGGCATAACAATGCAATTACTAGTCAGAAAGATCCTATGAGATTCGATTGGGCAATACAACAAGATACATAGACCGCCATCCAACTGCATCTATGACTAGAAGTCTAACTTAAGGTTATCATCCAAACCCCCTCCAGTATTAAGTTGCAAGCAACAGATAACTGCTTTAAGGAAAGTGTGTAAGGTAAACAGTCCACATGTTCCATGAACAAGAGACCGTTGTTTTCTCCCTAGTAGCAACAACACATCTACAACCAGAGAGATTATTGTCACTTCCCTTGGAAACTAGAGGCATGAACCCACTATCGAGCATAAATACCCCCTCTTGGAGTCACTAGCAACTACTCGGCCAAGATAGCTACTAAAATTGGAGAGCATGAAAGATCACAAACAACACAGACATGATAGAATCATAAAAACAAAACCATTAATCAAACCAACATAATAATCTCAATATCCATCGGATCCCCGCAAACACAACATGCATGATTACAAATAGATTGAATCTTGATCATGAACGGATCTCACAAGATCTATACATGAAAGCATAAAGGAGGAGATACAACCATCTAGCTACTACATGGACCCATAGTCCAAGGTGGAACTACTCACGCATCATACCGGAGAGAAGGCCTTCGGGATGATCTCCCCTCCAGCAGGGTGCCGGGAAGAACTTCAGATCCCCCCAGTCTAGGGACGATGGTGGTTGCGGCTACATACGGTTTCGTGGAGATTTGATCGGGTGCTTAGGATTTCTGCATCGGGGGCTTCTTATAGGCGAAGGGGGAGGCCGAGGAGGCGGCCAGAGGGGCCAAACCCCTCCTAGGCGTGGGCCCACCCCTGGTCGCGCCTAGAGGGGGTTTGGCCGCCCTGGCACGCTTCTCCGTCTCCCCTCTAGACTTCTTGTTTCCCATGGAAAGTTATTGATTTTGATGTTTGTTCGTCCAATTCCGAGAATATTTCCTTACTAGCTTTTCTGAAACCAAAAACAGCAGAAAACATGCAACTGGCACTATGGTAACTTGTTAATAGGTTAGTACCAGAAAACATGTAAAAAGCATCTCAAAGTGTAGACAAAGCAAAGCAAAGTAGATACTAACAAGTATGGAACATCAAAAATTATAGATACGTTTCTGACGTATCATCTGCCTTATCTTTATTTGCTAAAAGGAAGACTAATGTGGTAGTTAACCCTGTTGTTGGTACATCGTTTGATTTTTTTAGGGAAAGCATACGATTTCTACAATCTATATTCCTGGGAGTATGGTTTCGATATCAGATATGGAAAGTATAGGCATAACAATATGAAGAGCAAAACGATGCAAGAACTCCATCGCGGTTGCGCTGTAAACCTAAATATTCCATACCTGTCTAGGCCACATTCCTTTCAGTTTTCTTATGTTAATCGGGAGATTTCCTGTATATCAGGATAAGTTGCCAAAGGATAATTCAAGGTCAACACGTACAAATTTGCGTGTCATGATAAGGTTGTCTAGGAACGGCGTTAATGGTTGGTATATTTGTTTACATTGTTCTAAGCATAATCATCCTATGTCACTAACCTATGGTCAGAAGCTCATTTGGTCATCCCGTCGACATATTGACAAGTACACTAAATATTTGATATCAAATCTGAGGAATAACAATGTAGATATTTCAAGGGTTTATAGTATTATTGGGAGCTTTTTTGGTCGAATGGAGAACGTTCATGCTGCAAAAATACGGAGGGAACATGTTGATAATGATGTTATGAGAACATTAGAGGTTTTTGCTCGGATTGGGATACATGAACTTTACATATCGTGTGCAAGTAGTTTCGATGAGTCGGATTTTGACCTTAATGTGGAGCAATGGTGCTAGTCAGTGGATATCAATTTTTTGGTGATGTTTTAACGTTTGATACCACTTACCGTACAAATTCATATGACATGCCATTTGGTCTATTTGTTGGAGTTAACTATCATTTTAAGAGCATTATTCTGGGGGTGGGGGTGTGTTCATGAGATTAGAAACTATAGATAGTTTTAAGTGGGTCTTCAAAAAAAAAATTCAATGATTGGCGCGAAGCATCCCATCACCATTCTTACAAGTTTTTAATGCTTATACCTTGTTATCCTATTATCACTTAAAATGAGTTTATGTTATGTATATTTATATTTCACAGAACCATTTTATTATTATTTTCATATCAGTGTGCTAAAATAGAAGTAGCTATTGGTGTTTTTTGCCACATAATGTTCACAGATGGTGTAAGTGGCATGTCCCAACATATACGAGGGATCCTAAATTTAGATTTCATAAAGTATTTGTCAGCATGCTAACTATCCCTGAATTTGAATGCTCAGAGATGGTACCTCGGTTAACTTGGTGGTCTCAAGGAGAAACATTCAACACTGATATGAGAGTGCTTGAGCTAGGGGCATAAGATGCCATTTTGGAGATTGATTGGTTGCAACAATCTGGGCTAATGGTAATTGACTTGCAAAATCACTGTCTAGCTTCTGAAATAAAAAGAAGTTTATTAAGATCAAAGGAGTAGCAGCTCCTACCCATGACACTGTCAGGGAACTCCACGTCAAGAAATTGGTGAAATGGTATGAAGGGAATGAGATCTGGGTGATGGCTATTGTACAACAAAACTCTAAAACCTCTCAAGCAGCATTACCTCCTAACGTGTAAGCGGTCTTGCAGGAATTCTATGACGTGTTTTCCACACCAACAGAGCTACCACCAAAGCGTGATTATGATCATGATATTCCTCTCAAGTCTGACGCGGAGTCGTTCAATGCGTGTCCATATCGATACTCTCCTGCACACAAGGATGGGATCGAGAAACAAGTGAAAACGATGCTGGAGTCAGGGGTCATTGTAACATCCCAGCATTAGAGCTTAGAAATAAGCTGAACACAGATGTGTTCTTTGCATTCATGCATAGAAAATCCGAATAATTTTCGCGCTTTTAAATAAAAACTTGTCAAAGTGATTGAAACTTCTCTTAACTTGATGGAATTTAAGTAGATCATCAAGTTGACTGCAATAAGTTTCAATATGACCTTTGTTAAAACCTTATTTTGGGTAACATGATTTGATCTAAGGGTAGATCAAATGTAATAAAATTAAACCCTAATACATCACTTAATGGTTCATATTTGATCCTTAAGTAATCATATCCTAGTATTCATTACACAACTCATGAATACCAAGTTATAAATATAACATAAGTAATAGGAATGTAACAACTAAATCTTAATCTCATTTACTTATACCATGAGTATCATGGTCATACCTAACCTTAACTCTCTAGTGAGATTGAGTAGGAAAGAAACCAAAGTCAAGATCATTCACCATATATCTTTATTTCCATATCAATCTTTGTCATCTCTAATGAACCTATCTCAATATATGTTATTCATAAATATTGAGTAATCAACTATTGATTCACCAATTCTTAACCTATCAACTCTTGTCCTTATTATAGCATTCACTTAAGGCTTATAAAGAAAGAATTAAGAAGAGGTAAATAGTGATGCTAGTTTTAGATGTCATCTATAGGATGGGAGTAATTGGAGGAAATCAAATCAATATGGTAACAAAGAAGATTACAAGGATGAAGTCTACAGATAGTTACCAGGAGTAGCCCTATTGGAACAAGTAGGTATAGTCAATGAATTATATCTCTTAATCCAATAGAGCTAAACAGAAGATAATAATAATACAACTGTAGTGTTGTATGGATGGAAGCCTTGATTAGTCAACTGGAAACATAAACTATAAAGGATCAAAGGATTATAATGATCATGTCTTACTCATCAATATTGAATGCTTATATCAAGTATAAGTGACATTGGTGGATAAAACATGATTGAACCATAGTATAGATATATTATCCTAAATTATTCATTACAAGTCACATTAATATAACGTGAGGTTGGAGTGTAAGTTACTGGAATCAAGTAGAGATATGATAATATGATTAAGATAATGTTAGAGTAACATTGGATTAAAGAAGTAGTATTTTCCTCTTGGGAAATAATAACTCTTGAGATGAAGTAAAGTATATATATACAGCTACTAGGGTAGTATTAGTGATGGATGATTAAGGAAGAGTATGATTGGAGTTGTAAGTAACCACTTGTTGGCTTGGGGATTATACACACCAGAGTAGTGGATATAACCAAGTATAAATATGAAAAGATTAGGAAGTGCTTTGGAATCAAGCTCATTAGATTTATGAATGGTTTTAGAAGCAAAAAAGATGGATAAGAATATTCTTGTAAAGCAAAGCTCATCATGTTAGCACATGATGATGGGCATAGAGAAGTAATATATCTAGGAAAGGAATTCCTTAATTAGAAGTTTAGAATTATGAAGTATGGAATATAGGAATCCTTGTTAAGCACTAAACCCTAAATCTAAGACCAAACCTAATATCCATTCTCTATGGTTGAGCTATCATCTTGTTTCCACAATGGTTGATAGGAATAATTTCCAACATTAATCATTTCAGCACACCTTGGACATTCTCAACCATCATTATTATAGGTGCTTATGGAACTATATTTATTAATTATTTCTCATAAGTTATCCTAGAAAACAAATCCATTATTTTAATTTGAATGGTGATGTTATTAAAGATCACAAACATAAAGACAATGTGATTAACCATTAATCTTTATTCACATCAATAAAATAAACTTATGAATATTAAATCTTCTAAGAACTTATGGTAAAGCATTTTCAATTCAAGCTTTAACTCATTAGTTAATAGTAATAATTCTATAATAAGTTTATGAATTTATGCCCAATTAAATTCATATTAAAGGCCCTCACAAAAAATAATAGAAAATGTATCTATATAATGAAAATAAAGAAACCCTAAACAATATATAATAAAAGTTCACCAATTGATTCTTAACAACTTCAATATTACTGCAATTATTCAGAAAATAAATTCCATAAAGAAATTTCAATCAAATGTGTAATATACAATTCTAAAACAAAACAGAAAATGAAAAAGGAATAAAACCAGGAAAAAATAGAGGGAAAACCCAATCTGGCCCACGACCCATTCCCTCTCCTCTCTATTCAACGCCCGCTGGTCACAGCCAATCTTCCGCTCACTCAACAGCAGCCCACGGAGGCCCAACAACAGCCTAGTACCCCTTCAGTTCTTTTCTTCCTTTCTTCATCCTCTCGCCAGAAGGACGCCGCCGGCGAAGCAGCTCGCTGGCTCAAGCTCCGCCGCTCGCCGTCTTTGCGTTACGATTCGTGCAGCCGCCAACGTCATCATGAGGGATAAGAACTCCACCGCGACGCTCCATCCCATCCTCATCCACTCGCTCCTCTTCTTCCTCTCCGTTCTCTCTCAGTGACCGACACACTCACCCCAAACCTCGCCGGAGTTCGTCGATATAGACCGCCCCGCGTCTATCTGAGGTGTCCAGAAGGGTCGCCTCATCACCCTCGTTCTCCCTGGCCAGATCATGGAAGCCGGAGAGCTCCCAGTCGACCTAATCGACATGTCCTTCCCTCTCCGATCATCTTCTTCAATCGACGATTGCCACCTCCACAGGGTTCCCCCGGTCACGTCGTCACGCTCTTCAGCTTCACAGTAAGTTGCCGATGCTCACGCACCTCCCCATTCTCCTTTTTGCTTCCTCGTTTGCTCTTCCACCGTGAACCGCCGCCGACCACCGTAGTTGAGGGTCGTCGGAGTAGCTCCGGTGACCAAACTTGAGCGACGCCGCCACCATTTGACTCAGCGTGTTCGCCCGCGTCCAGCAACACCCTTCCCGCGTGCCAGCATCCACCCAGTCGATTGATCGAGCTTCGATCTGGGGGTGATAGTTCATATGACGTCATCGTGAGGTTATGCTTGCGTCATCTTGACCAAGTCCACCTTGTTGACTCGTCTTTGCCCATGTGGCAGGTGACGTGGCCTAGGGCCCATGGGTCAGTGTCTGGGGCTAGGTAGATTTGCGGTATAAAAAGTCTGTGCTTGTTTAGAAAATAATTAAAACAATATGAATTCAAATGTCAAATATTTCAGAAATAAAATAAAATGATTAAATCTTGTAAATTTAATATCTTTTGTTTTATAAATCAGAAAAATACATATAATATATAAAAATGTTTAGAAAAATAAATTCTACAACTTAAAACTACTATTAAATATTATTATGATAATTATTTAAATAAATATTATTTAATAAATACTTTATAAAGTTTTAATACTTTGATAATTAATATTTTAATAATGGTAAATGTTAAAAATCTAAATAAAATACCAAAAATCTTAAAAAAATAAGAATTAGAGTTTAAAACTATAATCATGCATTATTATTCCTCTTAATTAAATATTTATTAAGTATTTATAAAGTAATAAACCTTATTAAAATCATATCTTATTATTTATAAATCACAAAAATAAATGTAATATACCAAAATGATCACAAAAATAATACCTACATGTTAAAAAATATGATATTCCACTTTTGAGTTAAATAAAAAGTTAAACACTTTTATAACTTGAATTTAAACCTATTTCCTTAATTAATAATTCATATAGAGGTAAATAAAATTTATTAATAATTCTAAAAATTAGTTAATTGAGTCTAATAAATAGTATTAGTCTTAAATATTTATAATATAAGGTCAAATTGGTCCAACACATTTTAAATATAATTTTATTAAATCATCTCTCAACCATTAATGTAGATTAGATTATAAAAGGATTCTTAATTAATATAAAAACTCCAAGAATAATTGTAATAAGATATACCCATTCTTTATATTTAACCACAAGTTTATAAACAAATCAAAACACTATAGGTGAGTTCATAAGTAATAAATAATATTGTTTACTTATTCACAAACATTAACCACACCCTTACAGGGAGATAAATCCCTGTGTACCATTATAATGTAAAGAAACCACTACTCCAATAGAAGTAATGCCATTCTTAAGTAACTCTAAGTATATCTACATTCTTAAAGTTACCTTTAGTTTGCAAAGCTTTAAGTATGATGCTAAATACTTTATTATATGTTTTATAGTTAACATTGGTCTATCATAATTAAGTTATAAAACATCTCAAGTACAAACTATTCAAGCAAGCACAAACAACATCAATCACATTTAATTAACCACAAATATTGTTTAAACCTTAGTAAGGAAATCTTTTCATCAAAAATTATTCATTTTGCCACTTCAATCAACATATGACAATTAATAGTAAACACCTTACTTTATACTTTACTTGTATAATAAGATTGTTAATACTTAAATTCTTTATAAGTGACATTACTTGTAAAGTAAAACTTGAAGATAAACAATTAAGGTGTAAGCAACCTTGAATAGCATTCCATATGTGTGTATTTTATTGTTGTACATATACAAGATGTTTCACACACACTCACAAGCCTTAACAATAAGCACATGTATGAAACTTAATCTAAAAGGGCAACACATTCCAAGGAAACCCTTTCCAGTATCCAAACCCTAGAACAACGTTATTCTCGGGATTCACGTTTATCAACTTGCATGACATTACTTATGCATAAAAGCATCTTGCTTCTTTAAACATTAGTCCTTACCGGACCAATGATGCAGATTTCAGCTATTGGATCTTATATTGTCTTAAAGACCGTGAGTGCATAATCTTGCAATCACAAAAGGCAAGTTCACACTTGCTCATGTCCTTTGATTATTTTCTGTAAAGTATTTTGCAAATCCAGTGTTGTCATCACCTGCATTTGAAAAAGGACATAAAACACTATTTTCATAATAATATGATTATAGGTTATTTACCATGAGGTAATAACCTACTATAAGAGTTCCGGTGGTAAAGGAACATAATATCTAGGACTTAACAACCAATGTCGCTAGTGATTATTGCGCTGTATATTACGCGTTGACCATGAGATTTGGAATGGGACGGAGAACTCAGCTGTATCTTTTCCCTCTCGCATGGAGCTGGATGTGCGGGTCGTGGCTGTTATCACTCGTAGCATGCATATTATTTATGGTAATTCGTAGAGGATATGCAACATATGGGTGGGACCCTCAATGTCCCACGATAGTTCCGGCATCTAAACGGTCTATACTGCCATTGCCGTAATTCAATAGGTGGGCTGGCGTACACCAAAGAGACATGCAGGGTCGCGGAGAAGGCAGTGATTGGCTTGGATCTTAGTCTGGGCCTCACACCAAGGAAGTGTGAACGAACCTGCAATTCGGATGTGCAACAAAGCTAAGATCTCTCATGGGTAAAGTGACGCACCTCTGCAGAGTGTAAGAATCAGAACTTGTTACTCCTGCTCGGAAGGAGTCATGAACGCGGGAAAGGAACTCCATGAAAGTTCTGGTAAACCCGTGAAGGCTGACGGACATAAATTTTCAGAATAAAAGCAACCTTTGAATAAATGTTTATGAAAACTTGCATTGCCTACGACCTATGGTCTATGGCTGTAGCTATAGTGTATCAAACACTCATTTTCTAGTGAACTTTCTAAGTACGCTTGTACTCAAAGTATCTTCTTAACCCTTGCTAGGTTCTAAAGCCAGTACAAACGACGTCTACATCAAGTTATGCTCCAGGAACCATCACCAGAAGCTAAAGTTATTCAATAAAGTCAAGAAAGTCAACATATACATCAACTCAAGTGAAGATGAAGTTGCGGATTAGATAAGAATAGAATCTCTAGCCATAGCACCTACTTCCGTAGAGTATTGCAATAGTAGCAATGCAAGCCTCAATAGTTTAGATACTAGTCTGTTAGTATAATAGATTTGAGTTGTTTATTTCTGTTTCTTCTTTGTAAGAAGTTTCTTTCTCTCTCTTTAACCTAGAGTGTTCTCTGGATCTTGTGTAAAGAGTTGAGTTGTAACCTATAGCCATGTCTTGGACCTGTTATGTTTCTGTTGTACTACTCTAAGGGATGTAATACTAGTGAACGGTGTTTCATTGGTGTTATGTCAACGACTATAGTGTACTACATCATGCAGTGGTATGCTGGGTCACCGCAGTCATTGTGCCCAACATGTCACCTTACGCATCGCAGGTTTCCTTATGCAGAAAAAAGATGGATCATGGCATTTTTGCATTGACTACCGCAGATTGAATGAGCTCACCATCAAAAACATGTTTCCCATGCCAGTCACTGATGAGTTGCTCGACGAACTGTCTGGCTAAAAGGATAGAGATGTCGCCTAGAGGGGGGTGAATAGGCAATTTCAAAACTATTACAGTTTTGGCTTGATAGAATGCAGAATTAAACTAACATTTATTTTACAAGCACAAAACCTAAGTACACTAGGCTCAACTAAGTGCACCAGCAACAAGTTAAGCTAAGCAAGATAACACAAGATAAATATACCACAAGTGATAAGCAAGATATAAGTACTTCAAGCTCGATGGCTATCACAAGGAAAGTAAGCTCGGGTATAGAGATAACCGAGGCACACGGAGACGAAGATGTATTCCCGTGTTCCCTTACAAGTAAGGTACGTCACGTTGGAGAGGTGTGGGATTCCACGAAGGATTTCCCAATGCCACGAAGGGTCACCTTCTTCTCCGAGTCTATCCCACGAAGGAATAGGCCCTTTCCTTATGGCTAGTTTTTCCTCCACTCCGGAGATGGCAAGCTCCACAACCACTTCACAAGCTCCATGAAGGAGAAGTCCGGGTCTCTTCACAATCTTCCACGAAGAGGACACCGTGACACCAACCGCCAAGCCAACTAGGAGGTCACCCTCCAAGAGTAACAAGCTCATGGTCTCTCACTCGAACAAATCGTAATGGAGAGCTCAACACTTATGCAATAATGCAAAGCAAGACCACCAAGGGTGCTCAAATCCTTCACTCTCAAATCCCACCAAAGCAACAAGTGCTAGGGTGGAATTAGAGAATAAGAACAATGGTGGAAGTCAACAAATGACTCCAAGATCTAGACCCAATGGGTTCCCCTCACTTAGAGGAGGAATTGGTTGGTGGGGATTGTAGATCTAGATCTCTTCCAAAGCCCTAAAAAAGATGCAAGAATCATATGAGGGAAGGGGGAGGAAGCAAGCTCAAGAGGTTCAACAATGAAGGTCAATTTCATGGTCAAGAACACTCTAAAACGTTGGGGGAAGAACCCCCTTTTATAGTGGAAAGCAAATATGGCCGTTAGGAGAAAACTGTGCGAATCCGGTTGAAAGTTCGGTTGGACCGGCTCCAGAACCGGATGGTTCGGTTCCTGGACCCGAAAACCAGATTTCAACCGGGATTAGGGTCAGTACACAATCTCGGATAGACTCCGTATAGCAAAACCGAAAATCCTGGTTTAAGATACGGTTTTCCGGTCCTGGCACTGGACCACCCGGTCTGGGAGCCGGTTGAACCGAATCCACAATCGGGATGAAACAGGCTTCACAAAAAACGCAATAACTTTTGCATCCGGACTCCGATTTTGATGATCTTGGGCTTGTTTTGACGAGGACAGCAAGCTCTACAAGATTGTATAGAGAAACATCATAACCCAACAAAGGAGGATAAAACCAAATGAAGAAAGGTAAGAAGCCTCCCTAAATAAGAACCGATAAAACCTTCAAACTTGAAAACGCCATAGAAGATGCATACGAATTCCATTTTCGATGAAATTGGGCTTGTTGAAGAGGCTAGAAACAAGCTCAAGATCCTCACATGGAGAAACACCAAGAAGCAACAAAATAGGAAGATGCAAAGTATGCAAAGGATTGAGCTTCCTATGACGATGTGATCAAGTTACACAACTGAAAGCCCCTCTTGATAGTGCGGCTATCTATCCTATAACCCAGTCTCTTAATAACCACCTTGAGACCGGTAAAAGGAAAACCTAGAAAGGCCATACCTTTGCCTTGTGCATCCCGCTTGATCTTGATGACAACGCTTCAAGCTCCACCAAAGCCGGAATGCAACACTTGATCATTGTTGCTTCGCGAAGACTCCTAATTTGCTCCCCATACACCACTATGGGATAGCTTCATTAATACATGTCTTTACATGTACATTATCATCAATATGGATGGCAAGCTTCAAGCAAATGATCTTCTCAAGATGCTTATCTTGAACTTGCCCTTCTCAACCTTGATGACGATCACCACTTGATGTCATCCTCTCATGGGCTATATAATATCTTAATTTTTGAAGCATGCTCATGGAAAGATACCTGTCCCATATAGAAAACGCAAAGGCAAATATATAATGGGTTAGTTCATGATGCATAATTGATAAGGCTTACCATACCACAAGACCATGTGGTACATTCTTTATGCTTCATGTGTTGACCAACTTGAAATCACTCTTCACCCTTTGTATTGGTCAACCAAGTATCTTCTCGTGCTCCATCTTAATATCCTGAGGTACATAAGGAACTCTTAATTTGATTACATGCTCTAAATCTTAGTCAACCATAGCTCAATTAATGAGGCTATCACGACACCGACTTAGAGCCATATCTTGAATTCTTCTATTGGGATCACACTCTCAAGATCTTGATCATATCATATTCTTCTCTTCAACTCGATGATTTTGATGCCAATACTCAAGGTATATCTTTATCTTCATGGCATCCATACTTGAATCCAACACATGGACTACAAGCATGACCTATGGAATATACCTTCATATAAAATTTAGTAAAAACATTAGTCCATAGGGATTGTCATTAATCACCAAAACCACACATAGGGGCAATTACCCTTTCACTGGCGCCATCATGTTTTCCAAGCTAGATTTTCGTGTCGACTATCAACAAATCAGAATGTTACCGTATGACGAACACACCACGACATTCAAAACCCATCAAGGACACTACTAATTCCGGGTTATGCCTTTTGTCATGTGCAACACACCGGCAAGCTTTCAGTGTGTAATGAACCTGGTGTTGATCGAGTCCCTGTCTGCGATGATCAGTCCTCATTTTTATGGACGATATCTTGGTCTATAGCACCATAGTAGAAGAACATCTGGACCACCTCAAGGAAGTGTTGTTTCTCATGTGCAAGAACAAGCTTTTCGTCAAGGACAGTAGATGTTCCTTCGCCTGTCGCAAACTCGAGTACTTGGGCCACATCATATCAGCACATGGAGTCGTAACTGACCCGCGCAAGACTAAATCCATGGTGAACTGGCCACAACCTAACACAGTCACAGAACCGCGGGGGTTTCTTGGCCTCACGGGCTACTACTGCAAATTCATCAAGAATTATGAGATTATCGTGAGACCACAGACCAACCTCCTCAAGAAGAAATGCTTCTTGTGGACAGAGGCAGCCACAACAGCTTCCTGGCTCTAAAAGAAGCAATGGTTTCTACTCTTGTTCTGCAATTACCACATTTTGACAAACAATTTGTGGTCAAGACTGACGCTTGTGCACTAGGAATTGGTGCAGTACTGATGGAGGACCAACATCCTCTAGCTTTTCTGAGAAGCCTCTGAGTGTCTCACATCAGCAGTTATCGATTTATGACAAGGAGTTTCTGTCTCTTTTGATGGCAGTGGAGCGCTCGCGATCATACCTGCAGCGCTGGGAGTTCATTGATGAGTGCACATTTGCATCGTGTTTAATATTATTGTTTTCGACTGTAGTGGTAGGATTTTGGTATTTTATGGTGCTCGTGCGTATCTTTTATGTCTATTTTTACGAGGATCCGGAGAGACGATGGATACAATAGACAATTCTTGGAGATGGACACAATTCACACCTTCTGCCTCCCGGAAGAGCTTATATTTCAGTTTGTATTGTCTTAGGAAAAGATGCGAGACTTGGCTCAATCCATGCTTGCTTTTGGAAGTTCTCTACTATTGGTACTACTACTACTACTACTTGAGAGTTCTGGATGGAAGTCTCTAGATTGTTAATCCTACACTGACGTACGAGTACGTCTTCGTCTATTAGAGTCGGCGAGGGAGGTCATAAGCATGTCATCGAGAGAGCTTCACGACAAAGGGAGGAAGAACGTCGCTAGGTGCTCGCGGTAGTGTCATCATAATAGAAGGGGAACTACATCGGGGAGTCACGAGAAACATACTTGACATCCATAAGTCACATAGAGATGTTCATGAATGTTGTTGGATACCTCAAGTAGAATTTTGGATTTTTTTTAAATTTTTAAGAGGACGTAGCAATGCACGTGCATTTAAATAATAGTCATTTAATAGCCGTATTCTGCTTGTTCTCAACAGAAAAAAAGACTCGACGTAACTTAGAGTAGCTCTAAAGGAGCCTATAAAAATCCGACCCTTAAAATTGTATACATAGCACTTAAAACCGCTTTTACAGACTAAAAAGACATAGATAGAATGGATACTGTAAACTTGAACTGTGTTACACGGGACCCACCATTTTCTCTTTTTCTATTATTCATCATCCTCATGTTCCTGCCCGCTGCCCCGCCCGCCGGTCGCCGTTCGTACATCATCACTCTAGTCGTAAAATTCGCGGTGTATAGACAAAATTAGTCGTTCGTGCACGCACCGACACAACAGCCACAACATGATCAGGCCAGGCAAGTGTCACGAGCTCAACGCGCGACCAAGGGCAAGTCGGCGTCGAGCGGCCACAACGACGCGACATGCTAGCAGCAGCGGCAGCAACGCGGTGTGCTAGCGTGCAACAACAACACGGTGTGATAGCTAGCAGTGAGCGGCCACGGCAATTAGAAGCGAGCAGCCGCAACAATAGTGTGCATGCATGTAGCAGCTGCACCGACGGACTTGAGCAGCAGAGATAATACAATTTTGACATATAAACGCCCCTCGCAGCGCTACTAGTATATGTTGTGGGATAAAGTTCTCGGACCACTATAAAAAAATATACAATCTGAGCGATTTTACAGACTTCGCTAGAGCGACCAGGCGCTCGCGAAACTGTATATTCCCGAATTTTACAGTTTTAACTGTTTTACACGCTCCGTTAGACCGTGACGAATCCAGGATTCGGGTAAGCCCAAGGCCAAAAAGAACTAAGTGCAGAAAATTTATGGAAAAACCTCTTGTAACAGTATTTTTTTTGTATAATTGTAATGATGAACATATATTTTCAAATCCATTGTCCTAACCATTTATATGAGTAGTGTGAAGATTTTTATTGACATGCAAGCACTTGTAATTTGACAAACATGATTGTATTTGGACTGTGTTGCACATGTTTTTGTGCGGAAAAACCTTTTATCCAAAATAATTCCATTTTTTAACCAATCATTAGATGTTTTAGAGATAGTTAGAATATTTATATGCACAAACAATATCACAGATTGTAGAGAACATAAATAAAATATCTTAATCTTGTGTTCCTAAACATGAAATCGATTGCAAACAATGTTAAATAAACAAATCAATTCAACTAGAAATACATTCAACTATCCAATTGAACTGGTGAATATATTAGAGGGGATCCGCATCTGAGCTAGAACAACCAACAATTTAGCTCGTCAGAAGCAAAGAAAGTTTGGAGTAGAGGAGGCAGACTCGCACACCCACAACAATCACCCGCACACCCATAACAATCGTTTGTCGGCCAGGAACTTGAGAGGCCATGAGCCAGAGGCGGCGGTCAAGCAGGGCGAGCGGCGGCAGACAGGAGGGAAGAGACGTGGATTGGAAGGTCGGGAATAGGAGTTGCCTACTGTTGTGACCGTATGGGCGTGGCGGCGCTGACGTGTTCCTTTTGTCTCAGCGAGCGAGAGGACCTAGACGAGACCAAGAGGATGTGCTGATCGAGCGAGGGGAGGCCAATGACTTGGGCCAGACCTGGACGCTCCAGGCCAAACATTTTTTTCATAGATGGTAGGCCGAAAATTTGGCTGCGCCCTGGTTGCCCTGGGCCAAGATCCGCCCCTGGCGTTAGAGATACTCTTATAGAAGTAGTCTGCCAAATATCGTGACCAAATCTTAGAGCATCTCCACTCGGGTTTCCAGAACGTTGTTCCCAAGGCGATTTTTTCGTCTGGACGCCAAAAATTGGCCCAACCACGTTCCTAGGACCCCGGTTTCATCCGGATTTGGGACAACTTTCGTCCGAAGTTCTCAGGCCGAGCCCGAGGCGTCGGGAACGCCCTGGAAACGCTGAACAAAGAAAAAACGGCTATGGGCCAACCCTGTCGGCGAGACAATCCCATTTCCCCATTTTCACTCGCCTTCCCTGCGGCGAATAGCTCCTCCCAGCTATCCCTATCGGCATGGCTTTGCCGGTGAAGCTCCACCATGCCGAGCCGTATCCACATCTATAGATAGGCCCGCCGCTCCTTTCCCTTTGGCCTAGGCCATCTTTCGCTGCCCAAGCTTCGCCGTAGCTCGGCTTCGTTCCGAGCTCCCGCTACCTCGCTTGCCAAGTGTTCGGCGTTTTGCCGGTTCGGCCATGGACTCCGACGACGAGGAGATGTTCGCCGTGTTGCTAGAGAAGGAGAATGCCGCTGCCGCCAAAGATGCAGAGCACATGCAGATCCTCACCTCCCTCGCCCGACTGTACATGCATACGGCAACGCCGAAGCGTGGAGGCTCGGCGAAGGGTTACCGAAAGTGCAAAGTAAGCCAAAGGATGGAGGGCTACTACATGATGCACGCCGATTACTTCGCCGACGAGCCGCTGCATGAGGAGGCCATGTTTCAGTGCCATTTTAGGATGATCCGGAAGCTCTTCCTCGAGATCGTGCATGCCATCCGAGAGTTCGACCCCTATTTCGTGTGTAAGAAGGACTGTGATATCCCACAAGTATAGGAGATCGTGTGTAGCCTTTTCGATAAGTAAAAGTGTCGAATCCAACGAGGAGCTAAAGGTAGGATAAATATTCTCTCAAGTTCTATCAACCACTGATACAACTCTACGCACACTAAATGTTTGCATTATCTAGAAAATAAAATTAGAGCAACAAAATGAGTACTAGAGAAAGCTTTGCAATATAATAAACAATAATAAAGTAAAGCTAGTTGTTGCAGCAATAAAATACACTAAACTAACAGAACCATGAGTGTGGAATAGTGGTGGTAATTGTGGTGGCTTTGTCCAAATTTAATTGACGAATAAATCAGGTTTATTGTCTTCGATGTAGTTTTCTATGTGGGAGAGGCTAAATATACACGTGTTCACTACTTGAAATTGCATGTACTATACGATTGGATTGTTAGCAAACATGCTTAAATACTAACAATGTATTAAGGTTTCCCCAACATGGAATTATGATTTGCTATACCATGAGGGAAAAGCTGAATACCACTCTTATTATGTTTTCTTTATGTGAAATAAATAAACGTTTTATCAACCACTGATACAACTCTACGCTCATTAAATGTTTGCATTATTTAGGAAATAAAACTAGAGCAACAAAACGAGTACTAGAGAAAGCTTTGCAAGATAATAAATAACAATAAAGTAAAGCTAGTTGTTGCCGCAATAAAATACACTAAACTAACAGAACTATGAGTGTGAAATAGTGGTGATAATTGTGGTGGCTTTGTCCAAATTTAATTGGCTAATAAATCGAATTCATTGTCTTTGATAAAGTTTTCTATATAGGAGAGGCTAAATATACATGTGCTTCACTACTTAGAATTACATGTACTATACAATTGAATTGTTAGCAAACATTCGTAACTACTAACAATGCATTAAGGTTTCCCCAACCATGGCCTTAAGTTAATGGTCCTCTTACTCCCATACGTGCAATGTTCCGGTTCGCGTCCTTAGGTTTCTATCACTCCGGCAAAACTTTCCCTTTCCTCTTACACATACTACAAACCCTATGGTGTTTAGTCTATGCGCGCACAAATATAATGGACACCAAAGAATTGTACCATATCAACAAACAACTCTAATGAACCAAAGATGTTCAATCATTCAATCTAAGAACAAACAAACTACACAAACATGACATATATCATAGGATTATAACTTATAGCATCAAACACCATGTTTATATAGGCCAGTACAGATGTGTGTGGGAGGATGAATCACTGCATACTAGGAGGATTAGGTCATGGAGATGGCGGTGAAGATGGTGAAGAGGGCAACGATGACGCGGGGGACTCCTTCCCCGCCGCCGGTATCGTGGGGGAGCACCGCCCCTTAGCCCTCTTCCTTCATGGCTTCTTGGGAGCCCTCCCCATGGACATGGGATCCATGGGGGAGACAAAAACATGGCTTTGGCGTCTGCAAATTTGTGGGTGGAGGTGTCTCCCACGAATTAGGTTTCCTTTTATATAGCTTCTCGGATTCCCGTCACCCCATCTTGGGCTGCAGTAAATCGGGTCTAGCGGGCCTGTTCGGACTTGGAATCAGTTAAATTTTATGTCCATAATGATTGTCATGAAATTTCCTACAACTTTATAGTTGAAGAGTTTTACGTTTGACGCCGTCTTCGACCTGAAACGTGACCATCTTCAAAAAAATGTCGAGACAGATTTCTGAAAAATCCCAATTTGACTCGAACAAGGGTTCCACTTGTATTCTTGATAATTCCTACATATTAAAGTGTAAAACAAGAACATTATGCACTTTTGAAACTATTAGTAGGCTAGTCAAAATAACTCATGAACTTTATATAAAAAGAAGTGTCAAAAGCATAATAATAATAGCATAAAACCATTAAAAATTATAGATACGTTATAGAAGTATCAGACTGCACCAGCATGGTTGGGTTTTTCTCACTACATAAGTGCACAGTGGCGATGAGGTTGCTTGCATATGGAGCACCGGGTGACAGTGCCGATGACTATCTTCGGATGACCGAGTTCACCGCCATCGATTGGTTGTATAGGTTCTGCAGGACAGTGATTGCAGTGTTTGAGAAACAATACTTGAGAACACCCACTGCTGAAGACACCGCTCAGATTCTCGCAGTCAATAAAAGTAGAGGATTTTCTGGGATACTTGGAAGCATAGACTGCATCCATTGGCACTGAAAAAACTGTCCATTTGCATGGCAGAGAATGTACAAAGACCACAAAGGAGATTGCACTGTGATACTTGAGGCAGTTGCTAAACATGATCTTTGGATCTGACACTCCTTCTTTGGCATGGCATCATCGAGCAACGACATCAACGTCCTCAACTCCTCAAATGTCTTTGCCAAGCTTATTGAGGGTCATTGCTACCCCTGTGAACTTTGAGGTCAACCTGCAACACTACAACAAAAGATACTATCTTGCAGATGACATCTATTCAAGATGACCAACATTTACGAAGACTATATCAAACCCAATGCTCCCCAAACATGCTCAGTTTGTCAAGAAACAAGAAGCTTGCAGGAAAGACGTGAAGCGGACATTTGGTGTGCTCCAACAGAGGTTTGCAGTTGTCCGGTTCCCTGCTCTGACCTAGTCGGAAGATCAAATGTGGAAAGTGATGAAATGTTGTGTGACCTCACACAACATGATCATTGAGATGAGAGGAAAAACCCAGTGAGTTTGATGGAGCAGAACGAGCCATACTTCAGACAGGGACTTCTTGCAGAGTCTGATCATCAGGTGCCTTCAACCTGGACTGTCTTTATCGCCATGCGTCAGGAGATCCGAGATCCGGTAATGTATCAACAACTGCAGGATGATCTGGTTGAGCAACTATGAATACACATGGCAACACGTAGATGCCGAGTATAAACTGGCCGAAGTAGGCCATAATATGTTGTAATGTTATTGTATGTTGAACTATGATTAATTTTATGCCAAACTATGTTTAAATTCATGTTGAATTAGGCCAAACATTGCTCTGTATTTATATTATATCAAACTATGCTGAAAACTGGTTGAATTTGAACCGAATTTGAATAAAAGACAGCCGACCTGAGAACTTGGTCTAGGAACGCGATTGAAGAATTCGGATAAAAAGTAATTTCGTTCGGCAAAAATCAGGTTCGAATTTTACACTGGGATCAACCAACGAGTTGAGGCCTAGGGTCAACGTTATGGGTTCATGTTACCAAACACACCCTCAAACGGCCGCGATGCTCCAAAATCGAACTCGACCTGGCAAGCACTCCCGTTTGCCACCGCCCCACTCCTCCGTGACCTAGCCGCCGCCACCCGTTTGCCACCCACCGCCGCCCCACTCCCCCGGCCGGCCAGCACGCACTCGCCACCGAGCCCCACTACTCCGGCCAGCTCCAAACCGGCCCGCCGCGAGCTCCTTCGCCTCTTCCCTCAAGCAGCAGGCCGCCCCGACCAAGCTAGGCGGAGGAGCTGATCGAACGTTCTCCGCTCCGCACAAGAAGCTGGCGCTGGCTTGAGAAGCAGGATGTTCTGGTAAGCCGGGCGATAGCCGAACAGGCCCGAAGAGGTCTGGACGAAGTGACTTCTCTTGCGTGCCGCCAGCACTAAGCCCTAAACCCACACGCTCGCCCACCTGCCCCGCCGCCGCCAGCGAGATGGGCGGCGCTCGCTCGCAGGTGAACAAGGCGCACAAGACACGCTTCGCCTCCAAGGCCTCCCGTCATTCGCACAAGATCGGTACGGTATAGCTAGCTTCAAGTTCTTCCCTCCTCCCCGTTTTATCCAATACCTTTCCGCCCTTCGTGTAAAAGTCCAACGTCTCACTGGCGGACTGCCTGGGTGCTGGTTCTGCAGATAAGGTCAGGAGCGGGAAGGCGGAGGGCAGCCACCGAGCCACCGTCAAGGGAGCCCGTAACGCGCGCGTCCAGCGGAGCAAAGCGGTCAGATTCTAGCTTAGCGAACTGCCCTCTTTTGTGCTTTAGCTTCTATAACTGACTGGAGATTACAGTTTCATCATCGCAAAAATTAAGCATATCATCCGTCAATATAGTTCTGGCTTCAAATTGGTCAAAACAGGACACCCAACTTCGCATGACTATAAGCCCAATGAAAGCTAACGCGATTCATAACCTAGTCAGATAGCTACCAGGTCAGATACGATCAATACTTGGGGAATAGTCAAATTGTGAAAAAACAACACCGATGCATGGCTTCAAAAAAATTGCCCTCAGGAGAGATTGCTTGAATTCGTATTAAGTGTTTTGGTTGAGTTCATTGCCATGAAGCAGTAGGGAATATTGTGACATTGACACAAACGTTGTACTGAGCCAGACTAGAGTTCTACACCATGTTTTATGTACTTGGTTTAGCTATATGGATAACCTGAGGAAGCACTTACTTAAGTCCATTCTTCCAGTTGAACCGATCGTTGCTGAAGTTCTAAATAATGGTCACGGTTTCTCCAGATGCCCAACTTGCCAATGATGCATATCTCCAGAAACTGACAACCGAGAAGAATCATGCATGTTTTCACAGTATAAACGTACCTGCAATTTATAAGCTCAGGTCCTGTTAATGCCATTTGGTCTCCAACTATGCAAGCAGAAATGGTGGCTGTAAAGCAGACCAAGATCTCAACCTTACTACGTTAGTCCCCGGAGCACAAGCCATATCAGTTTAGATATAAAGCTTTTATGTTCAGCATACTCCTTGTGTTTAGGCGTGACCTCTGGAATAAGTCCATGTTCTCTATATGCCTATGCATGGGGACAAATCGATTTAACTTGTTTATGATATGACAGGTTTAAAAACACTTTAGTGGTCTGGTCTTATTCTGAAAAAAGAAAAAATATGCCTTGGTATTCTTCTGGTTCCCTTGATGTACATAGTATGCTCTCGGAATTAAATTTGCACTAGCCTAAATCAGGAACTTATTTTCTTTCGAACTGCGACTGTTCTTGCTAGATAAAGGGAAAGCTTTGCAAAATTCCTTTCAATCTGCACATTCTTTTGGTTCAGTTCGTATTATTTTAAGTCTAGATGTCTGTTATCAAATGAATTTTAGTATGTTATTTGATACCTTGGTCTGTTCTCTATGTTCGTGTTGTGAATTGATGTTTAAAGTGTCCGACCATTACTACCATTATTTGCCATTCTTATCCTATTGCCTGAAATTCTTAGCTTGGTTGCAGATCCGTGATCAGAAACGCGCTGCTTTGCTGAAGGAGAAACGGTCATCTAGTGGGTCCTCAAGTGCACCACGTGTCATTGTTAGTATTCTTGGGCTTTGCTCTCATTGTACTACATTGATTGTCACTTTTGCTGTTTCTTGCTGTCAACACACTAGCATTCGGTAATCTCTGATTATTGCAGGTTCTCTGTGGCCTTTCCTCATCTGCAAATGTTGGACCACTTGCAGAGGATCTTCTCACGTTTGCAGCAGGAGGAGATGAGAAGCTGACATCCAGTACTGTTGCCTCTCCCACCTATAAACTTCGAACGACGGTTAGTTCAGTAGGAATGAAGTACTAAAGATGCCTGGACATAGTGCAATATTTATTTCCAACCATTCTACTCTGTGTCTGTTATTGCATCACTTTGCTGTAGATCTTCGAACCATAACTGGGATGCACATAGTTCTCAATCCCGTTTTAATAGGTCTTCACTTTTGGCTTCTATATAAATATTCTTATGTTAATTTGTTTATGTTTTGTTTTCCATTAATTTAATTTAGTTAGTCAACTTCATTATTTTATATTCATGATATTTGTGAAGGTACTGCAAGCTCCATATGGCGATCTTGCTTCATGCATGGAACTGGCAAAGGTATTCTGTTCAACTGAATTCAATAGAATTTTGTTTCTTCCAAATTTCTTGACTCTAATGTGGAACATGCAAATTGCATTTTCCTACCTAGGTTGCTGATTTGTTAGCGTTCGTAGTGTCAGCAAATTCATTATGCAACAGCGACTCAAGCAGTCCGATTGATGAGTTTGGAGAACAATGCCTATCTGTTTTTCGAGCCATGGGCTTACCTAGTACAGCTGTTCTCATTCGAGTAAGTTTGCTATCACGAGCTTTTCTCACTCAAGATGATATCTTGTGATTATTTGATAATTTTCAGTTTATTTTTAATTTCATCAGGATCTTCCATCAGATACCAAAAGTAGGCAGGAATTGAAGAAAGCAGTGGTTTCTTTCGTTTCTCCAGAGCTGCCTGAAGATTCCAAGTTCTATCCAGCAGAAAATAAGGAGGATTTGCATACGGTGATTTGTCTTTTGTTTCTTTGTAAAAATAGCAAAACATGTCAATGTTTCTTCTTTATTTATTCTATACGCCTAATGCTTCTTTGATTATCTGTTTGACTCCAGTTCATGCGGCTTTTCAAGGAGCAGCACCTTTCATCACCACATTGGAGAAATCAGAGACCTTATGTTATGTCTGAGGAGGCTGTAATGACTTCTTACACTTTGTATCTCTTTCATCATAGAGTTGTTAACTGTTATGTGGTTGCAACATGAATGCCCCCAAAAAAAAGAACCGCTTTAATGTTTCTCATCTTAAAAGTTTGTTTGGTTGATAGTAAGCATGGTTCTGTTGAAACACTTGGAATAAAGCACATTAACACATACTCGTAGATCTTACTTGATGGTACTGCTGCATTATGGTCTGGCTCAAAATTGAATACTTAGGTGCTGCTTTGTTACATTGTCTTTCATTTCAATTATTTAGCTGCGGTCCTAACAATTAGAACTATAACTCATGGATGTACTTGTCTGTGCACGTTCTGGACTACCTAACTACATTCTCACTAATTTTGTACACAAATGACTCAAATCAAATCAGTGGCAAAAATATAAATAAATCAAGTCATACTTTACATTAGAGTTGCTACCAAAGCTTCTCATGTATTATTGCAAAATCACACTTCATTATCATCCAGGTTCACTACCTGTGCAATAATGCAATTTTAGTTATTGTCTTCTTGCAAAGTTTCTGTGCACTTGTCTTCTTTCTTTCGTAATTGATGATGCTAACTTTAGATATTTATTTCAGGCCTGCATAAAACCTGGTGACAGTGTGGGATTGTGCACCTTGCTTGTGTCTGGATATTTGCGGACCCACAATCTTTCAGTGAATCAGCTTGTAGGTGATCTTTGTTCAATTTTTTCATTGGTGGTCATATCTGTTTCTATTTCTAACACTTGCTGCATTAAAGGTCCATGTATCAGGTGCTGGTGATTTTCAATTAGGGCAAATTGATGTCCTCAAGGATCCATTTCCTATTAGTGAGAGGAAAAATTGTGATGTAATGGATTCAGATGATAATCAGATTCAGGTTCGTTATATAGGATAGATGCACAGTTTTAGAAATTGAATCCTGCAGTTCCACATATTATGGTATAGAGTCATCCAGTGTAAGTAGTGCTTCGTTGGGGAACCAGTTAGTTCGCACTTGTAAGATTCTTTTCCATCTTACATACTGTTTCCTTATTCATGCTTCTGTAACTTCTCATCGTTTTGCTGTTTCAGATTGTTGACACCTTTGTTCCAGACCCCTTGAATCAGGAACCCTTGCTTGTTGAAAATATCCCAGATCCTCTTGCAGGAGAACAGGTGATAATTTCCCAGATCTAGCTTAATTGATAGATGAATTTGACAAGTTATTTCTAATGTTCTTTTACTTTTGGTGTAGAAAGGAAATAATTCATTATATTTTGTACTACTAATGGATAGATAGTGTTCTAATAATAATGAGTAGTTAACTTTTCAGATCTTGAATTTAGTGCTTAATTCGGACAGTCACTTCCAGTTTTAATCAAGCATGGCAGTTAGGTATTGGGTTGACAAATTGTGTCTTTACATGGGATGATTGCCACATAGCCTACTGTTTCTGTATTGGATGCGTTGTTGTCTCATGCATATGAGCTTTAATTTTGTTTGCTATGAACATGGTTTGTAAAATTTCTTCTTTTCCTTCAACAAGTGCAACACATGTTTCAATAGATAGTGTATATGATTAAGCATAGCGAACTTATTGGTATGTTTGTTTCTGTTGGGGATATCTTTTTTGGATCATTTGCCAGATCTTTCTATGATTCATTTCACACTTCCCATGCGATTATATTCTCGGTACTGCACTCATTTTTCTCACGCTGCATAATACAGCGTTAAAAGGAAAATATACTTTAAGAGTTTCCTCTTCATCTTCAATGACATTATTTTTCTGTTCCAGTACAAGTCAAAAGGAAAATATATTTTAAGTGCTAATTTGCAGTATTATTTACATTTGATTAGACTTGGCCAACGGAAGCAGAGATGGAGGAAGCCTATGAAAATAATAAACAGAAAAAAGTTGTAAAGAGGAAACTTCCCCGAGGCACTTCAGAATACCAGGTTCACAAGGCTATGAAGATTTAACATTTACTGTTAATATTGCTCATAGTTATTTAGTTGATAAATAGCATACCACTGTTATTGGCAGGCTGCTTGGATTGTTGATGATATAGATGATGACGGTGATGATTCTGAGGATGACAACCAAGATGGTGCTGGAATGGTAATTGATGAGAAAGATCACTCAGAGCATGACAGTGATAGTTCAGATGAAGATGCAATATCTCACTTCACAGAGAAATTTGATCAAGAAACTATTGGGGGTACTGAGATGGGCGTAAGTTACCTTATACTTGTCTTCGATATGATGTTATACATTTTAGAGCACTTGATTCATTCAGTCTTGTACTGATTTAACTGGAACATGCCAATACAACTCTTGCTTTTGTAATGCTTGTGTTGTTTCTACTTCTCCACATTTTGGTTGCCATGTTTTTGTCTAAATCAGTTGCACAATACATGAAATAGGAAGACAGGGATAATACTAAGAAGGATTTAGCATAAAAACTCCAATATCCCTACCGAGAGCTATTCCTGGGCATTTCCTGGGCCAGAGAAAGCCCGTCGCACATATCCCAGACCCGAGCCCGGCCCGGCTGGTGGGCCTTAAATCTGAGACCGAGCCTGGCCAATGCTGTGCAAATTCCTCCGGGCTGGGCCTTTTCTTAATTCTGCGTTTCCTTTGGCCTGAGCAGCCACTGGGCCGCAGATCTGAAGCCCAGGCCTGACCCGTGGGCCTGAAAATCCTGGCCCATCGGGATTTTTGGGGGCCAGGCCGGCTGCCCACACCTAGATTTGCTGAGAGCACTATATTCCCAGTAGGGCTGATTTGGACTGATATTTCCCACCCTAGCTGGATCCGGTTGGGACTCGATACGGGACATTTAACCATCACAGGTGCAAATCTTCCCCGGCATGTGTCATTACATATATTGTTTTGAATATGGGATTCAGATCTACACTTCATATTCACACAATGGTTTACACTTTGCCATAATTTTTATATTATTTAATAGAATTTTTTAAATAATCCACAAAAGTTTCTAGTGTGATGAAAATTATAGAAGATATTTGTTCAACCTTCCATGGTTTTAAAGTTAAGGTGTCTTAGAGCGGTAGGGGGGGGGGGGTGCTCTGACGCCTAAGCGATGCCTAGGCGCCTAAAGCGGTCGATTTTCCAAGGCGGAGGGGTGGCGCCTTGACGCCTAGGCGACGAGGCGTCGCCTTTAAAACAACGCGACCTTCTGCAATATTTGGGATATTACATTAATTGCTTGTATGGAGGGAGCATGATCTTATGGGTTACTGCTGTTGCTCTGTAAATGTGAGGTGCGCCTTATTGGCCTTTTGAAATTATTCTCTCATCTTGTTTTACTCTGTTGATTCCTTCTTCTGTTTGTAGGTATATGCCTACACTTCGAAACAAAAGTATTCTTAAAAACTAAATGTATTCTTTGTGCGCTTGCAGGATGATGAAAATCTGACCAAAGAGCAGATAGAGGCAGAGATTAAGAAAATCAAAGAATCTAATGCTGACGATGAAGGTATGGGTTTTCAATTTCCTCAAGTGTTAAAGATTCTTTTTATTAATCACACCTTATGCGGGTCTAAAACCTGGTTCCTTTTTTATTCTATTGGATTGTTGGTACATGTTTCCAGCTGATTCCTGGTGCGATCAATATGTAGGAAACTTTAGACTGAATCCTTCCAATACTGGCCCAGAAAATGTGTAAAAGCCTTCTAAGTTTCAGTTAAATGATGACTGTTGACTCATTTTGACATGACTAATTCTTATCTTGCCAATTCTTGAAGTATTTTTTTTGGAATATTGGGTTGCCCCCACTAGAAAAATAAGGAATAGAAATTAGTCAGAATAGGCCTTGGGCTGTTCTTAACACATAATAACCTGGTAAAACTCTATTTCGGAGAATCAGATTGTAATATTCTCAGTTCTTAGTTCTTCCTGGGGACACTGCATGTTTTGAGTGGCATATTCTGTCATAGGTAGAGGGACACAAGTCACTTGCTAGTGTGGCTAACATGTGTGATGGAAGTGAGTCCCATGTGCATCCTCTTAGGAGGCTTGTAAAATCTACTCTATCTATTCAATGAAATGAGACGCAAGTGAGTCCCATGTGCATCCTATCGTATTTAGTGGAAGGTGATGGAACTGTGTTTGTAACCCATTGCCAAAAAAAATCTCATTATGTTAAGTGGAATTAAATGGCTTGGTCTTACCACTGCCCCAAAAGCTGTCCTTCATTGAGATTTTCTCAAGATAAACAGGTGCCATTTTTAAAATATTTTGGATACATAACCTAGGGTTGGAACTGCTAATACCATTGTTCTTGTCAGAATAGTTATTGCAGTGTCATGACTCCTTGGAGGGATCACCCAGGGACCAACTTATAAGTTTGTAGTTTTGATTGTTTCAGTTGATGCCTGTTCAGTCAACTTGTAGCTCCAGGTTCAGTCCTAGACCTATACATTGTGTGATCCTAATTATGACATGCAAATCTTACATACTGTTTCAGAATTTCCTGATGAGGTGGAGACACCTTTAGATGTCCCGGCAAGAAAGCGTTTTGCAAAGTACAGAGGACTAAAATCATTTAGGACATCATCCTGGGATCCTAAGGTGCGCATGATTCTACTATTACTGGTTAGTGCAAATTTAGTAGAAAACCTTTATCATGTGACATGTTTGTCTATCCATTTTGTGGACCTCAGGAATCGTTGCCACCTGAATATGCAAGAATATTTGCATTCGATAAGTTCACACGGACACAAAAGCTTGTCCTTGCTAAAACTGCTGAGCTAGATGAAGGAAGCTCAAAGGATTGTGCTCGAATAGGATCATATGTTATGCTTCATGTGAAAAATGTTCCTACAGATGTTGCCTCCAAACTTTGTCATCCATCTAGGAGACCACCTGTGGTTGTTTCTGGTCTTCTTCAGCATGAGTCAAAAATTTCAGTTCTTCACTTCAGGTATTCATCTTTTGTTTCTACTTGACAAAGCCGTATATGCTACTCTCCGTAAGTATGTATACTCTCTCTGTCCCAAATTAATTGAGTTTTTTAGTTTCTAGATACATGCCTAGACAAAGTTTGAGTCAAAAGTCAATTAATTTGGGACAGAGGGAGTATACTAAGTTGTGGAATCATCTTTGTTGATGGATCCTACAGCAGTATGCTTATATGAATGATTGCCATGCTGTAGATGTGAATCAGTCCAATCGTTTCTACACGATTCAGTATAATTTGGAGGTTTGGTTAGTGTAGAGGAGTCCGGGAGTAATCGTGTGTTGTTTCTCAGGACCCTCGTACCCTTTAATACATTAACTAGTGAATCTGGACTCAAGTATGTAAACCGGACTTGCATTAGTTGTATCTGGCCTCAGTACTAACTTAACAAATAGTAAGCCAGTAAACCTGCAGTAGCTTTGTGCTGATCGTTATCTTGTTGTACACGTCATGCGCATAATCTTGGGTTTCAAGACTTTTATTCGTTTGCTGAATGGAGTATTGGGTTATTTGATTATTTCAGCATAAAGAAGCATGACTCCTACGAAGCTCCTATCAGAAGTAAGGAGCCTCTTATTTTCAATGTTGGGTTCCGGCAGTTCACGGCAAGGTAAGGAAAGTTTTGCCATACTGATGAGAATATAGAGATTATTATGTTTCCATTTCTTTTATATAGTTATAGTATTGCTCTTTATACCCAGAGAAGTATCTCAGCGATTTGGTTTTGACCCTTTTATAGGCCTCTGTTTTCATCTGACAACATCAATTGCAATAAGCATAAGATGGAGAGATTTCTGCATCATGGGCGGTTTTCTATTGCCTCTGTTTATGCTCCAATTTCCTTCCCACCGGCTCCTCTGATTGTGTTGAAGAACAGAGATGGGGAGCAACCTGCCATTGCTGCTGTAGGTTCACTGAAAACCGTGGATCCTGACCAGATTATTCTGAAGAAAATTGTTTTGACTGGGTAAGCTTGGCAGCATATTGTTTTTACCCCTTGAATTGTTATTGTTTCTAATACATGCTGGCTTATCTGACAACTTGTGCAGGTATCCCCAGAGAGTCTCAAAACTTAAAGCAATAGTCCGGTACATGTTCCACAATCCTGAAGACGTCAGATGGTTTAAGGCAAGTATTTCTGTCTTGTATTGCTATATGACAGCAACTCATGTCGAGTGATATTAACACCATATTATTTTTTTGTCAGCCTGTTGAGCTGTGGTCCAAACATGGCCGACGTGGCCGGATCAAAGAGACTGTCGGCACTCATGGTATGTTGTCTGACCCTGCCGATGTGTTGGTTTCGCTTGCATCTGTGCCTGTACTCATTTTTATCCTTGGGCACCAGGTTCTATGAAGTGCTTATTCAACAGCAGCGTTCAGCAGCATGATACCGTTTGCATGAGCTTGTTCAAACGAGCTTTCCCCAAATGGCCAGAACAGTTTTATCAGGTGTAAGAATACGTGTACACGTTTGTGCACCAGCTAGTATAATGGATTGTATCCATACCCCATATTAGCAAGTGGAGGGTTGGCGCATGCTTCTTGATGCAATTCGTAGAGGTCTGGCAATAGAACACCAACTTGTAGCAATAGGGGAACTGCAGCGTACTGAAACCAAGTACGTATCAGATACATCTGGTTGCAAGAATGGCTCTGCATGACATGCGTGTTGAAGCTGGTTGCCCACCGAAACCTAAGTTGGTCCTCAGATCCAAGTTCTATATATTCCTTTGTCATGTCCAAACATCAGTCGAACCAATATGTATGTTTTGATATACACACACCTTGGTTAACATATACTCCCTCCGTCCGAAAATAAGCGACTTGCATTTGTCTAGATTTGTACATATCTCCCGATCTCCAGTACACGGCATGGCTCCACAGGAGAACTTCTCCATGGAGTCATGATTTGTCAAGATACTCCGGTACACACGACATGACTCCACTGGCGATCTTCTCCATGGAGTCATGATTTGTCAGGCCGTGTAGAGTCATGTTGTTTATTTGTTTAATTGTCCACATTTAGTTGCAACTTTTTTTTGAAAGGAGTGAGGCAACGAAAGCTCTACAACGAGTTCGTTTTTAAAATAATAAAAATTCAAATATATGTCCGTGAGGACTTAAACCTGGGTAACTAATTTATACATCCATTTTTCTAACCAAGTGAACTGAACTCATTTCTTTGTGCACTTTGTTTGGTTAGCAACAATATATGGATTATGGCTGGTTGGCTAATTAGCTTGTTTGGCTATAATGGTCACAGCTTGTCACAGGTGATGACCTTACCATGCACCTCGCGGATAGTCACTTATAAAACTAATAGGTAGTACATTAAACTAACAAGCATCAGCGAACTAACGTCGTTGTAAACCCTACCTACTAGTAAATAGCAGTTGATCATGATGTTACCTAGCAACCAACAAATGACAGTTCTCCATCATATTGCCTAGCTATTACGAATAGAAGTTATACACCTAAATTGGGGTTGTTTATAGAACATTATGGCATCAATTCATCACTTCTTCACCTCTTCACATCTTTTGCTTCACCTCTTCCTCTCTAGATCCTCGTATTGCCTTTGTTTGCCCATATGTCATCACCCTAGTGTTGTCTCTTGTTTTTCCAAGAACGACAATCGTTTAACATGACATCATGGCCAACATTATCATTGTCGTTAAGCATCACATCTTCCTCTTCCGGGAAGAATTCATTCATGCCAGATTGCAAGATCCAATTATGAAAAATGAAACAAGCGAGAACAAGCTTAACTTGGATCGGGAAAGAATGAAATGATTTCTGATCAAGGATCTCAACCGTGACTCTAAGGCTAGTGTCTGAGATTGAAAAGTTCCTCTGGTTCCAGGATTGTGTCTTGTAGAGAACTCATTGAGATGGTACCTTGTAGACCCGAAGGGTAAAAGAATTCTAGAGCGACAAGCATATTCTGCATCTGGTAGGTAGAACTTACGTTCAGGTATGTTCATGCCATCAGTATTTCCAAGTTGTCATTCAGAATGGTGGCATCATGGGCTGATCCTTCCCATCTAGTTAGCACATATGTGAACTTTATGTCAAAATCAACAACGACAAGCACATTCTAGCTGGTGTAGTGCTTTCTCCCCTATATGCAGGCGCGTCTTCTTTGGGACCTTTAGCAGTCACATAAGTATCATCAATTGCTCCAACACTATCTTACATGAAGAAAACGTTAGGCCTTAGTGCAATACAATCCTCCCATGGAGTACAAGTTAGAGTTGCTCAACTTGAAATATGGGAACCATAGGTACCTGTCTTGTATCTTCGTTGGAGTTTGAGCAGAAGGTGGCTTGATCATCAATCCTTTGAGCTCTCCAATAGCATACATGACTTGATGGAAATACCGGAATATTGTCTATGTGGATCTCCTCCATTGTTGTGAATCACTCAGAATCTCTAGTTATGTCCTAGAACATGAAGGAACATTGCCACTTGCTCTTCGATACATGTGCGGATGATGTCTTTAAGCAACCCCTAACCTTAAATGTATTCACAAGTTTGTTAAAAGAGGCTATTTTCATACGGAGCATGACGATAGCCTCTACATCGATGTCGTTGGTGTAGATGTAGTTCATATTTGCTATCCTCTCTCTCTATATATATCACGATGTACCATGGAGCATATTTCTCTAGGAACATGTTATTTCTAGCATCCGCTCTTCTGTTTATCAAAAGAATCCATGCCTAAATCACAGCGACCGAGGCAGCTGCCTAGATGATAACTTTCAACCATTGGTCCTAACCAAATCAGCGTTGCATAAGTAGCTAACGAAATGGCTGCAATGTTGAACAACTAGCTACATAGCTAATGGGGGCGAGGAGGCAGTGCTTAGGGGCATGATTGAAGACGGCGACGACTTGCCGGAGCTGAACACGACATGGATGAGAGGGTGACAGAGACATAGAGGACAAGCTGATGCCGTAGATTTGCAAGGTCATAGCATCCAGTGTCGTAGACCTGAGTGAAGGACTAGCTGCCAGAGATATACAAAGACACCACCAACTGGTGCGTCAGATCTAAATCCCCGCCACCTCCATAGCTGGTACCAAAAGGAAAATGAGGATGGAGTTGTTTTCCCGTGGTGGTGACAGACTAAGAGGGAAGTGAGGCTAATTTTAGCGCCAAACTATGCATCCACGTTTTTGCCTACCACCGGTAGGGAAAACCTCACCGCCGGCGCACCAAATATGCCTACTGCCGGTGAGTTCGGGCTCGCCGGCGGTAATGCCACATCGCCGGCGATTCTGAAATTCGCCGGGGGTATTTTATGTTATCGCCGGCGAGTAGGCCTATTCGCAGTGCCCTTACCACCGGCGTCCAACCTGTTTCGCCGGGGATATTATGTACCAGAGCAAAAAATTAATAAGAAAATAGACAGAATACATAGTATACATGAGAATACATAGTATACATGATAATGACAGCAAAATACACATTAACACATGAAATGGTAGCACAACATATATATGAAGTACCCAAATGTCACATTCATCATCGACAAGCACACAAGATTCATAACAGTACAATATTACTCAAGTTCTAAACACACACATAGATCCATGTCGAGTTCTAAATTAACACATACACTCCCGGTTACTTAGTCGCGGGTGGTCAACCGGGTGGTCAACACCCATAGAGTAGGAACCATCACGGGAACATGAATCACGTGAGATCCCTGAAGAATCCTCCAGGTATTGTTGAAGTTGACCTCCAACGCAGGCATGTATTGAAGGACGTGCTCGTCCTCTTCATTGAGACAACGACGTACCTCCTCCTCGGTGTCCGGCTCTCTTTACACCACCCGTGGCCCACATGACGGCCACCATAGAAGCTCTGGATTGACGGTGGGACCCGGATTCCACACCAACCTGCGTGCTCTATATAAAGGTTGAATCTCTACATGCCAGCCCGGCGGAGCATAGTCCCGGACATTGCTCATCCCTATGAGAACGAAAACGAATTCCTATGAGAACAAATTCCTATTTTTGCTCATTACCCCCATGAAAGGACATTTACTGTCTTAATCACTTTTGGTGTTCGTTAACAACTCGTAGATCATTTTACAGTATGCTAATGTCTACAGGTTGATATAATGCAAAGTGAAAAGGTCCCTTGACTCGCGGAATTATCCCTGCAACATATGCAAGTTTCTCGGAACTCCAGACCGGAGTCTTTGGTGTGGTCCGGAGTTTCCCCAGGAATCTCCGGAGGCGTCTCCAGAAACCAGCCCAGGACGCACTGGATAGGGGTCCGGAGATCGACCAAATATGGTCCGGAGTCTCCAGCCTCGGCTTCCTAGGGGCGTTGGGACAATCAGAAGGGTGGTCCGGAGATCGGTCCGGAGATTGGCCCGAGTCTCCAGTGTAGGCCGGAGTCTCCGGTCTACACAATGGAGTCTCCGGTCTGACAAGTTCTCCAACGGTCAAAAAATGGTTCAGTGAGTGGTGGGCTATAAATAGGGTACCTTATCCCCTTCCTCCAGCCGCTCGACCCAATCAAGAACACCATCCCCATTTGAGCCACCAAATCAACAAGATCTCTTCATCCAACCATCCAAAGTCATTGATCTTTGGAGAATCGAAGGATGATGCCTTGATCTACAACTTCACCAAGAGAGATCTTCATTTCCCCTTCATTCACTTGAGGGACCCCTTGCTCTAGTGTTTCTTTGGAAACCCTAGCTTTTGATTTGGTTCTTACAAGCTTGTCTTTGATTGTTTGACAACTTACTTGTATTCGGGAGCGTCTAGTTAGGTTGTGGATGTGTGTCTCGAACTTGTTGTAAAGGTGCCGGCTTCTGATGATGTGTAGCTCACTGTAGAGCTTCATTGGGAAACCCCAAGAGGAAGGTATGATGAGCACAACAACAAGTTTTCCCTTAGTAATAAACCAAGGTTATCAAACCAGTAGGAGGAAGGAAACGACTCAAAGGTGTTGCTATCAACTTGGAAACCTGCACAACACAAACTCAAGACTTTGCCCCAATGAAAAGTGAGGTTGTCAATCTCACCGGTTTGCTGAAAACAAAGGATTAATTGTATGCTGTGGAAGTGATACATCCAATTTGCATCACCATTCTATATCATAATTTTCCTCTATTCATTGATATATGTATTATTATGAGGTGTTACTTATGTCTTTTCCTCTGTTTTTGCATGTTGGATGATTCTTAGAGGATGGACTGCCGGAGTCAGGATTCTGATGAAAAAATACCAGAAAAATATTGGAAAATTATATTTTCCCAGAAGACGGAGGAAGCCAGAAGGGGAGGCGTAGCCGGGCCATAGGGGTCCCACACCACCCCTAGGCGCGGGCCCACCTTGCCCCGCGCCTAGGGCAGGTGTGGCCCACCTGGCGAGCTCCCGACTCCGCCCTCTCGCCTATATCTTCCTCACGGA
This sequence comes from Avena longiglumis, assembly GCA_030063025.1. Lineage (NCBI taxonomy): Eukaryota > Viridiplantae > Streptophyta > Magnoliopsida > Poales > Poaceae > Avena > Avena longiglumis. The sequence goes on along the minus strand of CP125979.1, from coordinate 443,853,258 downwards.
ACCCTAATACCAGGGGAGCAACCACAGATAGATTTCCACCGCCTCCGCGGAGCGGAAAACACCGAGAGAGAAATATCTCTTCGACAGACAGATTTGTGCTGGGGAAATTCCTTCCTAGAGAGGCAAGATCGCCGCCATCAACGCCGTCATCAAGCTAGGCTTCATCAGGATCATCATCATCGTCATCCATACCATCATCTCCACCAGCACCATCATCACCACTTCGTCCCTCTGTAACAATCGTGTTGGATCTTGCATTAGTTCTTAGGGGAAACTTTCCTGGTGTTAATTACTATTGTAGTTGATGCTTGTGAATGGAACCATTGGATTATTGTTTATGTTCAGATTGTTATCCATCACCATATCATCTTTGATCTTGATCCATATGATGTCTTGTGAGTAGTTCGTCTAGTTCTTGAGGACATGGGAGAAGTCATGTTGTTAGTAGTGGATTTGTGTTGAGTTATTATTCAATGGTTTAGTATTTAAGTTGTGGTGCTATTATAGTGGTGTCATGTGAACGTCGATTACATGATACTTCACCATTTATGGGCCTAGGGGAATGCATTGTATATTTGGCTACTAATTGTGGGGTTGCCGGAGTGACAGAAACATGAACCCCCGTTAGGACACCTTTGCACAAGGGAGTGTAGGATCTCAGAGTTTAAGGCTGTGGTTAGGTCTATATCTTAATTACTTTCCTGTAGTTGCGGATGATTGCAGGGGGTTTAATCACAAGTATGTATTAGTCCAAGTAAGGTCAATATATTAGCATAGTTTCACCCACACAACACTTACAATACCAAAGAAGAGTACTTAGCTATTTGAAGCGAAAGCACTTGACAGAATTCCCATGTGTCCTCGAGAACGTTTGGTCCTTATAAGTATTTCCATCGGCTTGTCCTTTGCTAAGAAAGGATTGGGCCACTTGATGCGTTTGTTCGTTGTCTTTATTACTTGCACTTTGTTTTGTTGCTTTATCAGAAAACCACTAAAAACCCGTTTGCTAAGTTACAGAGATTTCCTGCTCCATACCACTAGTCAACACCTTCTGCTCCTCGTTGGGATCGACACTCCTATTTATCAAAAGTACTACGATACACCCCCTATACTTGTGGGTCATCAAGACTATTTTCTGGCGCCGTTGCCGGGGAGTGAAGCGCTATTGAAGAGTGGAACTGGTAAAGGAAACTTCTACTGTGAGTATTGCTTTTTTTACTGCTTTTTACTCTGTATCCAATATGGATAACCCACTTGGTTTTCTGTTTGGGAAAACTACTACCACTGTTAGGGTAGTAGATGTGCCATCACCTGTTGAGATAGATCCTTTTAAGATACCTACAAGTATTAGTTGATCGTGTTATGGATAATTATTATTTTGGGGATGAAACTGTCCATCCTGGTGATCACTTGCTTTTTATCCATGAATTATGCGTGTTCTTTAAGTGTGCAGGTATCTGATACGTCGGAAACGTATCTATAATTTTTGGTGCTCCATGCTTGTTTAGTATCTACTTTGCTTTGCTTTGTCTACACTTTGAGGTGTTTTTATATATTTTTTGGAACTAACCTATTAACAAGTTGCCACAGTGCTAGTTGCCTGTTTTCTTCTATTTTTGGTTCCAGAAAGGCAGAAAATCAATATTATCGGAATTGGACGGGACAAAAGCCAAAGTCAATATTTTACCGTGGGGGACACGAATCCAGAAGATGAGACAGAGACGCAAACTAGGGCGGCCAAACCCCCCTAGGCGCGGCCAGGTGTGGGCCCGCGCCTAGGAAGGGTGTGGCCCCCCCTGGTCGCCTCCCGTACTCGCCTCTTCGCCTATAAGAAGCCCCTGATGCAGAAACCCTAAGTACCCAATCAAAACTCCACGAAACCTTCTGTAGCCGCCGCCACCATCGTCCCTAGATCGGGAGGATCTGAAGTTCTTCTTGGCACCCTGCCGGAGGGGAGATCATCCCGGAGGCCTTCTCTCCGGTATGATGCGTGAGTAGTTCCACCTTGAACTATGGGTCCATGTAGTAGCTAGATGGTTGTATCTCCTCCTTGTGCTTTCATGTATAGATCTTGTGAGCTCCGTTCATGATCAAGATATAATCTATTTGTAATCATGCATGTTGTTTTTGCGGGGATCCAATGGATATTGAGATTATTATGTCAGTTTGGTTAATGGTTTTGTCTTTATGATTCTATCATGTATGTGTTGTTTGTGATCTTGCATGCTCTTCGTTGTTAGTAGCTATCTTGGCCGAGTAGTTGCTAGTGACTCCAAGAGGGGGTATTTATGCTCGATAGTGGGTTCATGTCTCTAGTTTCCAAGGGAAGTGACAGAAATCTCTTCGGTTGTAGATGTGTTGTTGCCACTAGGGAGAAAACAATGGTCTCTTGTTCATGGAACAAGTGGATTGTTTACCTTACACACTTTGCTTAAAGCACTTGTCTGTTGCTTGCAACTTAATACTGGAGGGGGTTCGGATGATAACCTGAAGGTGGACTTCTAGTCATAGATGTAGTTGGATGGCGGTCTATGTATATTGTTGTATTGCCCAATCGAATATCATAGGATCTTTCTGACTAGTATTGCATTGTTGTGCCTTGCTCAGTTCCTGTCAATTGCCCTACTGTAATTTGTTTACCCTTCATGCCATGTTGTTTATCTAAGGAGAGAACCTCTAGTGAACTATGGACCCCGGTCCAATCTTTACCATTGATACATCTTCCGCTGTTACTGTTTACTTGCTGCAAACCACCATTACCTTCCACACCATATAGTTAATCATTTGTTACAGCAAACCGGTGAGCTTGACAACCTCATTGATTCATTGGGACAAAGTCTTGAGTTTGTGTTGTGTAGGTCTCCATGTTGTTTGCAACACCTGTGTGACGTTTCTTTCCTCCTTCTGGTTCGATAACCTAAGTCTCTACTAAGGGAAACTTGCTGCTATGCTCATCACACCTTGCTCTTGGGGTTCCAACGATGTGTCCCACGTCAACATTGGGTGCACGCATCAGTATCACAACTGAACAGGTGAAGAAGTTACTCTCGATATCCTTGAAAGGGAGAGCTGAAGAATGGTATAAGCTGCTGAAGAATGGAAAATCCATGGAATGGGAGGAAATGTCATCTCTATTTTATTCTAAATTCTATCCTTCCAGTGATTCATAAGGATAGAAATTTTATATATAACTTTTGGCCTCATGATGGAGAAAGTACAACTCAAGCTTGGACGAGACTGAAGTTACTAATGCTTAAATGTCCTATTCATGAATTCCCTAACAATATTATTATCAATAATTTTTATGCTAGGCTTTCTCTTCATGATAAATATTTACTAGATGCTTCTTATGCTAGATCATTTACACGTATGAAGGAAGAAGCTAAATAGGATCTCCTAGACCGTATTCAAGAGAACGCTGAAGCTTGGGAGAATGACAAAGTTAGAAAGTAAGGTATAAACTATGATTATGAATGCATTAAATCTTTTATGGGAACTGATAACTTCCATGATATTAGTAATGAGTTTGGTCTTGATTCCCAAAATATTGCCAACTGTTTTAAGGCCTTTGCCTCTTACATAGAAATTCCCCAAAAGAAGTGGAACAAGTACCATGCACCTTATAAAGATGTTGTTAGTCATGTTCCTGTTAGAAGTACTGAAGTTTGTACTACTAATCATATTGTGCCTGAACCTTATGTTGATAAAATACCTTTCCCAGCTAAGGTAAATAAGTACTCTATGATAATTAGTGCGAATAAAAAAGGTACAAAGAAAACTGTCGAGCCTGATGAGCAATTGAATATTGAGTCTGTGGTAGCTATTGTGAAAGATCTTGTCACTAGAAATATAGAGGATGGGCATATTGTCTTCTGTGAAGACGCTTCTAATAATATTTCTCATCCTAGTAAGGCTAGAAAAGCTAGTGTTCCTCTGCTTTCTGTTAAAATTGGTGATCATTGCTACTATGGTTTATGTGATATTGACGCTAGTTCTAGTGCTATTCCTTATGATCTTTATAGGGAAATTATGCATGATATTGGTCCTTGTGAGCTTGAGGACATTGATGTGGTTATTCACCTTGCAAATAAGGAAACCATTTGCCCTATTGTTGCCTGTCAAAACCCACGTGACGACAACGAGCAACACGAGCCGGAGGCTCCAGGCTATTGGGCCACGGTCCCTCGGGCAACGGCCCGCAAAACTCCGACACGTCTGGTTGATGCAGGCGTGCCACCGATTCTATACAGTCGGGAAGGTGATGGATTGCTTCGATTAGTTTCTGCATGGCAAACAAGTATCGTAAAATTCGAGCGACCGGCTCCCGAGTTTCCACGTGAATCGGCTCTGGGCCGATTATCCCATGGTTCTGCATTAGATCTACGATAACATGGGGTTTTGCTTCATCAATACAAGTTAAATCGACTCTACGGTTTAAAGTTTTCACCACATAATTGGAACATCCTACACGTAATTGAGCTGGTAGATACAAAAGATGATAGAAAACTAACCCTAGAGAAGGCCTAACAACCGACGCAAAGTCAATTCCCGGAACAACTCCTCTCGAATTGGCAAACCATATCCTTACATACTCTTTGGATCGTTCAACCCGTTTGCAAGGCGACCATGTGGATATCAAACTAAACCTTGGAAAACAAGGCATAAATATAACATATCAAATCAATGAATAAAGATCAAGCAAGATGCTGCCCTTACACCCGAAAAGGTGCAAAGCGTGAGATAACTAAAGCGACATAACTAAGCAATCATAACAAAAGGTACCGATGCTAGCCCAAACAAATCTATGATAATGTATTACGCCATCAACAAGGCTTGATGCGAGTAACACTAAATAACATAGCAGAATCGCCTAGGCGAGATGCGATCTAGGCGACACACTTACCCGAAGAAACCCTAGAAACAAGGGGTGGCGATGCGCGGGATTGTGTTTGTTGTGAGCGTGATAAATCGTCTTTTCTCAATAACCTTAGGTACATATTTATAGTCAGAGACTTTCTATCTTTGGAATAACCCTAACAACTCTATCTCTTACTTAAACCAAAGCGTAACCTACCATAATATCTGAGATACACGGGCAATTTAGCCCAAATCCACGCACAAGGCTGATCCAAAGAATACGTTGCATATATGTATCCTCCAAGACCATCTTGATTCGGCCCATCTCCTCCTTTGGCCAAAATGTGGCGATAACACATGCCCCTGGTTTTGGCAATAATAATTCCAAAACCACTGCTTTTTTCATCGGGTTCTGGCGTTGCAGCAGAATCATCACGCCTCCCCCTCATCATGACGCCTTGTCTTCTCAACTTCTCCGCAGTGCATGATTTGACATTTTTTTGGCACCACATTCTGGAAAACCGCTATGGCATTGAACCACCTCCCACTATTCCCCTTATTTAAATTCATCTGAGCAGTTTGCACCCCCATCCTCTTCCATTAGCCAAAAAACCCTCTTCCTCCGCCAAAAAACCCTCTTCCTCCGCCATGGCCTCCTCTTCTTCCTCCAGATCATCCGGCCTTTCCTTCCAATCCTCCAACACAATGAGCGACCGGGAGCCGACGCCGGAGCACCCGCCAACGGCGTCTGAAGGCTCTCGCCCCACAATGGTGGGGCGAGAGGGATGGGACTCGCCGCTGGTCGAGGGCAGCGAGTCCTTGACCGACGGCGAGGGCCTCAGTTCCTTGTCGACGAGGCGGGAGGCGAGCGCCGACGACGCCGTTTCCTGGGGTGAGGACATCGAATCCTCCGACGAGGAGGAGGAAGCGGAGGAGGACACCTCCTCCGACGAATACCCGCCGGTGAAGCGCTTCCGTGCCGGGTCCAGCGAGGACACCACGACGGCGGCGGCGGACGAAGCCCCACGACAACCCGGCCCGGCGAAGACTACGCCGGCGGCGATGATGACGAATCTGACGACGGCGAAGACAGCGGCGACGACACCGGCTTCTAGATTATAAACTAGTAGTAGTAGTACCAGTAGTAGATTTCCATTTGTAAGCAATCGGCTTCATTGTAAACAACCGTCTTTTGAATCAACAAAGATTGCTTTCCCAATTCGGCTTTCCCCACAAACGTTGACAAGGTCAAATTTGGTCGCATATTTAGATAAATCTGAGCGGCCACTTTCCAATTTCAAACGGTAGCCTGCGACCCTCTTCAAAAAGGCTAAACCAGATCTCCAATTGCCTCACCGAACAGATCGAGCTTACAGCGACAAGAACCCTCGATCCCCAATCGCATAGATCCATCTCTGCCGGCAAACTAGATGGCGGAATCGTCCAATACCAACACAGCGGTCTCGGTGCAAGGTACGCTTTGCTCTCGCATGATCTGAACACGGTGCTAGAATTAATAGCAAACACCTGAATTAATGCTTTATTCCACCGTTAAATTTTTAGGTTTCAGACATCCTGCTGCCGCATCCTTCTCTCCCAAATTCTCTCTGTCTTGGCCCCCGTACAGAATCTAGTCCTGCCCATCTGATCTCTTGCGAGGCAAACAGAATCCCCTTCGTAAGTCAAAACCTAGATTTGAATTCTTGGGCCGACTGCCTGTGAGCCTGGCCTAATCCTCCTAAACATTGGGTCTCTTGGTACAACAGGGTAGCCAAAACTTACCAATCCCAATGGGAAACCACGGGAATAGCCGATGCCTTGTATTTGTCACTGTCTCCCCTTGAGAAACATGAAAATCTTCTAAAAACCATCGGCTATTTCTGGTCCGATGCTCTGAACTGCTTCATGTTCGGTCATGGCCCCATGACACCAACTCTGTTAGACGTGGTGATGATTACTGGTCTGGACGTTACATCACCCGCCTATACGCTTTTAAGTGACAAAGGTCCCCTACAAGCTTTCTTCTAAGGCAGACTGCCTGTTGGGGTGCCTATCTTCAAAGCCACATGAAAACTAAAGGCCTGTCACGAGAAAGAACACACGGCTTTCCTCAACTTGGCTGGAACATTTCATATTCTGGCCCTTCCTTGCTCCAACCAAGAATTATCTCTCCTTGGACTACGAACTTGCAGAGGTACTCAACTTGGCATCGGCAACTGTTCCTTGGAGAAGTCTATCGATATCTCCGGTTGATGTCTGTCAAACTATTCTCGGCATAGCGGTCAAAACAGAGGTCCTTGGTGGTTCATTCAGCTATGGTCTCATTGTATTTTCAAAACCATGTCCCAAACTTCCCCTTTTGGCGAGTTGCACCTTTAGATGCCAAAGGAAGCAGATCCGATGCACCGGCTACGGCCAAGCTCTGTATAGGCGCCGGTAGCAAACTGATCCCTCAGAAGCATCCAAGTGGTTCAGCATTTTCTTCCAAGGCACGGACAATCCTATCTTCTTTCCTTACGGAAGAATCGAACATTTTGAAAATCCAATCTCCTTGGGCTAGACAACTTTGCGATGACACGGCACTCAAGACTATTTTCCACTGTGATCCGTCCTGCTTCCTTCCGGTTGGCATGAGCACATCCAACAGAATAATCAAGCCTGGATACGAATTCTACCAGCCGGTCGTAGTGGCTCGGCAATTTGGCCTTGGACAAGTACCTCCCCATTTCTTTCTCCACCATCTTACAGAGAGCAGAGCTGACCTGCCCGATCCTCTCACCAGTCAAAGGTGTTATTCCTTCTTCGATGCTCTGACCACCCCAATTCCTAACAACCTCACCTTCGCTTCATCAACCGATGGTTTTGAGAACTGGTGGTCGATGTGGAAGACTCATGCCTTCAGGAGAGCTCTGGGACCGTTGCTGGAACAGCTCGATGCTGAATATGATATCCCCGTAGAACAGGTACCACTACTTGTAAATTTTCTTGATGCAGCCCACAAATGATTCTTCTAATAACCCGCTCTGTCTCCTTGCAGCAACAAGATGGTCCTGAACCTACACACGGTGATGGCTCCCCCTTCGAATTCTTCCCACCAGCTCCTGTGGTCCTTTTCTGCAAAAACTCGCCACCTTTGAAAAGGTCGTGATGCGAGAACAGCGATATCACCACAATCGGCTTCCAAGAGCCAAGCAACTCGGGTCACCGCCTCTCGAGTTCCAACTAAAACAAAACGGCGGTGAGGAAGGTAGCTGCCGAGAAGACTTTGGTAGCGGAGCCCTTCTCCAGAAAGTTCGCATGTCTGTGATCCATGCCTTGGTTGATCTCTTTCATCCTTGCAAACATGCTTGTGCTTACTAGCTCTCCTTTTCTTCAGGCTTCCTCGAAGACACCTCCGTGAGGATACACAATCCAATCGAGGAGAATCGGGCCCAACAGACTCGAGAGGACCACCACCGAGCCGGCCAGTTTGCCACCATCGGCTCCCGGAAAAGGCGGTTCTGAACCTCGCCCCGAGCATCGGTCGGCGGGGCGGTTATGAGCCCCAAGAGGGCTTGCAAGGGACTGCAAACTTCTTCGTCGAGCCAGGAGGTTTCGAAAGTCATCACCCTCCATGCTCTTACCAATTGTTTTTTATCTGCCGATTCATCACTATTTACATCGGCTAAGCACCTTCCATGCAGACGACTGACACTTCTAGTGGGAAATGGGCGGGAAGTCTGGATGCCTTCGCGAGGCTGGATCTAGTAATCCACGAAGGTGTAGATGAACGGTTACCACTTTGGCCAAGCCCCAGCAACAACACATAAGCCGATTTTCTCGTCATCTGCTATCCCTTGATCTTAGGAGAGTCGTTACGCCGTTCGGCTCATCCTTCCATGTTGGGCATCTTGGCGCCATTTCGGCTGCCAGGTTGTGATATCTCAGGCTGCGACGTTCGACCACGAATCCATCGAACCAACTCCCTCGCCAACGATGAACCACGAGCAAGGGCTGTTCTACCTCAATTCCAGCGTCTCAAAGCCTTGCTGTCCTCCCCGATCGAGAAGTTGATCGAGGGTTCTGAAGAGGTGAAGAGTGTTCTTGCCGAAATCAAGGACCAACTCCCAGTAGCATTGCAGGTGAAGCTTTGGCCGGTTGTAACTCTGTCTTTCTACGGGTCAAGGGTGAAGTTGGCTCGTGTGAGGATTAATCTGCGCCGCGCCCAACTCCCGCTGAAGGCCGATATTGCAGACAAATGTCAGCAGCTCAACGAGAAAAAAGCGTCTCTGGATGCCAAAACTGACACCTCTGTCAGCACCGCCGAGCTTGCATCCTTGAAAAAGGAATTGGGAGATCTTGAAGAGAAGGTCCGGGCGACTAAACAGCTCATTCGTGACAAGGAAGCATTCATCGCCCGCTCCCAAGGCAGCGAAGGCCTCAAAGCTCAAGCGAAGAATGATCTGGCGAAATCGTGCCTGAACAAGCAGCTAGTGATGGGCAAGGGCGAAGATAATGACGAGATCGCCGAGGTGGATCGTGTCCGTGGCGCCTCCACGCCTTGAGGCATTCCTTTAGTAGCTTATTCATGTAAACCGACACTGCTCGTAACAGTTTGAACCTCTAGAGTCGATGGCGTGCATCGGCTATATTTTTTTATTGCCGATTTCATGTATCGCCCCCATATATTCACGGTCTATCATCCCACATGCTTGGGAAATATTTCTTGAGATCTTGACGTTGATGACCTTTGGGAATTTCACGTCCGGCTCCTCAAGCATGTACGCGTTCCCCTTAAAACTTGATCGACCTGTATGGCCCGTGCCAATTTGGAGACCATTTACCATATCTTGCATCCTTAGTCCCCAATGGCCTGACTTCCCATACCAGATCGCCAACGTGGAACTCCTTTGGTCTCACCTTCTTATTATATGCACGAGCTACCTTGGCCTTGTTCTCTTTGATTTTCTCAAGCGACCACGCCTAAGCTCGATTAAGTCCTCAACACCATCACTCATCGGGCGCATATTCTTGAGTTGTTAGATCGTTCGAAAAGTGACACGTCTCGATCCAGCCGTAATCTCCTAGGGCAATCGACTTCTTGTCCATAGACTAGATGGTATGGCGAGGTTTTATCGCTCCATGACATGACATGCGATAAGCCCATAAAGCCTCGACAAAACCTCGTGCAACGCCTAGGGTGCTCATCGACTTTCCTCTTGATCGCTTGATAAGGCTCGGTTGGACGCTTGACTTGCCCATTTGCTTGAGCATAGTATGGAGATGATCGGATCGACTTAATTCCGTGTCCTCACGAACTTTCTAAACTCGTGAGAAATGAAGACCGAACCTCCATCGGTCGTGATAGTTTGGGGAATCCGAATCTATGAATGACATGTTCTTTCACAAAATTGATAACATCCTTAGAGTTCACGACTTCATAGGGACGGCTTCCACCCATTTAGTGAAATAATCCGTAATGGCCAAAATCCACATGTGGCCTTTGCTTGATGGAGGATTGATCTTGCCAATCATATCCATGCCCCAACCTCGGAATGGCCAAGGTTTGATGATGGGGTTCATTCTTGACGCGTGCTGAATTTTCCAAATTTCGACATGCTTGACACCCTTTGTAGTACTTAAAACAGTCCTCAAGCATGGTGGGCCAATAAAACCGATCACCGATCAACCATTTCATCTTGTGAGCCGATTGGTGAGTTCCACAGCGCCTTGTACCTCGTGTAGGAGCCGATTGGCCTCGGTTGGCCCCGGACATTTGAGATAACCCTTCCAGTCTGTAGAACATGTCCCCAATAAGCACATACTTCATGGCCTTGTACCTTATCCGTTTAGGTGCCCCAGCCGAATCTTTCAAGTAATTGAAGATATCGGCTCTCGATCGTCGCCTCCGAGGCGTGCACGAACATCGGCTCCTCTGCTACGTCCTTGTAGCTGAAGCCATTTGTGCGAGATCATTCGCCTCGGTATTCTGCGATCGCGGGATCCAGTTAAAGTTTATGTACCGGAACTGTGCCATCATCTCACGGCATTGCAACCATAATGGGAAGAGTGACTCGCTCTCACACTTGTATTCCTCCGTGAGTTGGGAAATCACCAATTTGGAGTCTCCAAAAATTTCCACTGCTTCTGCTCTAGCTTCGATGAGCAACTCCATTCCCTTGCGTATCGCCTCATACTCAGCGATGTTGTTGGTGCAAGGGGTAGATAGCCTGATGGAGAAGGAATATGTTGCCCCCCGGGGCGACACGAGTAGAATGCCGATGTCGCAACCATCATCACAAACCGATCCATCGAAAAACATAGCCCACGCTCGTATAGACAGCATTTGCTATATCGGTGTTGATTCTTTCGGCAATAAGGTCGGCCAACGCGACCCTTAACGCTTTCGCGGGTTTATACCGGATATCAAATTCGATAATGCAAACATCCATTTGCCGAGTCGGCCTTTCAACATAGGAGCCGGCGGCATATGTTTTATGACATCGATTTGCATATAATGATAATCTCCGAGAGTAAGATGTGGCAGCTTAGTGCAGTGAAAAAGCGAGAGGCACAACTTATCGATCTCGGGATACCTTGTCTACGCATCCGCATCCGCTCCGATATAAAACACAACTCGCTCGGACCATCATAAACTTGCACCACCACCGAGGCGATGGGCGTGTACCATCGACAAGTAAATGTAGAACGGCCTATCCGGCTGGGGCGGAACCAACACTGGCGGCTTCGTTAGATATTCTTTGATCTCGTCGAAGGCTCGTTGTTGTTCTGTCCCCCAGCAGAACTCCTCATCAGATTTAATTTTCACTAGTCCCATGAACCGCTCTATTCTTCCTGACAGATTGGAGATGAATCTTCTGACGAAGTTGATCTTGCCGATGAGAGACTGCAGTTCTTTCTTCGTGGTAGGTGGCTTCATCGTTCGCACCGCCTCCTGACTTTTCAGGCCGATCTCAATTCCGCGTTCATGGACCAAGAAACCCAAGAACTGACCGGCCGTCACACCGAAGGCACACTTCTTTGGATTCATCCGTAGCCCGAATTTTCTTGTTCGGTCCAGGACGCGTTGCAGATCGTCCAAGTGTCCTTGTACTGAAGCAGACTTGACCACCACGTCATCGATATAAATTTCCACCAGCTTGCCGATCAGATCATGGAAAATGTAATTCATGGCTCTTTGGTATGTGGCGTTCTTGATCTAAACGTCATGACTACATATTCAAACAACCCCACGAACCAGGACTACGAATGCGGTCTTGTGTATATCTTAGGAGCCATAAAAATTTGGTTGTAACGGCATTGCCATCCATGAAGCTCAAGACCTTATGACCCGGCAATGCGTTGATTAATGTCTCACTACAGGCATCGGATACTCATCCTTTGGGTGGCTCTATTGAGATCCCGAAAATCTATGGAAACACGCCGGTATCATCCTTTTTCTCTGAGTGCGATACTAGAAATCCACTCAGCATACCTGCATGGCCTGATTAACCTAGCTGTCAACATTTTCTCGATCTCTTTCTTGACTTCTACCAAAATTTCGGCCTTCATCTGTCGTGCTCGCTGCTGGAATGGCCAAAACCCCTTTTTAAGCGAGAGTCGATGCTCAATGATGCTCCTGTCTAACCCGGGCATCTCTGTATAGTCCCAGGCAAAGCAATCTGGATATTCTTTCAACAAAGCTATCATCGGACCCCGCAGATTTGGATCTAAATTCTTGCTGATAAATGTTGGTCGCGGCTTATCCCCGGGACCGATGTCAATCTCCTCTAGCTCATCAGCGGAGGTAAACCCATACCCTAACTTTCCGTCACCTGCTAAATCGATGCTAAACACGGGGCAAACAGTTGGTGAGGATAACAAAGATAATTTGGGCCGATTGCCGAAATCGGCCCCCTTTTCGATTGCATTAGTCGAGGAAGGTTTACAACTTATTTGTGCTCTACAATGGCAGGGGATCTCCCTACTACGACTGCATGACCTGTTTGTCGTAAGATTCGCTTTTATTTTTGTGGCCGATCGAGGATCGGCCATACCACCACTGATCGTGGACTTTGCTACTCTGTCGGGCCGGTGGATAAGACCAGCCTCACCCGTTTTTGTAGCTTCAATGCGCCACGGCCGTCTAGGCTGATTCGAGATCGGCTCTTGGTCTTCGCCTCCCGATGTTCATGCCAGCTATGGAGATCTCGATCAGATAAATGCATGAATGACCTCCACTTCATCTCCATCCCATTTGTATTAGGCACGGTGCATCGTGGATGGAATGCAGCGATTAGCGTGAATCAATCCTCCCGGCAAGACAGCGTAGGTGCTTTTCGTCAGCGATGAAGAATGACGTAGGGATGGTTTTTACGCCCACGGTCGGATCCACGCGTTGAAGCGCCTATGCGTTTGAAGTTTGGCATTGAAGTCGCTTAACGTGGCGTTGGTTTTGATCGGATCTGCGGTGGGCGTCCCAAGCGCCGTAGCATGGAGTATGGCATTATATTGATTGCCGCTCGGTGTCACCAACATCTTCGGACAGGCTGCCCATTGATATAACCTCGCAGTGCAGGGCTTTCGGATGTTTGTAGCCCTTCTCGTGGCTTTTCAAAGATAGCGGCCGTGGGCGCGATCAAACCGTGCCCTTGGTAGTTCTTTGGTTCTTGGGCGCAAAAACTACGGAAGTATGAACACCATGTTTGTGTCGGCCGATGTCTTCGCATCGGCTTTTCTTTAATTTAGGCGCCACTCTTTCCTTTTCGGACGAGCCTCCGTTTCCAAGGTTTGCCGAATTTGCATGGCCAGATCGGGCCGTGCTTTCCTTAAAGCGTGGAGGTACTGCGCTTCGGCTTCTTCCAAGCTACGCAGTCGCTGAACTCTACGCTTTTGGGTGCGTCTGAGTCCATCGGGACACCACCTTGGCCGGTGATATCTGTCTTCTTCTTCTTCTTCTTCTTCTTCACCCTTTGGCTCCTCGATATCTTTTGCTCGAGATGACTCCTCTTGTCTGTTCTGAGGCGGGAGAGGCCCTAGACGCTTGAACACTGAAACTGGACCTGTGTCATCCTTCTGCTGTCCACATTCCGGGCAGTTGTCGATTGTAGGCAATCGGCTCATTCCCGCATCCCAGCAATACTTGAAGAAAGGACAATCCCAATGTTTATCCACGCCTTCCTTTTCCTTTGACTTTCCCCTAGCGAGGTGCTCATATCCTTCACCATCTCTATCGTGTCGGCGACGTCGGTCATACTGATGCTCATACTTGTTAAGGAGATGCGTGGAGTGTGGCTTCTGATATCGCACGCTTCTTACTTGCTCCTCGGTTAAATACCGCCTGTCATTATAACGGGGCCGGTCACATGGACCAGCCTCCTCTCTTTCTTTGCCCCGAGAGCGACCGCCTTCCTCCTTATATGTGCCATGGTGGTACACAGGACCTGCCATATTAACATCGAACGAGAAATCTAAATGACGCCTCGTGGAGTGGCTGTGTTCTACCATGTTGACGCCGGGAAACGGGTTTGGGTCTACTTTCATGGCGAATTTCCCAAGGATCAGACGGCCCTGTTCTATCGCCGTTTGGATCTGGCGACGTAGCTCTTTGCAATCATTGGTGGTGTGGGTGAACGAGTGATGCCACTTGCAGTATGGTCTCCCGTTCATCTCTTGAGCCGTAGGGATTTTATGGCCTTCGGGTAACTTCAGCTGCTTTTCTTTCAGCAGTAAATCGAATATCTGCTCAGCTTTGCTCACATCGAAGTCGAACCCTTTTGCAGGCCCTTGCTGTTTTACCCATTTGCAGGACACAGGATCTGCCCCCCGAGCCCATTCAGCCACGGCCACCTCCTGGTCTTGTACGGGATCCTCTTCTTCTGTATCGACCAGGCCTATCGGACGTTTGAACTTGTCTTGGTACAACTCAGGGTGGCGCTGTTCATACATTGTCAGTTTCTGGGCCATGTGCGCCAATGAATTGTATTCTACTTGGAAGCCAGATCCTTGATAGGTCTTGAGACCCAACACTGCCAGCTCGCTTCTTTTTCTCGATTAAACGAGCGAATAACATCGGTTCTTGGCGATCTGAACGCTGAATGTACTCGGCTACCGTTCTCCCGCTTTGCGCACTGCGCCAGATCGCAATGCCAGCCTCGGTAGCTTCAATGATAATCTTGAATGTGGGCTGCTCTTCCGGTTGCTTCAGTGCGGATCGAATCCGGTGGCAAGGTGTACCACCCAAAGCTGGTCTGTCGGAGATTGCGCAAAGAACCTTACGCAGAATCGATCCGATCTTTGAAATCATGCCTAAGCATGCGGTATCGGCTCACATGCTCGATCGAGCTCGACCCTTCGATCCGCTAAACCTTGAGAACTCGAGCCGATACTTGGGTGGCGGCGGAATCGGATCAACCTCGTTAAGTACGGCTTGGAATAGCCGATTGTCCTTCTCTTGACGCGAACTGGTCTCTCAAGATGGTACGGATTTGCTCCACCGTTTGAGCTGAGGCTAAATTCTCATGACTCGTTCGGTGGCGTATTGGCTAGCCATGCCTTTATCGGCGTCCATCGGACATCCTGCTCGAAATACGCTCCGAAGCCCCTCCGAAACTCCTGTAAATCCCTGCGGTTGCAATCTGGTTCGTGCGTGTCAGGCTATTGCAGTCCGGCACGTAGGTGCACACATATCCATGTGGGATTTCTTTAGGTGGTTCAAACAGGAATTGGCAATCGCCAGGGTCACCTCCAACCTTGTAGACGACGTACGCCGGTGCCCCTGGTGGCTCCGGAGCTGCAAGCGTGAATGGCGGTGTGGCACAGTGCAGGCGGTCTTTCTCCCTGGTGAGTCCCTAGAGTAGGCCCTGACGGAGAGTACTGATGTTTCATGATCTCCTGAACTACGCGATGTTGGGAATATGCCCTAGAGGCAATCATGTATGATGATATTTCCCATAGTATTCATAAAGTTATTAAGTAGTCCTTGTATAAACATCTGATGTGTATCATTGAATATGTGATTCAGTTGTGGAACTATGCATTCATGTTGTTTGTACTAAATATCCTTGGTCATTGAGGTTGTGCTGGACACACAACTTAGACCAATGTGAAAGTTGGCTTGATGACTCGGTTCCACTTGTCATGGGCATGGAGATGCTATTCCAACTTACACAGACTAGGCTAAAGAGTTTAGCGAGTCGGATTGACCCATATTGAGGTACAACGAACTAAGCTGTCATTTGTATATCTCAATCAATGTAATCCTTAGACACGAGGTTGTTGCATAGTCCGAGTTGAGGATCACCGACTTAGGTTACATCAAACGCTGATCCGTGGCGGGCGCTTATAAAGGCGAGTTGGGTCGATGAGAATCAAGGCGTGTGATGTGAATAACCAAGATGGGATTTTGCCCCTCCACTCGGAGAGATATTCTCTGGGCCCTCTCGTGAGATATGATTCGGAAAGCATGGCCATGCACGACTCGGTTAAGTGTTAACCGAGGCGATCGACTAAGAGTTAGTCGGGTGAATCACTTATCTCGGATCGAGAAGAGAGTCGGACTATTTAAGGGATGACATATATTCGCCTATAGTCTGACAAGGTATATCGTGAGGCAAAAGGGACTCAGACGTAAGTCGCATTGGAAAGGCAAGTCGTCATGACTCTTTGGTACTTGGGAATCGGTATGTTTTGCTAGGAGCCGATGCCGATTGATCGATTGAGAGTTGGACTCTAATCATGTCCAAGTAACCATGAGCCTGCGGGGTCACACACTTAAGAGCGGGAGCAGGTTCAGATTGGATCCGAATCATATAATCTGGTTGGGTTGGACCTAAACCGGATTAGGACTAAGTTAGTGAGTTGGACTCACGGTGACTAGTTTTATATGGGCTTTAGTGAATGGGTCGCGCGAGCAGAGCCCACGTTCACTCCCTATATATAGTGGAGCACAGTAACCCAGAAAGGTTAATCGTTGTTCGGTTAGGTCATTCCATGTGTTGGAAACCCTAGCTCCCTGGCGATCCGGCCGTAACGAACCTAGCGATTCGCATGGCGCTCCTCCTTATGCGTATGGATACCAGCAGAGGTGCTGCGATCGGCACAGACGATCGGATCGTGAGGCGCATCTTTGCATCAATCGACGCGCTTCATCAATAATCCGCAACCGCGTCTAGTGGTAAACCTCGTGGCCTTCTACCTCGGCTAGGTCTTGGGATCACCACGTTAGAGGAAAAGTTTTTGTTTCATCGATGTCAACTGCCCGCTGCCTTGATCCCGCCGCTATCCGGCTAAGCGGGACCGCCGCACAATCGTGGCGCCTTAGATGTCGTTCTTGAGTTTCTAACGCCCGGTAGATATTGTATCTATGCATAACTTGTTTTTGCAAGAAGTTGTGAATGGTATGGTTCATGTGCATGTGATGTATGTGTGTAATCCATAAGTGATCTGCGAATCACGGTTTTTGTCAGCATGCTGGAGCCTAGGTGCTGTCATTTTATTGTATGACGACTGCGTGTCGGATTCTCTATGTAATTTACTTTACTAAGCTAGTGTAGCTGTTTGAGAACCCGGAAGGCATGCAAGGCGTTGTACATGTCGGCGACATGGAGTAAGACGGCAAGTGACAAGAGTTGCGAGTCGGATTACAAGCTTTGTGGAGATGGAGATCGCCATGAAGAGAGCCATACCATTTCACATTATAATTGCTTTATTTTGTGTTATTGTTATGTCTCAGTTTACCTCTATTAGATAGTCGGTAAAATTTAATCCCTCAAAGAAGGTCTAGTCGGTTTTCCTTGATGTTTGCACCATCACAAGTCGGACATTTTTGGTAGTGGGCTCATAAAATTGAGGTCTGCCAATTCTTTCCGACTAGGTGGGTTCGAGTCGGACTCTTCTGCGAAACACTTGGTAAGCTAGGCGGGTCTATCACAACAGTTATGGGACTCGGGAAAGGTCGGATGGGAGCCGGGGCATGTGATGCCACCCGTCCAACAGGAGTCGCATGAGATGCGATTGACAAGGAGTTGTCTACCTAGATCACTTGGCGGCTAGCGGTGATGCTAAAGCTCACTAGCCGACTTGCTTATTTAGGATCCTGAATCACTAAGTAACCATCGGAGGGGTGTTGGTTCTAGTGGGAGCATAAAATATTAAAATGTTTAATATGCTTGCTCTTTTATGAATACATGTCTTAAGTGTTTTGCATATTTTCTGTTGTAGATCATGGCACCAAGTAGCAGTCACTCTCAGATATCCGGTTTTGCATTGAGAACCATTCTTGAGAAAGATAAACTGAACGACACTAATTTTACCAACTGGTATCGAAATCTGAGAATTGTTCTCAAACAAGAAAAGAAGGACCATGTCCTAGACAACCCACTTCGGATGAGCGAATGAGAATGCATTTGTCATGACCACCAATGCCTACCGTCGGGCTAAAGATGAGTCCACGGATATTAGGCATCTTATGCTTGCTCACATGGAACCGGACTTGCAAAAGCAGTTCGAGCATGTTGAGGCCTACGATATGATCGAAAGCCTCAAAAGTATGTTCGAGCTCAAAGCGACCGAGAGGTATCAAGTCTCTCGGGCTTTCTTGAGTTGCAAGCTTAAGGATGGTGATCCACCGAGTCGCATGTGATCAAAATGGTTGGTTACGTGCGGTCTCTTGAGAGGCTTGGCTACCCCATAAGCGAAGAGTTCGCTACGGATATAATTCTGAACTCTCTTCCTAGTGCATATGGGCGTTCATTTGAACTACCACATGCATGGTATGGATAAGAAGCTCCAATTGCATGGGATGCTCAAGCGGCGAGGCGGATCTCAAGAAGGGCACCGATCAAGTGTTGATGGTGCGAGAATAAGGCTAAGTTCAAGAAGAGTTCTTGGACTAAGAAGAAGGCTAAGTCGAGGAAAGCGGGCTCGGGACCCGGTCCCAAGCGCTTCCTCGGGGACTAAGCCATCTCCTTCACCGGATCCACTTGCTTCTTTGCAAGGCGGATGGCCCTTTGGAAGAGGCTGCAGCAAGTACTTGGCCGACAAAGCCAAGAGTGGAGGTATGACTTGACTCAGGTACACTTGTTTGCAATGTTATTGACACATATCTTGCCGATGCACCTAATAGTTCTTGGGTATATGATCGGATCGATTATTCACATCGCAACTCGTTGCGGACCGGTAAGAACTAGGAGCGTAGCAAGAGGCGAGGTTGATATTCGTCGCAACAAAGCAAGAGTTGCTGCGTTGGAAGTCGACACGATGCAACTTCATTTACCTTCCGGATTCATTATGGAACTAAATAATTGTTATTATGTTCCGATGCTCGATCGAAACATTATTTACGCTTCATGTTTGATGAGGCAAGGCTATGAGTCGAATATCAAGAATAATGGTTGTTCTTTGTATTTGAATGATATGTTTCAAGGCTTTGCACCCGTCGGGACGGGTTATTTATTTTGAATCTTGATGGTGAGTCGGTTTATAACATAAATGTTAAAAGGTTAAAACCAAATGATCTGAATATGACTTACTTTTGGCCTTGTCGGCTTGGTCATATAAGTTGGAAACGCATGAAGAAGCTCCATGATGATGGACTCTAACCCGTTCGACTTGGAGTCGTTCGAGACATCTGAATCTTGCCTACTCGGCAAAATGACCAAGACACCTTTTGCAAAGAGTTGCGAAAGGCGTCCGACTTGTTGGGACTAGTACATAGTGATATATGTGGACCAATGAGCACGATAGCTGGTGGTTATGAGTACTTCATTACCTTCACGATGATTTGAGTAGGTATGGATATATCTACTTGATGAAACATAAGTCGGAAGCCTTTGAAAAGTTCAAAGAATTCCGAATGAAGCACGAATCAACTCGGCAAGAAAATAAAGTTTCTTGATTCGGACCGAGGAGGCGAGTACATGAGCCATGAGTTTGATGACCATCCGAAAAGTTGTGGAATAGTTCCTCAACTTACTCCGCCAGAACGCATACAAAGGAATGGTGTTTGGAAGGCGGAATCGGACCTTGTTGGACATGGTACGATCAATGATGAGTCAGACAGATCTGCCTTTATCATTTTGGGGTTATTGTCTAGAAACAATGGCGTTCACACTAAACAAAGTACCATCAAAATCGGTAGAAGACACGCATGAGATGTGGACAGGCAAAAGCGAGTTTGTCTTTTCTTAAGATTTGGGGTGGTGAAGCTTTTGTCAAGCGACTTGATCGGACAAGCTTCTGACCAAATCGGATAAATGTATTTTCGTGGGGTATCCGAGAAACCTTGGGTTACTACTTCTACAACCGAAGAGGGCAAAGTGTTTGTCGCTCGGGCGGTGTCTTCCTTGAGAAAGAGTTTCTCGGTCGGGAGTAAGTGGGAGCACGGTGCAACTCGAAGAAATTCGAGAGGAATCGGCTAATAGCGAATCGGCTAATAGCGAATCGGCAAAACCTTGGAGGTTGAGCCGATCGTGGCGGTGAGCCGATAGAAGCACTGTACTACGAAGATCGGCAAGATTACGAAGTGTTCGTGATGTGTTCTTGTTAGGCGGTGATGAGCGGCAAATTATTCGGAAGCGATGGTGGGATCGATTCGAGTCATGGCTTGGAGCCATGAGATCCGAGATAAAGTCCATGGATGAAAATCAAGTTTGGAACTTGGTTGATCGCGAGACGGTGCAAGACCCGTCGAGTGCAAATGGGTCTTTAAGAAAACTGATATGGATGGAAATGTTTCAATCTATAAAGCACGCCTTGTCGCGAAGGATTCCGACAAGTTCAAGGAGTTGATTACTGACGAGACTTTCGCCCGTAGCGATGCTTAAATCAGTTCGGATCATGTTAGCTATAGCGGCCTATTTCGACTATGAGATATGGCGGATGGATGTCAAACGGCTTTCCTTAACGGAAATTTAACCGAGGGGCGTATATGATACATCCCGAGGGTTTTGTCGATCCGACTAATCTTGACAAGGTATGCAAACTTGAAATCCATTTATGGGTTGAAGCAAGCATCTCGGAGTTGGAATATTCGCTTTGATGAGGTAGTCAAATCGTTTGGCTTCATCAAGAGTGATCATGATTCTTGTTTATACAAGAAGTTTAGTGGGAACAAAGTAAATTTTCTAATCTTATATGTGGATGACATATTACTGATTGGAAATGATGTCCAGATGTTGCAAGAAACCAAGGAATCATTGGAAAGGAGTTTCTCAATGAAAGACTTGGGTGAGGCAACATACATCCTCGAATCGGATCTATAGAGATAGATCAAGGAGGCTCATTGGATTGAGTCAGAGTACTTATTTGGACAAAGTGTTGAAAAGGTTCAACATGGAATCGTCTAAGAAGGGGTTCTTACCGATGTCCCATGGTGTAAGACTTATCAAGACTCAGTGTCCTTCGACAACTGATGAGCGAAGTCGGATGAGTGCGATTCCATATGCTTCTGCAGTTGGATCCATCATGTACGCCATGATTTGTACTAGGCCGGATGTTTCCTATGATCTAAGTGTTGTGAGCAGATACCAGGCTGATCCTGGAGAGATCCACTGGACAACGGCTAAAAATATCCTAAAGTACTTGAGAAGGACTAAGGATATGTTCTTGGTTTATGGTGGTGAAGATGAACTTAGTGTAAAGGGTTACACAGATGCGAGTTATCTCACCGACTCTGATGATTCTCGTTCGCAATCCGGATACGTGTTTATTATAAACGGAGGTGCTGTGAGCTGGAAAAGTTCCAAGCAAGAGGCGTATGCGTCTACCAGAAGGTTGAGTATATTCTTGCCTCGGAGGCGACAAAGGAAGCTGTTTGGATGAGGAATTTCCTCATGGATCTTGGTGTGGTTCAGGCTCGTCCAATCCGTTGGGCGTGTATTGTGACAACAATGGTGCTATTGCACAAGCCAAGGAACCTAGACAACACCGGAAGAACAAGCACATACTCATGCGGTACCACCTAATTCGCGGTTCGTGGATCGGTGATATCAAGTTATGCAAGGTACACACGGATGCAAATATTGCGGATCCGTTGACAAAGCCGTTACCCGAAGCATGAGGCGCACACGAAACCATGGGCATTAGATGCTTAGACATGTGATGTCGGAAGATTGACTCTAGTGCAAGTGGGAGGCTGTTGGGAATATGCCCTAGAGGCAATCATGTATGATGATATTTCCCATAGTATTCATAAAGTTATTAAGTAGTCCTTGTATAAACATCGATGTGTATCATTGAATATGTGATTCAGTTGTGGAACTATGCATTCATGTTGTTTGTACTAAATATCCTTGGTCATTGAGGTTGTCTTTGGACACACAACTTAGACCAATGTGAAAGTTGGCTTGATGACTCGGTTCCACTTGTCATGGGCATGGAGATGCTATTCCAACTTACAGACTAGGCTAAAGAGTTTAGCGAGTCGGATTGACCCATATTGAGGTACAACGAACTAAGTTGTCATTTGTATATCTCAATCAATGTAATCCTTAGACACGAGGTTGTTGCATAGTCCGAGTTGAGGATCACCGACTTAGGTTACATCAAACGCTGATCCGTAATCGGGTAGTTATAAAGGCGAGTTCGAATCGATCGAGAATCAAGCTGCGTGATGTGAATAACCAAGATGGGATTTGCCCCTCCACTCGAAGAGATATTCGCTGGGCCCTCTCGTGAGATATGATTCGGAAAGCATGGCCATGCACGACTCGGTTAAGTGTTAACCGAGGAGATCGACTAAGAGTTAGTCGGGTGAATCACTTATCTCGGATCGAGAAGAGTCGGACTATTTAAGGGATGACATATATTCGCCTATAGTCGACAAGGTATATCGTGAGGCAAAAGGGACTCGGGGCGTAAGTCGCATTGGAAAGGCAAGTCGTCATGACTCTTTGGTACTTGGGAATCGGTATGTTACGCTAGGAGCCGATGCGATTGATCGATTGAGTTGGACTCTAATCATGTCCAAGTAACCATGAGCTGTGGGTCACACACTTAAGAGCGGAGCAGTTCGGATTGGATCCGAATCATATAATCTGGTTGGGTTGGACCTAAACCGGATTAGGACTAAGTTAGTGAGTTGGACTCACGGTGACTAGTTTTATATGGGCTTTAGTGAATGGGTCGCATGAAAGCCCACGTTCACTCCTATATATAGTGGAGCACGATAACCCGTAAAGGTTAATCGTTGTTCGGTTAGGTCATTCCATGTGTTGGAAACCCTAGCTCCACAGCGGTCCGGCCGTAACGAACCTAGCGATTCGCCGGCGCCTCCTCCTTATGCGTGTGGATACCGGCGAGAGGTGCTTGTGCGATCGGCACCGGAGACGATCGGATCGTGAGGACTGCTGCATCAAGCGGCGCTTCATCGATGTCAACCGCGCGTCTAGTGGTAAACCTCGTGGCCTTCTACCTCAGCTAGGTCTTGGGATCACCACGTTAGAGGAAAAGTTTTTGTTTTATCTCTGCGTGGCCCAACACGCGAACCGCGACGCGCTCGAAAGCGTTCACTAGGCTCTCAGAATGGCGGTGAAGAGAATGAGCCACCATGTAATTGACTTCCTGTCGCAGAGCTGCAGTGCGCTCCTGCGAAGAACGAGCAGATCCACCTCATCAAGAGCACCTTGGTGAGAACCCTTTCCACGATGCCATGCTTACGGGTCCTCTCAAAAGCGATAAGATCGACTTGAAGAGCTTTGATATCATCATGCCGCCTTGTGCTCATCAGCAGATCGTCGTGCGTGACCGGTCATCCCCATCGCAGTCGGATGTTGATGCAGATGTTGTTGAATGTCCCCGGGCGTGCGAATGTGTTGCTGTCAAAACCCACGGCGAGCAGCAACGAGCAACATGAAGAGGGAGGCTCAGGCTAACTGGTGGGCCTGGTCCCTCGAACGCCCGCAAAACTCCGACACCGTCTGGTTGATGCAGGCGTGCCACGACCTATACCTGGTCGGGAAGGTGATGGATTGCTTGATTAGTTTCTGCATGGCAAACAAGTATCGTAAAATTCGAGCGGCTCCCGGGTTTCCACAGAATCGGCTCACGGGCCGATTATCCCATGGTTACGCATTAGATCTACGATAACATGAGGTTTTGCTTCATCAATACAAGTTAAATCGACCTCGACGGTTTAACGTTTTCACCACATAATTGGAACATCCTACACGTAATTGAGCTGGTAGATACAAAAGATGATAGAAAACTAACCCTAGAGAAGGCCTAACAACCGACGTAAAGTCAATTCCGGAACAACTCCTCTCGAATTGGCAAACCATATCCTTACATACTACTTGGATCGTTCAACCCGTTTGCAAGGCGACCATGTGGATATCAAACTAAACCTTGGAAAACAAGGCATAACTATAACAGATCAAATCAATCGAATAAAGATCAAGAAAGATGCTGCCCTTACACCGAAAAAGGTGCAAAGGCGTGAGATAACTAAAGGCAACATAACTAAGCAATCATAACAAAAGGTACCGATGCTAGCCCAAACAAATCTATGATAACAGTATTACTCGCCATCAACAAGGCTTCAGTACGAGTAACACTAAATAACGCATAAGCAGATACTGCCTAGACCGCGAGATGCGATCTAGGCAGCATGACACTTACCCGAAAGAAACCCTAGAAACAAGGGGTGGCGATGCGCCGAGATTGTGTTTGTTGTGAACGTGATCGTCGTATTTTCTCAATAACCTTAGGTACATATTTATAGTCCGGAGACTTTCTATCTTTGGAATAACCCTAACAACTCTATCTCTTACTTAAACCGAAACGTAACCTACCATAATATACAGATACACGGGCAATTTAGCCCAAATCCACGCACAAGGCTGATCCAGCAATACGTTGCATATATGTATCCTCCAAGCCCATCTTGATTACGGCCCATCTCCTCCTTTGGCCAAAATGTGGCGATAACACCTATTGGTATTGTAAGAGATGTGGAGGTTCTTTGTGGTAAGGTTAAGTATCCTGCTGATTTTCTAGTGCTTAATTCATCAGCTAGTAAAACTTGCCCTATCATTTTTCGCAGACCTTTCTTGAACACTTGTGGAGCTATTATAGTAATAAGGATAAAGTTTTAACTAATTTTGATGGAGATTCTTATGAGTTTAAATTTTCCAAATTTGCTAAAGCTCCTTGTGAAAATAGCTTGCATAATGAAGATTTCAGGATGGAACAACTTTCTTCTATTGATCCGGTTTATGACCTTGGACCTCTTTTTGATGACTATAAGTATGCTCATTCTGATGATAAAGTTGTTGCCAGTGACAATTATATTGTCAACTTTATTTAAAGTGCTACTGAAAGTTATTATGAGAGAGGGAAACATGGTTTTATGCATCTCAATAATGTTAAGTTTCCCCGTTTTATGTTGAAAGCTTTGAAGTTGCATTTGTTTTTCCTTCCTATGCTAGTGCCTTTTTGTTTCAACAATTTGTTTTCTCATGATACCCCCATGCATAGGAAGTGGGTTAGACTAAAATGTGTTGGTTATTTGCTACTTGATGCTCTCTTTCTATATCCTATGTGAGCATCTTTGAAAGTTTCAAGCCTAACTTAAAGGCATTAAAGAAAAGTACTTGTTGGGAAATAACCCAAGAGTTTGGTTGAGTCTTGGATGTTATTACCTCTGTAATAACCGCTCCTTATCCTTTTTGTTTTGGTTTTTGTGTCAAGTTCAACTACTTTTGAGAAGTAGAGGAGTTGTGAAAAGTGGCTGTCATGGGACAGATTTTTGTGTAGCATTGTAAAAATTCGTGAGGGAGCTCAGTACTTCGGATGGAGATGTATTTTTCTGAGCATGTTCTCCAAGTTGTTACCCAAATTTCATCAGTTCTACACTGTTTGATTTGAGCAATAGAAGGTTCTCGAAAAAATCAATCTTTACCTGCTGGTCTGTTTTGACAGATTTCTGTTATCATTTGCATTTGCCTCTTATAGAAGCCTTTGTTTTGATGGATTTCAGTTGAAGTGTGAACCTAAAGGTTTATTGTATTTGCTTACACTAATGTTGCCATTGAATTTTGTGTATTTCCTTGTGAGAAAAGGAATTTCCAAGAGAAGGAGAAAAGGAGTCTGCAAAGGTCGTCTTTGAATAGGTAAAAGTGGTGAAAATAGAAGGTTCGTGAAACCCCAATATTTTTATATTTTTGATGTTTTTATTACATAAGGGAAGTTACGAGACGGAACAGAGGAGGAACCGGAGGCCGGGGTGTCCAAACCCACCCCAGGCGCGGCCCCAGCTAGTCGCGCCTGGGGGGTGGGATGAGACCATCCCGAGCTCCGTCCCCGCCTTGTTTTCGTATCAAAACCTTCCTTATGATTTGAAACTTCCTAATATATAACCCCCCGGATCCCCCGAGGTTCGTGCATCGTGTTCTCATCGTGTTTTCGTTTCGATCTGTTTTTGTCAGGAAAACTTGTCAAGTTTAGAGCACCATGGTCTCTGCCAACGATAAAGGCAACAAGCCCGAGGAAGATGATCCTCAAAATCCCAAGGAGGAGGAGATTTTGGTAGGGGATGAAGAATACATGGAGGAGGACAAGCAACCAGACACCCGCACTACCGTCGCAAGCATTGGAGTGGTGGCAAAACCTACCAAGCTTAGGAGGATAACACGGATGTCTACAGGAGGGAAACCTCCGCGTCTTATCTACAATCCACGGTCATCTCCTCCATGCACCAAGATACCTTTCCATACTCTTATACTTGAGCGTCAATATCAACATGTGCCCAAAGGGAACTTGCCCTCGATGTGGGATATGCCTTGTTCTAACCATCCAGGGGAGGAGCATACTAAGAAGGAAGAGTGGGAATAGAATAGCAAGAACTGGAATTCCCGACCCGATATGATCATGAACCGTATTGAGCAGAATTCGGAGTTGATTCGTACTCTGACCTTTGAGATTGAGGATTTGCAGAAACTGATTGAGGAGCTTATCAAGAGAACACCACCTCCACTGAAGGAGTAATTCATCATCAGGTTTGGCATCCCATTGGCTTGTTCCAAGCTTGGGAGGAGTGCCGCGGTATCACCATCATTATCTTTTATCTTTTACCTTTTTAGTGGCTTCATATATTTGGTAGAGAGGTTATCTTATAAGTTGGTTTGCATGTGGAAGTATCTCTCCTTTAGTTGATTATCTATGTATCCCTTGGTGTGAGTGCCTTTATAGAATATTAATGAGAAGTTTCATCTTTTACTTTTTGCACTTCTTATTTTAGTTTGCAATCTGTATTATATGATGGATCTTGTTGATCAATATTGGCATCACTTTGGGAGCATCAAGTAGATCTAAATTGGTTTTGGCAAACCGAGCTCTGGTCAGTAGCAACACTTTTTGAGGTTTGAAAGAAAAAGAGAAAAGCTTACATGTATTTTGTATCATTTATTTTCTTTATTGTTGGCTCTTAAGCTTAGTATTATTTATTTAAGATCTTTTGTGTCTTCAAGGAAGGTTGCACGTTTGGCTTTATCACTTGTAGGTTTGCTTGTTTCTTTCAACTCTTTTGCTTGCTACTCAGCCTTGCTAGCCAAAAACCTGTTTTGAGAAGGCATACTTCTCATTCTTTTCAAACCCTTTGAACCAAAACCTTTGACATTCATGTCCACCATATCTACCTATTAGCATTTTTGTTATTCCAAGCAAATTCTCAAGCTTCATCTATCTTTCAAATTAAAAACTATTTTGTTATGCGAAAACTAGTTAGTAAAGCTCTCACGAACTTGATGGCACACCTTATTTTCTTGCCCCTAATAGACTTGAACCATTGTGTCATCGAAGTTGTATATGCTTGCACCTATACGTTGGAATTAGCAGAACCATGTTGTCACGAGGAACGCTTTCAACATTGCACATGTACGTGGTACACAGTTGATATCATGCTCTTTTGTTTGCGGATGTCGACGGTGTGAAATAAAGAGGGAGCTTGTAAGTCCATGGAGTGATGTGTGTGTGTTAGAGAAAATCCTGGGCCGCTAGCCTAAGCCATGCCTAATCATGGTGGAAACTTGCAGCATCACCATAGTGAGAATTCTGTGAAGCATCCTCAATAAAAAACTACACACATAGTAAATTATAAGATTTCTGAGATGCTCATTGTCTGCTTGCCTTGTAATTTTGGCTATGGGATAGCTCTTGTACCATGTGCAAGGGGTACCCCGTTGGCGGTTCTTTATGATACACATGTACTCACAATGAAAAGAATTTACCGGTGACCAAAGTTGAGTAGCATGAGGAGCAGCCCTCGTACTCAAGGAACATGAGATTGCCAACTTATATTTCGTCAAGCATATATTCCATCCTTGTTCACTTTAACCTTAATAATCTCAAGATGCCTATGATAGGGGCAATGAGGGCTCACAGCTAGTAAGTACCATAATCTTTTGGAAGCTCTTTACGAACTTGTAATCCCTGCTACCCTCTATGAAGGGACCTTTCTTCTATTTTCTAAGTTGAGTAAGTAAACCTACTTCCTCTCTATCTCCAGCAAGCTTTTGAGTTGTTGTGTTGCAAGCATTCATATGGTGATTTATTCAATCATGTTCTTTATCTTCCTTGTTTGCACAAAACTCTTATCTATGGAGTATTACTTTGAAAGCCTTCATTGAAAAACCTTTTTGAGCAAATAGTGCTCCTGTTATAAAACTTCTACAAAAAGCTTTTTGTGAAACTGTTTGCTAGCTGTTCTCTGACCAGGAACAAAGTTTGCCAATTTCAATTATGATTTATCTTTATGCATCTCTATTGTGACTCATGTATTTGTTACAAGCTAAGATATATAATGGTGAGTTGCTTTCTTCTATGAGTTGTGCAATGGTAAGTGTGATGCTTCTTGTCCATATTTTTTTATCGACACTTCACTCCATAAACCTGTGGACATGTTTACTGAGCTCAGTTTTCGCTTGGGGACAAGAGAAGGTCTAAGCTTGGGGGGAGTTGATACGTACAATTTGCATCACCATTCTATATCATAATTTGCCTCTATTCATTGATGTATGTCTTATTATGAGGTGTTACTTATGTCTTTTCCTCTGTTTTTGCATGTTGGATGATTCTTAGAGGATGGACTGCCGGATTCAGGATTATGATGGACAAAGAGGTGTTTTGATGCAATTTCGCAAAAATCATAAAAATACCAGAAAATATTGGAAAATTATATTTTCCCAGAATACGGAGCAAGCCAGAAGGGGAGGCGTAGCCGGGGCATAGGGGTCCCACACCTCCCTAGGCGTGGGCCCACCTTGCCCCGTGCCTAGGGCAGATGTGGCCCACCTGGCCAGCTCCCGACTCCGCCCTCTCGCCTATATCTTCCTCAAGGAACCCTAATACCAGGGGAGTGACCACAGATAGATTTTCGCCGCCTCTGTGGGGCGGAAAACACTAAGAGAGAAAGATCTCTCCAGCAGACAGATTTCTGCCATGGAAATTCCTTCCCGGAGAGGGAAGATCGTCGCCATCAACACCGTCATCAAGCTAGGCTTCATCAGGACCATCATCATCATCCATACCATCATATCCACCAGCACCATCATCACCACTCCATCCCGCTGTAACAATCATGTTGGATCTTGCATTAGTTCTTAGGGGAAACTTTCCCGGTGTTAATTACTATTGTAGTTGATGCTTGTGAGTGGAACCATTGGATTATTGTTTATGTTCAGATTGTTATCCATAACCATATCATCTTTGATCTTGATCCATATGATGTCTTGTGAGTAGTTCGTCTAGTTCTTGAGGACATGGGAGAAGTCATGTTGTTAGTAGTGGATTTGTGTTGAGTTATTATTCAATGGTTTAGTATTTAAGTTGTGGTGATATTCTTCTAGTGGTGTCATGTGAAATAGACTACATGATACTTCACCATTTATGGGCCTAGGGGAATGCATTGTGTATTTGGATACTAATTGTGGGGTTGCCGGAGTGACAGAAACCTGAACCCCCGTTAGGACACCTTTACACAAGGGAGTGTAGGATCTCAGAGTTTAACGTTGTGGTTAGGTCTATATCTTAACTACTTTCCTGTAGTTGCGTATGCTTGCAGGGGGTTTAATCACAAGTATGTATTAGTCCAAGTAAGGTCGGTACATTAGCACAGTTTCACCCACACAACACTTATAATACCAAAGAAGAGTACTTAGCTATTTGAAGCGAAAGCACTTGACAGAATTCCCATGTGTCCTCGAGAACGTTTGCTCCTTATAAGTATTTCCACCGGCTTGTCCTTTGCTAAGAAAGGATTGGGCCACTTGTTGTGTTTGTTCGTTGTCTTTATTACTTGCACTTTGTCTTGTTGCTTTATCAGAAAACCCCTAAAAATCGGTTTGCTAAGTATTTACAGAGATTTCCTGCTCCATACCACTAGTCAACACTTTCTTCTCCTCGTTGGGATCGACACTCCTATTTATCGAAAGTACTACGATACACCCGCTATACTTGTGGGTCATCAGGAAGGTAATGGTGGCTTGCAGAAAGTAAACAGTAACAGTGGAAAATGTATCAATGGTAAAGATTGGACCAGGGTCCATAATTCACTAGAGGTGTTCGCCTTAAGATAAACAACATAACATGCTGGGTAAACAAATTACAGCGGGGCAGTTAACAGGACATAGCAAGGCATAACAATGCAATACTAGATATTCATGATCCTATGATATTTGATTGGGCATTACAACAAGATACATAGATGGCCATCCAACTGCATCTATGACTAGTAATCCACCTTCAGGTTATGCGGTGACCCAGCATACCACTGCATGATGTAGTGCACTATAGTCATTGACATAACACCAATGAA
The DNA here is from genome assembly GCA_030063025.1 of Avena longiglumis. NCBI lineage: Eukaryota > Viridiplantae > Streptophyta > Magnoliopsida > Poales > Poaceae > Avena > Avena longiglumis. The sequence continues at coordinate 443,822,612 of CP125979.1, read as the reverse complement.
ACACTGTTCACTAGTATTACATCCCTCAGAGTGGTACAACAGAAACACAGCAGGTCCAAGACATGACTATAGGTTACAACTCAACTCTTTACACAAGATCCAAAGAACACTCTAGGTTAAAGAGAGAGAAAGAAACTTCTTATAAAGAAGAATCAGAAAGAAACAACTCAAAAACTATCACACTAATATGACTAGTATCTGAACTATTGGTCTGGCATTGCTTCTATTGCAATACACTATAGAAATAGGTTCTATGGCTAGAAATTATATTCCTATTTATTCAGTAACTCCGTCTTCACTTGAGTTGATGTATATATTGACTTTCTTAATTTCATTGAAGAACTTCAGCTTCTGGTGGTGATTCCTGGAACATAACTTGATGTAGACATCGTCTGTACTAGCTTTAGAACCTAGCAAGGGTTAAGAAGATACGTTGAGTACGAGCGTACTCAGCAAGTTCACTAGAAAGGAGTGTTTGATGCACTATTTATATAGCCACAGACCATAGGTCGTAGGCAATGCAAGTTTTTGTAAACATTTCTTTAAAGGTTGCTTTTATTCTAAAAAGCTATGTCCGTCAGCCTTCACGGGTTTACCAGAACTTTCATGGAGTTCCTTTCCCGCCGCATTCGTAGCTCCTTACCGGAACATGGAGTAACAAGTTACAGTTCTTACACTCTGCAGAGGTGCATTACTTTACCCATGAGAGATCTTAGCTTTGTTGCACATCCGAGTTGCATTCTCGTCCACACTTCCTTGGTGTGGGGCCCAGACTAAGATCCAAGCCAATCACTGCCCCCTTCGCGACCCCGCATGTCTCCTTGGTGTACACCATGCCCACCCATTGAATTACGACAATGGTTTGTACAGACCGTTGGATGCCAGAACTATCGTGGGACGATGAGGGTTCCCACCCATATGCTGCATATCCTCTACGAATTACCAATTAATATGCATGCTACGAGTGATAACAGCCATGACTTGCACATCCGGCTACATGCGAGAGGAAGAAGATACAACTGACTTCTCCGTCCCATTCCAAATCTCATGGTTAACGCGTGATATATGTCGCAAGAATCACTGGCGACATTGGTTGTTAAGTCCTAGATAATATGTTCCCTTACCACCGGAACTTTTATAGTAGGTTATTACCTCATGGTAAATAACCTATAATCATATTATTATGAAAATAGTGTTTTTTTGACCTTTTTCAAATGTAGGTGATGACAACACTAGATTTGTAAAATACTTTACAGAAAATAATCAAAGGACATGAGCAAGTGTGAACTTGCATTTTGTGATTGCAAGATTATGCACTCACGGTCTTCAAGACAATATAAGATCCAATATCTGAAATCAGCATCATTGGCCCGGTAAAGACTAATGTTTAAAGAAGCAAGATGCTATTATGCATAAGTAATGTAATGCAATTTCGTAAACTCAAATCCCGGGATAAAATTTGTTCTAGGGTTTGGATTCTGGAAATGGTTTCTTTGGAATGTGTTATCCTTTTAGATAAGTTTCACACTTATGCTTCTTATTAGGGCTTGCGAATGTGTGTGAAACAATATGTAATTATAATATCATACAACAATAAGATACAAAATTGTGGGATGCTATTCCAAGATTACTTTTATGAGAATTATCTTATCTTCAAGTTTTACTTTGCAAGTAATGGCATTTATAAGGAACTTAAGTATTAACAATCTTAATATAAAAGTAAAGTATAAAGTAATGTGATTTGTGATTAGTTGTCATCTATTGATTGAAGTGGCAAAAATAATAACATTTGGAGAAAAGATTTCTTTTTTAAGGTCTAAACAATCTTTGTGGTTAATCAAATGTGGTCGATGTTGTTTGTGCTTGCTTGAATAGTTTGGACTTGAGATGCTTTACGACTTAATTATAATAGACCAAAGTTAACTATAAAACACATAATAAGGTCTTTAGCATTATACTTAAAGTCTTGTAGACTAAAGTTAACTTTATAACATGGATGGATTTAAGGTGTAATGCTTATGATATTGTGCTTGCTTATCTTATAATATTTCCTTAAAGTTATTTAATAATGGCATTACTTCTATTTGAGTAGTGGTTTCTGATACGCCCAACTTGCATCACCATTCTATATCATAATTTACCTCTATTCATTGATATTTATCTTATTATGAGGTATTACTTATGGACTTTCATCTGTTTATGCATGCTGGATGATTCCTAGAGGATGGACTGCCGGAGTCTGGATTCTGATGGAAAATACGGCGTTTCGGTGCAATTTCGCGAAGATCAGAAAAATACCAGAAAAATATGGAAACATATTATTTTACCAGAAGACGAAAGAAGCCAGAAGGAGGAGCGAAGGGGGGCCTCATGGGGCGCACACCCCCTAGGCGCGGGCCCACCTAACCCCGCGCCTAGGGTGGGTTTTGTAGGGGTTCATAGCATGGAAATCAAAAAAATTCTACCGCATACAAACAAACAAGCCAAGATCTATCTACTAGATTGTAGCAATGAGTCAATAGAATAACTCACCCTGGAAGATTCCAAAGTGTTTAACGAGAGCGGATTCTCGTGGGTGATGTAGTCGTACTCTTGCCGATCTCAAGATCGTGTAGACGATCCTACAGGCGATGCGTTCCGGCAGCGCTCCCGCAGTAGGCCACACGTTCGGAACTGGATGAAGACCTTCCTCTCCCTTGTTCCAGCAGGAAATGGAGGTTGTAGCACTCTCCTCGCGATTCCGGCAGCACGACGGCGTGGTACCGGAAGTAGAGGGGAGATCTCGTAGGGCTTCGCCTTAAGCCGGAGCGAGTATGGCGGACTATGAGAGAGGCCTTGGCGATCTAGGGTTTAGAGGCACCAAGGGAGGAGCCTAGCCGGCGGCTAGGGTTAGGGTTTCACCCCAACTCGGCGAGTTGGTGGTGCCCTAGGCGGCGGTAGCAGCAGGAGGTGGTGACGCCGGCGGCTTAGGGCTAGGGTTTGGGTGGTGGAGGTGTAGGTCTAGAGGGGTAGCCCTCCTTTTATAGGTGGAGGGCGCTGGCCAAGGGGGAGGGAGTCCTCCCCCAACTCGGCCTCCAAGGACGGCGGTGGAGGGAGAGGAACTCCTCCCCAAGTAGGTTTCCTACTCTCCCTACACCAAGCAAACTTGTCGTTTGACTTTTCAAATTGGCGTTTGACTTTTTAATCTAGGATTTGATTTATCCCTTTATTTTGCTCAGCGATGACACCTAGTACATGATGCAACCATTCCAACTTGTTATGACACATTCATGTACCCTTCCCCTCCGAAGTGCCAGACCTTCCGGAACCTTCTAGAACATTCCCGATGAAAACACTGAAATCATTCTCCAACCCCGAAACAGGACTTTCCTTATATGAATATTATTCTCCGGACCATTCTGGATCTCCTCGTGATATCCCGGATCCCATCCGAGACTCCGAACAACATTCGGTCTCTTACTCATCATTCCATAACTACTCAATAACATCGAATCCTTAAGTGTGTCTCCCTACGGTTCGTGAATTATGCGGACATGATCGAGACACTTCTCCGAACAATAACCAATAAAGGAATCTAGAAATTCATATGGCTCCCACATATTTCTATGATTAGATACCAAATTCCCTTTGTCTCACGATAGTTTACTTATCCGAGGTTTTGATCGTCGGTATTTCTGCATACCTAGTTCAACCTCGTTACTGATAAGTACTCTTTTCTCGTTCCCGTGATATGTGATCCCTTGTGAGCCAGTCACATGCTTGCAAGCTAATTGGATGACATTCCACCGAGAGGGACCAGAGTATATCTATCCGTCATATGGATGGACAAATCCCACTCTTGATCCATGTGTCTCAACCCATACTTTTCGAACACTCAATGCCACCTTTATAGCCACCCAGTTACGGTGTGGTGTTTTATGTCATCAAAGCATCCTTCCGGTGATGGTGATAGGCATGATCTCATGGTCGAAGGAATTAGGTTACTATGTATCAGAAAGCATATAGCAATTGAACTATTAAAATGACTTGATCTTTATGCTACGCTTATCTATAGGAGTATGTCCATCATATCATTCTCCTAACGATATGATCTTGTTGTTAATAACATCTCAATGTTCATGATAGGGAAACCACAATCATTTATTAACCAACAAGCTAGTATTATAAAGAGGCTTTACTAGGGACTCTAATCTAGTTTACAAATCACACAAGTATTAATGTTTCCTTGTTAATACTATTATAGCATGAATGTAAACATTTATCATAAACACAAAGATATAATAATAACTCCATTTATTATTGCCTCTAGGGCATATCTCCAACAGTCTCCCACTTGCACTAGAGTCAACTAATCTAGATTACATGGTAACATACCGAACACCCATGGCAGTTTGGTGTTGGTCATGTTTTGCCCTCGGGAGAGGTTTAGTCAACGGATCCGCCACATTCAGATCTGTGTGTACTTTGCAAATCTTTATGTCACCATCTTGGACATGTTCTCGAATAGCGTGAAAACGTAGCTTGATGTGCTTCAGCTTCTTGTGTGACCTTGGTTCTTGCGCATTGGCTATGGCGCCCATGTTATCACAGTAGATAAACATTGGGTCCAGCGCACTTGGAACCACAGCGAGCTCTGTAATGAAATCCTTCATCCATATCGCTTCTTGTGAAGCCTCCGAAGCAGCCATGTATTCCGATTCAGTTGAAGATCTCGCCACAACGCTTTGCTTTGCACTCCTCCAGCTAACTGCTGCACCATTCAAATTAAATACGTATCCAGATTGAGATTTAGAATCATCCGGATCGGTGTTCTGTCACATCCAAGATTTTCCAAATCTTGTAATGTGAAAAATAAATAAACAAAATAAATAATTGTTGAAATTTAGGGTGAAAAGAAACTTTTTTTTCTAAATGGAAACTTAAAATCCCATCTTGAACAAACTTTGGTTAATGTTTGAATCTAACTAAATTCAAATCAAGTGGAATGCATTCCTCATAAAATGCATCTTGAAATTTAAACACTTGGAGAATAAACCAAAACCCTAATGGAAGAAAATCATTTCCAAGTTATCTCCAAGCCTAAGGATTTGATCCATATAAAAATTGGCCAAACAAACATTTCAAATTGATCAAGAATGATTATTAGAAATACTATAAAACCATATGAATTGGATTCACTTACTTTGGAGCCATAAATAAAATCTTATGAATTAAGGAAAAGTGATTTCCAAAGCTAATAAAGCACTTATCTAAAATCCATACCAAATGGTGAGAAAATAATTCAAAAAGTATTTAAAAAGATAAACAAATAATAAATAAAGTTATAATAGTTGGAATCACTATTTTTGGATCTTTAAATAAAAAGTTATGGTTTTGATAAGCATAGGTAGAAATATAAATAAGGATTATTTTAAAGAGCCAAATTAAATCTTGGCTAAACAAATGAAATAAAATATTTCTATTTGATAAAAAGAGTAAAGGATTATTTGAAAAAAATAATAGGGATTTATTATACCCAATTATATTTGAGAAAAGGCTTTTTCCATTTTAAAATAAGCATTAAAAACTTATTAAAGTGTTTTACATAAAATTCCAAAGTGTTTTATAATTTGAAATAAAACCTACTGAAAAGGTTTTGGAAAAATTTAGAAAGACAAACAGAGTTTCTAAACATATTTGAATCCTATTTTGAATTAAAGACTAAAGTCTATTTAATTATTATTTTTAAATAAATAATAAACCCTAAAAATAATTGTTCTATTTTGGGAATTGAATTATGTTGATAAACAAAATTAAAATTCACCGAAAGTTTGGTGGTGATTTGAATTCAAATGGACATTGAAAAATATTATTAAATCTTATTTAATTAAAACTAGGACCTATTTTAAATAATTAAAATACCTTAAAAAGAATAAATATAATATTCTAAATTTGACTTTGGAATGTGTTATTAATCAGTACTAGAATTTACACAAAGTTGGTTGAGGTTTGAAATTCAAAAGTTATTTGAATTGATTAATCAAAATCAAAACAGAATAAAAGAAATGGAAAAAGAAAAAGATTTGTATTAGAAAAAATAGAAACAAGCCCAACCCATCAGGCCAACCCAGCAGGCCCAGCAGCGCAGCCCACCTGCTCGCCCCCGCAGTGAAATGTTATTCACTAAGAATAGAACCCGCAAGGTCACTGAGTAGTGGACCCCACCTCCCCTGTCTCTCCTTCGCTGACGAAATGACCCCACTTCCACCTCGTCGTCGTTCCCACCCGCGCCAACCTCGCCGGCCGTTTCTGCTGGTTTTTAACTCGCATCAATACGCGTCAATGCCTCGTTTGAATCTCACCGCGACCATGCTCAATTAAACGCCTGTCTCTCCTCCCCATTTCCGCTCACTCGCGTCTCCCTCTCTGCCCCCAGGCTACGCCAATTCCTTGCGGCAAGCCACTGTCTCCGGCGACATTCCGGCAACGATTCCGGCTAGTATACACAACCTCTTGCTCGCTGCAACAAACGAGTGTGCTCCCCATCGTTCACTGCATCTCCCAGTATCGCCGCTTGGCCGCGCGCGCCCTAAAACTTCGACTTCATCCACGTCTGAGCGCCGTCGTGGGTTGCCATTTCTCCGACGAGCATTCGAGGTAAATTCCGACCGCGCCTCTCCCTCTCTTTCACACGCATATTCTCACCGCGACCTCACGCATCTAACGACACCTCCTTTTCTCTCTGGCGTGCACCGTACTTTCACCGTCGTCTTCAACAGGACGAGCCCGACGCGGACACGAACTTCGGCGAGCGATTCGAGCCAACTCCGTGCGCCCCTCGATGAGCTACCACCACCTTGAGCATCACCACGACCCTGCGAACCTGGTGAACCATTCCCCTTCCTCCCTTGCTTCCTGTAGTCGCCGCGACGCCGTAGCCAGAGCCAGCGCCGCCACCTGCCGCTGCCTGTTTCTAGTCAAAGTGCTGAGAACCATCGGATCTTGATCGTAGCGTCGCGATAGAATTTAACCGAAGGGGTACGCTTGCTCGTGAGCCGCACAATCTGTTTAAAATCCAACTCCCCTCGTTGCACGATCCGCACGAAGCGGTACCGTCCAGTTAGATTACGCCACGTGGCCCTGTCTGTTTTAATAAAAACAGAAATGTTCTAATTGATGTTCCAATTTGAAAAACTCATAACTTTCAAACCACACGTCCAATTTTTTCAAATTTTATATCAATGGAATCAGCAATACAAGTAATTTATGACCATGCACTTTGTTTAATAAAATGCTTCTGGTAAAAAATTTGTTTTTGCAGAAACTTGTGTAGGCCTATTTAGAATATAAAATTTGTTCTAAAATGATTTTTGAGATAAAACCTTTGGAAAATGGTTTGTTTTGAACCTACTTACCATAGAAATCAATTGGTGGTTTCAAAAACATATTTGGTGAAGCAAAAGAATAAATCTTTGATTTAAAGCATTTCTAGTCTAATAAAATAATGTTTATTTATTAAAAATGATTTTGGGAGAAAATCTTTGGTAAATGATTTGGAATAAATTCTCTGACCCCAGGCACCAAGTTTTATGATTTAAAAATGTATTTGGTGAACCCTATAAAGATTGCTACTTTGATAAAGGCATTTTTAACCACATAAAATAATGATTTGGTTTAAAAATGGTTTATAGGTAAAATCTTTTGCAAATAGTTTTGCCACTTTATAAACTGACCAATAAGTGTTTTAGAATGTTTATAACCTATTATAAACCACTTTTGTAAATAAAACAAAGTTTGGCATGCTTGCATGCAATGTTTTGTTTCTATTATTTTATGAGATGTTGCTTGAATGGTAGATTGAAATATTGCTTGCTTGATTGAATTGTAGTGATTTGAACAGTGTGAATATTTCAAAGATCAAGGAGTGAACTTATATTCTCTACCAAAAAGTCAAGTGATGCTTCATACTTTTGTCCCATTATTTTCACTATGCATTAGTGATATTTCTAAGTAGGACTTGCATGGAATTTTTGCTAAGTATAAACTATGCCATGGGAAATCCTAGTAGATGAAACCTTAGTAGAAATTTCCTAAGTTAAGATTCCTACTACTATCATGCTTAGCTTATCTAGTATAAAACAAGGGTGGAATATATATTCATACTATGGAATATTTCTAAGTCAAGGACTTGTGTTTTATTTAACAAAACAATTAAGTGAATGAATCACCAGGGTGAAATGGAAGGAATGGTTTGTGTTGAGTGGTTCACAAGGCCCATGTATATGGTTTACTTTGTGGATGTCCACCCAGGAACAAAGAGATTTGAGATGTCAAATGTTGAGAAGCTTCAAGTGCAGCCACTTGGCATTATGGGCTCTGCCTGGATCATATAGGTTGCAATAACTTAGCCAAATTGACAGTTGGTGGTAGGGGATGATAGGTTGGAACGCGTCCATTCTGGTCTAAGGGAAGGCTTTTGAAAGATCTTGTCTTGGTGAAACCAAGTCTTGTGGGGAAAGTGCACCACCTCTGTAGAGTGTAAAATCTAAGTACTTAGCCATGTCCCTGGTAAAGGAAAATTTGAGCATCAAGACATGGAAGCTATCAAGAATCTCCTCATCCAAATTTCTAAGTTAAAAACTTGTGGTTGAACAAGGGTTAAAGGATCACTAATTTCTATTGGGAGATGCCTTGGGTGATTTTTGTCAAGCAAAAACTTAGTGTTTTCAAATGATAAATAAAATCTATTTTGAGCAAAGCAAGCCTAAGCTCCACATAGCCAAATGCATATATGTGATATACTCCACTATACCACCATAGTATGACTTTCCAATACAATTCAAATGTATTGACCCTTGTGGCTGTAACTTATTATGTTGCAGGTTTGTTTGATGTTAGTGAAGTTTATTGATTAGGATTACAAGTCTACAACCAACATGACTGCCTGTGGCACTTTGAAGATGAAGGACCCCATGCTATTGTTATATTCTGCTGCATTGTAATGAGATAGCCAGATGAGCTATGTAAGATGTAATAAATTATTTTATTCCTGGTTATAAAGTTGTATTATGACATTTGTTTCTTGATATTACATCTTAAATGTGGATGCTAGCTATTGATCCAGGGACTAGCATTGTAAACACAGGGATCTCTACCTTATTAAAGGTTGGGAACCTTACATGTTCCAACTAGCATCGGTGTAACCATTAACAACGAGTTGTTCATCACCTCCATAAGAAAGAACCATATCCATAGTTCTTCTCAAGTACTTAAGGATGTTTTTTACCGCTGTCCAAGGATCCACTCCTGGATCACTTTGATATCTGCTAGTCAAACTAACAACATATGTAATGTCGGGTCTAGTACATAGCATGGTATACATTAGATATCCTATGGCTGAGGCATAGGGAGTCTTACTCATCCTTTCTCTATCTTCTGCCGTTGCTGGACTTTGAGTTTTACTCAAGGTCGTATTGGGCAACATGGGCAAGAACCCTTTCTTGCTATCTTCCATTCCAAACCTCTTTAGAACTTTGTCCAAATGTGTACTCTGTGACAATGATATTAGGCGTCTCGATCTATCTCTATAAATCTTTATGCCTAATATGTAAGCTGCTTCGCCAAGATCTTTCATTGAAAAACTATTATTCAAATATTCCTTGACACTATTAAGAAGGTATACATCATTCCCAATCAATAATATGTCATCTACATATAGTATTAAGAATGCTACAGAGCTCCCACTCACTTTCTTGTAAATACAAGCTTCTCCATAAGTTTGTATAAAACCAAAACTTTTGATTACCTTATCAAAACGTTGATTCCAACTTTGGGATGCTTGCTTCAATCCATATATGGACCGTTGAAGTTTGCATACCTTGTTAGCATCTTTAGGATCGACAAAACCTTTGGGTTGCATCATATACAACTCTTCATCAATGTCTCCATTGAGGAACGTTGTTTTGACATCCATATGCCATATCTCATAATCATAATATGCAGTGATTACTAACAAAATCCTCAGAGACTTTAGCTTTGCTACTGGTGAGAAAGTCTCATCGTAGTCAACTCCTTGAATTTGTCGAAACCCTTTTGCGACAAGTCGAGCTTTATAGACAGTAACATTACCATCAGCATCTGTTTTCTTCTTGAAAATACATTTGTTATCGACAGCCTTCCGGCCATCCGGTAAGTCCACCAAAGTCCATACTTGGTTTTCGTACATGGATCCAATCTCGGATTTCATGGCTTCTTGCCATTTATTGGAATCTGGGCTCATCATCGCTTCCTCATATGTCGCAGGGTCATCGGTGTTGTCCATCAATATGACACTCATAACGGGATCATACCAATCAGGAGTGGTACGAGTCCTCGTTGACCTGCGAGGTTCTATAGCAACTTCAACCGAAGTTTCATGATCATCATCATTATCTTCCTCTCTTGTTGGTGCAGGCACCACATGAACTTCTTCCGGTGCTGCGCTACTCGCAAGTTCGAGAGAAGGTTTGACAACCTCGCCGAGTTCTACTTTCCTTCCAGTCACTTCTTTAGAGAGAAATTCTTTCTCTAGAAAAGATTCATTCTTGGAAATGAAGATTTTGCCTTCGGATCTATGATAGAAGGTATACCCAATGGTTTCCTTCGGGTATCCTATGAAGACGCATTTTTTCACTTTGGGTTCAAGCTTGTCCGGCTGTAACTTCTTTACATAGGCTTCGCAACCCCAAATTTTAAGGAACGACAATTTAGGTTTCTTCCCAAACCATAATTCATACGGTGTCGTTTCAACGGATTTAGATGGTGCCCTATTTAAAGTGAATGCGGTTGTTTCTAATGCATAACCCCAAAATGATAGCGGTAAATCTGTAAGTGACATCATGGAACGAACCATATCTAAGAGAGTTCGACACGTTGCTCGACACACCATTACGTTGTGGTGTTCCCGGCGGTGTCAATTGTGAAAGTATTCCGCATTTCTTCAAATGCTCGCCAAACTCGTAACTTAGATATTCACCTCCACGATCAGAACGCAGAAATTTAATCTTCTTGTTACATTGATTCTCAACCTCACTTTGAAATTCCTTGAACTTCTTGAAAGTTTCGGACTTATGTTTCATGAAATAGATATACCCATATCTACTCAAGTCATCCGTGAAGGTAAGAACATAACGATAACCACCGCGCGATGCTACACTCATTGGACCACACACATCGGTATGTATGATTTCCAACAAGTCCGTAGCTTGCTCCATCATACCAGAAAATGGAGTCTTAGTCATTTTACCCATCAGACATGCTTCGCATCTTTCAAGTGATTCAAAATCAAGTGATTCAAGAAGTCCATCGGAATGGAGTTTCTTCATACGCTTCACTCCAATGTGACCAAGACGACAGTGCCACATATAGGTCGAGTTATCGCTCAATTTCAAACGTTTAGCTTCAATGTTATTAATATGTGTATTTCCACTATCGAGATTCAATAATAATAGACCATCTATCAAAGGTGCATGTGCATAAAACATATTACTCATATAAATCGAACAACCATTATTCTCGGACTTAAAAAAATAACCGTCTCGCAATAAACAAGATCCCGATATAATGTTCATGCTTAACGCAGGCACCAAATAACAATTATTTAAGTATAAAACTAATCCCGATGGTAGATGAAGAGGTAGCGTGCCGACCACGATCACATCAACCTTTGATCCATTTCCTACGCACATCGTCACCTTGTTCTTCGCTAGCTTGCGTTTATTCTGCAGTACCTGTTTCGAGTTACAAATATGAGCAACCGAACTAGTATGAAATACCCAGGCACTACTACGAGTACTAGTGAGATACACATCAATAACATGTATATTGGATATACCTTTCTTTTTGATGTTGCCGTTCTTCAAATCCGCCAAGTACTTTGGGAAATTCCGCTTCCAGTGACCTTCTCCCTTGCTGTAAAAGCACTCTGTATCAGGCTTAGGTCCAGCCTTGGTCTTCTTCGTTGGTGCGGCAATCTTACCACCCTTCTTGAAGTGTCCGTTTTGCTTAGACTTGCCTTTCTTGAATTTGGTGGTCTTATTGACCATCAACACTTGGTGCTCTTTCTTGATCTCCACTTCTGCAGATTTTAACATGGAGAAGAGTTCTGGCAACTGCTTGTTCATGCTTTGCATATTGTAGTTCATCACAAAGTTCTTGTAACTTGGTGGTAGTGATTAGAGGACACGGTAAATCCCCAAAGCATTAGGAATCACTATACCCAAGCTTTGGAGTTTGTTTGCGTGCCCAGACATCTTAAGCACATTCTCACTAACGGAGCTGCCCTCTTCCATCTTGCAGTTAAAGAACTTTTCAGAAGCCTCATAGCTCTCAACTTCCGCGTGAGTCTCAAATATCAATTTGAGTTCACGGACAATATCATGTGGGTCTGAATTCTCAAACCTTTTCTGAAGCTCCGATTCCAAACCATACAAGATAGCACACTGAACTGTGGAGTACTAATTCTTCCGAGCGAGGTAAACATTCTTTACTTCATCGGTAGCATCAGCTGCAGGTGGGTCACCTAGCGGTGCATCCAGCACATAGGTCAAATTACCAGCATTGAGGACAATCCTCAAATTGCGTAACCAATCCGCGAAGTTGCTTCCATTGTTTTTCAACTTTTCTTTCTCTAGGAACGCATTAAAATTGATGGTAAGGGCCGCCATTGATCTACAACATATTTGCAATAATTTAGACTAAGTTTATGACAAATTGAGTTCTAATTAATAGTTAAATTAATCTAGGTGAACTCCCACTCAAAACAATATCCCTTACATTGTTTTAGTGATCACACGAACCAAATCCACCACATCAAAACCGATCATCACGAGAGTTGATGTAGCTTCAATGGCGAACAATCGACATGTTCATCATATCTACTATATGATTCATGCTTTACCTTTCGGTGATCCGTGTTCCGAGACCATGTATGTACATGCTAGGCTCGTCAAGATCAAACCTTAGCTTCCGCATGAGCAAATCTGGCTTGCTCACGTTGTATATACTTGCAGAATCTAACACACCCGATCATCACATGGTGCTTCGAAACATTAAAGACACGCGGGTCTTAATAGAAATTAAAGACAACCATATGGCTCCTGCCGGTTGCCAACTTACAATAAGGAACATTGCATACATCAAATATAATCAAAATCATGGCCATATCACATCACAGCACACCCCTGCAAAACAAAGTTAGACGCCTCTAATTTCTTTGAATATTTTACGTGGTTTGGGGCTTTCAATAAGTGTCGATCTAACTTACGAACAAGAACCACAACGTTGATGTTTGAACTATGAAGTGACCGTTGTAAATTGGATCTATACTATAATGGGAGAGACAGACACCCGCAAAGCCACTTATGCAATACTAGTTGCATGTTGAGCGTGGAGCAAGTCTCATGAACGATGTCATGTAAGGTTAGCCCGGGCCGCTTCATCCCATCATACCGCAAGATGCAAAGTACATAAGAAACAATTGATAATAAAAGCACCACCGCCCACAATGACCATTGTGTTCTACTCGTGCAACAGATCTACATATAGACACGTCTCTGATACCACTGTAGGGGGTCGTAGCATGCAAAACAAAAAATTTCTACCGCATACAAACAAACAAGCCAAGATCTATCTACTAGATTGTAGCAACGAGTCGATAGAATAACTCACCCTCGAAGATTCCAAAGTGTTTAACGAGAGCGGATTCTTGTGGGTGATGTAGTCGTACTCTTGCCGATCTCAAGATCGTGTAGACGATCCTACCGATGCTGCGTTCTGGCAGCGCTCCCGCAGTCGGTCACACGTTTGGTACTCGATGAAGACCTTCATCTCCCTTGTTCCAGCAGGCAGTGGAGGTTGTAGCACTCTCCTCGCGATTCCGGCATCACGACGGCGTGGTACCAGAAGTAGAGGGGAGATCTCGCAGGGCTTCGCCTTAAGCCGAAGCGAGTATGGTGGACTATGAGAGAGACCTTGGCGATCTAGGGTTTAGAGGCACCAAGGGAGGAGCCTAGCCGACGGCTAGGGTTAGGGTTTCACCCCAACTCGGCGAGTTGGTGGCGCCCTAGGCGGCGACTTAGGGCTAGGGTTTGGGTGGTGGAGGTGTAGGTCTAGAGGGGCAGCCATGCCCCTCCTTTTATAGGTGGACGGCGCCGGCCAAGGGGGAGGGAGTCCTCCCCCAACTCGGCCTCCAAGGCCGGCGGTGGAGGGAGAGGAACTCCTCCCCAAGTAGGTTTCATACTCTCCCTCCACCAAGCAAACTTGCCGTTTGACTTTTCAAATTGGCGTTTGACTTTTCAAACTAGGATTTGATTTATCCCTTTATTTTGCTCAGCGATGACACCTAGTACATGATGCAACCATTCCAACTTGTTATGACACATTCATGTACCCTTCCCCTCCGGAGTGCCGGACCTTCCGGAACCTTCTAGAACATTCCCGATGAAAACACCGGAATCATTCTCCAACCCCGAAACAGGACTTTCCTTATATGAATCTTATTCTCCGGACCATTCTGGATCTCCTCGTGATATCCCGGATCCCATACGAGACTCCGAACAACATTCGGTCTCTTACTCATCATTCCATAACTACTCAATAACATCGAATCCTTAAGTGTGTCTCCCCACGGTTCGTGAATTATGCGGACATGATCGAGACACTTCTCCGAACAATAACCAATAAAGGAATCTAGAAATTCATATGGCTCCCACATATTTATATGATTACTTTGCGATCGAATGAACCACTTACATATGATACCAATTTCCCTTTGTCTCACGATAGTTTATTTATCCGAGGTTTTGATCGTCGGTATTTCTGCATACCTAGTTCAACCTCGTTACTCATAAGTACTCTTTTCTCGTTCCCGTGATATGTGATCCCTTGTGAGCCAGTCACATGCTTGCAATCTAATTGGATGACATTCCACCGAGAGGGCCCAGAGTATATCTATCCGTCATATGGATGGACAAATCCCACTCTTGATCCATGTGTCTCAACCCATACTTTCCGAACACTCAATGCCACCTTTATAGCCACCCAGTTACGGTGTGGTGTTTGATGTCATCAAAGCATCCTTCTGGTGATGGTGATAGGCATGATCTCATGGTCGAAGGAATTAGGTTACTATGTATCAGAAAGCATATAGCAATTGAACTATTAAACTGACTTGATCTTTATGCTACGCTTATCTATAGGAGTATGTCCATCATATCATTCTCCTAACGATATGATCTTGTTGTTAATAACATCTCAATGTTCATGATAGGGAAACCATAATCATTTATTAACCAACAAGCTAGTATTATAAAGAGGCTTTACTAGGGACTCTAATCTAGTTTACAAATCACACAAGTATTAATGTTTCCTTGTTAATACTGTTATAGCATGAATGTAAACATTTATCATAAACACAAAGATATAATAATAACTACATTTATGATTTCCTCTAGGGCATATCTCCAACAGGTTTGGCCCACCTGCTTGGCCTACGACTCCGCCCCTTCGCCTATATCTTCCCTATGGAACCCTAACACTAGGAGAGCGACCACAGATAGATTTCTGCTGCCTCTTGGGGGCGGAAAACACTGAGAGAAAGATCTCTCCGGTAGACATATTTCTGTTGGGGGAATTCCTTCCCAGAGAGGGGAGACTGTCGCCATCAACACCATCATCAAGCTAGGCTTCATCGGGATCATCATCATCCACACCATCATCTCCACCAGCACCATCAGCACCACTCCGTCTCGTTGTAACAATTGTGTTGGATATTGCTTAGTTCATTGGGGGGAACTTTCCCGGTGTTAATTACTATTGTAGTTGATGCTTGTGAGTGGAACCATTGGATTATTGTTTATGTTTAGATTGTTATCCATTATCATATCATCTTTGATCTTGATCCATATGATTTCTTGTGAGTAGTTCATTTAGTTCTTGAGGACATGGGAGAAGTCATATTGTTAGTAGTGAATCTGTGTTGAGTTATTATTCAACCGTCTAGTATTTAAGTTTTGGTGATATTCTTCTAGTGGTGTCATGTGAACGTCGACTACATTACACTTCACCATTTATGGGCCTAGGGGAATACATTGTGTATTTGGATACTACGCGGGGTTGCCGAAGTGACAGTAACCTAAACCCCCGTTAGGACACCTTTGCACAAGGGATTGTAGGATCTCAGAGTTTAAGGCTGTGGTTAGGTCTATATCTTAATTACTTTCCTATAGTTGCGGATGCTTGCAGGGGGTTTAATCACAAGTATGTATTAGTCCAAGTAAGGTCAGTACATTAGCACAGTTTCACCCACACAACAGTTACAATACCAAAGAAGAGTACTTAGCTATTTGAAGCGAAATCACTTGACAGAATTCCCATGTGTCCTCGAGAACGTTTGGTCCTTATAAGTATTTCCATCGGCTTGTCCTTTGCTAAGAAAGGATTGGGCCACTTTCTCCGTTTGTTCCTTGTATTTATTACTTGCTCTTTGTTTTATTGCCTTATCAGAAAACCACTAAAAATTCGTTTGCTAAGTATTCACAGGGATTTCCTGCTCCATACCACTGTTTAGCACCTTCTGATCCTCGTTGGGATCGACACTCCTATTTATCGAAAGTACTATGATACACCTCCTATACTTGTGGGTCATCAAGACTATTTTCTGGCACCGTTGTCGGGGAGTGAAGCGTTATTGAAGAGTGGAACTAGTAAGGGAAACTTTCACTGTGAGTATTGCTTTTGTTGCTGCTTGTTACTTTGTTTCCAATATGAATAACCCACTTGGTTTTCTATTTGGGAAAACTACTACTACTTCTATGGTAGTAGATGAACCACCACCTGTTGAGATAGATCCTTTTAAGACACCTACGAGTATTGGTAATCGTGTCATGGATAATTATTATTTTGGGGATGGAACTGTCCATCCTGGTGATCACTTTCTTTATATCCATGAATTATGCGGGTTGTTTAAGTGTGCATGTATCACAACTGAACATGTGAAGAAGAAGTTACTCTCCATATCCTTGAAAGGGAGAGCTGAGGCATGGTATAAGCTGCTAAAGAATGGACAATCCATGGAATGGGAGGAGATGGCATCTCTCTTTTACTCTAAATTTTATCCTCCCAGTGATTCATAAGGATAGAAGTCTTATATATAACTTTTGGCCTCTTGATGGAGAAAGTACAGCTCAAGCTTGGGGGAGATTGAAGCTGCTAATGCTTAAATGTCCTATTCATGAACTCCCTAACAATATTATTCTCAATAACTTTTATGCTAGGATTTCTCTTCATGATAAAGGTTTATTAGATGCTTCTTGTGCTGGATAATTCACAAGTATGAATGAAGAATCTAAATGGGATCTCTTAGACCGTATTCAAGATAACACTGAAACTTGGGAGAATGACAAAGGAAGAAAGTCAGGTATAAACTATGATTATGAGTGCATCAAATCTTTTATGTGAACTAATAACTTCCGTGATATTAGAAATAAGTTTGGCCTTGATCCTCAAGTTCTTGCGTAATGTTTTAATGCTTTTGCCTCTTATATTGATATTCCCAAGAAAGAGTGGGACAAGTACCATGCTCCTTATAAAGACATTGTTACCCACGTTCCTGCCAATATAGAGGTTTGTATTATTGATCCTATTTTGCCTGAACCTTATGTTGAGAAGATCCCTTTTCCCTCCAAGGTAAGGAAACACTCTATTTTGGCTAATGTGGTTAGCAAAAGCGCAAAGAAAACTGTAGGTTCTAATGAGCTTATTGATATCGAGCCTCTAGTAGCTATTGTGAAAGATCTTGTCACTAGAAATATAGAGAATGGGTATATTGCCTTCTGTGAAGACGCTTATAATATTATCTCTCATCCTAGTAAGGCTAGAAAAGCTAGTGTTCATATGCTCTCTGTTAAAATTGGTGATCATTGATACTATGGTTTATGTGATATTGATGCTAGTTCTAGTGCAATTCCTTATGAGCTTTACAGGGAAATTATGCATGAGATTGGTCCTTGTGATCTTGAAGATGTTGATGTGGTTATTCACCTTGCCAATAGAGAGCAAGTTTGCCCCATTGGTATTGTAAGAGATGTGGAGGTCCTTTGTGGTAAGATTAAATATCCTGCTGATTTTCTAGTACTTGGTAAAGAAGCTAGTAAAACCTATCCTATCATCTTTGGTAGACCCTTCCTTAATACTTGTGGGGATATCATAGATTGTAGGAAGGAAAAAGTTTTGACTAAGTTTGCTAGAGAATCTTATGTGTTTAATTTTTCCAAATTTGCCAAAACCCCTTATGAAAATGAATTACCTGATGAGGATTTCAAGTTTGAACAACTATCTGCTATTTTTCTTGCTCCTAACAATGCTTTGCAGAAGTTCATGGAATATCATGAAAGTGATGCCTTTATGAAGGAAAGAAACGAGATTGATGAGGTTTTCCTTCGTCAGCCTGAGTTACTTAAGCATATTTTACCTATGGAAGATTTGGGTACCACACTACCACCCAAAGGGGATCATGTTTTCGAATTAAAACATTTACCTAATGATCTTAAATATGTTTATTATGATGATAAGAAGATATATCCTCTTATTATTAGTTCTAAACATTTAGAGAAGCAAGAAGAAAGGCTATTGGAGGTATTGAAGAAGCACCGGGGAGCTATGGGTTATACTCTTGATGATTTAAAAGGAATTTCTCCCACTATATGTCAGCATGCTATTAATATTGACCCTGATGCAAAACCAGTTGTTGAGCACCAGCGCCGTCTAAATACTAAAATGAAGGAAGTGGTAAGAAATGAGGTATTAAAACTCCTTGATGGTGGTATTATTTATCCTATTGCTGATAGTCAATGGGTTAGCCCTGTTCATTGTGTTCCCAAGAAATGGGGAATTACTGTTGTGCCTAATGAGGATAATGAGCTTATACCCAGAGAGTAGTGGTTGGGTATAGAATGTGCATTGATTTTAGAAAGATTAATAAAGTTACTAAGAAAGATCATTATACTTTGCCCTTTATTGATCAAATGCTTGAGAGGCTGTCCAAAAAGACTCACTTTTGCTTTCTTGATGGTTATTCTGGGTTTTCTCAAATCGCTATGAAAGCACAGTACCAGGAGAAAACCACTTTCACTTGTCCTTATGGTACTTATTCTTATAGGCGTATGCCTTTTGGTTTATGTAATGCTCCTGCTACCTTTCAGAGATGTATGTCTACTATCTTTCATGGTTTTTGTGAAGAAATTGTGGAGGTTTTCATGGACGATTTTTCCGTCTATGGAACTTCTTTTGATAACTGTTTGCACAACCTTGATAAAGTTTTGCAGAGATGTGAAGAAACCAACCTTGTTCTTAACTGGGAGAAATGTCATTTCATGGTTAATGAAGGAATTGTTCTTGGACATAAGATCTCTGAAAGAGGTATTGAAGTTGACAGAGCCAAAATTGAAGCAATTGAGAAGATGCCTTGTCCTAGGGATATTAAAGGTATTCGTAGTATCCTTGGTCATGCTGGTTTCTATAGGAGATTTATTAAAGATTTCTACAAAATTTCAAAGCCCCTTACTAATCTTCTTCAAAAATATGTACCTTTTGTTTTTGATGATGATTGTAAGGAAGCTTTTGAAACTTTGAAGAAAGCTTTAACAACTGCTCCTATAGTCCAACCACCTGATTGGAGTTTACCTTTTGAAATCATGTGTGATGCTAGTGACTTTGTTGTGGGTGCTGTCCTTGGACAAAGTGTTGACAAGAAGCTGAATGTTATTCATTATGCTAGCAAGACTCTAGATGTTGCTCAAAAGAATTATGCTACTGCTAAAAAAGAGTTCTTAGCTATAATCTTTTCTTGTGATAAGTTTAGATCTTATATTATTGATTACAAGGTTACTATTCATACTGATCATGCAACTATTAAATACCTTATGACGAAGAAGGACGTTAAGCCTAGGCTTATAAGGTGGGTGTTTATTTTGCAAGAATTTGATCTGCATATTGTGGATAGGAAAGATGTTGATAATCCTGTTGCTGATAATTTATCTCGTTTGGAAAACATTTCTTTTGACCCTTTGCCTGTTAATGATAGTTTTTGAAATGAGAAGTTAGCTGCAATAAGGGTAAGTCCACATGAGAGTCCTTGGTATGCTGATTATGCTAACTTTATTGTTTCCAAGTATTTGCCTCCAACCTTTATAGCCCAGCAAAGAAGGAAATTCTTGTATGATCTAAGGCATTACTTTTGGGATGACCCACACTTATATAAATAAGGAGTAGATGGCATTATGCGAAGATGTGTTCCAGAATTTGAACAACAAGAGATATTGAGAAAATTTCATGGCAGTGCTTATGGAGGACATCATGCTGGGGATAGGACTGCACAAAAGGTTTTACAATCTGGATTTTATTGGCCTACCATTTTTAAAGATGCAAGGAAGTTTGTCTTATCATGTGACGAATGCCAACAAGTAGGTAATATCTCTAGACGCAATGAAATACCTATGAATTATTCTCTTGTTATTGAATCTTTTGATTGTTGGGGATTTGACTTTATGGGTCCTTTTCCCCCTTCAAAAGGGTACACTCATATTCTTGTTGTTGTTGACTATGTTACAAAGTGGGTAGAAGCGATACCTACAAACAACTCTTATGGTAAGACGTCTTTGAAAATGCTTAAGGATGTTATTTTTCCTATCTTCGGTGTGCCTAGATATCTCATGACTAATGGAGGATCTCATTTTATTCATGGGGTTTTTAGAAAAACTCTCGCTAAGTATGATGTAAACCACATAATAGCTTCAGCTTATCACCCCTAAACTAGTGGACAAGTAGAACTTTCCAATAGGGAAATTAAATCTATCTTGCAGAAGACTGTTAATAGGTCTAAAAAAAATTGGGTTAAGATGTTGAATGACTCTTTGTGGGCTTATAGAACTGCTTATAAAAATCCTATGGGGATATCTCCTTACAAAATGGTCTATGGGAAAGCTTGTCACTTGCCTTCAGAATTAGAACACAAAGCTTATTGGGCAGTGAAAGAGTTGAATAGAGACTTTAGACTTGCTGGTGAGAAAAGACTGCTCGATTTAAGTAATCTAGATGTGTGGAGAGGGGAAGCCTACAAAAATGCTAGGCTCTTTCAGGAAAAAGTAAAAAGATGGCATGACAGGAGAATTATCAAAAGGGAGTTCCATGTTGGTGAGAAAGTTCTTTTGTATTGGTATCGTCTCAGATTTTTTGTAGGGAAACTATTCTCCAAATGGGAAGGACCTTTTGTTATCAAGGAAGTGTACCGTTCAGGTGCCATCAAATTTTCTTCTCTGAAGGATGACACAACACAGGTGGTTAATGTTCAAATATTAAACATTATATTTCCGGAGATTCTTATAATGAGGATGTAGATGTTATTCAAATGGTGACTCCAGAAGAATTTATCAGAAGCCAAACACCAGAAACTGCAGAGTTCGTCTTTGAATAGGTAAAAGTGGTGAAAACAGAAGGTTCATGAAACTCCAATCTTTTTATATTTTTGATGTTTTTAATACATAAGGGAAGTTACAAGACGAAACTGAAGAGGAAACAGAGTTCGGGGTGGACAAACCCACTCAGCGCCCGACCAGTCGGGCACGAGGGGTGTCTCCCAGATTCATCTCCACCTCGTTTCCGTGTCAAAACCTTCCTTATGCATTGAAACTTTGTAATATATAACCCCCCCGGGTTCCCCGAGGTTCTTGCATCGTGTTATCGTCGTGTTTTCGTTTTCGATCTGTTTCTGTCAGGAAAATTCTCAGATTTGGAGCCTCAATGTCTTCCTGTGGATCACCCACGGAGGATTCCTCTACGGATGTCCTCAACCTATACATGTATGAGTTGAGGATTCATCCCAAAGAGTTTATCCTCAAGGAGGGGAAGGTACAGATGAAATAAGTTCAAGGCCCTAAAGGAGAAGGGCAGTCTGGAAGACAGGATGGAAGCATTGGAACAAGAAGTTTTCAGGAACAAGAAGATGGCAGAACGCGAAGTGGATGTTATTCACAAGATAAGTTCAGAACTCATCACCAAGCACGAGGGATAAGTAGGTGAGCTCCGAGAAGAGATCTTTTCACTCCGTCAGACCACCAACCAATTGCAAGCACAGCTCTATGACGTACAGAACCAAAACTGTGAGTATGAGGCTAGATTTAATCGCATAAGCTCTGCTGCTAGTTTCAGGATTGCGGAGACAGGACATCCTTTTTGGATGGGGAACCATTGCCTTAGAAGTTATATGATGACAAGTGTCGTGGGAATGACCACGGCAGATGCTGCAATCGGCAGCGAGTAGTAGAACGAAGGGCAAGGGCGGCCAGCCATCTGCGGTGCGAGATGAGGGCGGAGACTCAGGGTTTTACCCAGGTTCGGCCCCCCGGAGGGTAAAGACCTACTCCTGCTAGATTGTATTATGGAGGTGTTTACAATGGGCGGCGGCTAGGCGCGGCGAGTTTGGGTGTATGAGGAGTATCTCTACTCACCCCTTAGGGAGGTTTATATAGGCCTACCTCCCTAGGGTTTACATATCTCAACCGATTCGATTTACAACTTTGTCAATCGTTTAACTTTCATCGACCGGGCCTATCTACTACTTTGGGCCTTGACCTCGATGCTTTGGTACCTGATGGGCCTTGATCCATTCATTCTGCCGCAGCCCACTCGCCAACCTTTGGGCGATCGGAAGCGTCCGAGGATACCCCAAGAGGCATATCCCCATCGGTAGTCCCCGAGGCCGTCGTTGATTAGCGCGGGTGGCTCTGGCGATCGATATCTGACTTCAAGTTGGCATCGGTCGAATCGTCGGCGGGCTCTGTACAAAGGAAAAAATCCGGCGAAGTCGCGTCGGGTGACTCGAACCAACGGTCGCAACCTCGGCGAGTAACTTAGCGAGCGAGTGCGGAGCGGACCGTCGGTGTGGTCAAACTAGCGTTAAGGTAACTTAACGCGGTAACTTTCGGCGTAATCATCGCGATAACGGCCCCTAATTTGGCGGGCAGCTCTCGCTATATAAGGAATGGTTGGCCATCGGAAAGCCAACCGCCCACCATTTCTTCCGAGTGCACATCTTTCGCCCGTTGATCTCGCGACGCAATCCTCCGACCTCCAAGCAAATCCTCGCCATGGCCCTTTCCACGAACCTTGGGGCGATCCAAGTGCACCGGGCACAACGGCCTCCTTGAGGAGGCCGGAATCTGCGGGCGGCTGGCGAATCCATGGCCGGAGAGAACGATCCCGAACCAGCGCGAGAGTTCATCTGCTTCACTAGTCACCTCGGCGGGGTTTAGGGTTTCCCACCTCTCTGTTCTTCCGCGCCTGCGCCTACGAGATCCAGCCCTCGGATCTGGGTCCCCATAGTATCGGCAGCTCGCCATCTTTGTGGCGTTCTGCGAGTGCTACTGAGCTGCCGGCCCTATTTTCCCTTGTGGCAAGATCTGTTCCATGGACGGATCGGCCGAGGAGGCGGCAATGCTAGCCGTGGCGGCTTAACCTTCGGCTGAAATCCAAAGCCTCCTTCTTGACCTTATCTGCCGGCCAAAGCGGCGGCTGAAAAAGTCTTGGTTTTACGTGACCGGCGACCCGGAGGCAGGCGGCGATCCCACGATACTCGGCCGACCGCTCCGAGCGCAATCTCCAGTCGCCAAGCTACCCGACGACCAGCGGATGGTCGTTGACGAGATGCTCCAGGCCATTCGCGGTGCGAAGAAGAAGGGCTCAGACGGTGAACTGCCTGGCTGCGGCAGGCGGCGTCTTGTTCCACTCGCCTAGCGAGCATTATATGTACCAAGACACGGGCGAGAAGACTCGGCGAAGGCCTGCCTCGCCGAGTGGAAGCTGGAGGACTACCTCTGGCGCGAAGAGGATCACCAGGCGGCATACACGGATCGCGGGCGGGCTCCTCCATACACCACAAGCGTCCGGCTCTACGGTAATAATCTGATCCCATTCGCGATCGCCATATGCAGTCGCGGTAATTCTAACTTTCTTCCATGTTTAACGCAGTTATTTCAAGTGGTGGAAGGGTGGCTCCCACCCGCCGATGACGAGAGTTCTGGGCCATCCGCCCAGGACACAAGCGAGTCGCCTCCCGCCGAAGGCAATGAGGACGACGAGGACGAATCCGAAGAAGAGATCGCCCCACTGATCCGAAAGACCCGTGGGCAACGTCAACGCGAGCTCGAGGCGAGCAAGAGCCTCGAGCGTCATGATGATGACGAAGAACTTCCGGAGACCACCTCGCTCCGTCAAGCCACTCCCGCAAAGAAGAAGAAGGAGAAAGGAGCGAGGGCCCCCCTGAGGAGGAGGACGAAGCCGCCGAGGATGGTCTCACCGCCGCGCTCGGCAAGCGGCTCCGATGCCCATAGCTCGGCCCGGCAGCGGGGTGGCTCGCAACAGCCGGCGCTGGATGCGCCATCCATGGGCGCGCTGGCTTCACTACCTCCACCGCCGCGCGGTCTCCGGGCTAGGGCGGCTCGGCGGCGGCCGCCTCGCAGGAGGTCCCGGCGTGGCGGTTCGCCGCAATGAGGCTCCTAGCATGGCGGTCTCGCCTCGCAAGGAGGCTCGACGGCAGCTCCACTTCACGAGGGGCCTCCGTCGAAGGTGTT
Organism: Avena longiglumis; assembly: GCA_030063025.1. NCBI lineage: Eukaryota > Viridiplantae > Streptophyta > Magnoliopsida > Poales > Poaceae > Avena > Avena longiglumis. The sequence goes on along the minus strand of CP125979.1, from coordinate 443,797,971 downwards.
CGGAGGCACCAACCGCTACCTCAACGTCAAAGCCCTCCGTATCTTGGGCCCTGGCGTCTGGACACGGGGCTTAGTCGCCGACGGGCCTCGAGCCGGAGAAACGGCGGCCTCCGTCTTGGGCTGCGCTTCATTCCGATTGCCAAGTAAGTGCACTCGGCCTTCATCTTCCTCTCTTAGTATTTAAATTGTTTCACTGAGTTGTCTCGATACATAGGACCGGAGTGAAGAAGATGGGCCACCCGGTGGCCAAGGTGCCCTCCGCCGCTAGCGAGGAGGACCCTTCTCGTAAGAGGAAGGCGGATAAGTCGCCGCCCATCGAGGGCAGCAAGAAGGCCAAGCGGCGACATTGTCGTCGCTCGATGACGACACCGCTGGGCCCCGCTGGAAGCAACCGCATCCACGAAGGGGGCATTGCTTGCCGAGGCGAGGAGGCGAGCTCCTTGAGCGGGCGTCAATCGCTACCTTCCCCGCTTCATGACCAAAGGCGGCGAGTGCGGCTGCGGCGAGCCCCACTCCGAGATCGCGCGCCGAGATTGACCAACGTCGCGGACACACCGGGCGCTGCTTGCGTCAGGGACGCGCGAATCGCACAACATGCTTGGCGCGACCATCCGGTACCTCCGGTCCCGAGGATCAGTCGGTGTTTTGCAACGGCACGATTCTTTAGTTTCTGTTTTATGCGTTCAGTCGAAATGCACTCGCTAAATTTTAGCGGGTGGGCACTTAGGAATTTTTCAACCGTCGGTGGGCACTTAGAATTTTTTTCAACCATAGGCCCTCGAAAGTGCGCTTTTCGCTAAATTTTTAGCGGGTGGGCACTTTAGGAATTTTTTCAACCGCCGGTCCCGAAAAGCACTTTAGGAATTTTCATGTGCTGACTTTGAAGATGTACAGGTCTGGCATTGAGTCGTGAGCGATTAGCGTCTTGAGAAGGAACGGCTGCTCTCCGTGAAGCGAACAAGGAACTTCAGGTTGTGGCTGCAGCGAGGTGGCTCGCCAAGGCTTGTCCTCGGAGAGCTGGAAGCGGTCTGATGCATTGGGCACCGCCGAACAAAAGATCGCCGACCTCGGCGCGAGCTTAAGGAGGCGAAAGAAGAAGAAGTTCGGCGGCGAAAGGCGCTGCCGCCAGGCCGCGGAGGACGATCGAAGCGTCTGAAGCCATCATTGTTGGGCTTGAGCGACCATACATCGCTTCAAGGTTTCATCACGGGCTCGCCCGCCTTTGATTGGTGAGTCGTCTTCCTTGCCTTTACGATTGTCTTGTTTGTGGTTTCCATTGTACTCATAGTTGTCTCCTTCGCGCAGGCCGTATGATTGACAGCCATGAAGAAGCGAGTTCTCTTGATGCGAGGGAGTGCGTGAGCATGCGCGTCGACTCGTCGACGCTGTCGGGGACTTGCATCCGCGCCTACCTTCAAGAGATGTCGCCACGGAGGTTATTCCCAATGACCTCATTGAGGTGGGAGTACTTGGAGAAGGCGCCCGCTGTCGTGGAGTTCATGACGCGGTCGGCTTTTCGACGTGGAGCGTCGACGGCTCTGAGTCTGGGACTCGCCCACTTCCCCGAAGATTTCGACCTCGACGACGTGACGAGTGGTTATCCTTCATCGTCTGGCGCTGTGGAACTGTCTGAAGTTCTTAAGCTGCAGGAGCGTGCTGCCGCGTACTCGGAGCGTGTTTGGGCGATGGGCGACCTTCTTCCGTACCAGGAAACGGTCGTCGCGCCGAACGACGCCGAGCCGCCACATCGCGACTTCAAGGTCGAGCAGCCCTTCCGCGCGGCGATGGCGGGCCAGCTGACGACTTATCCATCAAACCCGTATACTGTATTCATCCGGAAGCGCCGGGACGCTGGTGCATCATCGTCGAAGCCTGCAGAGTAGTGTTAGTAACAATTCTGCCGAGTAGGCATATTTTGTAATGTAAGACAATGCGATATGCGATTGAATGGAACGTTGTGTTCATTTTGCTATTTGTTTGCGTGTTTTGATTGATTTTGGGTGAGTCCCGAGCGTCCGCCTTTTGCGGGTTTCACCTTAAATATGATGTTTTGTTGTTTATCATGTGTGTTGTTGGTTGAGTCGACTCACCCGAGCTCGGAGAGCCACCGCAAGCGACTCCCTCGAGTGCTCAGATTTACCGCTTTTCCGTCGTGACGGTGCCGGGTGGCCGAGTCCCCGGCGTGGTACTTGGTAGTTCAAGGCGCTTCGAGGGTGGTTGAGGATGGCGCGTTTTGTGTTAGCGCAGCGTCGCTCCCGCCTGCCCGGTGGGTCGAGCGTGGCGAGTCTGGCACGCTCTCTTTTGGCGTTTTCCGTCCGATCGAGACGAACTGGTATCCAGTCCCCGTGGTACTTAGCCGTTCGAGTCGCTCGCCAAGGATGCGGAGGACCGTGGTCGTGGGAAGCGAGATGATGTCTTGGTTCAGAAACCGGTCGAGCCAGCGACTCGATGGGAGCTCCGGATTGGCGTTTTCGTGGGCGACGATGCAAGACCTGAATGACTCGGTGCTCTTACATCGACTACTTAGCGTGCGGTCGCTGTACCAAGGGTTGACTTCGATTTTTAGCATGACGCTGTTAATTACGAACGAGTGGCACAAGGAATGGAGAGTAGACAATTTTTGCGGTAACCGTTTCTTTTATTCATAGCGATCGGAGAGTACACATGTGGGGTTCTAGGTATAGAACTTCCGGAGGAGATTTACATTCCACCGCTGACGTCGAGTTCACCGTCCCGCGGACGTCGACGAGGTAGTAGGCGTCGTTGCACGCTACCGATAGCGAACGGGCCTTCCCATGGAGGGAGAGCTTGTGCATGCCCTTCTTGTCTGGATGAGGCGTAGCACCAAGTCGCCTTCTGGAAGGTGCGGGTTTTCACCGTCGCTGTGGTAGCGACGGAGCCCTTTGCCGATAGATAGCGGTGCGCGATCGGGCGAGGTCGCGCTTCGAGTTGGTCGAGCCCATCTTGGCGGGCCCAGTTCGTTTCGGCCTCCGTATATAATGGACGATCCGCGAATCGTGTTCGAGGTCGGTTGGCACGGCTTACGCGTAGAGACCATGAAGAAGGGGGTGAATCCCGTCGACCTGTTGACCGAGGTGCGTATTCCCCAGATGACGGAGGGAAGCTCTTCGACCCAGCACCCGGCGGTGCGCTCGAGTGGTACTTGGAGTCGCGGCTTCAGGCCGTGGAGGATGCTTTGGTTGGCTCGTTCCCGCCGTTGGATTCCGGTGTCGACGCGAGGTCGAGCGGATGTGGTGCTCTCGAGAACTCGGCCATTGCTCCCTTGGCGAAGTTTGTGCCGTTGTCCGTGATGATGCTGTTGGGGAAACCGTAGCGGTATATGAGCTCGCGTAGGAACTTAGTGGCAGTCTTCCCGTCGCATTTCCGGACTGGCTTGGCCTCTATCCACTTTGTGAATTTGTCGTGGCGACCAGCAGTGGGTGTAGCCAGAGGGGCCTTCTTGAAGGGACCGACCATGTCCATGCCCCACACGGCGAATGGCCAGGTGATGGGTATGGTTTTGAGCGCGAACTTGAACGCGCGTTGGCGATTTACGGCACCGGCGCATCGACGCTGGACGATATCGGCAGCGTGCGGCGTGGGCGATGAGAAGCCGTGTCATGGCTTTGGCGACAGGAGCGCGGCAGCGGCCGCATGATGCTGAGTGGATGTCGTGTAGGATTTTGCGTCCTTCACTGGTTGGACGCAGCGTTGGAACACGCCGTGACGCTGCGCTTGTAGCTTCGCCGTCGACGATGGTGTAGGACTTGCATCGGCGAACAATCATTCGGCGCTTGTCTCATCTGCGGCAGGTTGCCCGTCTCGGTAGGCGATGTAGGGCTTGGTCCCGTCGTTCGGTGACGAAGTGCGACCAAGGTTGCCTCTGTTGGAGCGGACTCAATGTCGATCTCCTTCGGAGGAGAGACGGCGTGAAGATGGTGTCGAGGAACACGCCGGTGGTGCGGATCGTCCGACCCGATGCGAGAGAGGGCGTCCTCGTTTTCCTCTGTCGATCCACTCGACCGAGTAGCGGTGAAGTGGCCGCCCACCTTGTCCACCTCTTGGCGGTATGCCGCCATGGTAGGGGAGACGTCGCGGTGCGGCGACTTGACCCGAACGAGGTCGGAGTCTCCGTAGCATCAAGGCGATTGACGCTCATCTCCTTTGCGGCTCGCATGTCGTGGAGTAGGGCCTCGTATTCAGCCATGTTGTTGGTGCAGGCGTGAATTCGAGGAGTATGGCGAGCTTGTCACCTTTGGTGAGGTCAAGACTATCCCGCCTCTGCGCCGTCCGTTCTTGGACCCGTCGACAGGCTCGATAATGGAGGTACGGCGGCTTCTCCGCTGCTGGCCTCCTCCCGGTCGGCGAGGAAATCGGCGATGCACGTGACTTGATCGCCTCCGTGGCTCAGATTTAATGTTGTGGACGCCGATCTCGACGCCCACTTGGCAACCCGCCCGTCGCCTCGCGATTGCGGATAATGTCTTGTAGTGGAGCGGAGGAGACGACCGTGATGGGGTGCTCACGGAAGTAGCGGCAGGCGCTTGAGCTCAAGACCGCGTATACCAGCTTTTGGTATCAGGTATCGCTGGCGCGACTCGGTTAGGACCTCGCTGATGTAGTATACCGCACCTGGATCGGGCGCTTTTTCCTTCCTCCGTCGTTCGACGACCATTACAATGACGACGCTCGGACGCCCGACGTAAACCAGCATGGGCTCCTTGTCGACGGTGCGGCGAGTAGTGGTGCGGCGAGTAGCACCTTTTTGAGGTCGCGAGCGCGTCGTCCGCCTCCTTGTCCCAATCGGAAGGTGGGATTCTTGCGCATCAGCGTAATAGGGGCATCGCCTTTCGCCCAGGGGATGAAGCGATCGAGAGCCGCTACCGCCCGCCAGCCCGACGCCACGCAGCACTCGGGTTTGCCGATCCGGGCGATCGTGTCGATCTTCGTGGGTTTGCCTCGATCCCACGTTTGGAGACGACGCACTAGTAATTGCCCGGGTACACGAAGGTGCACTTGCTGGGTTGAGCTTTATCTTGTACCTCCGCAGGGTTGGCGAAGGTCTCTGCGAGGTCGTGGTAGGTCGCCTTGGCGGCGGATTTTACCACGCGTCGTCGATGTAGACGTGGATGTTGCGGCCAATTTGGCTCGCGAGGCATTCTTGCATGCACCGTTGGTACGTTGCTCCGGCGTTCTTGAGGCCGAAGGTCATGGCGGTGTAGCAGAAGGCTCCGAATGGCGTGATGAACGCCGTCTTCTCCTCGTCCTCGACAGCCATTTTGATCTGGTTATACCCAGAGTAGGCGTCGAGGAAACACAGCGACTCCGAGCCCGCGGTGGAGTCGATGATCTGATCGATCCGCGGGAGGACGAACTGCTCCTTTGGGCGGCTGTTCAGTTTGTGTAGTCGATACACATTCTCCAGTCCCGCTTTTTCTTTTCGACCAGGACTGGGTTTGCCACTTGAGTATTTGATTGGCGAATGAAGCCGGGCAGTAGACGCGCACTTCCTCGGCGATTGCCCGACGGGCGTTCTTCGTTGAATGGCCAGAGCGATCGCTTGACCGGTCGCACTTTGGGGTCGGCGTTTTGTGCTCAGCGAGCTCCCTAGGGACACCAGGCATGTCGGAGGGTTTCCATGCGAAGATGTCCTGTTCTCACGGAGGAACTTCGATGAGCGCGCTTCCTATGCCGGGCTCATGCCTGTCCCGATCGTCACCGTCTGGGACCGGCTTCGCTCGACGGTGCGGGTGTGCGTCGTGGCCTCAAAGGTTGAGGTGTTTGTGCCCTCCGAGTTGGGCTTCTTGAGTATTGTGGGGTCGTCGTTGTTGACCCCGCACAGATTTGGCGAGCTCATCGGCGTGACTAGCTCGCCGCGATCACGTCGGCGGAAGTTCGGCTCCTTTGGCCTCGCATTGGCGGCCATGTCGGGTCGCCGTTGATGGTGATGACGCCGCACGCCCGGGAGCTTCATCGCGTTATGCGCATAGTGGGTGCCGCCATGAATTTGGCGAACGCTGGCGCCCAGACGCAATGGTAAGGCTGTCGAAGGCACCTTCAAGACGATCCGCTTCGGTGCGGAAGTTCGCGGAGTGCGAAGGTGACGGGTAGCGCGACCTTGCCGATCGGGTACGCCTTCCGACCGGGACGGCGCCGGAACGTGGTGTGGGTTGTCTCGATCATCGATTGCGGGAGCCTTGATCCTGAAGGTGTCGAGGTAGAGGATGTTGATGGAGCCGCCGTCCATCGAGTCTTGGGGAGTGAGTCGCCGACCTTGGCTTGACCACCAGGCGACTTCGCCCCGGTACTGGCGTGGCGAGTGGTCTTGCCGCTCCGGTGATAGGCTGCCCGACCAGTTCAGAACCGGGGACGTCTGTTGGGCCACCGCGTTGACGGCGACGCGCTGGCGATGACCTTCTTCTCGCTTCGTGTTGAAGCCGGTGAAGGTGTGGAGCGAGCCGCCACTTTGCCGATTTTCCGCCATTTTGCGGGTCGTTGTCGGTGTCCTCCGCGCTGCGTGCCTTCTCGATCTCCCCGAGGGTGTGGCGGTCGGCGGTGGTGTGCGTGGCGGGCTTTCCTTCCTGCCGTGAAACGCACATGGTTGGTTAAGGAGGCGGATCGAACCTTGGCTTGTTCTTGTAGTTCCCGCCGCTGCCGCGTTGCCCTCCGTCGCGGCGGTAGCTCTTGGGGTCGCGTTATGCGTGCGGCATTTAAGTCGACTTCGCATCGTTGCGGCGCTTGCTGAGGCGGAGGCGCTGTGCCGCTTCGGCCGCCGTCGTTGCCGCTGCGCCGTGCGTCGTTGTCCGCCGGACTCGTCGTCGACGTCTTGATTGGGATCTTCCTCGGCGTATCGTTTGGCGATCTCGAGGAGGTCGGGATGTTGTCGAGTGCGGCGTGTCGCTTGAGCTTGGCGACTAGGGGCTCAGAGCGGCACGAGGTCTTGAAGCAATGGATGGCGGTGTCCGGTGGATGCCGACCGCTGCATTCGAGCTCTTGCCACCGTTGGACCCAATTGCTGGTCGACTCGCGGGGTCCCCGGACGCATCGTTCAGTCCTCGATGGTGGTGGCGCGGTAGGAGCACTCGAAGTGCACGACGGCGTCTCGCATTTCTCCCGTGAGTCGATATTGTCTTGGGGAGCGTGTTGATCCATTGCCCGCACGCCCCTCCATCATCGATGGGAGGTAACGGGCGGCGGTAGGTCGGTGTGACCCGCGATCCCCATTGCCATGAGGTATGTGTCAAGCCGGACTGCGGGGTCGACGAGGAGTCGATTTTTCGATCTCCTTGGCGCCTTGAAGTTGGGTGGGTACTTTTCGCCTCGGATCATTGGTCCGAAGCACTTGGGCCCTAGTCGATCGGCGACCCATAGGCTCGCCATCGCGGCGAGTGGTTAGGTGTGCCGCAGTCGTCGGGCTGGCGGCGCCAGTTACGGTTGGCGATGATATGAGTGCGGCGCCGATTGGCTCTCCATTGGCGGCGACGGTTGGTCGCCCGGGATCGTTGTGGAGAGTGCCGCATTCGCGGGTCGTCGTTGTAGCTGCAGTGGCTCCGGCGGCGGGCAATTGAGGGTGTTTGCCACCGCTGGACGGCCGCTCGAGGCCGCCCTGCTTCCGGAGGAGCGCGAGTACACTCGCCCCTGCGAGTCGGCGCCTGCTTTCTGCTGCTCCACGGCCTTCGCGAGTAGGGCCACGACGCATCGGATCTGTAAGGCACCGCCGCGGTCGCCGTGATCTTTGTCGGCGCGCTCGGCCTGCCACGAGGTTGTCCATCGGGTGGAGAACGATGGAAGGCCGTTCGCCGCGCTCCCGTGAGGAGACGACTATCCGCTGGTCCTCGAGGGGTGCGGTTGGGTGGTGGTGGGGCACCCATCGCCGTTGATCTGGCGGGCGGTTGCTTCCTCCGGTGGCGTTCTCGCAGATCGCGCTTCGGCTATGCGAGCCGGGTCGTTCGTCGTCGGTTCGTGGCGCTGAACGGTGGGTTCAGCGTGACCTGATCCGCTGCTGGTAGCGACAGTTCTGCTGTCACCCGCCGAGGCGAAATTTTTCGCGCTCGCCTGCTCGCGCATCGCCTCCGCCCGAGCGGAGTTCCTCGACCTCGTCGCCGTGGCGTTAGGAGGATCGGGTGGAGAAAGGGTCCTCCGGCGGATCGGTGCCGGTAGCCATGTAGGCCGCGGCGCGGCGGCACCGTCGTGGAGGTCGGCGGAGTTCTCCGAGTCGGAGTCGAAGATCCCGAGGATGGAGGGTCTCGAAATCTCCGCGTTGGAGACTGGCGATGGAGCCCGGACGAGGCCGCGGTGATGGATCCGGCGAGTGACGCCGGTCGCCGAGTCGGCGTCGTCGGTGAGGGTCGCGTCTTCCGCGTCGCTGAATTCTCGCCACGTTCTGTGGGCGAGTCGTACTCGGAGGCGAGGTGGATCGTGCGGATCGGCTCTCGAAAGCCGATCGCGTGGCGGCGACTTCGCGGATGCGAGCCGAGTCCTCCGAGGTGATGGCGTCGGTGAAGCCGACGAAGAGGTCGATCGTGCCGATGGCGGGATCACGTCAGGCGTGACGGGTCGCGCCACGGACGTAGCTGCTCGGCAAGATCTGGAGCATCTCGCCGATCGCTATCATGCGGCCGGTGGCACTGCCTCGTTGATGGGCAGATTGGATCTCGCCCAGAACACCGGCGACCGGCCATGCCCCACGGTGGGCGCCACTGCCGTGGGAATGACCACGGCAGAATCTTTGGCGGCCAGTAGTAGAACGAAGGGCAGGCGGCCAGCCATCTGCGGTTGCGAGATGAGGCGGAGACTCGAGGTTTTACCTGAGTTCGGCCCCGGAGGGTAAAGACCTACTCTGCTAGATTGTATTATGGAGGTGTTTACAATGGGCGAACTTCGGCGGCGAGTTGCTTGGGTGTATGAGGGAACGATCTCTACTCACCCCTTAGGGAGGTTTATATAGGCCTACCTCCCTAGGGTTTACATATCTCAACCGATTCGGTTACAACTTTGTCAATCGTTTAACTTTCAGACCGGGGCCTATCTACTACCTTGGGCCTTGACCTCGATGCTTTGGTACCTGATGGGCCTTGATCCATTCGCCGTTCTGCAGGCCCACTCGCCAACCTTTGGGCCAGTCGGAAACGTCCCGCTGAGGATACCCCAGTAGGCATATCCCCATCAACAAGAGAACACCACCACCACCGAAGGAGTAATTCATCATCAGGTTTGGCATCCCCTTGGCTTGTACCAAGCTTGGGGGAGCGTCGCGGTATCACCACCATTATCTTTTATCTTTTACCTTTTTAGTGGATTCATACCTATGGTAGGGAGGTTATCTTATAGTTTGGTTTGCATGTGGAAGTATCTCTCCTATAGTCGATTATCTATGTATCCCTTGGTGTGAGTGCCTTTATTGAATATTAATGAGAAGTCTCATCTTTTACTTTTTGCACTTCTTATTTTAGTTTGCAATCTCTATTATGTGATGGATCTTGTTGATCAATATTGGCACCACTGTGGAATCATCAAGAGGATATAAATTGGTTTTGGCAAACCGAGTTCTGGTCAGTGGCATTAGCTTGAAAGAAAAAGAAAGAAAGAAAAAGCTTACAGGTATTTGGTATCATTTGTTTTCTTTCTTGTTGGCTCATAAGCTTAGTATTCTTTATTTAAAATTCTTTTGTGTCCTCAAGGAAGATTGCATGTTTGGATTTATTACTTGTATGTTTGCTTGTTTCTTTCAACTCTCTTGCTTGCTACCCAGCCTTGCTAGCCAAAAACCTGTTTTGAGAAGGCATACTTCTCATGTTTCCAAAATCCTTTGAACCAAAACTTTCGCCACTTGTGTCCACCATATCTACCTAGTAGCTTTTGCTATTCCAAGTAAATTCTCAAGCTTCATATACCTTCCGAATTTAAAAAGTATTTTGTTATGTGAAAACTAGTTAGTAAAGCTCTCACGAACTTGATGGCGCACCTTATTTACTTTCCCCTAATAGACTTGAACCATTGTGAACATCGAAGTTGTATATGCTTGCATCTATACGTTGGAATTAGCAGAACCGTCCTGTCACAGGGAACGTTTTCAACATTGCACTTGTACTCCATACACAGTTGATATCGTGCTCTTTTGTCTATGGATGCCAACGGTGTGAAATAAAGAGGGAACTTGTAAGTCCATGGAGTTGTTATCATGTGTTAGATAAACGCCTGGGCCGCTAGCCTAAGCTATGCTTAATCATGGTGGAAACTTGTAGCACCACCATAGTGAGTCATCTATGAAGCATCCTCAATAAAAATCTATGCACTTAGTAAATAAAAAGATCGCTAAGATGCTCATTGTCTGCTTGCCTTTTCATTTTGGTTATGTGAAAGATCATGTACCATGTGCAAGGGGTACCCCGTTGGTGATTCTCAATGATATGCAAATACTTACAATGACAAGAATTACCTGGGCCCAAAGTTGAGTATGCATGAGGAGTGGCGCGGCCCCCATATTCAAGGGACATGAGATTGCCAACTTATATTTCGTTAAGCATATACTCCGTCTTTGTTCACTTTAACTTTAATCATCTCAAGATGCTTATGATAGGGGCAATGAGGGCTCAAAGCTAGTAAGTACCATAATCTTTTGGAAGCTCTTTATGACTTGTAATCCCTGCTACCCTCCTAGTTACCAGTTTGAGTCAGTAAACCTACTTCCTCTCTATCTCCAGCAAGCATTTGAGTTGTTATGTTTCAAGCATTCATATGGTGATTTATTCAATCATGTTCTTCATCTTCGTTGTTTGCATAGAACTCTTATCTATTGAGTATTACTTTTAAAGCCTTCACTTGTGAAAAACCTTTTTGAGCAAAGAGTGTTCCTTTTTTGAAACTTCTACAAAAATCTTTTGTAAAACTGTTTGCCAAGTGTTCTTTCACCAAGAACAAGTTTGCTAATTCCAATTATGATTAATCTTTATGCATCTCTATTGTGACTGCTGTACTTGGTTGCAAGCTAAGTTATATAATGGTGAGTTGCTTTCTTCTATGAGTTGTGCAATGGTAAGTATGATGCTTCTTGTTCGTATTCTTTTATCAACACTTCACTCCATAAACCTGTGGACATGATTACTGAGCTCAGTTTTCGCTTGGGGACAAACTAAGTCTAAGCTTGGGGGAGTTGATACGCCCAATTTGCATCACCATTCTATATCATAATTTACCTCTATTCATTGATATTTGTCTTAATATGAGGTATTACTTATGGCTTTTCATCTGTTTATGCATGTTGGATGATTCCTAGAGGATGGACTGCCGAAGTCTGGATTCTGATGGAAAAGAAGGTATTTCGGTGCAATTTCGTAAGATCAGAAAAATACCAGAAAATATGGAAATATATTATTTTACCAGAAGACAAAGGAAGCCAGAAGGAGGGACGAAGAGGGGCCTCAGGGGGCCCACCCCCTAGGCACGGGCCCACCTGACCTCACTCCTAGGGCAGGTGTGGCCCACCTGCCCGGCCTTCGACTCCGACCCTTCGCCTATATCTTCCCTTCGAAACACTAAGGCTAGGGGAGCGACCAGAGATAGATTTCTCCTGCCTCTGGGGCGGAAAACACCGAGAGAGAAAGATCTCTCCGGCAGACAGATTTCTGCAAGGGGAATTCCTTCCCGGAGAGGGGAGACCATCACCATCAACACCGTCATAAAGCTAGGCTTCATCGGGATCATCATCCACACCATCATCTCCACCAGCACCATCATCACCACTCTGTCCTGCTGTAACAATTGTGTTGGATATTGCTTTAGTTCTTAGGGGAAACTTTCCCGGTGTTGATTACTATTGTAGTTAATTCTTATGAGTGGAACCATTGGATTATTGTTTATGTTCAGATTGTTATCCATTATCATATCATCTTTGATCTTGATACATATGATGTCTCGTGAGTAGTTCATTTAGTTCTTGAGGACATGGGAGAAGTCATGTTGTTAGTAGTGAATATGTGTTGAGTTATTATTCAATGGTTTAGTATTTAAGTTGTGGTGCTATTCTTCCAGTGGTGTCATGTGAACGTTGACTACATGATACTTCACCATTTATGGGCCTAGGGGGATGCATTGTGTATTTTTATACTAATTGTGGGGTTGCTGGAGTGACAAAAACCTGAATCCCCGTTAGGACACCTTTGCACAAGGGAGCGTATGATCTTAGAGTTTAAGGCTGTGGTTATATTTATATCTTAATTACTTTCCGGTAGTTACAGATGTTTGTAGGGGGTTTAATCACAAGTATGTATTAGTCCTAAGAAGGTTGGTATGTTAGCACAGGTTCACCCACACAACACTTACAACACCAGCGAAGAGTACTCACCTATTTGAAGCAAACGCACTTGACAGAATTCTCATGTGTCCTCGAGAACGTTTGGTCCTTTATAAGTATTTCCACCGGCTTTTCCTTTGCTAAGAAAGGATTGGGCCACTTGCTCTGTTTGTTCGTTACTTGCTCTTTGTTTTGTTGCCTTGTCAAAAAAATACTAAAAATCCGTTTGCTAAGTATTCACAGGGATTTCCTGCTCCATACCACTGTTCAACAACTTCTGCTCCTCGTTGGGATCGACACTCCTATTTATCGAAAGTACTACAATACACCCCCTATACTTGTGGGTCATCAAGACTATTTTCTGGCACCGTTGACGGGGAGTGAAGCGCTATTGAAGAGTGAAACTGGTAAGGGAAACTTTTACTGTGAGTATTACTTTTGTTACTGCTTGTTAATTTGTTTCCTATATGGATAACCCACTTGGGTTTCTGTTTCGGAAAACTACTACCACTATTAGGGTAGTATATGAACCACCTCCTGTTGAGATAGATCCTTTTAAGATACCTACAAGTATTGTTAATCGTGTTATGGATAATTATTATTTTGGGGATGGAACTGTCCATCCTGGTGATCACTTGCTTTTTATCCATGAATTATGCGGGTTGTTTAAGTGTGTAGGTATCACAACTGAACAGGTGAAGAAGATGTTACTCTCCATATCCTTGAAAGGGAGAGCTGAAGAATGGTATAAGCTGCTAAAGAATGGACAATCCATGGAATGGGAGGAGATGGCATATCTGTTTTACTCTAAATTTTATCCTCCCAATGAAATTCAGAAGGATGGAAATATTATATATAACTTTTGGCCTCTTGATGGAGAGAGTACAAATCAAGCTTGGTGGACATTGAAGTTACTAATGCTTAAATGTCCTATTCATGAACTCCCTAACAATATTATTCTCAGTAACTTTTATGCTAGCTTTCTCTTCATGATAAAGATTTACTAGATGCTTCTTGTGCTGGATCATTCACACGTATGAAGGAAGAAGCTAAATGGGATCTCTTAGACAGTATTGAAGATAACACGGTAGCTTGGGATAATGACAAAGGAAGAAAGTTAGGTATAAACTATGATTATGAATGCATTAAATCTTTTATGGGAAATGATAACTTCTATGATATTAGCAATGAGTTTGGCCTTGATCCCCAAGTTCTTGCAAAATATTTTAATGCCTTTGCCTCTTATATTGAACTTCCCAAGAAAGAGTGGGACAAGTACCACGCTCCTTATAAAGACAGTGTCACCCATGTTCCTGCTAGTACAGAGGTTTGTACTGTTGCTCCTATTTTGCCTGAACCTTATACTAAGAAAACTCCTTTTCCCTCCAAGGTAAGGGAGCATTCTATTATGGCTAATGTGGTTAGAAAAAGCGCAAAGAAAACTGTAGGGTCCGATAAGCTTATTAATATTGAGCCTGTGGTAGCTATTGTGAAAGATCTTGTCACTAGAAATATAGAGTATGAGCATATTGTCTTCTATGAAGACGCTACTAATATTGTTTCTCATCCTAAGAAAGTTATAAAAGCTAGTTTCCCTGTGCTTTCTGTTAAAATTGGTAGCCGTAGCTACTATGGTTTATGTGATATTGGTGCTAGTTCTAGTGCTATTCCTTATGAGCTTTACAGGGAAATTATGCATGAGATTGGTCCTTGTGAGCTTGAGGACATTGATGTGGTTATTCACCTTGCTAATAGAGAGCAAGTTTGTGTTGGGCCACGCAGAGATAAAACAAAACTTTTTCCTCTAACGTGGTGATCCCAAGATCTAGCTGAGGTAGAAGGCCACGAGGTTTACCACTAGACGCGCGGTTGCGGATTCGCGATGAAGCGTCGATTGATGCAGTGCAGATCCTCACGATCCGATCGTCTGTGCCGATCGACTGACCTCTGCTGGTATCCACACGCATTAGGAGGAGCGCCGTGGCGAATCGCTAGGTTCACATTCTGGCTAGACCGTGGAGCTAGGGTTTCCAACACATGGAATGACCTAACCGAACAACGATTAACCCTTCTGGGTTAAGGTGCTCCACTATATATAGGGAGTGAACGTGGGCTCTGCTCGCGCGACCCATTCACTAAAGCCCATATAAAACTAGTCACCGTGAGTCCAACTCACTAACTCAGTCCTAATCTGGTTTAGGTCCAACCCAACCAGATTACAGATTCGGATCCAATCCGAACTTGCTCCCGCTCTTAAGTGTGTGACCCCGCAGGCTCATGGTTACTTGGACACGATTTGAGTCCAACTCACAATCGATCAATCGGCATCGGCTCCTAGCAGAACATACCGATTCCCAAGTACCAAAGAGTCATGACGACTTGCCTTTCCAATGCGACTTACGTCTGAGTCCCTTTTGCCTCACGATATACCTTGTCAGACTATAGGCGAATATATGTCATCCCTTAAATAGTCCGACTCTCTTCTCGATCCGAGATAAGTGATTCACCCGACTAACTCTTAGCCGATCGCCTCGGTTAACACTTAACCGAGTCGTGCATGGCCATGCTTTCCGAATCATATCTCACGAGAGGGCCCAGAGAATATCTCCGAGTGGAGGGGCAAAATCCCATCTTGGTTATTCACATCACGCAGCTTGATTCTCAGTCGACCCGAACCCTGCCTTTATAACTGCCCAGTTACGGATCAGCGTTTGACAGAACCTAAGTCGGTGATCCTCAACTCGGACTATGCAACAACCTCAGGTCTAAGGATTACATTGATTGAGATATACAAATGACAACTTAGTTCGTTGTACCTCAATATGGGTCAATCCGACTCGCTAAACTCTTTAGCCTAGTCTGTGTAAGTTGGAATAGCATCTCCATGCCCATGACAAGTGGAACCGAGTCATCAAGCCAACTTTCACATTGGTCTAAGTTGTGTGTCCAGCACAACCTCAATGACCAAGGACATTTAGTACAAACAACATGATTGCATAGTTCCACAACTGAATCACATATTCAATGATACACATCAGATGTTTATACAAGGACTACTTAATAACTTTATGAATACAATGGGAAATATCATCATACATGATTGCCTCTAGGGCATATTCCCAGATCTCCCACTTGCACTAGAGTCAATCTTCCAACATCACATGTCTAAGCATATAATGCCCATGGCTCTCAGGTGCGCCTCATGCTTCGGCTGGGGTAACGGCTTTGTCAACGGATCCGCAATATTTGCATCCGTGTGTACCTTGCATAACTTTATATCACCCTGATCCACGAACTGGCGAATCAGGTGGTACCGCATGAGTATGTGCTTGTTCTTCTGGTGTTGTCTAGGTTCCTTGGCTTGTGCAATAGCACCATTGTTGTCACAATATACGTCCAACGGATTGGACGAGCCCTGAACCACACCAAGATCCATGAGGAAATTCCTCATCCAAACAGCTTCCTTTCTTTGCCTCGAGGCAGCAATATACTCACTCTGTTGTGACGCAGAACGCCTCTTGCTTGGAACTTTTCCAGCTCACGACCTCCGTTTATAATAAACACGATCCGGATTGCGCGAGAATCATCGAGTCGGTGAGATAACTCGCATCCGTGTAACCCTTTACACCGAGTTCATCTTCACCACCATAAACCAAGAACATATCCTTAGTCCTTCTCAAGTACTTTAGGATATTTTTAGCCGTCGATGGATCTCTCGAGATCGACTGGTATCCGCTCACAACACTTAGAGCATAGGAAACATCCGGCCTAGTACAAATCATGGCGCATATGATGGATCCAAGCTGCGAGAAGCATATGGAATCGCACTCATCCTACTTCGCTCATCGGTTGTCGAAGGACACCGAGTCTTGCTAAGTTTTACACCATGGGACATCGGTAAGAACCCTTCTTAGACGATTCCATGTTGAACTTTTCAACACTTTGTCCAAATAAGTACTCGACTCAATCCAATGAGCCTCCTTGATCTATCTCTATAGATCCGGATTCGAGGATGTATGTTGCCTCACCCAAGTCTTTCATTGAGAAACTCCTTTCCAATGATTCCTTGGTTTCTTGCAACATCTGGACATCATTTCCAATCAGTAATATGTCATCCACATATAAGATTAGAAAATTTACTTTGTTCCCACTAAACTTCTTGTACAAACAAGAATCATGATCACTCTTGATGAAGCCAAACGATTTGACTACCTCATCAAAGCGAATATTCCAACTCCGAGATGCTTGCTTCAACCCATAAATGGATTTCTGAAGTTTGCATACCTTGTCAAGATTAGCGGATCGACAAAACCCTCGGCTGTATCATATACACGTCCTCGGTTAAATTTCCGTTAAGGAAAGCCGTTTGACATCCATCCGCCATATCTCATAGTCGAAATAGGCGCTATAGCTAACATGATCCGAACTGATTTAAGCATTGCTACAGGCGAAAGTCTCGTAATCAACTCCTTGAACTTGTCGGAACCCCTTCGCGACAAGGCGTGCTTTATAGATTGAAACATTTCCATCCATATCGTTTTCTTCTTAAAGACCCATTTGCACTCGACGGGTCTTGCACCGTCTGCGATCAACCAAGTTCCAAACTTGATTTTCATCCATGGACTTTATCTCGGATCTCATGGCTCCAAGCCATGACTGAATCGATCCCACCATCGCTCCGAATAATTTGCCGCTCATCAGCATCTAACGGAACACATCACGAACACTTCGTAATCTTGCCGATCTTCGTAGTACAGTGTCGCTATCGGCTCATTGCCACGATCGGCTCAACCTCCAAGGTTTTGCCGATTCGCCATTAGCCGATTTTCTATTAGCCGATTCCTCTCGAATTTCTTGAGTTGCACTGCTCCCACTTACTCCCGACTGAGAAACTCTTTCTCAAGGAAGACACCGTTCCGAGCGACAAACACTTTGCCCTCTTCTCGGTTGTAGAAGTAGTAACCCAAGGTTTCCCTCGGATACCCCACGAAAATACATTTATCCGACTTGGCCGTAAGCTTGTCCGACTGAAGTCGCTTGACAAAAGCTTCACAGCCCCAAATCTTAAGAAAAGACAAACTCGGCTTTTTGCCTGTCCACATCTCATGCGGTGTCTTCTCTACCGATTTTGATGGTACTTTGTTTAGTGTGAACGCATGTTTCTAGACAATAACCCCAAAATGATAAAGGCAGATCATTCGACTCATCATTGATCGTACCATGTCCAACCCGGTCCGATTCCGCCTTCCCGAAACACCATTCCTTTGTGGCGTTCCTGGCGGAGTAAGTTGAGGAACTATTCCACAACTTTTCAGATGGTCATCAAACTCATGGCTCATGTACTCGCCTCCTCGGTCCTAATCAAGAAACTTTATTTTCTTGCCGAGTTGATTCTATGCTTCATTCGGAATTCTTTGAACTTTTCAAAGGCTTCCGACTTATGTTTCATCAAGTAGATATATCCATACCTACTCAAATCATCGGTGAAGGTAATGAAGTACTCATAACCACCCTCGGTCGTGCTCATTGGTCCACATACATCACTATGTACTAGTCCCAACAAGTCGGACGCCTTTGCAACTCTTTGCAAAAGGTGTCTTGGTCATTTTGCCGAGTAGGCATGATTCGCATGTCTCGAACGACTCCAAGTCGAACGAACTTAGGAGTCCATCATCATGGAGCTTCTTCATGCGTTTCCAACTTATATGACCAAGCCGACAGTGCCAAAAGTAAGTCATATTCAGATCATTTGGTTTCAACCTTTTAACATTTATGTTATAAACCGACTCACCATCAAGATTCAAAATAAATAACCCGTCCTAGACGGGTGCAAAGCCGTGAAACATATCATTCAAATACAAAGAACAACCATTATTCTTGATATTAGACTCATAGCCTTGCCTCATCAAACATGAAGCAGAAATAATGTTTCGACTGAGCACTGGAACATAATAACAATTATTTAGTTCCATAATGAATCCGGAAGGTAAATGAAGTTGCATCGTGCCGACTTCCAACGCAGCAACTCTTGCTTTGTTGCCGACTCGAATATCAACCTCGCCTCTTGCTACGCTCCTAGTTCTTACCAGTCCCTGCAACGAGTTGCAGATGTGAATAACTGATCCGGTATCATATACCCAAGAACTATTAGGTGCATCAGATATATGTCTATAACATTGCAAACAAGTGTACCTGAGTCGGAAGTCATACCTCCACTCTTGGCTTTATCACCAAGTACTTGCTGCCAGTTCTCTTCCGGACCATCCGCCTTGCGGTAGAAGCAAGTGGATCCGGTGAAGGAGATGGTTTAGTCCACGAGGAAGCGCTTGGGACGGGTCTGAGCACGCTTTCCTCCCGACTTAGCCTTCTTCTTAGTCCAAGAACTCTTCTTG
Organism: Avena longiglumis; assembly: GCA_030063025.1. Classification (NCBI taxonomy): domain Eukaryota; kingdom Viridiplantae; phylum Streptophyta; class Magnoliopsida; order Poales; family Poaceae; genus Avena; species Avena longiglumis. The sequence goes on along the minus strand of CP125979.1, from coordinate 443,779,287 downwards.
AACTTAGCCTTCTCGCACCATCAACACTTGACGGTGCCCTTCTTGAGATCCGCCTCTGCTTGAGCATCCCATGCAATTCGGTGAGCTTCTTATCCATACCATGCATGTGGTAGTTCAAATGAACGCCCATATGCACTAGGAAGAGAGTTCAATTATATCCATAGCGAACTCTTCGCTTATGGGGTAGCCAAGCCTCCGAGACCCAGACGTAACCAACCATTTTGATCACATGCGGACTCGGTGGATCACCATCCTTAAGCTTGCAACTCAGCAAAGCACGAGAGACTTGATATCTCTCGGTCTTTGCACGAGCTCGAACATACTTTTGAGGCTTTCGATCATATCGTAGGCCTCAACATGCTCGAACTTTTGCAAGTCCGGTTCCATGTGAGCAAGCATAAGACGGTGATATCCGTGGACTCATCCTTAGCCCGACGGTAGGCATTGGTGGCTGCGACGTCGCATTCTCATTCGGCTCATCCGAAGTGGGTTGTCTAGGACATGGTCCTTCTTTTCTTGTTTGAGAACAATTCTCGATTCGATACCAGTTGGTAAAATTAGTGTCGTCAGTTTATCTTTCTCAAGAATGGTTCTCAACGCAAAACCGGATATCCGAGAGTGATTGCTACTTGGTGCCATGATCTACAACGGAAAATATGCAACACACTTAAGACATGTATTCATAAAAGAGCAAGCATATTAAACATTTTAATATTTTATGCTCCCACTAGAACCAACACCCTCCGATGGTTACTTAGTGATTCAGGATCCTAAATAAGCAAGTCGGCTAGTGAGCTTTAGCATCACCGCTAGCCGCCAAGTGATCTAGGTAGACAACTCCTTGTCAATCGCATCTCATGCGACTCTGTGGACGGGTGGCATCACATGCCCGGCTCCCATCCGACCTTTCCCGAGTCCCACAACCGTTGTGATAGACCCGTCTAGCTTACCGAGTGTTTCTGCAGAAGAGTCCGACTCGATCACACCTAGTCGGAAAGAATTGGCAACACCTCAATTTTATGAGCCCACTACCAAAATGTCCGACTTGTGATGGTGCAAACACTTTGGAAAACCGACTAGACCTTCTTTGAGGGATTGAATTTTACCGACTATCTAATAGAGGTAAAACTGAGACATAACAATAACACAAAATAAAGCAATTATAATGTGAAATGGTATGGCTCTCTTCATGGCGATCTCCATCTCCACAAAGCCTGTAATCCGACTCGTGCCAACTCTTGTCACTTGCCGTCTTACACCATGTCGCCGACATGTACAACGCCTTGCATGCCTTCCGGGTTCTCAAACAGCTACACTAGCTTAGTAAAGTAAATTACATAGAGAATCCGACACGCAGGTCGTTATACAATAAAATGACAGCACCTAGGCTCCAGCAGGCTGACAAAAACCGTGATTCGCAGATCGCGTATGGATTACACACATACATCACATGCACATGAACCATACCATTCACAACTTCCTGCAAAAACAAGTTATGCATAGATACAATATCTACCGGCGTTGTGAAACTCGCAACAACATCTAAGGCGCTACGACAGGGCGAAGCCGGCGGTCCCCCGAGTACATCTAAGCCACGACCTCAGCAGTATGATCACGGAAATCAGATCTACCATTCCCCGAGTACAGTTGATCCAATCAACTTCATACAAAACCGATCTATCTCATAGATCGACCACCAAAACAGCACATAGATCTCATCTATAGCCTACCGCATATCTCATATGCGAGATCTCGAAACCTAAAACCGAAGCTATCGCTCACGATACCTTTGTTGGGCCACGCAGAGATAAAACAAAACTTTTTCCTCTAACGTGGTGATCCCAAGATCTAGCGAGGTAGAAGGCCACGAGGTTTACCACTAGACAGCGGTTGCGGATTCCGATGAAGCGCGTGAGTTGATGCAGTCGATCCTCACGATCCGATCGTCTGTGCCGATCGCACGGACCTCTGCTGGTATCCACGTACAAGGAGGAGGCGCGTGAATCGCTAGGTTCGTTACGGCGGACTCACGTGGAGCTAGGGTTTCCAACATGGAATGACCTAACCGAACAACGATTAACCTTACGGGTTAAGGTGCTCCACTATATATAGGGAGTGAACGTGGGCTCTGCTCATGACCCATTCACTAAAGCCCATATAAAACTAGTCACCATGAGTCCAACTCACTAACTCGGTCCTAATCTGGTTTAGGTCCAACCCAACCAGATTCTGATTCGGATCAATCCGAACTTGCTCCCGCTCTTAAGTGTGTGACCCATGAGCTCATGGTTACTTGGACACGATTTGAGTCCAACTCACAATCGATCAATCGCATCGGCTCCTAGCGTAACATACCGATTCCCAAGTACCAAAGAGTCATGACGACTTGCCTTTCCAATGCGACTTACGCCCGAGTCCCTTTTGCCTCACGATATACCTTATCGGACTATAGGCGAATATATGTCATCCCTTAAATAGTCCGACTCTCTTCTCGATCCGAGATAAGTGATTCACCCGACTAACTCTTAGCGATCGCCTCGGTTAACACTTAACCGAGTCGTGCATGGCCATGCTTTCGAATCATATCTCACGAGAGGGCCTAGAGAATATCTCCGAGTGGAGGGCAAAATCCCATCTTGGTTATTCACATCACGCAGCTTGATTCTCGATCCCGAACCACGCTTTATAAGCGCGATTCACGGATCAGCGTTGATGAACCTAAGTCGGTGATCCTCAACTCGGACTATGCAACAACCTCAGGTCTAAGGATTACATTGATTGAGATATACAAATGACAACTTAGTTCGTTGTACCTCAATATGGGTCAATCCGACTCGCTAAACTCTTTAGCCTAGTCTGTGTAAGTTGGAATAGCATCTCCATGCCCATGACAAGTGGAACCGAGTCATCAAGCCAACTTTCACATTGGTCTAAGTTGTGTGTCCAGCACAACCTCAATGACCAAGGACATTTAGTACAAACAACATGATTGCATAGTTCCACAACTGAATCACATATTCAATGATACACATCAGATGTTTATACAAGGACTACTTAATAACTTTATGAATACAATGGGAAATATCATCATACATGATTGCCTCTAGGGCATATTCCCAACAGTTTGCCCCATTGGTATTGTAAGAGATGTGGAGGTCCTTTGTGGTAAGATTAAATATCCTGCTGATTTTCTAGTACTTGGTAAGCAAGCTAGTAAAACCTATCATATTATCTTTGGTAGACCCTTTCTGAATACTTGTGGGGCAATCATAGATTGTAGGAAGGAAAAAGTTTTGACTAAGTTTGCTGGAGAATCCTATGAGTTTAATTTTTCCAAATTTGCCAAAACTCCTTATGAAAGTGAACTACCTGATGAGGATTTCAGGGTTGAACAACTTTCTGCTATTTCTCTTGCTCCTAACAATGCCTTGCAGTAGTTTATGGAAGATCATGAAAGTGATGTCTTCATGAAGGAAAGAAATGAGATTGACAAGGTTTTCCTTCGTCAGCCGGAACAACTTAAGCATAATCTACCTGTGGAAGATTTGGGTACCACACTACCACCTAAAGGGGACCCTATTTTCGAATTAAAACATTTACCTGATGATCTTAAATATGCTTATCTTGATGATAAGAAAGTATATCCTGTTATTATTAGTTCTAAACTTCCAGTAAAGTAAGAAGGGAGGTTATTGGAGATATTGAGGAAACATCGAGGAGCTATGGGCTATACTCTTGATGATTTAAAGGGGATTTCTCCTACTATATGTCAACATGCTATTAATATAGATCCTGATGCAAAACCAGGTGTTGAGCACCAACGTCGTCTAAATCCTAAGATGAAGGATGTGGTAAGAAATGAGGTATTAAAACTCCTTGATGCTGGTATTATTTATCCTATTGATGATAGTAAATGGGTTAGCCCTGTTCATTGTGTTCCCAAGAAAGGGGGGATAACTGTTGTGCCTAATGAGGATAATGAGCTTATACCCGAAAGAGTAGTGGTTGGGTATAGAATGTGCATTGATTTTAGAAAGATTAATAAAGTTACTAAGAAATATCATTATCCTTTGACCTTTATTTATCAAATGCTTGAGAGGTTGTCCAAAAATACTCACTTTTGCTTTCTTTATGGTTATTCTGGGTTTTCTCAAATTGTTGTGAAAGCACATGACCAAGAGAAAACTACTTTCGCTTGTCCTTATGGTACTTATGCTTATAGGCGTATGCCTTTTGGTTTATGTAATGCTCCTTCTACCTTTCAGAGATGTATGCCTGCTATCTTTCATGGTTTTTGTGAAGAAATTGTGGAGGTTTTCATGGACGATTTTTCTGTCTATGGAACTTCTTTTGATAACTATTTGCACAACCTTGATAAAGTTTTGCAGAGATGTGAAGAAACCAACCTTGTTCTTAACTAGGAGAAATGCCATTTCATGGTTAATGAAGGGATTGTTCTTGGACACAAGATCTCTGAAAGAGGCATTGAAGTTGACATGGCCAAAATTGAAGCAATTGAGAAGATGCCTTGTCCTAGAGATATCAAAGGTATTCGTAGTATCCTTGGTCATGTTGGTTTATATAGGAGGTTTATTAAAGATTTCTCCAAAATTTCAAAGCCCCTTACTAATCTTCTTCAAAAAGATGTACCTTTTGTTTTTTATGATGATTGTAAGGAACCTTTTGAAACTTTGAAGAAAGCTTTGACAACTGCTCCTATAGTCCAACCACCTGATTGGAGTTCACCTTTTGAAATTATGTGTGATGCTAGTGATGTTGCTGTGTGTGTTATCCTTGGACAACGTGTTGATAAGAAGTTAAATGCCATTCATTATGCTAGCAAGATTCTAGAAGCTGCTCAAAAGAATTATGTTACTACTGAAAAGGAGTTCTTAGCTGTAATCTTTGCTTGTGATAATTTTAGACCTTATTGTTGATTCTAAGGTTACTATTCATACTGACCATGCAGGTATTAAGTACCTTATGACAAAGAAGTACGCTAAGCCTAGGCTTATAAGGTGGGTGTTGCTTTTGCAAGAGTTTGATCTACATATTGTGGATAGGAAAGGTGCTGATAATCCTGTTGCTGATAATTTATCTTGTTTGGAAAACATTTCTTTTGACCATTTGCTTGTTAATGCTAATTTTCCAAATGAGCAGTTAGCTACAATAAGGGTAAGTCCACATGAGAATCCTTGGTATGTTGATTATGCTAACTTTATTGTTTCCAAGTATTTTCCTCCAACCTTTACAACCCAGCAAACAAGGAAATTCTTCTATGATCTAAGGCATTACTTTTGGGATGACCCACACCTATATAAGGAAGGAGTAGATGGCATTATGAGAAGATGTGTTCCAGAATTTAAACAACAAGAGATATTGAGAAAATGTCATGGCAGTGTTTATGGAGGACATCGTGCTGGGGATAGGACTGCACAGAAGGTTTTACAATCTGGATTTTATTGGATTACTCTTTTTAAAGATGCAAGGAAGTTTATCTTATCCTATGATGAATGCCAACGAGTAGGTAACATCTCTAGACGCAATGAAATGCCTATGAATTATTCTCTTGTTATTGAACCTTTTGATTGTTGGGGATTCAACTTTATGGGGCCTTTTCCTCCTTCAAAAGGGTATACTCATATTCTTGTTGTTGTTGACTATGTTACAAAGTGGCTAGAAGCCATACCTATGAGCAGTGCTGATGGTAAGACCTCTTTGAAAATGCTCAAAGATGTCATTTTTCCTAGGTTTGGTGTACCTAGATATCTCATGACTGATGGAGGCTCCCATTTTATTCATGGGGGGTTTTATAAAAACTCTCGCTAAGTATGATGTAAACCACAGAATAGCTTCAGCTTATCACCTCCAAACTAGTGGGCAAGTAGAACTTTCCAATAGGGAAATTAAATCTATATTGCAGAAGACTATCAATAGGTCTAAAAAAATTGGGCTAAAAAGTTGAATGATTCTTTGTGGGCTTATAGAACTGATTATAAAAATCCTATGGGGATGTCTCCTTACAAAATGGTCTATGGGAAATCTTGTCACTTGCCTTTAGAATTAGAACACAAAGCTTATTGGGCAGTGAAAGAGTTGAATAGAGATTTTAGACTTGCTGGTGAGAAAAGACTGCTCGATTTAAGTAATCTAGATGAGTGGAGAGGGGAAGCTTACGAAAATGCTAGGCTCTTTAAGGAAAAAGTAAAAAGATGGCATGATAGGAGAATTCTCAAAAGGGAGTTCCATGTTGGTGAGAAAGTTCTTTTGTATAGGTCTCGTCTCAGATTTTTTGCAGGGAAACTACTCTCCAAACGGGAAGGACCTTTCGTTATCAAGGAAGTGTACCATTCAGGTGCCATCAAAATCTCTTCTCTAAAGGATGACACAACACAGGTGGTTAATGGTCAAATACTAAAACATTATATTTCTGGAGATTCTTACAATGAAGAAGTGGATGTCATTCAAATGGTGACTCCAGAAGAATTTATCAAGAACCAAACACCAGAAACTACACAGTTCGTATTTGAATAGGTAAAAGTGGTGAAAACAAAAGGTTCGTGAAACTCCAATCTTTTTATATTTTTGATGTTTTTAATACATAAGGGAAGTTACAGGACGAAACTGAAGAGGAAACAGAGCCCGGGGTGGACAAACCCACCCCAGGCACGGGCCCATCCTGGTCGCACCTAGAGGGGGTTTGCCACCCTCGAACTCGGTCTCCGCTTTTAGGATCAACTCTTCGTAATATATAACCCTCGGGTTCCCCGAGGTTCTTGCATCGTGTTCTCGTCGTGTTTTCGTTTTCGATCTGTTTCTGTCAGGAAAATTCTCAGATTTGGAGCCTCAATGTCTTCCTGTGGATCACCCACGGAGGATTCCTCTATGGATGTCCTCAACCTATACATGTATGAGTTGAGGATTCACCCCAAAGAGTTGATCCTAAAAGAGGGGAAGGTACAGATGAAAGAAGTTCAAGGCCCTAAATGATAAGGCAACCTAGAATACATGATGTAAGCATTGGAACAAGAAGTTTTCAGGTACAAGAAGATGGCAGAACGCAAAGTGGATGTTATTCACAAGATAAGTTCAGAGCTCATCACCAAGCATGAGGGAGAAGTTGCTGAGATCCGATAAGAGATCTTCTCACTCCATCAAACCACCAATCAATTGCAAGCATAGCTCTATGACATACAAAATCAAAACTGTGAGTATGAAGCTAGATTTGACCGCATTAGCTCTGTTGCTAGTTTCAGGATTGCAGAAACAAAGACATCCTTTTTGGATGGGGAACCATTGCCTTGGAAGTTTGATGATGACAAGAGACCACCACCACCAAAGGAGTATTTCGTCATCAGGTTTGGCATCCCCTTGGATTGTTCCAAGCTTGGGGGAGTGTTGCGGTATCACCACCATTATCTTTCATATTTTACCTTTTTAGTGGATTCATATCTGTGGTAGAGAGGTTATCTTATAGTTTGGTTTGAATGTGTAAGTATCTCTCCTTTAGTTGATTATATATGTATCCCTTGGTGTGAGTGCCTTTATTGGAATATTAATGAGAATCATCTTTTACTTTTTACACTTCTGATTTTTGTTTGCAATCTCTATTATATGATGGATCTTGTTGTTTAGTATTGACACCACTTTGGGATCATCAAGTCGATCTAAATTGGTTTTGGCAAAACGAGTTCTGGTCAGTGGCATTAGTTTTAAAGAAAAGAAAGAAAGAAAAAGCTTACAGGTATTTGGTATCATTTGTTTTCTTTCTTGTTGGCTCATAAGCTTAGTATTCTTTATTTAAGATTCTTTTGTGTCTTCAAGGAAGATTGCATGTTTGGCTTTATTACTTGTATGTTTGCTTGCTTCTTTTAACTCTCTTGCTTGCTACCCAGCCTTGCTAGCCAAAAACCTGTTTTGAGAAGGCATACTTCTCATGTTTCCAAAACCCTTTGAACCAAAAACTTTTGCCACTTGTGTCCACCATGTCTACCTAATAGCTATTGCTATTCCTAGTAAATTATCAAGCTTCATCTACCTTTCGAATTAAAAAGTATTTTGTTATGTGAAAACTAGTTAGTAAAGCTCTCACGAACTTGATGGAACACTTTATTTACTTGCCCCTAATAAACTTGAACCATTGTGGACATCGAAATTGTATACGCTTGCATCTATACGTTGGGATTAGCAGAACCGTGCTGTCACGTGGAACGTTTTCAACATTGCACCTGTACCTTGTCGTACATAGTTGATATCGTGCTCTTTTGTCTATGGATGTCAACAGTGTGAAATAAAGAGGGGACTTGTAAGTCCATGGAGTTTGTATTCCGTGTTAGAGAAACTCCTGGGCCGCTAGCCTAAGCCATGCTTAATCATGGTGGAAACTTGCAGCATCACCATAGTGAGTCATCTATGAAGCATCCTCAATAAAAAGCTATATACATAGTAAATAAAAATATTGCTGAGATGCTCATTGTCTGCTTGCCTTGTAATTTTGGTTATGGGAAAGCTCCTGTACCATGTGCAAGGGGTACTCCATTGGCGGTTCTCAATGATACGCAAATACTTATAACCAAGAACTTACCTGGACCCAAAGTTGAGTATGCATGAGGAGTGGCCCTCATATTCAAGGGACATGAGATTGCCAACTTATATTTCGTCAAGCATATACTCTATATTTGTTCACTTTAACCTTAATCATATAAAGATGCTTATGATAGGGGCAATGAGGGCTCAAAGCTAGTAAGTACCATAATCTTTTGGAAGCTCTTTATGACTTGTAATCCCTGCTACCCTCTAAGAAGGGACCTTTCTACCAGTTACCAGTTGAGTCAGTAAACCTACTTCCTCTCAATCATGTTCTTTATCTCCCTTGTTTGCACAAAACTCTTATCTATTGAGTATTACTTTGAAAGCCTTCACTTATGAAAAACCTTTTTGAGCAAAGAGTGCGCCTGTTTTGAAACTTCTACAAAAAGATTTTGTGAAACTGTTTACCAGGTGTTCTCTGACCATGAACAAGTTTGCCAACTCCAATTATGATTTATCTTTATGCATCTCTATTTGTGACAGTTGTACTTGATTGCAAGCTAAGTTATATAATGGTGAGTTGCTTTCTTCTATGAGTTGTGCAATGGTAAGTGTGATGCTTCTTGTTCGTATTCTTTTATCGACACTTCACTCCATAAACCTGTGGTCATGTTTATCGAGCTCGATTCGCAGGGACAAGCGAAGTCTAAGCTTGGGGGAGTTGATACGCCCAATTTGCATCACCATTCTATATCATAATTTACCTCTATTCATTGATATTTGTCTTATTATGAGGTATTACTTATTGCCTTTCATCTGTTTATGCATGTTGGATGATTCCTAGAGGATGGACTGCCGGAGTCTGGATTCTGATGGAAAAGACGGTGTTTCGGTGCAAGTTCGCGAAGATCAGAAAATACCAAAAAAATATGGAAACATATTATTTTACCAGAAGACGAAAGAAGCCAGAAGGAGGAGCGAAGGGGGGCCTCAAGGGGCCCACACCCCCTAGGCGTGGGCCCACCTAACCCCGCGCCTAGGGTGGGTTTGGCCCACCTGCTCAGCCTCCGACTCCGCCCCTTCGCCTATATCTTCCCTACAGAACCCTAACACCAGGAGGGCAACCATAGATAGATTTCCGCCGCCTTTGGGGGCGGAAAACACCGAGAGAGAAAGATCTCTCCGACACACAGATTTCTGCTGGGGGAATTCCTTCCCAGAGAGGGGAGACCGTCGCCATCAACACCATCATCAAGCTAGGCTTCACCGGGATCATCATCATCCACACCATCATCTCCACCAGCACCAGCATCACCACTCCGTCCCGCTATAACAATTGTGTTGGATATTGCTTAGTTCATTAGGGGAAACTTTCCCGGTGTTAATTACTATTGTAGTTGATGCTTGTGAGTGGAACCATTGGATTATTGTTTATGTTCATATTGTTATCCATTATCATATCATCTTTGATCTTGATCCATATGATGTCTTGTGAGTAGTTCGTTTAGTTCTCGAGGACATGGGAGAATTCATGTTGTTAGTAGTGAATCTATGATGAGTTATTATTCAATGGTTTAGTATTTAAGTTGTGGTGATATTCTTCTAGTGGTGTCATGTGAACGTCGACTACATGACACTTCACCATTTATGGGCCTAGGGTAATACATTGTGTATTTGGCTACTAATCGCGGGGTTGCCGGAGTGACAGAAACCTGAACCCCCGTTAGGACACCTTTGCACAAGGGAGTGTAGGATCTCAGAGTTTAAGGATGTGGTTAGATTTATATCTTAAATCATTTCTTGTAGTTACAGATGTTTGCAGGGGGTTTAATCAGAAGTATGTATTAGTCCTAGGAAGGGCAGTATGTTAGCACAGGTTCACCCACACAACACTTACAAACACCAGAGAAGAGTACTCAGCTATTTGAAGCGAAAGCACTTGACGGAATTCCCATGTGTCATCGAGAACGTTTGGTCCTTATAAGTATTTCCACCGGCTTGTCCTTTGCTAAGAAAGGATTGGGCCACTTGCTCCGTTTGTTCGTTGTCTTTATTACTTGCTCTTTGTTTTGTTGCCTTATCAGAAAACCACTAAAAATCCGTTTGCTAAGTATTCACAGGGATTTCCTGCCCCATACCACTGTTCAGCACCTTCTGCTCCTCGTTGGGATCGACAGTCCTATCGAAAGTACTATGATACACCCCCTATACTTGTGGGTCATCAGTTTCCTAACATTATAATGGAATAGAATCATCTACCTTTTTATTGATGAGTGCTTATAGTTTGTAAACAAGGAAGTAATATTACTTAACTACTTATGGATTCATTATAGTGTTTTGATATGTTTGTAAACTTATGGTTGAAGTAATGGAAAATATTTAATTTAGTCACAAATTATTCTTGAAGATTTTATAATGGATAAGGGTCCTTTTAGAAAATAATCTACACTTATCGTTGAAGGATAATTCAATAAAATTGTAATTAAAATTTGTTGAGCCATTTTGACATCATACTATCAATTTATAAGACTAATAATATTTATTAGACTAAATTGGCTAATTTTAGAAATATTAGCAAATTTTTTTTCGAGGGTAATAACAGTAGGAAAGACTCCTACTGCCTCATTTTCATTAATAATGGGTCAGAATCTGTAAGGTTCCATATTTACACAGAGACAGAGAATGGGGGGGAGACTCTAAAAAGTCAGAAAAGATAAATCTAGGATTACAAGAAGGTTTACAAACTATGAATAATGCTCTTGATAAGTGGATGTAGCTCCTCTTTAGTCCTATGAATCAGTAGTGACAAATCAGCCGCAAATCTTGATTTCCAAGCCTGAACTGAGGGTTGTATGTTATTAAACCAGAGATTATTCCTCTCTTTCCAGATGTTCCAAGAGCCCAGCAAGGTGATTTCCATAAACAGCTTTTTATTCCAACTCTTTTTTCCATGCTCAATGATCTGGAGCCTAGAGTTATTCATAGCCCAAGAGATGTTAATTGAACTCCAGCAATCTTGGCTAAAAGGGCAATGAAAAAACAAGTGTTCAATTGTTTCCTCAGTATTGAGATTACACATAAAACAATCATATCCAGTCCCCAATGCATAATGTCTTCTTCTTAACATGTTTCTTGTATTCAATCTGTCAGACAAAATTAACCACCCAAAGAACTTCACTTTTGCTGTACACTTCGATTTCCACAGCCATTTAAAGGATATGTGTGGATTTATATTTCTGAAATTGTATTGATAATATTTGCTGGAAGTGAATTCTTTGTCCCCCAAACATAGCTCCAAGTGTCATGTGAATGTTCTCTTAGTTCAATTTCTCTATTATCGAATGTCCCTCAATTCAGCTAATGCTTCAGGTGATAAAGGGAGATAAAATAGTTGTGTCAAACTATCAGCTGTAAGAAACTCCTATACAGAGATATCTTCCTTCCTAGCATAGGAGTAAATGGTTGGGTGACTCTCTTCTAGGATGGTTACAGACCATTGATCCTTCCAAAACAGTGTGGTAGCCCCATTACCAATAGAGCTTTTAGCTATTCCTCTGAATAAATGTGAAAGCCTAGAAACATCTCTCCACCAGAAAGAGCCACAGGGTCCAGAAGCATGGGGAACAATGTTGTTGTAATATGCATTCCATACTAGAGAGACCCAAGGTGTGTCATCCTTATTATAGAACTTATGCAGGAACTTAAGCAACAGACCTTCATTCTGAATTTTAAGGTTGAGAATGCCAACACCTCCTCTACATTTGGGCCTACAAATCATATCCTGTGACTAAAGAATTACATTTCCCCCACTTCAGCTTTTCTTGTTCCATAAGCAGTGTCTGAATTTTTCTATATGCCCCACAATCTTCTCTGGCGGTTTGATTGCACACATTGTGAAAGTTGCAATTGAAGCCGAAAGAATTAATCAAAGAACTCTCCCACTATAAGACATCATCATGAATGAGGCAGAAACCTTTCTTTCAACTCTGTCAATCGGTGGCATAAGATCATAAAGTGGGTTTAGTGGTGCCAAGAGGAAGCCCCAAATAAGTTAAAGGCATTTTGGCAATTGCACATCCCAATATATCCGCAATTTCACGAGATAAGTTATCACGATTTATTGGTATTAGGTGTGACTTATGAAAATTAATTTGTAAACCAAAGAAATAGCATAATTACGAAGAATCCCTTTCATTATCTCGTATTTGATCTTTATGCGCTTGCATTATAATCAAAGTGTCATCGCATATTGAACCACAGGAAAATCCTGTCCAAAATCGGGGAGAAAGGGGCCTTGAGTATGTTGTCTCGAATGCCTTATTGATTGCAGTTACGAAATCAATGCAAGCACAAAAATAAGGGGGGGACAGAGGGTCTCCTTGTCTAACTCCTCTTTTGCAATGAAATTGCCTCCCAGGTACTCCATTGAGCAAAACAGCAGACATTCCAGTACCAAAAATAGTTTCAATCCATTTCAACCACTTATCATCAAAACCCATCTGTTTCATAATTTTCATCATAGCCATATGATCAATGGTATCAAAAGCTTTGGCAAAGTCCAACTTGAGTAAAACAATCTCTTTCTTAGAAGCTTCACATTTATATAAAAATTCAAATGCCCAAGCAAGGCAATCCTGAATGTTTCTGCCTTTTAAAAAACCATATTGATTTCTATGGATAATCTTCAATATAACCTTCTGTAGCCTATTAGCCAATATCTTTGTTATAAGCTTCAGAACACAATTAAGCAGGGTTATTGGCCTGAAATCATTGATAGATTCAGGTGATCCTATCTTTGGAATGAGTGTAATATGACCCATATTTATACTTTCTAGATTCATATCTCCTTCATAGAATTGGAAACATAAAGAATAGATATCTTCCTTGATGATGTGCCAACATGTTTTGAGGAAGAGACCATTAAAACCATCTGGACCTGGGGCTTTATCACTTGGCATCTCCTTCACCACCTTGTCAATTTCCTCTCTAGTAAATGGTAAGGATAAAACCTCAAGGCCCTCAGTAGGAGTAATCAAATGTTGAAGATTAAAAAGCATCTCAGACTGTGTAGATGTGCCCAGTCTTTCTTTATAGGCTTGATAAATAGCATTTTCTTTATCAGCATGCTCAATAACAAAAGAACCATCTGAGAGTTTAAGTGAGGCAATAGTATTCTTTCTATATCTTTCAGTAGCAAAATTATGAAAGAATTTTGTGTTTTCATCTCCAAACTTTGTCCATCTAACTGTGCATCTTTTCTTCCAATAAGCATTCTGGTATTGTAAAAGTCTTACAAGGTGAGATTTTAAAATTCTCCTGAAATTTGCTTCCTGACAGAATAAAGGCCTTTTGTCCTCCAGATTATCAAGTTCAGAGAGGACTTTATTGGTATTTGCAATACAAGTGGACAACTTTGAGATTGATTTGCTCCAAAATTTCAAGTCATATCTCGCTTTTTAGCTTTGCATTAAGATTTGCAAGACTTGTTGGATTTGTGAGTTGGCTTACTCCAAGATTTTGCAACCACTTCCAGAAATCCGGATGAGCAACCCAAAAGTTTTCAAATCGAAAAATCCTACTACCGAGGATCTTAGTCGAATAGAAACAACACGAGTGTGATCAAGTTGGTTTGCCTTGTGTGGAAACAATGTGTTAGGAAAACTAGTTGTCCGGTGAATGGAGGTGAAAACCAATCAAGTTGCTCTAACAGAGGGTCTTGTTGCATGTTACTCCAAGTATATTTTCTTCCTTTAAATGGCAATTCGGTGAGATGTTGCTCTCTAATGAAATCATTAAAGATGAGCATGTCATTAACATTCCCCCAAGTTTATTCCTATTTGCGGAGACCTAATAAAATTAAAGTCCCCATTAGGATCCAATCTTCATCATCAGGAATGTTCACCAAAACATCCACTCAATAAATTTTCCCTCAATTCACCATTACAAGGGCCATAAATGTTAATTAATGTCCAAGGCGGCGAATGTGAGGAAGTGAAATGAACAGAGAGAGCAAACTTTTCACAATGCATGACCATTCCGAGAATATTGTACTATTCCATATAATAATGAGGCCACCAGAAGCCCCCAAAGAAGGCACAAAGAAAAACTCATCAAAATTTGCTGGGCAACAAGATTTAATAAACTGCAGATCAAAATCCTCCTTCTTTGTTTCTTGCAGGCAAATAACTGAACATCCACTAACTTTAATCGCATTCATTAAGGCTAATTGTTTTTCACGAGCATTAAGCCCTCTGATATTCCAGCACAAAATAATCCATTGTTTAGGTAGTGACATTATTACAACTCAAAAGTAAAGAGACCAAAGTAAGAAATAGACAGGCACTATGCACTGTCAGCATTTTCCTTCTCCTGCCAGCCTTCCATAAGCTTCATAGGAGTGAGATCTTCCTGAGGTACCCCACAAAGAGATATTCCAATAGACTGGAGTACTGGGATTGGAGTTGCAAGGAGATTCCTATCAGAGATCATGCCACCCTGACCAGAATTTATGTGAGCAAGTTCATTAGTGACTTCAACAGCCTTAACCTCAGGAATCTTCCTTTGCTTCACTTTAGATTTAGTGATCTTGGAATCACAGATAATTTTAGGCTTAAATCCCCTGTATCTAGTAGACCTTGAGCTTCTTCTAACTTGATTAGTAGAGATAGGTGTCCCAAAGTAAACCACATCAGTATCATCCAACTCAGGAATCTTCCTTTTGACACCAGCTTGAGTAAAATCAGGAGACCCCAAAGTTCTGTTATAGATCATTTCCTGCTTCTTCCTTGAATGAAGCAATGACTCCCATTCATCCACCAACTCAAACTGCAGAAACTTTGGCATAGGAAGAATGAAAGAAAGGAGCTTGGCATTATCCAGAGCAAAGTTAGGGAAGCAAAACTCCTTAAAAGCAGAATTAGCAAAGTTTCTTGTCATCCAGATTTCAGAACTGACATCCAAAAGATGGTCATCAACCAGAGCAAAGTTCATAGATAAAGTGGTGTCAACCTGCATCAAGTCTGAACCAGAGTAATTTCCATCAGAAGCATCAGAAATACTCTCATGCCAAGCTTGCATAGGACTGTCCTGAACATTGGTGGAGGGGGGGTGGCACACCATCCTGAAAAGAGACCCCCTGTGCAGCTAGGATCTGCTGAAAATTGATCAATGGAGGGTTGGGAGCAACTACAGCATCCTACAAAACAGGTGCAACAATATTTTCAACTTGTGCAACATTATTATCAAAAGTGCGAATGACTTGAGAGGGACAAAATGTCCAGTTGATGAAACAGAGCAGCATGGTTAATTTCCCCAGCATTTCCTCCTTGATCATGTCCCCCTCTAGGCATCTGATTCTTTAAATTCCAATTGTTAAGTTCTTTCTGTAAAGTCGCGTGAAAAAAAAACCTTCACCATGCATGGGATGAGGATTGCCATCATCAGGTTCAGGGTCTTCAGGAGGTGGCAGAATTTCAGGCAGATGAGCATTCCAGTTAGCACACCTGAGCAAAATAACAGGGACAGTCCAGGAGTGCCTAGCCCCCCCAAGCTGATGAATAACCAAGCTTTTGGGCACAAACTTAGGATGAACAATCCACACTTTGACCAACACAGATTTATCATCCCCTCTTGGGTTATGCCACATGGATAACAACCCAAACTCTTGAACAACACTATGAATATAATGGCTAGTCTGATAGTCAAGGGGAAAGGCTAAAAATTGTATCCAAGTTTCCCTTCCAAAAGCAGTGAGACGCATGTTCCTAGCTTCATTGTGTTTCACAAATGTAATAGTGGTAATCTCATCAATCTCAAAGGTAGTTCCAACTGTAGCATCCGCAATCAGGGTTTCTGTCATAGTAAAAATGCCAAGTCCTAATGGATGATCATCAAAGCGACTGACAAACAACTGTGCCTCATTGAGGAGATTCATCACCTGAATCCTATAGTCTTCTCTAAGCTGAATCGGAATAAATCTGTTGGTCTCGGCAATTACCTTTCTGTCATGTTGCAGAGGAGCCTCAGCAGGAACCACCATGTGAGACCTCACCAAGCGATCAGCTGGCCCTGGATCAATAGTCAAGCCATTGGGAAGAAAAGCTAGTGGATTCACAGGAAAGTTGGCCATTGTCGAGGTGGAGAGAGAAACTTCAGCGGTCGGGGGAGAAGGAGATGAAGCGGCAGGAGAGAGAGGGGGTGAAACTCGAGGTGAAAAAATTGCCTGCTTCTTAACTACCCAGATATTTCGACCAGGAATATCGGCCTGATTGTTTAATGCAGTTTTCTTTTTTTGCCAAACTCTTCGTATCTTCTTTGGGCAGCTCCTGGCCCAATGGCCCAATAAATGACAACTCCGACACCGCCAGACCAAGACACATTTACTCGCCAGGTGCCCAGAAATTAAACATTTAACACACCATTGGCTACGCATAGAGAGGCATTTGAAACATTTGTGACCCAGAGAGAAAATACATTTACAACTTTTCTGGCAAGAATCCACAAGATGATCATGATCTCCACAATTTGAGCAGCGTCCCAGAATTTCAAAAACCATAGCTTTGGTAGGGACAAATTTTAAGTCCAAAGCATGCATGATGTCCTGATCAGAATATAGAGCTTGCCTCATATCTTCAATCTTCTCTAACGTGACAGAAGGCAGTTGCATGCAAAATTGACGTACAAACGTTGAACCAGTAAAAACTTCCTTATGATCACTTTCATGATCCACCAAAATAGGATCAGAGAAACTCCAAAAAAATAGATGTCTAGCCAGATCAGATCCATCCGAAGAAAACCCAGGAGATCCTTGTTGATGAAACCCAAATTTTGCCAATTCATGTGATGAATCCGAATGAAGATCTTGTGTAGCACTTTCCTTTAGGAAGTCCAAACTTGGATTAAAACGAACATGATTAGATGGAGAATTCCTCACAGGATTAACCAAGGGAAAATCAGAGCACAAGTGATCATTTGTGAAGCCAGAGATCTGAGGATGATAACCTCGAAACAAACTGAAATGGCACACAAAATCAGGCCAGACTCTATCTCTCAAACTATAGATGAAGTGCCCCACTTTATTTGAAGCAACAGAGAACCGAAATCTTCGATCACTTAATTGAAAAACCCTGAATCTAGCCGCAACTCCACCAATGCAACATTGAAGAGCAAGACTCACAGATTCAACATTCAGAGAAAAAGAGGCCTAGGATAAGGACACCACCAAGAAGAACTCATTGGCAGCCGAGGAAGGGAGAAAATGCACCGTAGATCCAAAGCGTCGACGCACCTGATTAGCCAATGCCTGGCCAGGAGAGAAATCCTAGTGGAGGAGAGTTTCCATAGCCATGGAACCCTAGATCGCCAAGGAGTCGCCATGGGTGGGTGGGTGGGAGAGTCGCCATTGGATACCTTGACTTGAGTTTGTGGGTGCGCGGGAGCGCGTCCACTGGGTGTAGTCCACGAGGTTCGGGACGGCTCAATATTAGCAAATTTTATTTACCCTTATATGAATTATCAACTAAGGAAATAGGTTTAAATTCAAGTTGTTAAAGTGTTTTAAATTTTTATTTACCTCAAAAGTAAAATATTATATTTTTAACATGTAGGTATTATTTTTTTGATTATTTTGGTATATTACATTTATTTTTGTGATTTATAAATAATAAGATATGATTTTTATAAGAGTTATTACTATATAAATACTTAATAAATAATAAATATTTAATTAAGTGAAATAATAATGCATGATTATAATTTTAAATTATAGCTCTTATTTTTTTTAAGATATTTGGTATTTTATTTATGTATTTAACACTTACCAATATTAAAATATGAATTTTCAAAGTATTAATACTTATGAAATCTTTATTGAATAATATTTATTTAAATAGTTAATATAATAATGATTGAGAATAGTTTTAAGTTAAAGATTTTATTTTTCTAAACATTTTCATATATTACATATTTTTTTCCGAATTATAAAATAAAAGTTATTGATTTAACAAGATTTAATCATTTCCTAAATCATTTTCTAAATAATATTGCAAACGTGAATTACATTTCATACCCAGACTAAACCTACCCTAGTCACTGACTAGTGGGCTAGTGACCACATCATATTCCACGCGAGCAATAGACTAAGTCAATATGTTGAACTGGTCAAGGATGACATCACCCTGGCGTCATCCCGCCGGGATCCTCTTAGATCGATGATCAATCCATCGATTGGGAGAGTGCGGGCATGTGAGGATGGCCGCGTTCGAACAAGGAACTCTAGGCGAACCTATTGGTGGCGGCACCGCTCCTATTTGGTCACTGGAGCACCCGCTGCGATGGTGAACGGCGGCGACTGAGACAAGCAAACGACGGTAGAGCAAACCAGGGCGAGAGTGAGGCAAAGGAGAGGTGCTGGAGCAACACAAGCTCACCTAGATTACATCGAAGTGGGTGCTAAGGATAGGCGCGGTTAGAGGTGAGCTATCCGAAAAGATTTCAGACGAACCACGACGGAGGGGAACAAAAAAATAAGATCGTCTCCGAGCTCCCCTTGGTGTTGCGTTCTTCACAGATGATCTGCGCACGCTGGCGCTTCTTCGGGACCACTCCACGGCCTCCGGGACGACCTCTACTGCCGACGGCGATCTTCACTGACCAGATCTAGGGTTCGGTGTTCACGCGAGATAGGAAGAAGGGGAATTGAGGTATAAGGTTTCTTGATGGCGGCGCTAAAGCTTTTTATAGACGTTGATCAGCGGCGACGCGAATCTGGACGGAGGCGGACGATCGGGAGGTCGTCGGAGCTCCACCGAGCTGCTTTCCCCGGCGCTGCCTTCTGTCACGAGGAGGAAGAAAGGAAAAAATCCTCGAAATGGTATTGGCTTAGTTGGGCTGGCTTGGGTCTCAGCTGGGCTGCGGTGTGGCGCGCGCGAGCGAAAGAAAGGGGAAGGAGAGGAATGGGCCAGCCTGGGTTGTTGCTCTGGCTCCAGTTTTTATTAAGAAAAACCTTTTTATTTTTTGTTTTCTTTCCTAGCTTTTTATTTAAGCAATTGTTTTGACTTTTTTATGGAATTTCTTTGCTAAATACTTGCAGCAATAATAAACTTATTTAGAATCAACTTGTGAACTTTTATTATATAATGTTGTATTTCTTTATTTTGTTTATATAGATCCTTCTAATATTTGGTAAGGGACTTTGTTATTAATTTTCTTTCCATAATAAACCATGGATTTATCATATTATATTTCCTTATTTATTTATAAAACTTAGTTCTAGTTATCTTATAGCTTGGAGGGAAACTTTTATGTAATGATCCTAGTTTTTTACTTGATGCATGATATTCTAAGGAATTAATAAGATTAATATTATTCCCATGAAACTAGGAAATACTAGGGTATATATTTTATTAACTAATATAGTAATTAGGGTTTGAAATTATAAATGCTTACCCTAGGGTTTAGGGTACTTAATATACTTATATTCTTTTGTTGATGTGAATGAAGATTAATGGCTAAATATATTGTCTTTATGTTTGTGATCTTTAATGATATCACCCTTTAAAATAGAAAGTTATTTTATGGAATATCTTATGGAGAGGAATTGATAAAAATAACTCCAAAGCACATATGATGATGGTAATTTGAGAATGACAAAGATGTGCTTAAGTGATTTGCTATAGGAAAATATTCCTATAAAGTTTTGTGGAAATAAGATGATAGATCAATCATATGAAATGAATATTATGTTTGGTTAAAGATTTAGGGTTTATTTAGGGTTTAGTGTTTACCAAGAATTCCTATCTTCCATAATTCACAATCCTGGACTTCTAATTAAGGAATTCCTTTTCTAGATATACTACTTCTTCCTATCCATCATCATGTGCAAACATGATGAGTTTTACTTCACAAGAATATTCTTATCCACCTTTTATTCTTATAAATCCATTTATAAATCCAATGAGCTTGACACTAAGTTTTCATAAACTTCTCATAACCATACTTGGTTATATCAACTACTCTACTGCTGATAACCTCCAATCCAACAAGTAGTTATTTTTAACTCCATTCATACTCTTCCTTAATCATCCACCACTAATATTACTCCAGTAGATGTATATATCAAACTACTTTCCTCAAAAGCTTACAATTCTTTAAGAGGAATAACACTACTTCAATAACTCCATGCTTCTCTAGCTTCAGCTTAATTATATTGTCTTATATCTACTTAACTCCAGTATCTTATATACAAACTTTACATCATATGATGGTGACTTGTCATAACTAACCTAGGGTAACATATCTATACTAGGGTTCAATCATGTTCTATCCACCAATGTCACTTATACATGATATAAGCATTTAATCTTGGTGACTAAAGCATGATCATTATAATCCTTTGATCCTTTATGGTTTAGGTTTCCAGTTGACTAATCAAAGCTATCATACATACAATATTACAGTTGTATTATAATTATCTTCTGTTTATCTCTATTGGACTAAGAGATATTATTCATTGACTATACCTACTTGTTCCAATAGGATTACTCCTGGTGACTTTCTTCAGGATTCATCCTTGTAATCTTCTTTATCACCATATAATTATATATTCCAAATAACTCTTCTATCATTTCAGGAGTGCGTTATCTCCATCAATTATCACTTTGATCTTATTCTCTTCCAACACTCCCATCCTATAAATGATATTTAAATCTAGCATTGCCACTTACCTTTCCTTAGTTATTTCTTTTTATGACTTAAGTGAATGCTATGTTAAGGACAAGAGTTGATATATCAAGAATTGATAGGTTAAGAATTGGTGAATCAATAGTTGATTACACAACATTGATGAACAACAAATATTAGAATATGATTCAATAGAAATGATAAGGATTGATATGGAAAGAAAGATATATGGTAAATGATCTTGACTTAGTTTCCTTCCTATTCAATAAGTGATAAAGAATTACTATCTAAGAAATACCATGATGCTCATGGTAGGAATGGATAAGAATAAGATAGATCAAGATTTGATTATTGGATGCTTGTTACTTGAGTTATATTCATAGCTTGGTATTCATGGGTTGTTGTGATGAATACTATGAGATGATCACTTAAGGATATGATATTAATCATTAAGCAATGTATTAGGGTTTAATTTTATTACATTTGATCTACCCTTAGATCAAATCTCATTTACCCAAAATAAGGTTTTAGCAAAGGTCACATTGAAACTTATCGTAGTCAACTTGATGATCTACTTCAGTTCCATCAAGTTGAGAGAAGCTTCAATCACTTTGACAAGTTTTGTTCAAAGGCGCGAAAATTATTCGGATTTTCTATGCATGGATGCAATGCACACATCTATGTTCAGCTTATTTCTAAGCTCTAATGCTGGGATGTTACAGGTTATCATCTGAACCCCCTCCAGTATTAAGTTGCAAGCAATGGATAACTTCTTTAAGCAAGGTGTGTAAAGTAAACAATCCACTTGTTCCATGAACAAGAGATCATTGTTTTCTCCCTAGTAGCAACATCACATCTACAACCTTAGAGATTTCTGTCACTTCCCAAGATTAAATAGAGTCATGAACCCACTATCAAGCATAAATACTCCCTCTTGGAGTCACTAGAATCTACTTGGCCAAGATATCTACTAGAAACGGAGAGCATGCATGATCTCAAACAACACAGACATGATATAATCAATAAGATAGAATCATTAACCAATCTGACATAGTAATCTCAATATCCATCGGATCCCCATAAACACAACATGCATGATTACAAATAGATGATATTGATCATGAACGAAGCTCGTAAGATCTAAACATGGTAGCACAAAGGAGGAGAAACAACTATCTAGCTACTACATGGACCTGTAGTCCAAGGTGGAACTACTCACGCTTCATACCGAAGACTGACATGGTGATGAAGAAGGCCTCCGGGATGATCTCTCCCCTCCGGCAGGGTGCCGGGAAGAGCTTCAGATCCCCCCGATCTAGGGATGATGGTAGCGGCAGCTACGAACTGTTTCGTGGAAGATTGACTGGGTCCTTAGGGTTTAGGTATCGGGGGCTTCTTATAGGCGAAGAGGGAGGCCGAGGGGGGGTTGCCCGAGGCAGCTGCACCCCCCAGGCGTGGGCCAGGCCTAGCCGCGCAGCCAGGGGGTGTGGCCTCCTCGAGGCTCTCCTCCGTCTCGTCTTCTGGCTCCGTGTTCCCCACGGTAAAATATTGACTTTGGATTTTGTCCCATCCAATTCCGAGAATATTCATTTTCTGTCTTTTCTGGTACCAAAAACAACAGAAAACAGGCAACTGGCACTGTGGCATCTTGTTAATAGGCTATCCCTAGAAAACATATAAAAATACCTCAAAGAGAGGACAAATCAAAGCAAAGCAAAGTAGATACTAAACAAGCATGGAATATAAACAATTATAGATACGTTTACAACGTATCAGCTTCCACCTCGAAGGTTGCCAATATAGTGGAAGAGGTGAATCGAACCCTTTGGGGTGAGGTTCATAGGAGAACAAGGGAGGCCTCTCATGGCATTGGTGGTTTGAAACCACCCCTCTCCAAACGTAGACGTACTTCCCCTCAAAAGGTAGGAACTACGGGAAACAAACCCTTATGTCTCCGTGTGCTCCACTTTGGTTACTTCTATCCTTTACCGCACTTTACTTAACTTGTTCTTGCTTAGTGTATGTGCTAGTTTTACATATAGGTAAATTCACCTTAGTTGCATAATCCACAGAATTTACCTTTTGTGTCAAACCCTAATTTTAAAAAGAGTAAAATTTGAAGTAGCACCTATTCACCCCCCTTCTAGGTGCCCATACGATCCTTTCAATTGGTATCAGAGCCTCGGTTATTTATTTGGGATTTACTGCCTAGGACTAAATGGGTAGCCGTGTAGGAGAATATGATGGTGAGACTAGTCACACGGTGACCATGGAGGATCTCAATAACTTGGAAATGAGATTGAGCTCCACCCTGGGCAACAAAATCAAACAATTGCACAATCTACTTGAGCAACTTGTTAAAGATAAACTTGCCTCACCATTGATACGTCGGGAACGCATATATAATTTTTGATGTTCCATGCTTGTTAGTATCTACTTTACTTTGATTTGTCTACACTTTGAGGTGATTTTTACATGTTTTCTGGTACTAACCTATTAACAAGTTGCCACAGTGCCAGATGCCTGTTTTCTACTGTTTTTGGTTTCAGAAAAGCTAGTAAAGAAATATTCTCGGAATTGGACGGGACAAACGTCAAAGTCAATTACTTTTCGTGGGGAACAAGAAGTCCAGAGGGGAGCCGAAGAGGCGGGCTAGGGCGCCCAGACCACCCTAGGTGCGGGTGGGCCCTGCCCCGTGCCTGGGAGGGGTGTGGGGCCCCTGGCCACTGCCTCAGCCTCCCCCATGTCCTATAAGAATCCCCTGATGCAGAAACCTAAGCACCCGATCAAACCTCCATGAAACCGTCTATAGCTTCCGCCACCATCGTCCCTAGATCGGGGGATCTGAAGTTCTTCCCGGCACCCTGCCGAAGGGGAGATCATCCCAGAGGCCTTCTCTCCGGTATGATGCGTGAGTAGTTCCACCTTGGACTATGGGTCCATGTAGTAGCTAGATGATTGTATCTCCTCCTTTGTGCTTTCATGTATAGATCTTGGGGTTCCAACAAAGTGTCCCACATCAACACTGGGTGCACGCATCAACCATCTCCTCCTCCTCATGAGGAAGCTCCATCATTACCAAAGGTGAATGCCTCGGCATCACCTGTGGTTGTGGTGGTGCGGGATAATCCAGACAACACTAATTCCTCCACAAAAAGGGACAGTGGGAAGGGAGAGAACCATGAGGCTCAAGGATGGTACTCTCCCGACCCTCCTATTCCTCACCCTCATATAAACAATCGAGGAGACCCACCAAAGCTTGCTGCATCTACTTTTGCTCAATGGCAATCTCTAATGAAATCTCATGTGAGCAGCTCTTGTATTGAGTTATGGAATATCATTGAAGGAGGATTCCGTATTGTGGATCCAACAAACTTGACAAGAAGAGAAGTTGTCAATAGTCAACTCAATTCCACTGCTTTGCACACGATTCAACAAGGTTTGGATACAAAAGATTACCCTCACATTGAACACCTCAACACCGCCAAGGAAGCTTGGGATGCTCTCACATAGTTATATGTTGGAAATGAGAGCATGAGAAGGAACCGGTATGATGCACTAAGCAATGAAGCTGAATGCTTCTATATGAAGGATGGTTAAGATCATGAAGACATGTATCGAAGGCTCAAGTCCACTACCACTACCTTTAGGAATGTGGGTGCCTCACATGTGGCATCACTTATTTGTTTCTTGTAATTTGAATGACATTTGGTTGTTTTTATCGAATCATATGTGAGTGTGAACTATTCATATGTAAGCACTATTTTTTCTATTACCTAATCTAGTTTATGTGCTTGTCAATTATATATTTGTCTATGTACTTTGTGTTAAAATGTGCAAAGAGATGAAACTTCTGGCCAGCGCTGACCAGATGAGTTGCGCCATAGGACGCGCCTGACCGAACAGATAGAACTACGCCCTAAATTTATCCACCACCCGATCCAGTTGGACGATTTTTCCCTGTTTGGGCCAACTGGTGGAGATGCCCTCCACCGGGCCGACCCATTCCGTCCGGGCGCGTCCGAACTCGTCCGCGCGACGTTCGCAGGACGTGCGCGGTGCCCCAGCGGCCCGACCCATCCGGACGGACGCGTTCGGACCGACCGATCCATGCACCAAATCTAGGAAATGGTTGCGTCGACCCGAACATGCGCGGACAACGCGGGTGTCCTGTCCGTGCGTGCCACTGGTCCACCCGTTAACCACCACTCACCGCGGCATTGATTCAGACGCGGTCAGTGGAACCGATTCAGACGCAACCACGTCAACGATTCAGAGGCGCTGCGCGGAAGGCTGACCGGCGGCAGCCTCCATAAATGGCGACGAGACGGCACACTGACTGACTGGGCTCCGCCTGCGTTCCCGCGCTGACATTGATGGTGAAGGAGCAGGAAGCTGCATGCGTTCATGGGCGGCTTGGCCATTTAACCCTGCGCCTGTTGGTGCCGCACTCCTCACCTCTCCCCATCGCAACCCTAGCAACAACCGCCGCCACCAAAGATGAAGACACCGTCCTGGCTGAAGAGGAGCAAGAACAACCACTAGGCGTCTGTCTCTAGCAGCCAGCGCTCTCGGCTGCCAGCCTTCCTCCGCGACACGTCCTTGCCGCCTCCTCCGCAGCTAGAGGAGTTCTGGAGCCAGCCCGTGGGGGACTACCCGCCACCATGGGACCGCCGCAGCCGGTGGTACTTCCGCGTCATGGAGTGCGAGCGTCGGTGGAGGGAGGGTCAGGGCATCAAGCACACGGATGTCTCCCTCCCCACCGGCTGGCACCTCAACCAGGACCGTGTCCTGGTGCCGCCCGTGCCCAAGGCGGGCAAAGGGCTAGCGGAGGAGATTCGTCGTTGGATCAGGTGGAGAGGGGCTACCACTCAGAGGTGTACTGGATCAAGTTCCTCGAGTGGGAGTACAAGGTGCGGCGCGCCACCATCATCCGCACCGACGTGTAGCTGGGGGAGGTCTACCACATCCCCGACATCAACTCGGACAACAAGGACGCCCACAACCACTCCAACACCAACCTCGACAGCGAGGACAACAACAATGAGGAGGACGGCGACATCATCGTCAAGCAGGAGGTGGTGGACGACGTCGCCGCGAACCTGCCCCTAGAGTACCGTGAGGTGCTGGCGCGGGGCTATGACAAGGACGCCTTCACCGAGCAGGCCATTATGGCCAGCGCGCAGGAGGAGGAAGCCCAGTGGGTCGGCTTCGAGGAAGCCGTCCAGCTCACCGGCATGGTGGTGCAGGTGAACGCCCAACCGCGTCCACCGCTGTCGCTGTCGGGATGGACGCCAACGATCGCGTCAGAGGTGGGGATGGAGCTGGCGCACCTCCAGGACGATTGGGCGCCATGGCCTGGGTAGGTGATCAATCCAGCCGCGCCTGCGCTCGCTCCGACTCTGTCTCCGCCCAACCTCTGGACGCCGCCAGTGTACATCGACCTCGACCTATAGATGGACGAGGTGGTGTCGGCGCGCGAAGAACGGTAGCTAAGGTAGGGCTAGTTTAAATTCCATTTTTTATATTTTGAATGTAAATTAAGTACGAAATGTATGAACTTTGCCCCGTTTTAGCGCGAATAGTTTACATTTGAATCTGCAAAAAAATGCCTTTCCCAGGCCGGACAAATGGGTCGTGCCGCTAGGTGCGGTCGGCCGGACAGACTGGACCCTGGCCCAAAAGCGGGCGCAGACCGAACCAAACAGACAGAAACGAACCGTTTGGATCGACCGGATGGGTCGATTCGGTGAAGATGCCCTAACAGAATGCACAGAGAGAGGTCCTCCAAATAAAAAAATAGTAAACTGTATGGGCAGTCCTAATTCTTTTCCCGCACCTTCACTTTGGTTCCTATTCTTTGAAATTACACATCTAGTCCCTACATCTCTTGTAAGTGATTCATTTGAGGTCCTAAATCGGTTTGACCGGAGTTGACCAATGCCACATCGACAGTGAGGCCCATGATGCTTACTAGGTCACTACACATATTTGTAAATAAGCCCTCGAGGTTCTGTTTCTTCTAACAGGTGGTCTGCTCTTTGGATCCCATGAGCCTCTGTTCGATCAGGACCTCAACAACAGACAGATAATCCCCTGACCGCCTCCCTGGCCGACCTCCCCCTTCCTCGCCCGTCCCTGGCCCTCTTCCCCTGGCCGTCCCTCCCCGCCTAGCCCGAACCCTAGTTCGTGGGCAGGACCAGAACGACAACAGGATGGTGAATCGCGGCGGCGGGAGGGTGAATGGTAGAGTCGAACGACCGGGTGGCGATTTCTAGGCCTATCCCTTCTTCTCCATCTTTGTCACGCGGACACATCACCCATACAAAGCAACAGTAGGTGGTTTGCAGGCATGGGGCAGCTGATCGATGAGATTTGTTTGGGGGAAATGCCATTCTGGACTAGATTAGAAACAGTGGCAGCGCACGGAATAGCTGCGGGAATAACACGTGTAGGCAAAGAGCCCGTCCATGCGACATGGGATACACCGTGCGAAGCTCGTGCACGCCTGCGCGAGGGAGGCTCGGTGCATGTCGACGATGAGAGAACATGGTGGGCATCGGCAAGCTTGTCACCAACTCAACTAAAATTTGCAAAATATCTCCTAAGGATCGTGTTTTAGAAGAAATAGAACCTCATGGCCTTATTTACAAATATGAGATTTGTTTGGGGGAAAATGCCATTCTATACTAGATTAGAAACAATGGCAGCGCACACGGAATAGCTGCGGGAATAACACGTGTAGGCAAAGAACCCGTCCATACGACATGAGATACACCGTGCGAAGCTGGTGCATGCCTGCTCGAGGAAGGCTCGGTGCATGCCGACGATGAGGGAACATGGTGGGCATAGGCAAACTTGTCACCAACTCAATTAAAATTTGCAAAATATCTTCTAAGTATCGTGTTTTAGAAGAAATAGAACCTCAGGGCCTTATTTACAAATATGCGTGATGACATGGTAAGCCTCGTGGGCCTCACTGCCGACGTGACACCGGTCAACTCCAGTCAAACCGATTTGGGACCTCATATAAATCATTTATAAAAGATTTAAGATCTACTCCCTCCGTTTCAAAATATAAGATGTTTTAGCTTTATAAAGCAAATATATCTAAACTACTTTAAGTATCTAGGTTCACTCAAGTTTAAAACGAATCTACACACTAAAAAAAGTCTAACTAAAAGAAGTTAAATACATTTTCTTCATAAACCTAAAACATCTTATATATTTTAAAACGGATATAATTTAAAAAAATCGGACCAAAGTGAAAGTGCAGAATTAAAAAAAAGAACGATGTTCGGGGCCTACCACGAGCTCGCGACACGCAACTAGGCAAGCCCATCGTTTCTTCTCTTCCTCCTACTCCTCCGGCGATTCGCCGATGTTCTTACCCCTCGCCGGCCACCGTCTCCTCCTGCTTCTCGTCCTTGTCGAGCTCCTCGCGCCGCTGAGGTGCACGGGGGAGTCGGCCACGTGCCTGGCCGTGTACCGCGAGGGCGGTGCGCCCGCGGTGTACCAGTCCGCGCACTGCCCCCGCTGGACCATCCTCCCCGGCGACGAGGGGGATGGGGACCACAGCTTCTCCTCCCCGCCACCGAGGAGATGCCACGTGGCGTCCCATCGCGGTCGCCGTCGCTCCCAGGAGGACCGGGCCGTCTGCGCGCTTGGCATCCGCATCCCCTTCATAGGTACTCGCACAATACACAATTAGTGAAATAACTCCGGAGTTCACACTCGGTCTTGTTATGGGACCGTGAGGTGAAATGCAAGTTTTATAATCAACGAGGTAGTTATGAGAAATTATATGCAATTGAACCATAATTTTGAGGATTGTACTCACAATCTAGTGTTATTAATTCAGCTATATTATGCTTTTATGAACTCTGAATGAAGAATCAAAACATCATTTTACCTCTGTTTATACTGGTACAGTGATAATATGCTTTAGTTATTATGATTTTATGCTCGATTCTTTAACACTCACCATGTTCTTTTGTAATCTAATCCTGGCCAATTTACTATATTATGCAGACCAAATGAGGATTAAAGAGGTGGATGTTGGAGTGATGGCAATATTTGATGGTCATAATGGAGCTGAGGCCAGTGAGATGGCTTCTAAGCTCTTGCTGGAGTACCTTTTGCTTCATGTTTATTTTCTTCTTGATGGTATATACTCCATCATGTTCAGGAACTCTACTGGAAAATTGACATATAAGGAAGTCACTGTACTGAACAATATTCTTAACCTGTACAGAGCGGATCAGTCTGATCAAAGGGAGAGGTATGGCATTTTTTAATGTATAATTCTGGTTGTGTCTATACTATGGAGTTTAACATCCAGTTAACAGCATGCTAATGATTATTTTGATGTTTCCTTGATCTAAGAAGGCTATTAAATGTTCATATGCCGTTCCCGAAGAATACAGACCATTTTTATAGAGAATACAAGTATTTACTGTTCTAAAAAAAGTGCAGGTCGTGTTGGATATCTCCCGCTATTCTAGATCGATCATTTCACATGGAAATTCTAAAGGAATCATTATTGAGGGCAGTTCAGGATATAGATCTAACATTCTCCAAGGAAGGTCTTATTTTCATTTGTAAAAAATTCAAAATTTTTGCCCATGTTCGTAATAATTGAAAAGGATTATTTTGGTTTGTATAATACAGGAAGCTTTACGGAAAAATTTCGAGTCCGGTTCAACAGCAACTGTGGTCTTGATAGCCGATGGCCAAATCATAACTGCTAATGTTGGAGATTCAAAAGCTTTTTTATGCTCAGAAAGTCACGTTCCGTATCGTCAAAAGAGTAAGTCTTCTTCTAGTACTCCCTCCGTTTCTTTGCATACGGCGTATAACTTCCAGCACTAGGATTAAGGAGAGCGGCATGTCTAGTTTTTTCCCTTAAGTGCCCCTCATAAATAGGTAGACAACGGTTATCTCTCTCATGTTTTGTTACGCTGGGTCTCCTCGTTTCATGTGCAGCCAATCAACATGCAATTCCAGCCAATTAGCACACCCGACGTCTCCTTGATTCCACGCGGGAGGGCAGTCCGGGAAGTTAGTAATTTCTTAGTACATGCGCCTTATGCTGTGGTGAAAAACGGGAAAAAATATTACGCCCTAACCTTAGGAACGGAGGGAGTATTATTTAAATAACTTGGCCAATCCGATGTTGGTTATTCTAGATGTTTAAAAACTACTATTTCTTTGCTTGCCACCTCCCCCCCAACACACACACTTATCACTTATCATGTCTCTCCAGATCCCATATTCTTCCAATCACACACAAGATTACGGGTTTACAGACTACTATAGTTATCTGAGCTGAAAGTATCAACTCATACTACTAATTTTATTTATCCTTGGATCCATGTTTCTTCTAGTAATGTTCACAACAAACTGTATGAGATAAAAATTAGAACTGTCGGGTGATCCATAATCGCCCCAGTATGGGATTTGACATCCCTGTAGATGATGCCGCAGTCAAGTGGCAACATGGTAGAGAATAGGTTCACAATGGATTTCGTGCAAACCAAAAATCAAAATCACCATAATCTGGCAGTACATATGGCAAGAAATGTTGAGAACCTGTTAGACAGTAAGTTATGAAAAAACGCTATGTTGCACTCTTCACGTCGTGGCACATCATTTCTTGTCTTGTCAGAAGGACTTGGTTTGAACTTTGTTTTTCTACAAGCTTTTATCCATTAGTACATGGTTTGGTGCTATGGGCCCTAGTTTTCGTCCTTCTGTGAGACTACCTGGATGCACATTAGTCTTAAGACATTGCCTAGCTGGCCATTTTCAATTAGCAGCTTTACTCGACTTACAAATATCGTGGTAGAACCATTTCTGCCAGGCCACCAAGTAATAGTTTGGATAGGTTGCAGTCATCAAGACCACTATTGGTTCATGTGTCGTGAAAGGACTGTGCTAAACTATTGGTTCATGTGTCTATGTATGTTGCACTATGGAGGAAAAAATAATCAGAAAGCTTCCATTATATCAGGAAAATGGAGAAGAAAGAGGGACTCAAGCAATCATGAGGAATTTGCTTTGGCAAATTATGATGGACCACTTTATAGTGTAAAGGAGTTAACCAAGGACCATCATCCGGATAGAGAAGATGAGAGAAGGCGCGTAGAAGCTGCTGGTGGTTGTGTTCTTGAGTGGGCTGGTGTATACCGTGTTAATGGTGAGCTAGCACTATCTCGAGCTATTGGCGATGTTCCTTTTAAACGGTCAGTATACTGTCTATTTAGTTTTTCTTCATTAATATCTTACCTACCCCAAGGTTTTTAATGTTTAACCGTTGTATCTTGAAAAGAAGAAAGTTACATATAGCCCTATTGCTTTTTAGTAAAGAGTAAATGAACAAACTGCAAGTACAGTGTAGAAAGTGCAAACTCTAATAAAACTACGGATCTGGGGGTTAATATCAAGAACTACAAATGAATCAGTTTTATGCACACAACATTCCATTTCGGCCCACAAGACAGCCTCGCAAAACGGTGGACCAGCTCCAGACTGCGAGATAAAGAGCTGGTCAGCTGAAAATTACTTGCGAAACCAGTGCACAATTCCACAAGGACTCGTGGGCCCAGGTGGCCATGCAGTCTTAAAACTGTTTGTCATGTGCTACAGTTGATCACGGAATCTGTAGTTTGTACATTAAATTGCCGTTCTGCAAAGTATACTTGCTACTAAACGTTGGTAGTACAATAATGCATTGGTAATGAATTTATTAATCGCAATATTCAGTCGCAGATTTACTTATAGAAGAGATATAGGATCTTATTGGCTTGGAATGTTAGTGTTGTTAGTCTGTAC